>CM070918.1:663398-1256537 GCA_036417435.1 Inia geoffrensis
CGTACGTGAGAGGGCACGAGTTAGTGTTGGTGTCCTGGTTAAGATTAGGGCACGGGTGAGGGTAAGGCTTCGGGTGAGGGTCAGGGTTAGGATTCGGGTTAGGGTTAGGGTTAAGGAATGCAGAGGGATTAAGGTACAGCTTAGGGTACGACAGTGCTTAAGGGTTAGCGTTCGTGTGAGGGCAAGGGTTAGTGTTAGTGTCCTGGTTAAGATTAGGGCACGGGTGAGGGTAAGGCTTCAGGTGAGGGTCAGGGTTAGGATTCGGGTTAGGGTTAGTGTTAGGGAATGGGGAGGGATTAGGGTACAGTTTAGGGTACGACAACGATTAAGGGTTAGCGTACGTGTGAGGGCACAAGTTAGTGTTGGTGTCCTGGTTAAGATTAGGGCACGGGTGAGGGTAAGGTTTCGGGTGAGGGGTCAGGGATAGAATTCGCGTTAGGGTTAGGGTTAGGGAATGGGGAGATATTAGGGCACAGTTTAGGGTACCACAACGCTTAAGGTTTAGCGTACGTGTGAGGTCACTAGTTAGTGTTAGTGTACTGCTTACGATTAGGGCACGGGTGAGGCTAAGGCCTCGGAAGAGGGTCACGTTAAGGGTTAGGGTTAGGGTTAGGGTTAGGGAATGGGGATTGATTAGGGTACAGGTTAGGGTACGGCAATGGCTTAGGGTTGGCGTACGTTAGAGGGCATGGGTTAGTGTTGATGTACTAGTTAAAATTAGGACACGGGTGAGGGTAAAGTTTCGGGTGAGTGTCATGGTTAGGTTTCAGGTTAGGGTTAGGGTTAGGGAATGGAGAGGGATTAGGGTACAGGTTAGGGTACGACAATGCTTAAGGGTTAGCGTAAGTGTGAGGGCATGAGTTAGTGTTGGTGTACTGGTTAAGACAACGGCAACGATGAGGGTAAAGTCTCGGAAAAGGGTCACGTTCAGGGTTTCGCGAAGGGTTAGGGTTAGGGAATGGGGTGGGATTAGGGTACAGTATAGGGTACGACAATGCTTAAGGGTTAGCGTACGTTTGAGGGCATGAGTTAGTGTTTGTGTACTGGTTAAGATTAGGGCATTGGTTAGGGTAGGGCATCGGAAGTGGGTCAGATTTAGGGATGGGGTTAGGGTAAGGGTTAAGGAATGGGGAGGGATTAGGGTACAATTTAGGGTACGACAACGCTTAAGGTTTAGCGTACATGTGAGGGCACGAGTTAGTGTTGGTGTCCTGGTTAAGATTAGGGCACGGGTGAGGGTAAGGCTTCGGGTGAGGGTCAGGGTTAGGATTCGGTTTAGGGTTAGGGTTAAGGAATGCAGAGGGATTAGGGTACAGCTTAGGGAACGACAGTGCTTAAGGGTTAGCATTCGTGTGAGGGAAAGGGTTAGTGTTAGTGTCCTGGTTAAGATTAGGGCAACGGGTGAGGGTAAGGCTTCGGGTGAGGGTCAGGGTTAGGATTCGGGTTAGGGTTAGGGTTAAGGAATGCAGAGGGATTAAGGTACAGCTTAGGGTACGACAGTGCTTAAGGGTTAGCGTTCGTGTGAGGGCAAGGGTTAGTGTTAGTGTCCTGGTTAAGATTAGGGCACGGGTGAGGGTAGGGCTTCAGGTGAGGGTCAGGGTTAGGATTCGGGTTAGGGTTAGGTTTAGGGAATGGGGAGGGATTAGGGTACAGTTTAGGGTTCGACAACGATTAAGGGTTAGCATACGTGTGAGGGCACAAGTTAGTGTTGGTGTCCTGGTTAAGATTAGGGCACGGGTGAGGGTAAGGTTTCGGGTGAGGGTCAGGGATAGAATTCGGGTTAGGGTTAGGGTTAGGGAATGGGGAGATATTAGGGCACAGTTTAGGGTACCACAACGCTTAAGGTTTAGCGTACGTGTGAGGTCACTAGTTAGTGTTAGTGTACTGCTTACGATTAGGGCACGGGTGAGGGTAAGGCCTCGGAAGAGGGTCACGTTAAGGGTTAGGGTTAGGGTTAGGGTTAGGGAATGGGGATTGATTAGGTACAGGTTAGGGCACGGCAATGGCTTAGGGTGGCGTACGTTAGAGGGCATCGGTTAGTGTTGATGTACTGGTTAAAATTAGGACACGGGTGAGGGTAAAGTTTCGGGTGAGTGTCATGGTTAGGTTTCAGGTTAGGGTTAGGGTTAGGGAATGGAGAGGGATTAGGGTACAGGTTAGGGTACCGCTGCGGTTTAGTGTTAGCGTACGTGTGAGGGCACGAGTTAGTCTTGGTGTCCTGGTTAAGATTAGGGCACGGGTGAGGGTAAGGTTTCGGGTGAGGGTCAGGGATAGAATTCGGGTTAGGGTTAGGGTTAGGGAATGGGGAGATATTAGGGCACAGTTTAGGGTACCACAATGATTAAGGTTTAGCGTACGTGTGAGGTCACTAGTTAGTGTTAGTGTACTGCTTACGATTAGGGCACGGGTGAGGGTAAGGCCTCGGAAGAGGGTCACGTTAAGGGTTAGGGTTAGGGTTAGGGTTAGGGAATGGGGATTGATTAGGGTACAGGTTAGGGTACGGCAATGGCTTAGGGTTGGCGTACGTTAGAGGGCATGGGTTAGTGTTGATGTACTGGTTAAAATTAGGACACGGGTGAGGGTAAAGTTTCGGGTGAGTGTCATGGTTAGGTTTCAGGTTAGGGTTAGGGTTAGGGAATGGAGAGGGATTAGGGTACAGGTTAGGGTACCGCTGCGGTTTAGTGTTAGCGTACGTTTGAGGGCACGAGTTAGTCTTGGTGTCCTGGTTAAGATTAGGGCACGGGTGAGGGTAAGGCTTCGGGTGAGGGTCAGGGTTAGGATTCGGGTTAGGGTTAGGGTTAGGGAATGGAGAGGGATTAGGGTACAGTTTAGGGTACAACAATTCTTAAGGGTTAGCGTAAGTGTGAGGGCACGAGTTAGTGTTGGTGTACTGGTTAAGACAACGGCACCGATGAGGGTAAGGCCTCGGAAAAGGGTCACGTTCAGGGTTTCGCTTAGGGTTAGGGTTAGGGAATGGGGAGGGATTAGGTTACAGGATAGGGTACGACAATGCTTAAGGGTTAGCGTACGTTTGAGGGCATGAGTTAGTGTTTGTGTACTGGTTAAGATTAGGGCATTGGTTAGGGTAGGGCATCGGAAGTGGGTCAGGTTTAGGGATGGGGTTAGGGTTAGGGTTAAGGAATGGGGAGGGATTAGGGTACAATTTAGGGTACGACAACGCTTAAGGTTTAGCGTACGTGTGAGGGCACGAGTTAGTGTTGGTGTCCTGGTTAAGATTAGGTCACGGGTGAGGGTAAGGCTTCGGGTGAGGGTCAGGGTTAGGATTCGGGTTAGGGTTAGGGTTAAGGAATGCAGAGGGATTAGGGTACAGCTTAGGGTACGACAGTGCTTAAGGGTTAGCGTTCGTGTGAGGGCAAGGGTTAGTGTTAGTGTCCTGGTTAAGATTAGGGCACGGGTGAGGGTAAGGCTTCAGGTGAGGGTCAGGGTTAGGATTCGGGTTAGGGTTAGGGTTAGGGAATGGGGAGGGATTAGGGTACAGTTTAGGGTACGACAACGATTAAGGGTTAGCGTACGTGTGAGGGCACAAGTTAGTGTTGGTGTCCTCGTTAAGATTAGGGCACGGGTGAAGGTAAGGTTTCGGATGAGGGTCAGGGATAGAATTCGGGTTAGGGTTAGGATTAGGGAATGGGGAGATATTAGGGCACAGTTTAGGGTACCACAACGTTTAAGGTTTAGCGTACGTGTGAGGTCACTAGTTAGTGTTAGTGTACTGCTTACGATTAGGGCACGGGTGAGGGTAAGGCCTCGGAAGAGGGTCACGTTAAGGGTTAGGGTTAGAGTTAGGGTTAGGGAATGGGGATTGATTAGGGTACATGTTAGGGTATGGCAATTGCTTAGGGTTGGCGTACGTTAGAGGGCATGGGTTAGTGTTGATGTACTGGTTAAAATTAGGACACGGGTGAGGGTAAACTTTCGGGTGAGTGTCATGGTTAGGTTTCAGGTTAGGGTTAGGGTTAGGGAATGGAGAGGGATTAGGGTACAGGTAAGGGTACCGCTGCGGTTTAGTGTTATCGTACGTTTGCGGGCACGAGTTAGTCTTGGTGTCCTGGTTAAGATTAGGGCACGGGTGAGGGTAAGGCTTCGGGTGAGGGTCAGGGTTAGGATTCGGGTTAGGGTTAGGGTTAGGGAATGGAGAGGGATTAGGGTACAGGTTAGGGTACGACAATGCGTAAGGGTTAGCGTAAGTGTGAGGGCACGATTTAGTGTTGGTGTACTGGTTAAGACAACGGCACCGATGAGGGTAAGGCCTCGGAAAAGGGTCACATTAAGGGTTTCGCTTAGGGTTAGGGTTAGGGAATGGGGAGGGATTAGGGTACAGGATAGGGTACGACAATGCTTAAGGGTTAGCGTACGTTTGAGGGCATGAGTTAGTGTTTGTGTACTGGTTAAGATTAGGGCATTGGTTAGGGTAGGGCATCGGAAGTGGGTCAGGTTTAGGGATGAGGTTAGAGTTAGGGTTAAGGAATGGGGAGGGATTAGGGTACAATTTAGGGTACGACAACGCTTAAGGTTTAGCGTACGTGTGAGGGCACGAGTTAGTGTTGGTATCCTGGTTAAGATTAGGGCACGGGTGAGAGTAAGGCTTCGGGTGAGGGTCAGGGTTAGGATTCGGGTTAGGGTTAGGGTTAAGGAATGCAGAGGGATAAGGGTACAGCTTAGGGTACGACAGTGCTTAAGGGTTAACGTTCGTGTGAGGGCAAGGGTTAGTGTTAGTGTCCTGGTTAAGATTAGGGCACGGGTGAGGGTAAGGCTTCAGGTGAGGGTCAGGGTTAGGATTCGGGTTAGGGTTAGGGTTAGGGAATGGGGAGGGCTTAGGGTACAGTTTAGGGTATGACAACGATTAAGGGTTAGCGTACGTGTGAGGGCACAAGTTAGTGCTGGTGTCCTGGTTAAGATTAGGGCACGGGTGAGGGTAAGGTTTCGGGTGAGGGTCATTGATAGAATTCGGGTTAGGGTTAGGGTTAGGGAATGGGGAGATATTAGGGCACAGTTTATGGTACCACAACGCTTAAGGTTTAGCGTACGTGTGAGGTCACTACTTAGTGTTAGTGTACTGCTTACGATTAGGGCACGGGTGAGGGTAAGGCCTCGGAACAGAGTAACGTTAAGGGTTAGGGTTAGGGTTACGGTTAGGGAATGGGGATTGATTAGGGTACAGGTTAGGGTACGACAATGGCTTAGGGTTGGCGTACGTTAGAGGGCATGGGTTAGTGTTGATGTACTGGTTAAAATTAGGACACGGGTGAGGGTACAGTTTCGGGTGAGTGTCATGGTTAGGTTTCAGGTTAGGGTTAGGGTTAGGGAATGGAGAGGGATTAGGGTACAGGTTAGGGTACGACAATGCTTAAGGGTTAGCGTAAGTGTGAGGGCACGAGTTAGTGTTGGTGTACTGGTTAAGACAACGGCACCGATGAGGGTAAGGCCTCGGAAAAGGGTCCCGTTCAGGGTTTCGCTTAGGGTTAGGGTTAGGGAATGGGGAGGGATTAGGGTACAGGATAGGGTACGACAATGATTAAGGGTTAGCATACGTTTGAGGGCATGAGTTAGTGTTTGTGTACTGGATAAGATTAGGGCATTGGTTAGGGTATGACATCGGAAGTGGGTCAGGTTTAGGGATGGGTTTAGGGTTAGGGTTAAGGAATGGGGAGGGATTAGGGTACAATTTAGGGTACGACAACGCTTAAGGTTTAGCGTACGTGTGAGGGCACGAGTTAGTGTTGGTGTCCTGGTTAAGATTAGGGCACGGGTGAGGGTAAGGCCTCGGAACAGAGTAACGTTAAGGGTTAGGGTTAGGGTTACGGTTAGGGAATGGGGATTGATTAGGGTACAGGTTAGGGTACGACAATGGCTTAGGGTTGGCGTACGTTAGAGGGCATGGGTTAGTGTTGATGTACTGGTTAAAATTAGGACACGGGTGAGGGTACAGTTTCGGGTGAGTGTCATGGTTAGGTTTCAGGTTAGGGTTAGGGTTAGGGAATGGAGAGGGATTAGGGTACAGGTTAGGGTACGACAATGCTTAAGGGTTAGCGTAAGTGTGAGGGCACGAGTTAGTGTTGGTGTACTGGTTAAGACAACGGCACCGATGAGGGTAAGGCCTCGGAAAAGGGTCCCGTTCAGGGTTTCGCTTAGGGTTAGGGTTAGGGAATGGGGAGGGATTAGGGTACAGGATAGGGTACGACAATGATTAAGGGTTAGCATACGTTTGAGGGCATGAGTTAGTGTTTGTGTACTGGATAAGATTAGGGCATTGGTTAGGGTATGACATCGGAAGTGGGTCAGGTTTAGGGATGGGGTTAGGGTTAGGGTTAAGGAATGGGGAGGGATTAGGGTACAATTTAGGGTACGACAACGCTTAAGGTTTAGCGTACGTGTGAGGGCACGAGTTAGTGTTGGTGTCCTGGTTAAGATTAGGGCACGGGTGAGGGTAAGGCTTCGGGTGAGGGTCAGGGTTAGGATTCGGGTTAGGGTTAGGGTTAGGGAATGCGGAGGGATTAGGGTACAGCTTAGGGTACGACAGTGCTTAAGGGTTAGCGTTCGTGTGAGGGCAAGGGTTAGTGTTAGTGTCCTGGTTAAGATTAGGGCACGGGTGAGGGTAAGGCTTCGGGTGAGGGTCAGGGTTAGGATTCGGGTTAGGGTTAGGGTTAGGGAATGGGGAGGGATTAGGGTACAGTTTAGGGTACTACAACGATTAAGGGTTAGCGTACGTGTGAGGGCACAAGTTAGTGTTGGTGTCCTGGTTAAGATTAGGGCACGGGTGAGGGTAAGGTTTCGGGTGAGGGTCAGGGATAGAATTCGGGTTAGGGTTAGGGTTAGGGAATGGGGAGATATTAGGGCACAGTTTAGGGTACCACAACGCTTAAGGTTTAGCGTACGTGTGAGGTCACTAGTTAGTGTTAGTGTACTGCTTACGATTAGGGCACGGGTGAGGGTAAGGCCTCGGAAGAGGGTCACGTTAAGGGTTAGGGTTAGGGTTAGGGTTAGGGAATGGGGATTGATTAGGGTACAGGTTAGGGTACGGCAATGGCTTAGGGTTGGCGTACGTTAGAGGGCATGGGTTAGTGTTGATGTACTGGTTAAAATTAGCACACGGGTGAGGGTACAGTTTCGGGTGAGTGACATGGTTAGGTTTCAGGTTAGGGTTAGGGTTAGGGAATGGAGAGGGATTTGGGTACAGGTTAGGGTACCGCTGCGGTTTAGTGTTAGCGTACATTTGAGGGCACGAGTTAGTCTTGGTGTCCTGGTTAAGATTAGGGCACGGGTGAGGGTAAGGCTTCGGGTGAGGGTCAGGGTTAGGATTCGGGTTAGGGTTAGGGTTAGGGAATGGAGAGGGATTAGGGTACAGGTTAGGGTACGACAATGCTTAAGGGTTAGCATAAGTGTGAGGGCACGAGTTAGTGTTGGTGTACTGGTTAAGACAACGGCACCGATGAGGGTAAGGCCTCGGAAAAGGGTCACGTTCAGGGTTTCGCTTAGGGTTAGGGTTAGGGAATGGGGAGGGATTATGGTACAGGATAGGGTACGACAACGCTTAAGGGTTAGCGTACGTTTGAGGGCATGAGTTAGTGTTTGTGTACTGGTTAAGATTAGGGCATTGGTTAGGGTAGGGCATCGGAAGTGGGTCAGGTTTAGGGATGGGGTTAGGGTTAGGGTTAAGGAATGGGGAGCGATTAGGGTACAATTTAGGGTACGACAACGCTTAAGGTTTAGCGTACGTGTGAGGGCACGAGTTAGAGTTGGTGTTCTGGTTAAGATTAGGGCACGGGTGAGGGTAAGGCTTCGGGTGAGGGTCAGGGTTAGGATTCGGGTTAGGGTTAGGGTTAGGGAATGCGGAGGGATTAGGGTACAGCTTAGGGTACGACAGTGCTTAAGGGTTAGCGTTCGTGTGAGGGCAAGGGTTAGTGTTAGTGTCCTGGTTAAGATTAGGGCACGGGTGAGGGTAAGGCTTCGGGTGAGGGTCAGGGTTAGGATTCGGGTTAGGGTTAGGGAATGGGGAGGGATTAGGGTACAGTTTAGGGTACTACAACGATTAAGGGTTAGCGTACGTGTGAGGGCACAAGTTAGTGTTGGTGTCCTGGTTAAGATTAGGGCACGGGTGAGGGTAAGTTTTCGGGTGAGGGTCAGGGATAGAATTCGGGTTAGGGTTAGGGTTAGGGAATGGGGAGATATTAGGGCACAGTTTAGGGTACCACAACGCTTAAGGTTTAGCGTACGTGTGAGGTCACTTGTTAGTGTTAGTGTACTGCTTACGATTAGGGCACGGGTGAGGGTAAGGCCTCGGAAGAGGGTCACGTTAAGGGTTAGGGTTAGGGTTAGGGTTAGGGAATGGGGATTGATTAGGGTACAGGTTAGGGTACGGCAATGGCTTAGGGTTGGCGTACGTTAGAGGGCATGGGTTAGTGTTGATTTACTGGTTAAAATTAGCACACGGGTGAGGGTAAAGTTTCGGGTGAGTGACATGGTTAGGTTTAAGGTTAGGGTTAGGGTTAGGGAATGGAGAGGGATTTGGGTACAGGTTAGGGTACCGCTGCGGTTTAGTGTTAGCGTACGTTTGAGGGCACGAGTTAGTCTTGGTGTCCTGGTTAAGATTAGGGCACGGGTGAGGGTAAGGCTTCGGGTGAGGGTCAGGGTTAGGATTCGGGTTAGGGTTAGGGTTAGGGAATGGAGAGGGATTAGGGTACAGGTTAGGGTACGACAATGCTTAAGGGTTAGCATAAGTGTGAGGGCACGAGTTAGTGTTGGTGTACTGGTTAAGACAACGGCACCGATGAGGGTAAGGCCTCGGAAAAGGGTCACGTTCAGGGTTTCGCTTAGGGTTAGCGTTAGGGAATGGGGAGGGATTATGGTACAGGATAGGGTACGACAACGCTTAAGGGTTAGCGTACCTTTGAGGGCATGAGTTAGTGTTTGTGTACTGGTTAAGATTAGGGCATTGGTTAGGGTAGGGCATCGGAAGTGGGTCAGGTTTAGGGATGGGGTTAGGGTTAGGGTTAAGGAATGGGGAGGGATTAGGGTACAATTTAGGGTACGACAACGCTTCAGGTTACCGTACGTGTGAGGGCACGAGTTAGTGTTGGTGTCCTGGTTAAGATTAGGGCACGGGTGAGGGTAAGGCTTCGGGTGAGGGTCAGGGTTAGGATTCGGGTTAGGGTTAGGGTTAAGGAATGCAGAGGGATTAAGGTACAGCTTAGGGTACGACAGTGCTTAAGGGTTAGCGTTCGTGTGAGGGCAAGGGTTAGTGTTAGTGTCCTGGTTAAGATTAGGGCACGGGTGAGGGTAAGGCTTCAGGTGAGGGTCAGGGTTAGGATTCGGGTTAGGGTTAGTGTTAGGGAATGGGGAGGGATTAGGGTACAGTTTAGGGTACGACAACGATTAAGGGTTAGCGTACGTGTGAGGGCACAAGTTAGTGTTGGTGTCCTGGTTAAGATTAGGGCACGGGTGAGGGTAAGGTTTCGGGTGAGGGTCAGGGATAGAATTCGCGTTAGGGTTAGGGTTAGGGAATGGGGAGATATTAGGGCACAGTTTAGGGTACCACAACGCTTAAGGTTTAGCGTACGTGTGAGGTCACTAGTTAGTGTTAGTGTACTGCTTACGATTAGGGCACGGGTGAGGCTAAGGCCTCGGAAGAGGGTCACGTTAAGGGTTAGGGTTAGGGTTAGGGTTAGGGAATGGGGATTGATTAGGGTACAGGTTAGGGTACGGCAATGGCTTAGGGTTGGCGTACGTTAGAGGGCATGGGTTAGTGTTGATGTACTAGTTAAAATTAGGACACGGGTGAGGGTAAAGTTTCGGGTGAGTGTCATGGTTAGGTTTCAGGTTAGGGTTAGGGTTAGGGAATGGAGAGGGATTAGGGTACAGGTTAGGGTACGACAATGCTTAAGGGTTAGCGTAAGTGTGAGGGCATGAGTTAGTGTTGGTGTACTGGTTAAGACAACGGCAACGATGAGGGTAAAGTCTCGGAAAAGGGTCACGTTCAGGGTTTCGCGTAGGGTTAGGGTTAGGGAATGGGGTGGGATTAGGGTACAGTATAGGGTACGACAATGCTTAAGGGTTAGCGTACGTTTGAGGGCATGAGTTAGTGTTTGTGTACTGGTTAAGATTAGGGCATTGGTTAGGGTAGGGCATCGGAAGTGGGTCAGATTTAGGGATGGGGTTAGGGTAAGGGTTAAGGAATGGGGAGGGATTAGGGTACAATTTAGGGTACGACAACGCTTAAGGTTTAGCGTACATGTGAGGGCACGAGTTAGTGTTGGTGTCCTGGTTAAGATTAGGGCACGGGTGAGGGTAAGGCTTCGGGTGAGGGTCAGGGTTAGGATTCGGTTTAGGGTTAGGGTTAAGGAATGCAGAGGGATTAGGGTACAGCTTAGGGAACGACAGTGCTTAAGGGTTAGCATTCGTGTGAGGGAAAGGGTTAGTGTTAGTGTCCTGGTTAAGATTAGGGCACGGGTGAGGGTAAGGCTTCGGGTGAGGGTCAGGGTTAGGATTCGGGTTAGGGTTAGGGTTAAGGAATGCAGAGGGATTAAGGTACAGCTTAGGGTACGACAGTGCTTAAGGGTTAGCGTTCGTGTGAGGGCAAGGGTTAGTGTTAGTGTCCTGGTTAAGATTAGGGCACGGGTGAGGGTAGGGCTTCAGGTGAGGGTCAGGGTTAAGATTCGGGTTAGGGTTAGGTTTAGGGAATGGGGAGGGATTAGGGTACAGTTTAGGGTTCGACAACGATTAAGGGTTAGCATACGTGTGAGGGCACAAGTTAGTGTTGGTGTCCTGGTTAAGATTAGGGCACGGGTGAGGGTAAGGTTTCGGGTGAGGGTCAGGGATAGAATTCGGGTTAGGGTTAGGGTTAGGGAATGGGGAGATATTAGGGCACAGTTTAGGGTACCACAACGCTTAAGGTTTAGCGTACGTGTGAGGTCACTAGTTAGTGTTAGTGTACTGCTTACGATTAGGGCACGGGTGAGGGTAAGGCCTCGGAAGAGGGTCACGTTAAGGGTTAGGGTTAGGGTTAGGGTTAGGGAATGGGGATTGATTAGGGTACAGGTTAGGGCACGGCAATGGCTTAGGGTTGGCGTACGTTAGAGGGCATCGGTTAGTGTTGATGTACTGGTTAAAATTAGGACACGGGTGAGGGTAAAGTTTCGGGTGAGTGTCATGGTTAGGTTTCAGGTTAGGGTTAGGGTTAGGGAATGGAGAGGGATTAGGGTACAGGTTAGGGTACCGCTGCGGTTTAGTGTTAGCGTACGTGTGAGGGCACGAGTTAGTCTTGGTGTCCTGGTTAAGATTAGGGCACGGGTGAGGGTAAGGTTTCGGGTGAGGGTCAGGGATAGAATTCGGGTTAGGGTTAGGGTTAGGGAATGGGGAGATATTAGGGCACAGTTTAGGGTACCACAATGATTAAGGTTTAGCGTACGTGTGAGGTCACTAGTTAGTGTTAGTGTACTGCTTACGATTAGGGCACGGGTGAGGGTAAGGCCTCGGAAGAGGGTCACGTTAACGGTTAGGGTTAGGGTTAGGGTTAGGGAATGGGGATTGATTAGGGTACAGGTTAGGGTACGGCAATGGCTTAGGGTTGGCGTACGTTAGAGGGCATGGGTTAGTGTTGATGTACTGGTTAAAATTAGGACACGGGTGAGGGTAAAGTTTCGGGTGAGTGTCATGGTTAGGTTTCAGGTTAGGGTTAGGGTTAGGGAATGGAGAGGGATTAGGGTACAGGTTAGGGTACCGCTGCGGTTTAGTGTTAGCGTACGTTTGAGGGCACGAGTTAGTCTTGGTGTCCTGGTTAAGATTAGGGCACGGGTGAGGGTAAGGCTTCGGGTGAGGGTCAGGGTTAGGATTCGGGTTAGGGTTAGGGTTAGGGAATGGAGAGGGATTAGGGTACAGTTTAGGGTACAACAATTCTTAAGGGTTAGCGTAAGTGTGAGGGCACGAGTTAGTGTTGGTGTACTGGTTAAGACAACGGCACCGATGAGGGTAAGGCCTCGGAAAAGGGTCACGTTCAGGGTTTCGCTTAGGGTTAGGGTTAGGGAATGGGGAGGGATTAGGTTACAGGATAGGGTACGACAATGCTTAAGGGTTAGCGTACGTTTGAGGGCATGAGTTAGTGTTTGTGTACTGGTTAAGATTAGGGCATTGGTTAGGGTAGGGCATCGGAAGTGGGTCAGGTTTAGGGATGGGGTTAGGGTTAGGGTTAAGGAATGGGGAGGGATTAGGGTACAATTTAGGGTACGACAACGCTTAAGGTTTAGCGTACGTGTGAGGGCACGAGTTAGTGTTGGTGTCCTGGTTAAGATTAGGTCACGGGTGAGGGTAAGGCTTCGGGTGAGGGTCAGGGTTAGGATTCGGGTTAGGGTTAGGGTTAAGGAATGCAGAGGGATTAGGGTACAGCTTAGGGTACGACAGTGCTTAAGGGTTAGCGTTCGTGTGAGGGCAAGGGTTAGTGTTAGTGTCCTGGTTAAGATTAGGGCACGGGTGAGGGTAAGGCTTCAGGTGAGGGTCAGGGTTAGGATTCGGGTTAGGGTTAGGGTTAGGGAATGGGGAGGGATTAGGGTACAGTTTAGGGTACGACAACGATTAAGGGTTAGCGTACGTGTGAGGGCACAAGTTAGTGTTGGTGTCCTCGTTAAGATTAGGGCACGGGTGAAGGTAAGGTTTCGGATGAGGGTCAGGGATAGAATTCGGGTTAGGGTTAGGATTAGGGAATGGGGAGATATTAGGGCACAGTTTAGGGTACCACAACGTTTAAGGTTTAGCGTACGTGTGAGGTCACTAGTTAGTGTTAGTGTACTGCTTACGATTAGGGCACGGGTGAGGGTAAGGCCTCGGAAGAGGGTCACGTTAAGGGTTAGGGTTAGAGTTAGGGTTAGGGAATGGGGATTGATTAGGGTACATGTTAGGGTATGGCAATTGCTTAGGGTTGGCGTACGTTAGAGGGCATGGGTTAGTGTTGATGTACTGGTTAAAATTAGGACACGGGTGAGGGTAAAGTTTCGGGTGAGTGTCATGGTTAGGTTTCAGGTTAGGGTTAGGGTTAGGGAATGGAGAGGGATTAGGGTACAGGTTAGGGTACCGCTGCGGTTTAGTGTTATCGTACGTTTGAGGGCACGAGTTAGTCTTGGTGTCCTGGTTAAGATTAGGGCACGGGTGAGGGTAAGGCTTCGGGTGAGGGTCAGGGTTAGGATTCGGGTTAGGGTTAGGGTTAGGGAATGGAGAGGGATTAGGGTACAGGTTAGGGTACGACAATGCGTAAGGGTTAGCGTAAGTGTGAGGGCACGATTTAGTGTTGGTGTACTGGTTAAGACAACGGCACCGATGAGGGTAAGGCCTCGGAAAAGGGTCACATTAAGGGTTTCGCTTAGGGTTAGGGTTAGGGAATGGGGAGGGATTAGGGTACAGGATAGGGTACGACAATGCTTAAGGGTTAGCGTACGTTTGAGGGCATGAGTTAGTGTTTGTGTACTGGTTAAGATTAGGGCATTGGTTAGGGTAGGGCATCGGAAGTGGGTCAGGTTTAGGGATGAGGTTAGAGTTAGGGTTAAGGAATGGGGAGGGATTAGGGTACAATTTAGGGTACGACAACGCTTAAGGTTTAGCGTACGTGTGAGGGCACGAGTTAGTGTTGGTATCCTGGTTAAGATTAGGGCACGGGTGAGAGTAAGGCTTCGGGTGAGGGTCAGGGTTAGGATTCGGGTTAGGGTTAGGGTTAAGGAATGCAGAGGGATTAGGGTACAGCTTAGGGTACGACAGTGCTTAAGGGTTAACGTTCGTGTGAGGGCAAGGGTTAGTGTTAGTGTCCTGGTTAAGATTAGGGCACGGGTGAGGGTAAGGCTTCAGGTGAGGGTCAGGGTTAGGATTCGGGTTAGGGTTAGGGTTAGGGAATGGGGAGGGCTTAGGGTACAGTTTAGGGTATGACAACGATTAAGGGTTAGCGTACGTGTGAGGGCACAAGTTAGTGCTGGTGTCCTGGTTAAGATTAGGGCACGGGTGAGGGTAAGGTTTCGGGTGAGGGTCATTGATAGAATTCGGGTTAGGGTTAGGGTTAGGGAATGGGGAGATATTAGGGCACAGTTTAGGGTACCACAACGCTTAAGGTTTAGCGTACGTGTGAGGACACTACTTAGTGTTAGTGTACTGCTTACGATTAGGGCACGGGTGAGGGTAAGGCCTCGGAACAGAGTAACGTTAAGGGTTAGGGTTAGGGTTACGGTTAGGGAATGGGGATTGATTAGGGTACAGGTTAGGGTACGACAATGGCTTAGGGTTGGCGTACGTTAGAGGGCATGGGTTAGTGTTGATGTACTGGTTAAAATTAGGACACGGGTGAGGGTACAGTTTCGGGTGAGTGTCATGGTTAGGTTTCAGGTTAGGGTTAGGGTTAGGGAATGGAGAGGGATTAGGGTACAGGTTAGGGTACGACAATGCTTAAGGGTTAGCGTAAGTGTGAGGGCACGAGTTAGTGTTGGTGTACTGGTTAAGACAACGGCACCGATGAGGGTAAGGCCTCGGAAAAGGGTCCCGTTCAGGGTTTCGCTTAGGGTTAGGGTTAGGGAATGGGGAGGGATTAGGGTACAGGATAGGGTACGACAATGATTAAGGGTTAGCATACGTTTGAGGGCATGAGTTAGTGTTTGTGTACTGGATAAGATTAGGGCATTGGTTAGGGTATGACATCGGAAGTGGGTCAGGTTTAGGGATGGGTTTAGGGTTAGGGTTAAGGAATGGGGAGGGATTAGGGTACAATTTAGGGTACGACAACGCTTAAGGTTTAGCGTACGTGTGAGGGCACGAGTTAGTGTTGGTGTCCTGGTTAAGATTAGGGCACGGGTGAGGGTAAGGCCTCGGAACAGAGTAACGTTAAGGGTTAGGGTTAGGGTTACGGTTAGGGAATGGGGATTGATTAGGGTACAGGTTAGGGTACGACAATGGCTTAGGGTTGGCGTACGTTAGAGGGCATGGGTTAGTGTTGATGTACTGGTTAAAATTAGGACACGGGTGAGGGTACAGTTTCGGGTGAGTGTCATGGTTAGGTTTCAGGTTAGGGTTAGGGTTAGGGAATGGAGAGGGATTAGGGTACAGGTTAGGGTACGACAATGCTTAAGGGTTAGCGTAAGTGTGAGGGCACGAGTTAGTGTTGGTGTACTGGTTAAGACAACGGCACCGATGAGGGTAAGGCCTCGGAAAAGGGTCCCGTTCAGGGTTTCGCTTAGGGTTAGGGTTAGGGAATGGGGAGGGATTAGGGTACAGGATAGGGTACGACAATGATTAAGGGTTAGCATACGTTTGAGGGCATGAGTTAGTGTTTGTGTACTGGATAAGATTAGGGCATTGGTTAGGGTATGACATCGGAAGTGGGTCAGGTTTAGGGATGGGGTTAGGGTTAGGGTTAAGGAATGGGGAGGGATTAGGGTACAATTTAGGGTACGACAACGCTTAAGGTTTAGCGTACGTGTGAGGGCACGAGTTAGTGTTGGTGTCCTGGTTAAGATTAGGGCACGGGTGAGGGTAAGGCTTCGGGTGAGGGTCAGGGTTAGGATTCGGGTTAGGGTTAGGGTTAGGGAATGCGGAGGGATTAGGGTACAGCTTAGGGTACGACAGTGCTTAAGGGTTAGCGTTCGTGTGAGGGCAAGGGTTAGTGTTAGTGTCCTGGTTAAGATTAGGGCACGGGTGAGGGTAAGGCTTCGGGTGAGGGTCAGGGTTAGGATTCGGGTTAGGGTTAGGGTTAGGGAATGGGGAGGGATTAGGGTACAGTTTAGGGTACTACAACGATTAAGGGTTAGCGTACGTGTGAGGGCACAAGTTAGTGTTGGTGTCCTGGTTAAGATTAGGGCACGGGTGAGGGTAAGGTTTCGGGTGAGGGTCAGGGATAGAATTCGGGTTAGGGTTAGGGTTAGGGAATGGGGAGATATTAGGGCACAGTTTAGGGTACCACAACGCTTAAGGTTTAGCGTACGTGTGAGGTCACTAGTTAGTGTTAGTGTACTGCTTACGATTAGGGCACGGGTGAGGGTAAGGCCTCGGAAGAGGGTCACGTTAAGGGTTAGGGTTAGGGTTAGGGTTAGGGAATGGGGATTGATTAGGGTACAGGTTAGGGTACGGCAATGGCTTAGGGTTGGCGTACGTTAGAGGGCATGGGTTAGTGTTGATGTACTGGTTAAAATTAGCACACGGGTGAGGGTAAAGTTTCGGGTGAGTGACATGGTTAGGTTTCAGGTTAGGGTTAGGGTTAGGGAATGGAGAGGGATTTGGGTACAGGTTAGGGTACCGCTGCGGTTTAGTGTTAGCGTACATTTGAGGGCACGAGTTAGTCTTGGTGTCCTGGTTAAGATTAGGGCACGGGTGAGGGTAAGGCTTCGGGTGAGGGTCAGGGTTAGGATTCGGGTTAGGGTTAGGGTTAGGGAATGGAGAGGGATTAGGGTACAGGTTAGGGTACGACAATGCTTAAGGGTTAGCATAAGTGTGAGGGCACGAGTTAGTGTTGGTGTACTGGTTAAGACAACGGCACCGATGAGGGTAAGGCCTCGGAAAAGGGTCACGTTCAGGGTTTCGCTTAGGGTTAGGGTTAGGGAATGGGGAGGGATTATGGTACAGGATAGGGTACGACAACGCTTAAGGGTTAGCGTACGTTTGAGGGCATGAGTTAGTGTTTGTGTACTGGTTAAGATTAGGGCATTGGTTAGGGTAGGGCATCGGAAGTGGGTCAGGTTTAGGGATGGGGTTAGGGTTAGGGTTAAGGAATGGGGAGCGATTAGGGTACAATTTAGGGTACGACAACGCTTAAGGTTTAGCGTACGTGTGAGGGCACGAGTTAGAGTTGGTGTTCTGGTTAAGATTAGGGCACGGGTGAGGGTAAGGCTTCGGGTGAGGGTCAGGGTTAGGATTCGGGTTAGGGTTAGGGTTAGGGAATGCGGAGGGATTAGGGTACAGCTTAGGGTACGACAGTGCTTAAGGGTTAGCGTTCGTGTGAGGGCAAGGGTTAGTGTTAGTGTCCTGGTTAAGATTAGGGCACGGGTGAGGGTAAGGCTTCGGGTGAGGGTCAGGGTTAGGATTCGGGTTAGGGTTAGGGAATGGGGAGGGATTAGGGTACAGTTTAGGGTACTACAACGATTAAGGGTTAGCGTACGTGTGAGGGCACAAGTTAGTGTTGGTGTCCTGGTTAAGATTAGGGCACGGGTGAGGGTAAGTTTTCGGGTGAGGGTCAGGGATAGAATTCGGGTTAGGGTTAGGGTTAGGGAATGGGGAGATATTAGGGCACAGTTTAGGGTACCACAACGCTTAAGGTTTAGCGTACGTGTGAGGTCACTAGTTAGTGTTAGTGTACTGCTTACGATTAGGGCACGGGTGAGGGTAAGGCCTCGGAAGAGGGTCACGTTAAGGGTTAGGGTTAGGGTTAGGGTTAGGGAATGGGGATTGATTAGGGTACAGGTTAGGGTACGGCAATGGCTTAGGGTTGGCGTACGTTAGAGGGCATGGGTTAGTGTTGATTTACTGGTTAAAATTAGCACACGGGTGAGGGTAAAGTTTCGGGTGAGTGACATGGTTAGGTTTAAGGTTAGGGTTAGGGTTAGGGAATGGAGAGGGATTTGGGTACAGGTTAGGGTACCGCTGCGGTTTAGTGTTAGCGTACGTTTGAGGGCACGAGTTAGTCTTGGTGTCCTGGTTAAGATTAGGGCACGGGTGAGGGTAAGGCTTCGGGTGAGGGTCAGGGTTAGGATTCGGGTTAGGGTTAGGGTTAGGGAATGGAGAGGGATTAGGGTACAGGTTAGGGTACGACAATGCTTAAGGGTTAGCATAAGTGTGAGGGCACGAGTTAGTGTTGGTGTACTGGTTAAGACAACGGCACCGATGAGGGTAAGGCCTCGGAAAAGGGTCACGTTCAGGGTTTCACTTAGGGTTAGCGTTAGGGAATGGGGAGGGATTATGGTACAGGATAGGGTACAACAACGCTTAAGGGTTAGCGTACCTTTGAGGGCATGAGTTAGTGTTTGTGTACTGGTTAAGATTAGGGCATTGGTTAGGGTAGGGCATCGGAAGTGGGTCAGGTTTAGGGATGGGGTTAGGGTTAGGGTTAAGGAATGGGGAGGGATTAGGGTACAATTTAGGGTACGACAACGCTTCAGGTTACCGTACGTGTGAGGGCACGAGTTAGTGTTGGTGTCCTGGTTAAGATTAGGGCACGGGTGAGGGTAAGGCTTCGGGTGAGGGTCAGGGTTAGGATTCGGGTTAGGGTTAGGGTTAAGGAATGCAGAGGGATTAGGGTACAGCTTAGGGTACTACAGTGCTTAAGGGTTAGCGTTCGTGTGAGGGCAAGGGTTAGTGTTAGTGTCCTGGTTAAGATTAGGGCACGGGTGAGGTTAAGGCTTCAGGTGAGGGTCAGGTTTAGGATTCTGGGTAGGGTTAGGGTTAGGGAATGGGGAGGGATTAGGGTACAGTTTAGGGTACGACAACGATTAAGGGTTAGCGTACGTGTGAGGACACAAGTTAGTGTTGGTGTCCTGGTTAAGATTAGGGCACGGGTGAGGGTAAGGTTTCGGGTGAGGGTCAGGGATAGAATTCGGGTTAGGGTTAGGGTTAGGGAATGGGGAGATATTAGGGCACAGTTTAGGGTACCACAACGCTTAAGGTTTAGCGTACGTGTGAGGTCACTAGTTAGTGTTAGTGTACTGCTTACGATTAGGGCACGGGTGAGGGTAAGGCCTCGGAAGAGTGTCACGTTAAGGGTTAGGGTTAGGGTTAGGGTTAGGGAATGGGGATTGATTAGGGTACAGGTTAGGGTACGGCAATGGCTTAGGGTTGGCGTACGTTAGAGGGCATGGGTTAGTGTTGATGTACTGGTTAAAATTAGGACACGGGTGAGGGTAAAGTTTCGGGTGAGTGTCATGGTTAGGTTTCAGGTTAGGGTTAGGGTTAGGGAATGGAGAGGGATTAGGGTACAGGTTAGGGTACGACAATGCTTAAGGGTTAGCGTAAGTGTGAGGGCACGAGTTAGTGTTGGTGTACTGGTTAAGACAACGGCACCGATGAGGGTAAGGCCTCGGAAAAGGGTCCCGTTCAGGGTTTCGCTTAGGGTTAGGGTTAGGGAATGGGGAGGGATTAGGGTACAGGATAGGGTACGACAATGATTAAGGGTTAGCATACGTTTGAGGGCATGAGTTAGTGTTTGTGTACTGGATAAGATTAGGGCATTGGTTAGGGTATGACATCGGAAGTGGGTCAGGTTTAGGGATGGGGTTAGGGTTAGGGTTAAGGAATGGGGAGGGATTAGGGTACAATTTAGGGTACGACAACGCTTAAGGTTTAGCGTACGTGTGAGGGCACGAGTTAGTGTTGGTGTCCTGGTTAAGATTAGGGCACGGGTGAGGGTAAGGCTTCGGGTGAGGGTCAGGGTTAGGATTCGGGTTAGGGTTAGGGTTAGGGAATGCGGAGGGATTAGGGTACAGCTTCGGGTACGACAGTGCTTAAGGGTTAGCGTTCGTGTGAGGGCAAGGGTTAGTGTTAGTGTCCTGGTTAAGTTTAGGGCACGGGTGAGGGTAAGGCTTCGGGTGAGGGTCAGGGTTAGGATTCGGGTTAGGGTTAGGGTTAGGGAATGGGGAGGGATTAGGGTACAGTTTAGGGTACTACAACGATTAAGGGTTAGCGTACGTGTGAGGGCACAAGTTAGTGTTGGTGTCTTGGTTAAGATTAGGGCACGGGTGAGGGTAAGGTTTCGGGTGAGGGTCAGGGATAGAATTCGGGTTAGGGTTAGGGTTAGGGAATGGGGAGATATTAGGGCACAGTTTAGGGTACCACAACGCTTAAGGTTTAGCGTACGTGTGAGGTCACTAGTTAGTGTTAGTGTACTGCTTACGATTAGGGCACGGGTGAGGGTAAGGCCTCGGAAGAGGGTCACGTTAAGGGTTAGGGTTAGGGTTAGGGTTAGGGAATGGGGATTGATTAGGGTACAGGTTAGGGTACGGCAATGGCTTAGGGTTGGCGTACGTTAGAGGGCATGGGTTAGTGTTGATGTACTGGTTAAAATTAGCACACGGGTGAGGGTAAAGTTTCGGGTGAGTGACATGGTTAGGTTTCAGGTTAGGGTTAGGGTTAGGGAATGGAGAGGGATTTGGGTACAGGTTAGGGTACCGCTGCGGTTTAGTGTTAGCGTACGTTTGAGGGCACGAGTTAGTCTTGGTGTCCTGGTTAAGATTAGGGCACGGGTGAGTGTAAGGCTTCGGGTGAGGGTCAGGGTTAGGATTCGGGTTAGGGTTAGGGTTAGGGAATGGAGAGGGATTAGGGTACAGGTTAGGGTACGACAATGCTTAAGGGTTAGCATAAGTGTGAGGGCACGAGTTAGTGTTGGTGTACTGGTTAAGACAACGGCACCGATGAGGGTAAGGCCTCGGAAAAGGGTCACGTTCAGGGTTTCGCTTAGGGTTAGGGTTAGGGAATGGGGAGGGATTAGGGTACAGGATAGGGTACGACAACGCTTAAGGGTTAGCGTACGTTTGAGGGCATGAGTTAGTGTTTGTGTACTGGTTAAGATTAGGGCATTGGTTAGGGTAGGGCATCGGAAGTGGGTCAGGTTTAGGGATGGGGTTAGGGTTAGGGTTAAGGAATGGGGAGGGATTAGGGTACAATTTAGGGTACGACAATGCTTCAGGTTTAGCGTACGTGTGAGGGCACGAGTTAGTGTTGGTGTCCTGGTTAAGATTAGGGCACGGGTGAGGGTAAGGCTTCGGGTGAGGGTCAGGGTTAGGATTCGGGTTAGGGTTAGGGTTAAGGAATGCAGAGGGATTAGGGTACAGCTTAGGGTACGATAGTGCTTAAGGGTTAGCGTTCGTGTGAGGGCAAGGGTTAGTGTTAGTGTCCCGGTTAAGATTAGGGCACGGGTGAGGTTAAGGCTTCAGGTGAGGGTCAGGGTTAGGATTCTGGGTAGGGTTAGGGTTAGGGAATGGGGAGGGATTAGGGTACAGTTTAGGGTACGACAACGATTAAGGGTTAGCGTACGTGTGAGGGCATGAGTTAGTGTTGGTATCCTGGTTAAGATTAGGGCACGGGTGAGGGTAAGGCTTCGGGTGAGGGTCAGGGTTAGGATTCGGGTTAGGGTTAGGGTTAAGGAATGCAGAGGGATTAGGGTACAGCTTAGATACGACAGTGCTTAAGGGTTAGCGTTCGTGTGAGGGCAAGGGTTAGTGTTAGTGTCCTGGTTAAGATTAGGGCACGAGTGAGGGTAAGGCTTCAGGTGAGGGTCAGGGTTAGGATTCGGGTTAGGGTTAGGGTTAGGGAATGGGGAGAGATTAGGGTACAGTTTAGGGTAAAACAACGATTAAGGGTTAGCGTACGTGTGAGGGCACAAGTTAGTGTTAGGGTACTGCTTACGATTAGGGCACGGGTGAGGGTAAGGCCTCGGAAAAGTGTCACGTTAAGGGTTAGGGTTAGGGTTAGGGAATGGGGATTGATTAGGGTACAGGTTAGGGTACGGCAATGGCTTAGGGTTGGCGTACGTTAGAGGGCATGGGTTAGTGTTGATGTATTGGTTAAAATTAGCACACGGGTGAGGGTAAAGTTTCGGGTGAGTGACATGGTTAGGTTTCAGGTTAGGGTTAGGGTTAGGGAATGGAGAGGGATTTGGGTACAGGTTAGGGTACCGCTGCGGTTTAGTGTTAGCGTACGTTTGAGGGCACGAGTTAGTCTTGGTGTCCTGGTTAAGATTAGGGCACGGGTGAGGGTAAGGCTTCGGGTGAGGGTCAGGGTTAGGATTCGGGTTAGGGTTAGGGTTAGGGAATGGAGAGGGATTAGGGTACAGGTTAGGGTACGACAATGCTTAAGGGTTAGCATAAGTGTGAGGGCACGAGTTAGTGTTGGTGTACTGGTTAAGACAACGGCACCGATGAGGGTAAGGCCTCGGAAAAGGGTCACGTTCAGGGTTTCGCTTAGGGTTAGGGTTAGGGAATGGGGAGGGATTATGGTACAGGATAGGGTACGACAACGCTTAAGGGTTAGCGTACGTTTGAGGGCATGAGTTAGTGTTTGTGTACTGGTTAAGATTAGGGCATTGGTTAGGGTAGGGCATCGGAAGTGGGTCAGGTTTAGGGATGGGGTTAGGGTTAGGGTTAAGGAATGGGGAGCGATTAGGGTACAATTTAGGGTACGACAACGCTTAAGGTTTAGCGTACGTGTGAGGGCACGAGTTAGTGTTGGTGTCCTGGTTAAGATTAGGGCACGGGTGAGGGTAAGGCTTCGGGTGAGGGTCAGGGTTAGGATTCGGGTTAGGGTTAGGGTTAGGGAATGCGGAGGGATTAGGGTACAGCTTAGGGTACGACAGTGCTAAAGGGTTAGCGTTCGTGTGAGGGCAAGGGTTAGTGTTAGTGTCCTGGTTAAGATTAGGGCACGGGTGAGGGTAAGGCTTCGGGTGAGGGTCAGGGTTAGGATTCGGGTTAGGGTTAGGGTTAGGGAATGGGGAGGGATTAGGGTACAGTTTAGGGTACTACAACGATTAAGGGTTAGCGTACGTGTGAGGGCACAAGTTAGTGTTGGTGTCCTGGTTAAGATTAGGGCACGGGTGAGGGTAAGTTTTCGGGTGAGGGTCAGGGATAGAATTCGGGTTAGGGTTAGGGTTAGGGAATGGGGAGATATTAGGGCACAGTTTAGGGTACCACAACGCTTAAGGTTTAGCGTACGTGTGAGGTCACTAGTTAGTGTTAGTGTACTGCTTATGATTAGGACACGGGAGAGGGTAAGGCCTCGGAAGAGGGTCACGTTAAGGGTTAGGGTTAGGGTTAGGGTTAGGGAATGGGGATTGATTAGGGTACAGGTTAGTGTACGGCAATGGCTTAGGGTTGGCGTACGTTAGAGGGCATGGGTTAGTGTTGATGTACTGGTTAAAATTAGGACACGGGTGAGGGTAAAGTTTCGGATGAGTGTCATGGTTAGGTTTCAGGTTAGGGTTAGGGTTAGGGAATGGAGAGGAATTAGGGTACAGGTTAGGGTACCGCTGCGGTTTAGTGTTAGCGTACGTTTGAGGGCACGAGTTAGTCTTGGTGTCCTGGTTAAGATTAGGGCACGGGTGAGGGTAAGGCTTCGGGTGAGGGTCAGGGTTAGGATTCGGGTTAGGGTTAGGGTTATGGAATGGAGAGGGATTAGGGTACAGGTTAGGGTACAACAATGCTTAAGGGTTAGCGTAAGTGTGAGGGCACGAGTTAGTGTTGGTGTACTGGTTAAGACAACGGCACCGATGAGGGTAAGGCCTCGGAAAAGGGTCACGTTCAGGGTTTCGCTTAGGGTTAGGGTTAGGGAATGGGGAGGGATTAGGGTACAGGTTAGGGTACGACAATGCTTAAGGGTTAGCGTACGTTTGAGGGCATGAGTTAGTGTTTGTGTACTGGTTAAGATTAGGGCATTGGTTAGGGTAGGGCATCGGAAGTGGGTCAGGTTTAGGGATGGGGTTAGGGTTAGGGTTAAGGAATGGGGAGGGTTTAGGGTACAATTTAGGGTACGACAACGCTTAAGGTTTAGCGTACGTGTGAGGGCATGAGTTAGTGTTGGTATCCTGGTTCAGATTAGGGCACGGGTGAGGGTAAGGCTTCGGGTGAGGGTCAGGGTTAGGATTCGGGTTAGGGTTAGGGTTAAGGAATGCAGAGGGATTAGGGTACAGCTTAGATACGACAGTGCTTAAGGGTTAGCGTTCGTGTGAGGGCAAGGGTTAGTGTTAGTGTCCTGGTTAAGATTAGGGCACGAGTGAGGGTAAGGCTTCAGGTGAGGGTCAGGGTTAGGATTCGGGTTAGGGTTAGGGTTAGGGAATGGGGAGGGATTAGGGTACAGTTTAGGGTACAACAACGATTAAGGGTTAGCGTACGTGTGAGGGCACAAGTTAGTGTTAGGGTACTGCTTACGATTAGGGCACGGGTGAGGGTAAGGCCTCGGAAGAGTGTCACTTTAAGGGTTAGGGTTAGGGTTAGGGTTAGGGAATGGGGATTGATTAGGGTACAGGTTAGGGTACGGCAATGGCTTAGGGTTGGCGTACATTAGAGGGCGTGGGTTAGTGTTGATGTACTGGTTAAAATTAGGACACGGGTGAGGGTAAAGTATCGGGTGAGTGTCATGGTTAGGTTTCAGGTTAGGGTTAGGGTTAGGGAATGGAGAGGGATTAGGGTACAGGTTAGGGTACCGCTGCGGTTTAGTGTTAGCGTACGTTTGAGGGCACGACTTAGTCTTGGTGTCCTGGTTAAGATTAGGGCACGGGTGAGGGTAAGGCTTCGGGTGAGGGTCAGGGTTAGGATTAGGGTTAGGTTTAAGGTTAGGGAATGGAGAGGGATTAGGGTACAGTTTAGGGTACGACAATGCTTAAGGGTTAGCGTAAGTGTGAGGGCACGAGTTAGTGTTGGTGTACTGGTTAAGACAACGGCACCGATGAGGGTAAGGCCTCGGAAAAGGGTCACGTTCAGGGTTTCGCTTAGGGTTAGGGTTAGGGAATGGGGAGGGATTATGGTACAGGATAGGGTACGACAACGCTTAAGGGTTAGCGTACGTTTGAGGGCATGAGTTAGTGTTTGTGTACTGGTTAAGATTAGGGCATTGGTTAGGGTAGGGCATCGGAAGTGGGTCAGGTTTAGGGATGGGTTTAGGGTTAGGGTTAAGGAATGGGGAGGGATTAGGGTACAATTTAGGGTACGAGAACGCTTAAGGTTTAGCGTACGTGTGAGGGCATGAGTTAGTGTTGGTGTCCTGGTTAAGATTAGGGCACGGGTGAGGGTAAGGCTTCGGGTGAGGGTCAGGGTTAGGATTCGGGTTAGGGTTAGGGTTAAGTAAGGCAGAGGGATTAGGGTACAGTTTAGGGTACGACAACGATTAAAGGTTAGCGTACGTGTGAGGGCACGAGTTAGTGTTGGTGTCCTGGTTAAGATTAGGGCACGGGTGAGGGTAAGGCTTCGGGTGAGGGTCAGGGTTAGGATTCGGGTTAGGGTTAGGGTTAGGGAATGCGGAGGGATTAGGGTACAGCTTAGGGTACGACAGTGCTAAAGGGTTAGCGTTCGTGTGAGGGCAAGGGTTAGTGTTAGTGTCCTGGTTAAGATTAGGGCACGGGTGAGGGTAAGGCTTCGGGTGAGGGTCAGGGTTAGGATTCGGGTTAGGGTTAGGGTTAGGGAATGGGGAGGGATTAGGGTACAGTTTAGGGTACTACAACGATTAAGGGTTAGCGTACGTGTGAGGGCACAAGTTAGTGTTGGTGTCCTGGTTAATATTAGGGCACGGGTGAGGGTAAGTTTTCGGGTGAGGGTCAGGGATAGAATTCGGGTTAGGGTTAGGGTTAGCGAATGGGGAGATATTAGGGCACAGTTTAGGGTACCACAACGCTTAAGGTTTAGCGTACGTGTGAGGTCACTAGTTAGTGTTAGTGTACTGCTTATGATTAGGACACGGGAGAGGGTAAGGCCTCGGAAAAGGGTCACGTTAAGGGTTAGGGTTAGGGTTAGGGTTAGGGAATGGGGATTGATTAGGGTACAGGTTAGTGTACGGCAATGGCTTAGGGTTGGCGTACGTTAGAGGGCATGGGTTAGTGTTGATGTACTGGTTAAAATTAGGACACGGGTGAGGGTAAAGTTTCGGATGAGTGTCATGGTTAGGTTTCAGGTTAGGGATAGGGTTAGGGAATGGAGAGGAATTAGGGTACAGGTTAGGGTACCGCTGCGGTTTAGTGTTAGCGTACGTTTGAGGGCACGAGTTAGTCTTGGTGTCCTGGTTAAGATTAGGGCACGGGTGAGGGTAAGGCTTCGGGTGAGGGTCAGGGTTAGGATTCGGGTTAGGGTTAGGGTTATGGAATGGAAAGGGATTAGGGTACAGGTTAGGGTACAACAATGCTTAAGGGTTAGCGTAAGTGTGAGGGCACGAGTTAGTGTTGGTGTACTGGTTAAGACAACGGCACCGATGAGGGTAAGGCCTCGGAAAAGGGTCACGTTCAGGGTTTCGCTTAGGGTTAGGGTTAGGGAATGGGGAGGGATTAGGGTACAGGTTAGGGTACGACAATGCTTAAGGGTTAGCGTACGTTTGAGGGCATGAGTTAGTGTTTGTGTACTGGTTAAGATTAGGGCATTGGTTAGGGTAGGGCATCGGAAGTGGGTCAGGTTTAGGGATGGGGTTAGGGTTAGGGTTAAGGAATGGGGAGGGTTTAGGGTACAATTTAGGGTACGACAACGCTTAAGGTTTAGCGTACGTGTGAGGGCATGAGTTAGTGTGGTATCCTGGTTAAGATTAGGGCACGGGTGAGGGTAAGGCTTCGGGTGAGGGTCAGGGTTAGGATTCGGGTTAGGGTTAGGGTTAAGGAATGCAGAGGGATTAGGGTACAGCTTAGATACGACTGTGCTTAAGGGTTAGCGTTCGTGTGAGGGCAAGGGTTAGTGTTAGTGTCCTGGTTAAGATTAGGGCACGAGTGAGGGTAAGGCTTCAGGTGAGGGTCAGGGTTAGGATTCGGGTTAGGGTTAGGGTTAGGGAATGGGGAGGGATTAGGGTACAGTTTAGGGTACAACAACGATTAAGGGTTAGCATACGTGTGAGGGCACAAGTTAGTGTTAGGGTACTGCTTACGATTAGGGCACGGGTGAGGGTAAGGCCTCGGAAGAGTGTCACTTTAAGGGTTAGGGTTAGGGTTAGGGTTAGGGAATGGGGATTGATTAGGGTACAGGTTAGGGTACGGCAATGGCTTAGGGTTGGCGTACATTAGAGGGCGTGGGTTAGTGTTGATGTACTGGTTAAAATTAGGACACGGGTGAGGGTAAAGTTTCGGGTGAGTGTCATGGTTAGGTTTCAGGATAGGGTTAGGGTTAGGGAATGGAGAGGGATTAGGGTACAGGTTAGGGTACCGCTGCGGTTTAGTGTTAGCATACGTTTGAGGGCACGAGTTAGTCTTGGTGTCCTGGTTAAGATTAGGGCACGGGTGAGGGTAAGGCTTCGGGTGAGGGTCAGGGTTAGGATTAGGGTTAGGTTTAAGGTTAGGGAATGGAGAGGGATTAGGGTACAGTTTAGGGTACGACAATGCTTAAGGGTTAGCGTAAGTGTGAGGGCACGAGTTAGTGTTAGTGTATTGGTTAAGACAATGGCACCGATGAGTGTAAGGCCTCGGAAAAGGGTCACGTTCAGGGTTTCGCTTAGGGTTAGTGTTAGGGAATGGGGAGGGATTAGGGTACAAGATAGGGTACGACAATGCTTAAGGGTTAGCGTACGTTTGAGGGCATGAGTTAGTGTTTGTGTACTGGTTAAGATTAGGGCATTGGTTAGGGTAGGGCATCGGAAGTGGGTCAGGTTTAGGGATGGGGTTAGGGTTAGGGTTAAGGAATGGGGAGGGATTAGGGTACAATTTAGGGTACGACAACGCTTAAGGTTTAGCGTACGTGTGAGGGCACGAGTTAGTGTTGGTATCCTGGTTAAGATTAGGGCACGGGTGAGGGTAAGGCTTCGGGTGAGGGTCAGGGTTAGGATTCGGGTTAGGGTTAGGGTTAAGGAATGCAGAGGGATTAGGGTACAGCTTAGGGTACGACAGTGCTTAAGGGTTAGCGTTCGTGTGAGGGCAAGGGTTAGTGTTAGTGTCCTGGTTAAGATTAGGGCACGGGTGAGGGTAAGGCTTCAGGTGAGGGTCAGGGTTAGGATTCGGGTTAGGGTTAGGGTTAGGGAATGGTGAGGGATTAGGGTACAGTTTAGGGTACTACAACAATTAAGGGTTAGCGTACGTGTGAGGGCACAATTTAGTGTTGGTGTCCTGGTTAAGATTAGGGCATGGGTGAGGGTAAGGTTTCGGGTGAGGGTCAGGGATAGAATTCGGGTTAGGGTTAGGGTTAGGGAATGGGGAGATATTAGGGCACAGTTTAGGGTACCACAACGCTTAAGGTTTAGCGTACGTGTGAGGTCACTAGTTAGTGTTAGTGTACTGCTTACGATTAGGGCACGGGTGAGGGTAAGGCCTCGGAAGAGGGTCACGTTAAGGGTTAGGGTTAGGGTTAGGGTTAGGGAATGGGGATCGATTAGGGTACAGGTTAGGGTACGGCAATGGCTTAGGGTTGGCGTACGTTAGAGGGCATGGGTTAGTGTTGATGTACTGGTTAAAATTAGGATACGGGTGAGGGTAAAGTTTCGGGTGAGTGTCATGGTTAGGTTTCAGGTTAGGGTTAGGGTTAGGGAATGGAGAGGG
Source organism: Inia geoffrensis (assembly GCA_036417435.1). NCBI lineage: Eukaryota > Metazoa > Chordata > Mammalia > Artiodactyla > Iniidae > Inia > Inia geoffrensis. The sequence continues at coordinate 691,558 of CM070918.1, forward strand.
ATTAGGGTACAGGTTAGGGTACGACAATGCTTAAGGGTTAGCGTAAGTGTGAGGGCACGAGTTAGTGTTGGTGTACTGGTTAAGACAACGGCACCGATGAGGGTAAGGCCTCGGAAAAGGGTCCCGTTCAGGGTTTCGCTTAGGGTTAGGGTTAGGGAATGGGGAGGGATTAGGGTACAGGATAGGGTACGACAATGATTAAGGGTTAGCATACGTTTGAGGGCATGAGTTAGTGTTTGTGTACTGGATAAGATTAGGGCATTGGTTAGGGTATGACATCGGAAGTGGGTCAGGTTTAGGGATGGGGTTAGGGTTAGGGTTAAGGAATGGGGAGGGATTAGGGTACAATTTAGGGTACGACAACGCTTAAGGTTTAGCGTACGTGTGAGGGCACGAGTTAGTGTTGGTGTCCTGGTTAAGATTAGGGCACGGGTGAGGGTAAGGCTTCGGGTGAGGGTCAGGGTTAGGATTCGGGTTAGGGTTAGGGTTAGGGAATGCGGAGGGATTAGGGTACAGCTTAGGGTACGACAGTGCTTAAGGGTTAGCGTTCGTGTGAGGGCAAGGGTTAGTGTTAGTGTCCTGGTTAAGTTTAGGGCACGGGTGAGGGTAAGGCTTCGGGTGAGGGTCAGGGTTAGGATTCGGGTTAGGGTTAGGGTTAGGGAATGGGGAGGGATTAGGGTACAGTTTAGGGTACTACAACGATTAAGGGTTAGCGTACGTGTGAGGGCACAAGTTAGTGTTGGTGTCTTGGTTAAGATTAGGGCACGGGTGAGGGTAAGGTTTCGGGTGAGGGTCAGGGATAGAATTCGGGTTAGGGTTAGGGTTAGGGAATGGGGAGATATTAGGGCACAGTTTAGGGTACCACAACGCTTAAGGTTTAGCGTACGTGTGAGGTCACTAGTTAGTGTTAGTGTACTGCTTACGATTAGGGCACGGGTGAGGGTAAGGCCTCGGAAGAGGGTCACGTTAAGGGTTAGGGTTAGGGTTAGGGTTAGGGAATGGGGATTGATTAGGGTACAGGTTAGGGTACGGCAATGGCTTAGGGTTGGCGTACGTTAGAGGGCATGGGTTAGTGTTGATGTACTGGTTAAAATTAGCACACGGGTGAGGGTAAAGTTTCGGGTGAGTGACATGGTTAGGTTTCAGGTTAGGGTTAGGGTTAGGGAATGGAGAGGGATTTGGGTACAGGTTAGGGTACCGCTGCGGTTTAGTGTTAGCGTACGTTTGAGGGCACGAGTTAGTCTTGGTGTCCTGGTTAAGATTAGGGCACGGGTGAGGGTAAGGCTTCGGGTGAGGGTCAGGGTTAGGATTCGGGTTAGGGTTAGGGTTAGGGAATGGAGAGGGATTAGGGTACAGGTTAGGGTACGACAATGCTTAAGGGTTAGCATAAGTGTGAGGGCACGAGTTAGTGTTGGTGTACTGGTTAAGACAACGGCACCGATGAGGGTAAGGCCTCGGAAAAGGGTCACGTTCAGGGTTTCGCTTAGGGTTAGGGTTAGGGAATGGGGAGGGATTAGGGTACAGGATAGGGTACGACAACGCTTAAGGGTTAGCGTACGTTTGAGGGCATGAGTTAGTGTTTGTGTACTGGTTAAGATTAGGGCATTGGTTAGGGTAGGGCATCGGAAGTGGGTCAGGTTTAGGGATGGGGTTAGGGTTAGGGTTAAGGAATGGGGAGGGATTAGGGTACAATTTAGGGTACGACAATGCTTCAGGTTTAGCGTACGTGTGAGGGCACGAGTTAGTGTTGGTGTCCTGGTTAAGATTAGGGCACGGGTGAGGGTAAGGCTTCGGGTGAGGGTCAGGGTTAGGATTCGGGTTAGGGTTAGGGTTAAGGAATGCAGAGGGATTAGGGTACAGCTTAGGGTACGATAGTGCTTAAGGGTTAGCGTTCGTGTGAGGGCAAGGGTTAGTGTTAGTGTCCCGGTTAAGATTAGGGCACGGGTGAGGTTAAGGCTTCAGGTGAGGGTCAGGGTTAGGATTCTGGGTAGGGTTAGGGTTAGGGAATGGGGAGGGATTAGGGTACAGTTTAGGGTACGACAACGATTAAGGGTTAGCGTACGTGTGAGGGCATGAGTTAGTGTTGGTATCCTGGTTAAGATTAGGGCACGGGTGAGGGTAAGGCTTCGGGTGAGGGTCAGGGTTAGGATTCGGGTTAGGGTTAGGGTTAAGGAATGCAGAGGGATTAGGGTACAGCTTAGATACGACAGTGCTTAAGGGTTAGCGTTCGTGTGAGGGCAAGGGTTAGTGTTAGTGTCCTGGTTAAGATTAGGGCACGAGTGAGGGTAAGGCTTCAGGTGAGGGTCAGGGTTAGGATTCGGGTTAGGGTTAGGGTTAGGGAATGGGGAGAGATTAGGGTACAGTTTAGGGTAAAACAACGATTAAGGGTTAGCGTACGTGTGAGGGCACAAGTTAGTGTTAGGGTACTGCTTACGATTAGGGCACGGGTGAGGGTAAGGCCTCGGAAAAGTGTCACGTTAAGGGTTAGGGTTAGGGTTAGGGAATGGGGATTGATTAGGGTACAGGTTAGGGTACGGCAATGGCTTAGGGTTGGCGTACGTTAGAGGGCATGGGTTAGTGTTGATGTATTGGTTAAAATTAGCACACGGGTGAGGGTAAAGTTTCGGGTGAGTGACATGGTTAGGTTTCAGGTTAGGGTTAGGGTTAGGGAATGGAGAGGGATTTGGGTACAGGTTAGGGTACCGCTGCGGTTTAGTGTTAGCGTACGTTTGAGGGCACGAGTTAGTCTTGGTGTCCTGGTTAAGATTAGGGCACGGGTGAGGGTAAGGCTTCGGGTGAGGGTCAGGGTTAGGATTCGGGTTAGGGTTAGGGTTAGGGAATGGAGAGGGATTAGGGTACAGGTTAGGGTACGACAATGCTTAAGGGTTAGCATAAGTGTGAGGGCACGAGTTAGTGTTGGTGTACTGGTTAAGACAACGGCACCGATGAGGGTAAGGCCTCGGAAAAGGGTCACGTTCAGGGTTTCGCTTAGGGTTAGGGTTAGGGAATGGGGAGGGATTATGGTACAGGATAGGGTACGACAACGCTTAAGGGTTAGCGTACGTTTGAGGGCATGAGTTAGTGTTTGTGTACTGGTTAAGATTAGGGCATTGGTTAGGGTAGGGCATCGGAAGTGGGTCAGGTTTAGGGATGGGGTTAGGGTTAGGGTTAAGGAATGGGGAGCGATTAGGGTACAATTTAGGGTACGACAACGCTTAAGGTTTAGCGTACGTGTGAGGGCACGAGTTAGTGTTGGTGTCCTGGTTAAGATTAGGGCACGGGTGAGGGTAAGGCTTCGGGTGAGGGTCAGGGTTAGGATTCGGGTTAGGGTTAGGGTTAGGGAATGCGGAGGGATTAGGGTACAGCTTAGGGTACGACAGTGCTAAAGGGTTAGCGTTCGTGTGAGGGCAAGGGTTAGTGTTAGTGTCCTGGTTAAGATTAGGGCACGGGTGAGGGTAAGGCTTCGGGTGAGGGTCAGGGTTAGGATTCGGGTTAGGGTTAGGGTTAGGGAATGGGGAGGGATTAGGGTACAGTTTAGGGTACTACAACGATTAAGGGTTAGCGTACGTGTGAGGGCACAAGTTAGTGTTGGTGTCCTGGTTAAGATTAGGGCACGGGTGAGGGTAAGTTTTCGGGTGAGGGTCAGGGATAGAATTCGGGTTAGGGTTAGGGTTAGGGAATGGGGAGATATTAGGGCACAGTTTAGGGTACCACAACGCTTAAGGTTTAGCGTACGTGTGAGGTCACTAGTTAGTGTTAGTGTACTGCTTATGATTAGGACACGGGAGAGGGTAAGGCCTCGGAAGAGGGTCACGTTAAGGGTTAGGGTTAGGGTTAGGGTTAGGGAATGGGGATTGATTAGGGTACAGGTTAGTGTACGGCAATGGCTTAGGGTTGGCGTACGTTAGAGGGCATGGGTTAGTGTTGATGTACTGGTTAAAATTAGGACACGGGTGAGGGTAAAGTTTCGGATGAGTGTCATGGTTAGGTTTCAGGTTAGGGTTAGGGTTAGGGAATGGAGAGGAATTAGGGTACAGGTTAGGGTACCGCTGCGGTTTAGTGTTAGCGTACGTTTGAGGGCACGAGTTAGTCTTGGTGTCCTGGTTAAGATTAGGGCACGGGTGAGGGTAAGGCTTCGGGTGAGGGTCAGGGTTAGGATTCGGGTTAGGGTTAGGGTTATGGAATGGAGAGGGATTAGGGTACAGGTTAGGGTACAACAATGCTTAAGGGTTAGCGTAAGTGTGAGGGCACGAGTTAGTGTTGGTGTACTGGTTAAGACAACGGCACCGATGAGGGTAAGGCCTCGGAAAAGGGTCACGTTCAGGGTTTCGCTTAGGGTTAGGGTTAGGGAATGGGGAGGGATTAGGGTACAGGTTAGGGTACGACAATGCTTAAGGGTTAGCGTACGTTTGAGGGCATGAGTTAGTGTTTGTGTACTGGTTAAGATTAGGGCATTGGTTAGGGTAGGGCATCGGAAGTGGGTCAGGTTTAGGGATGGGGTTAGGGTTAGGGTTAAGGAATGGGGAGGGTTTAGGGTACAATTTAGGGTACGACAACGCTTAAGGTTTAGCGTACGTGTGAGGGCATGAGTTAGTGTTGGTATCCTGGTTCAGATTAGGGCACGGGTGAGGGTAAGGCTTCGGGTGAGGGTCAGGGTTAGGATTCGGGTTAGGGTTAGGGTTAAGGAATGCAGAGGGATTAGGGTACAGCTTAGATACGACAGTGCTTAAGGGTTAGCGTTCGTGTGAGGGCAAGGGTTAGTGTTAGTGTCCTGGTTAAGATTAGGGCACGAGTGAGGGTAAGGCTTCAGGTGAGGGTCAGGGTTAGGATTCGGGTTAGGGTTAGGGTTAGGGAATGGGGAGGGATTAGGGTACAGTTTAGGGTACAACAACGATTAAGGGTTAGCGTACGTGTGAGGGCACAAGTTAGTGTTAGGGTACTGCTTACGATTAGGGCACGGGTGAGGGTAAGGCCTCGGAAGAGTGTCACTTTAAGGGTTAGGGTTAGGGTTAGGGTTAGGGAATGGGGATTGATTAGGGTACAGGTTAGGGTACGGCAATGGCTTAGGGTTGGCGTACATTAGAGGGCGTGGGTTAGTGTTGATGTACTGGTTAAAATTAGGACACGGGTGAGGGTAAAGTTTCGGGTGAGTGTCATGGTTAGGTTTCAGGTTAGGGTTAGGGTTAGGGAATGGAGAGGGATTAGGGTACAGGTTAGGGTACCGCTGCGGTTTAGTGTTAGCGTACGTTTGAGGGCACGACTTAGTCTTGGTGTCCTGGTTAAGATTAGGGCACGGGTGAGGGTAAGGCTTCGGGTGAGGGTCAGGGTTAGGATTAGGGTTAGGTTTAAGGTTAGGGAATGGAGAGGGATTAGGGTACAGTTTAGGGTACGACAATGCTTAAGGGTTAGCGTAAGTGTGAGGGCACGAGTTAGTGTTGGTGTACTGGTTAAGACAACGGCACCGATGAGGGTAAGGCCTCGGAAAAGGGTCACGTTCAGGGTTTCGCTTAGGGTTAGGGTTAGGGAATGGGGAGGGATTATGGTACAGGATAGGGTACGACAACGCTTAAGGGTTAGCGTACGTTTGAGGGCATGAGTTAGTGTTTGTGTACTGGTTAAGATTAGGGCATTGGTTAGGGTAGGGCATCGGAAGTGGGTCAGGTTTAGGGATGGGTTTAGGGTTAGGGTTAAGGAATGGGGAGGGATTAGGGTACAATTTAGGGTACGAGAACGCTTAAGGTTTAGCGTACGTGTGAGGGCATGAGTTAGTGTTGGTGTCCTGGTTAAGATTAGGGCACGGGTGAGGGTAAGGCTTCGGGTGAGGGTCAGGGTTAGGATTCGGGTTAGGGTTAGGGTTAAGTAAGGCAGAGGGATTAGGGTACAGTTTAGGGTACGACAACGATTAAAGGTTAGCGTACGTGTGAGGGCACGAGTTAGTGTTGGTGTCCTGGTTAAGATTAGGGCACGGGTGAGGGTAAGGCTTCGGGTGAGGGTCAGGGTTAGGATTCGGGTTAGGGTTAGGGTTAGGGAATGCGGAGGAATTAGGGTACAGCTTAGGGTACGACAGTGCTAAAGGGTTAGCGTTCGTGTGAGGGCAAGGGTTAGTGTTAGTGTCCTGGTTAAGATTAGGGCACGGGTGAGGGTAAGGCTTCGGGTGAGGGTCAGGGTTAGGATTCGGGTTAGGGTTAGGGTTAGGGAATGGGGAGGGATTAGGGTACAGTTTAGGGTACTACAACGATTAAGGGTTAGCGTACGTGTGAGGGCACAAGTTAGTGTTGGTGTCCTGGTTAATATTAGGGCACGGGTGAGGGTAAGTTTTCGGGTGAGGGTCAGGGATAGAATTCGGGTTAGGGTTAGGGTTAGCGAATGGGGAGATATTAGGGCACAGTTTAGGGTACCACAACGCTTAAGGTTTAGCGTACGTGTGAGGTCACTAGTTAGTGTTAGTGTACTGCTTATGATTAGGACACGGGAGAGGGTAAGGCCTCGGAAAAGGGTCACGTTAAGGGTTAGGGTTAGGGTTAGGGTTAGGGAATGGGGATTGATTAGGGTACAGGTTAGTGTACGGCAATGGCTTAGGGTTGGCGTACGTTAGAGGGCATGGGTTAGTGTTGATGTACTGGTTAAAATTAGGACACGGGTGAGGGTAAAGTTTCGGATGAGTGTCATGGTTAGGTTTCAGGTTAGGGTTAGGGTTAGGGAATGGAGAGGAATTAGGGTACAGGTTAGGGTACCGCTGCGGTTTAGTGTTAGCGTACGTTTGAGGGCACGAGTTAGTCTTGGTGTCCTGGTTAAGATTAGGGCACGGGTGAGGGTAAGGCTTCGGGTGAGGGTCAGGGTTAGGATTCGGGTTAGGGTTAGGGTTATGGAATGGAAAGGGATTAGGGTACAGGTTAGGGTACAACAATGCTTAAGGGTTAGCGTAAGTGTGAGGGCACGAGTTAGTGTTGGTGTACTGGTTAAGACAACGGCACCGATGAGGGTAAGGCCTCGGAAAAGGGTCACGTTCAGGGTTTCGCTTAGGGTTAGGGTTAGGGAATGGGGAGGGATTAGGGTACAGGTTAGGGTACGACAATGCTTAAGGGTTAGCGTACGTTTGAGGGCATGAGTTAGTGTTTGTGTACTGGTTAAGATTAGGGCATTGGTTAGGGTAGGGCATCGGAAGTGGGTCAGGTTTAGGGATGGGGTTAGGGTTAGGGTTAAGGAATGGGGAGGGTTTAGGGTACAATTTAGGGTACGACAACGCTTAAGGTTTAGCGTACGTGTGAGGGCATGAGTTAGTGTGGTATCCTGGTTAAGATTAGGGCACGGGTGAGGGTAAGGCTTCGGGTGAGGGTCAGGGTTAGGATTCGGGTTAGGGTTAGGGTTAAGGAATGCAGAGGGATTAGGGTACAGCTTAGATACGACTGTGCTTAAGGGTTAGCGTTCGTGTGAGGGCAAGGGTTAGTGTTAGTGTCCTGGTTAAGATTAGGGCACGAGTGAGGGTAAGGCTTCAGGTGAGGGTCAGGGTTAGGATTCGGGTTAGGGTTAGGGTTAGGGAATGGGGAGGGATTAGGGTACAGTTTAGGGTACAACAACGATTAAGGGTTAGCATACGTGTGAGGGCACAAGTTAGTGTTAGGGTACTGCTTACGATTAGGGCACGGGTGAGGGTAAGGCCTCGGAAGAGTGTCACTTTAAGGGTTAGGGTTAGGGTTAGGGTTAGGGAATGGGGATTGATTAGGGTACAGGTTAGGGTACGGCAATGGCTTAGGGTTGGCGTACATTAGAGGGCGTGGGTTAGTGTTGATGTACTGGTTAAAATTAGGACACGGGTGAGGGTAAAGTTTCGGGTGAGTGTCATGGTTAGGTTTCAGGATAGGGTTAGGGTTAGGGAATGGAGAGGGATTAGGGTACAGGTTAGGGTACCGCTGCGGTTTAGTGTTAGCATAAGTTTGAGGGCACGAGTTAGTCTTGGTGTCCTGGTTAAGATTAGGGCACGGGTGAGGGTAAGGCTTCGGGTGAGGGTCAGGGTTAGGATTAGGGTTAGGTTTAAGGTTAGGGAATGGAGAGGGATTAGGGTACAGTTTAGGGTACGACAATGCTTAAGGGTTAGCGTAAGTGTGAGGGCACGAGTTAGTGTTAGTGTATTGGTTAAGACAATGGCACCGATGAGTGTAAGGCCTCGGAAAAGGGTCACGTTCAGGGTTTCGCTTAGGGTTAGTGTTAGGGAATGGGGAGGGATTAGGGTACAGGATAGGGTACGACAATGCTTAAGGGTTAGCGTACGTTTGAGGGCATGAGTTAGTGTTTGTGTACTGGTTAAGATTAGGGCATTGGTTAGGGTAGGGCATCGGAAGTGGGTCAGGTTTAGGGATGGGGTTAGGGTTAGGGTTAAGGAATGGGGAGGGATTAGGGTACAATTTAGGGTACGACAACGCTTAAGGTTTAGCGTACGTGTGAGGGCACGAGTTAGTGTTGGTATCCTGGTTAAGATTAGGGCACGGGTGAGGGTAAGGCTTCGGGTGAGGGTCAGGGTTAGGATTCGGGTTAGGGTTAGGGTTAAGGAATGCAGAGGGATTAGGGTACAGCTTAGGGTACGACAGTGCTTAAGGGTTAGCGTTCGTGTGAGGGCAAGGGTTAGTGTTAGTGTCCTGGTTAAGATTAGGGCACGGGTGAGGGTAAGGCTTCAGGTGAGGGTCAGGGTTAGGATTCGGGTTAGGGTTAGGGTTAGGGAATGGTGAGGGATTAGGGTACAGTTTAGGGTACTACAACAATTAAGGGTTAGCGTACGTGTGAGGGCACAATTTAGTGTTGGTGTCCTGGTTAAGATTAGGGCATGGGTGAGGGTAAGGTTTCGGGTGAGGGTCAGGGATAGAATTCGGGTTAGGGTTAGGGTTAGGGAATGGGGAGATATTAGGGCACAGTTTAGGGTACCACAACGCTTAAGGTTTAGCGTACGTGTGAGGTCACTAGTTAGTGTTAGTGTACTGCTTACGATTAGGGCACGGGTGAGGGTAAGGCCTCGGAAGAGGGTCACGTTAAGGGTTAGGGTTAGGGTTAGGGTTAGGGAATGGGGATCGATTAGGGTACAGGTTAGGGTACGGCAATGGCTTAGGGTTGGCGTACGTTAGAGGGCATGGGTTAGTGTTGATGTACTGGTTAAAATTAGGATACGGGTGAGGGTAAAGTTTCGGGTGAGTGTCATGGTTAGGTTTCAGGTTAGGGTTAGGGTTAGGGAATGGAGAGGGATTAGGGTACAGGTTAGGGTACCGCTGCGGTTTAGTGTTAGCGTACGTTTGAGGGCACGAGTTAGTCTTGTTGCCCTGGTTAAGATTAGGGCACGGGTGAGGGTAAGGCTTCGGGTGAGGGTCAGGGTTAGGATTCGGGTTAGGGTTAGGGTTAGGGAATGGAGAGGGATTAGGGTACAGGTTAGGGTACGACAATGCTTAAGGGTTAGCGTAAGTGTGAGGGCACGAGTTAGTGTTGGTGTACTGGTTAAGACAACGGCACCGATGAGGGTAAGGCCTCGGAAAAGGGTCACGTTCAGGGTTTCGCTTAGGGTTAGGGTTAGGGAATGGGGAGGGATTATGGTACAGGATAGGGTACGACAACGCTTAAGGGTTAGCGTACGTTTGAGGGCATGAGTTAGTGTTTGTGTACTGGTTAAGATTAGGGCATTGGTTAGGGTAGGGCATCGGAAGTGGGTCAGGTTTAGGGATGGGTTTAGGGTTAGGGTTAAGGAATGGGGAGGGATTAGGGTACAATTTAGGGTACGAGAACGCTTAAGGTTTAGCGTACGTGTGAGGGCATGAGTTAGTGTTGGTGTCCTGGTTAAGATTAGGGCACGGGTGAGGGTAAGGCTTCGGGTGAGGGTCAGGGTTAGGATTCGGGTTAGGGTTAGGGTTAAGTAAGGCAGAGGGATTAGGGTACAGTTTAGGGTACGACAACGATTAAAGGTTAGCGTACGTGTGAGGGCACAAGTTAGTGTTGGTGTCCTGGTTAAGATTAGGGCACGGGTGAGGGTAAGGCTTCGGGTGAGTGTCAGGGTTAGGATTCGGGTTAGGGTTAGGGTTAAGGAATGCAGAGGGATTAGGGTACAGCTTAGATACGACAGTGCTTAAGGGTTAGTGTTCGTGTGAGGGCAAGGGTTAGTGTTAGTGTCCTGGTTAAGATTAGGGCACGAGTGAGGGTAAGGCTTCATGTGAGGGTCAGGGTTAGGATTCGGGTTAGGGTTAGGGTTAGGGAATGGGGAGGGATTAGGGTACAGTTTAGGGTACGACAACGATTAAGGGTTAGCGTACGTGTGAGGGCACAAGTTAGTGTTGGTGTCCTGGTTAAGATTAGGTCACGGGTGAGGTTAAGGCTTCAGGTGAGGGTCAGGTTTAGGATTCTGGGTAGGGTTAGGGTTAGGGAATGGGGAGGGATTAGGGTACAGTTTAGGGTACGACAACGATTAAGGGTTAGCGTACGTGTGAGGACACAAGTTAGTGTTGGTGTCCTGGTTAAGATTAGGGCACGGGTGAGGGTAAGGTTTCGGGTGAGGGTCAGGGATAGAATTCGGGTTAGGGTTAGGGTTAGGGAATGGGGAGATAGTAGGGCACAGTTTAGGGTACCACAACGCTTTAGGTTTAGCGTACGTGTGAGGTCACTAGTTAGTGTTAGTGTACTGCTTACGATTAGGGCACGGGTGAGGGTAAGGCCTCGGAAGAGGGTCACGTTAAGGGTTTGGGTTAGGGTTAGGGTTAGGGAATGGGGATTGATTAGGGTACAGGTTAGGGTACGGCAATGGCTTAGGGTTGGCGTACGTTAGAGGGCATGGGTTAGTGTTGATGTACTGGTTAAAATTAGGATACGGGTGAGGGTAAAGTTTCGGGTGAGTGTCATGGTTAGGTTTCAGGTTAGGGTTAGGGTTAGGGAATGGAGAGGGATTAGGGTACAGGTTAGGGTACCGCTGCGGTTTAGTGTTAGCGTACGTTTGAGGGCACGAGTTAGTCTTGGTGCCCTGGTTAAGATTAGGGCACGGGTGAGGGTAAGGCTTCGGGTGAGGGTCAGGGTTAGGATTCGGGTTAGGGTTAGGGTTAGGGAATGGAGAGGGATTAGGGTACAGGTTAGGGTACGACAAAGCTTAAGGGTTAGCGTAAGTGTGAGGGCACGAGTTAGTGTTGGTGTACTGGTTAAGACAACGGAACCGATGAGGGTAAGGCCTCGGAAAAGGGTCACGTTCAGGGTTTCGCTTAGGGTTAGGGTTAGGGAATGGGGAGGGATTAGGGTACAGGATAGGGTACGACAATGCTTAAGGGTTAGCGTACGTTTGAGGGCATGAGTTAGTGTTTGTGTACTGGTTAAGATTAGGGCATTGGTTAGGGTAGGGCATCGGAAGTGGGTCAGGTTTAGGGATGGGGTTAGGGTTAGGGTTAAGGAATGGGGAGGGATTAGGGTACAATTTAGGGTACGACAACGCTTAAGGTTTAGCGTACGTGTGAGGGCACGAGTTAGTTTTGGTGTCCTTCTTAAGATTAGGGCACGGGTGAGGGTAAGGTTTCCGGTGAGGGTCAGGGTTAGGATTCGGGTTAGGGTTAGGGTTAAGGAATGCAGAGGGATTAGGGTACAGATTAGGGTAGGACAGAGCTTAAGGGTTAGCGTTCGTGTGAGGGCAAGTGTTAGTGTTAGTGTCCTGGTTAAGATTAGGGCACGGGTGAGGTTAAGGCTTCAGGTGAGGGTCAGGGTTAGGATTCGGGTTAGGTTTAGGGTTAGGGAATGGGGAGGGATAAGGGTACAGTTTAGGGTACGACAACGATTAAGGGTTAGCGTCCGTGTGAGGGCACAAGTTAGTGTTGGTGTCCTGGTTAAGATTACGGCACGGGTGAGGGTAAGGTTTCAGGTGAGGGTCAGGGATAGAATTCGGGTTAGGGTTAGAGTTAGGGAATGGGGAGATATTAGGGCACAGTTTAGGGTACCACAACGCTTAAGGTTTGGCGTACGTGTGAGGTCACTAGTTAGTGTTAGTGTACTGCTTACGAGTAGGGCACGGGTGAGGGTAAGGCCTCGGAAGAGGGTCACGTTAAGGGTTAGGGTTAGGGTTAGGGTTAGGGAATGGGGATTGATTAGGGTACAGGTTAGGGTACGGCAATGGCTTAGGGTTGGCGCACGTTAGAGGGCATGGGTTAGTGTTGATGTACTGGTTAAAATTAGGACACGGGTGAGGGTAAAGTTTCGGGTGAGTGTCATGGTTAGGTTTCAGGTTAGGGTTAGGGTTAGGGAATGGAGAGGGATTAGGGTACAGGTTAGTGTACCGCTGCGTTTTAGTGTTAGCGTACGTGTGAGGGCACGAGTTAGTCTTGGTGTCCTGGTTAAGATTTGGGCACGGGTGAGGGTAAGGCTTCGGGTGAGGGTCAGGGTTAGGATTCGGGTTAGGGTTAGGGTTAGGGAATGGAGAGGGATTAGGGTACAGGTTAGGGTACGACAATGCTTAAGGGTTAGCGTAAGTGTGAGGGCACGAGTTAGTGTTGGTGTACTGGTTAAGACAACGGCACCGATGAGTGTAAGGCCTCGGAAAAGGGTCACGTTCAGGGTTTCGCTTAGGGTTAGGGTTAGGGTATGGGGAGGGATTAGGGTACAGGATACGGTACGACAACGCTTAAGGGTTAGCGTACGTTTGAGGGCATGAGTTAGTGTTTGTGTACTGGTTAAGATTAGGGCATTGGTTAGGGTAGGGCATCGGAAGTTGGTCAGGTTTAGGGATGGGGTTAGGGTTAGGGTTAAGGAATGGGGAGGGATTAGGGTACAATTTAGGGTACGACAACGCTTAAGGTTTAGCGTACGTGTGAGGGCATGAGTTAGTGTTGGTATCCTGGTTAAGATTAGGGCACGGGTGAGGGTAAGGCTTCGGTGAGGGTCAGGGTTAGGATTCGGGTTTGGGTGAGGGTTAAGGAATGCAGAGGGATTAGGGTACAGCTTAGATACGACAGTGCTTAAGGGTTAGCGTTCGTGTGAGGGCAAGGGTTAGTGTTAGTGTCCTGGTTAAGATTAGGGCACGAGTGAGGGTAAGGCTTCAGTTGAGGGTCAGGGTTAGGATTCGGGTTAGGGTTAGGGTTAGGGAATGGGGAGGGGTTAGGGTACAGTTTAGGGTACGACAACGATTAAGGGTTAGCGTACGTGTGAGGGCACAAGTTAGTGTTGGTGTCCTGGTTAAGATTAGGGCACGGGTGAGGGTAAGGTTTCGGGTGAAGGTCAGGGATAGAATTCGGGTTAGGGTTAGGGCTAGGGAATGGGGAGATATTAGGGCACAGTTTAGGGTACCACAACGCTTAAGGTTTAGCGTACGTGTGAGGTCACTAGTTAGTGTTAGGGTACTGCTTACGATTAGGGCACGGGTGAGGGTAAGGCCTCGGAAGAGGGTCACTTTAAGGGTTAGGGTTAGGGTTAGGGTTAGGGAATGGGGATTGATTAGGGTACAGGTTAGGGTACGGCAATGGCTTAGGGTTGGCATACGTTAGAGGGCATGGGTTAGTGTTGATGTACTGGTTAAAATTAGGACACGGGTGAGGGTAAAGTTTCGGATGAGTGTCATGGTTAGGTTTCAGGTTAGGGTTAGGGTTAGGGAATGGAGAGGAATTAGGGTACAGGTTAGGGTACCGCTGCGGTTTAGTGTTAGCGTACGTTTGAGGGCACGAGTTAGTCTTGGTGTCCTGGTTAAGATTAGGGCACGGGTGAGGGTAAGGCTTCGGGTGAGGGTCAGGGTTAGGATTCGCGTTAGGGTTAGGGTTATGGAATGGAGAGGGATTAGGGTACAGGTTAGGGTACAACAATGCTTAAGGGTTAGCGTAAGTTTGAGGGCACGAGTTAGTGTTGGTGTACTGGTTAAGACAACGGCACCGATGAGGGTAAGGTCTCGGAAAAGGGTCACGTTCAGGGTTTCGCTTAGGGTTAGGGTTAGGGAATGGGGAGGGATTAGGGTACAGGTTAGGGTACGACAATGCTTAAGGGTTAGCGTACGTTTGAAGGCATGAGTTAGTGTTTGTGTACTGGTTAAGATTAGGGCATTGGTTAGGGTAGGGCATCGGAAGTGGGTCAGGTTTAGGGATGGGGTTAGGGTTAGGGTTAAGGAATGGGGAGGGTTTAGGGTACAATTTAGGGTACGACAACGCTTAAGGTTTAGCGTACGTGTGAGGGCATGAGTTAGTGTTGGTATCCTGGTTAAGATTAGGGCACGGGTGAGGGTAAAGTTTCGGGTGAGTGTCATGGTTAGGTTTCAGGTTAGGGTTAGGGTTAGGGAATGGAGAGGGATTAGGGTACAGGTTAGGGTACCGCTGCGGTTTAGTGTTAGCGTACGTTTGAGGGCACGAGTTAGTCTTGGTGTCCTGGTTAAGATTAGGGCACGGGTGAGGGTAAGGCTTCGGGTGAGGGTCAGGGTTAGGATTAGGGTTAGGGTTAAGGTTAGGGAATGGGGAGATATTAGGGCACAGTTTAGGGTACCACAACGCTTAAGGTTTAGTGTACGTGTGAGGTCACTAGTTAGTGTTAGTGTACTGCTTACGATTAGGGCACGGGTGAGGGTAAGGCCTCGGAAGAGGGTCACGTTAAACGTTAGGGAATGGGGATTGATTAGGGTACAGGTTAGGGTACGGCAATGGCTTAGGGTTGGCGTACGTTAGAGGGCATGGGTTAGTGTTGATGTACTGGTTAAAATTAGGACACGGGTGAGGGTAAAGTTTCGGGTGAGTGTCATGGTTAGGTTTCAGGTTAGGGTTAGGGTTAGGGTTAGGGAATGGAGAGAGATTAGGGTACAGGTTAGGGTACCGCTGCGGTTTAGTGTTAGCGTACGTTTGAGGGCACGAGTTAGTCTTGGTGTCCTGGTTAAGATTAGGGCACGGGTGAGGGTAAGGCTTCGGGTGAGGGTCAGGGTTAGGATTCGGGTTAGGGTTAGGGTTAGGGAATGGAGAGGGATTAGGGTACAGGTTAGGGTACGACAATGCTTAAGGGTTAGCGTAAGTGTGAGGGCACGAGTTAGTGTTGGTGTACTGGTTAAGACAACGGCACCGATGAGGGTAAGGCCTCGGAAAAGGGTCACGTTCAGTGTTTCGCTTAGGGTTAGGGTTAGGGAATGGGGAGGGTTTAGGGTACAGGATAGGGTACGACAATGCTTAAGGGTTAGCGTACGTTTGAGGGCATGAATTAGTGTTTGTGTACTGGTTAAGATTAGGGCATTGGTTAGGGTAGGGCATCGGAAGTGGGTCAGGTTTAGGGATGGGGTTAGGGTTAGGGTTAAGGAATGGGGAGGGATTAGGGTACAATTTAGGGTACGACAACGCTTCAGGTTTAGCGTACGTGTGAGGGCACTAGTTAGTGTTGGTGTCCTGGTTAAGATTAGGGCACGGGTGAGGGTAAGGCTTCGGGTGAGGGTCAGGGTTAGGATTCGGGTTAGGGTTAGGGTTAAGGAATGCAGAGGGATTAGGGTAAAGCTTAGGGCACGACAGTGCTTAAGGGTTAGCGTTCGTGTGAGGGCAATGGTTAGTGTTAGTGTCCTGGTTAAGATTAGGGCACGGGTGAGGGTAAGGCTTCAGGTGAGGGTCAGGGTTAGGATTCGGGTTAGGGTTAGGGTTAGGGAATGGGGAGGGATTAGGGTACAGTTTAGGGTACGACAACGATTAAGGGTTAGCGTACGTGTGAGGGCACAAGTTAGTGTTGGTGTCCTGGTTAAGATTAGGGCACGGGTGAGGGTAAGGTTTCGTGTGAGGGTCAGGGATAGAATTCGGGTTAGGGTTAGGGTTAGGGAATGGGGAGATATTAGGGCACAGTTTAGGGTACCACAACGCTTAAGGTTTAGCGTACGTGTGAGGTCACTAGTTAGTGTTAGGGTACTGCTTACGATTAGGGCACGGGTGAGGGTAAGGCCTCGGAAGAGGGTCACTTTAAGGGTTAGGGTTAGGGTTAGGGTTAGGGAATGGGGATTGATTAGGGTACAGGTTAGGGTACGGCAATGGCTTAGGGTTGGCATACGTTAGAGGGCATGGGTTAGTGTTGATGTACTGGTTAAAATTAGGACACGGGTGAGGGTAAAGTTTCGGATGAGTGTCATGGTTAGGTTTCAGGTTAGGGTTAGGGTTAGGGAATGGAGAGGAATTAGGGTACAGGTTAGGGTACCGCTGCGGTTTAGTGTTAGCGTACGTTTGAGGGCACGAGTTAGTCTTGGTGTCCTGGTTAAGATTAGGGCACGGGTGAGGGTAAGGCTTCGGGTGAGGGTCAGGGTTAGGATTCGCGTTAGGGTTAGGGTTATGGAATGGAGAGGGATTAGGGTACAGGTTAGGGTACAACAATGCTTAAGGGTTAGCGTAAGTTTGAGGGCACGAGTTAGTGTTGGTGTACTGGTTAAGACAACGGCACCGATGAGGGTAAGGTCTCGGAAAAGGGTCACGTTCAGGGTTTCGCTTAGGGTTAGGGTTAGGGAATGGGGAGGGATTAGGGTACAGGTTAGGGTACGACAATGCTTAAGGGTTAGCGTACGTTTGAAGGCATGAGTTAGTGTTTGTGTACTGGTTAAGATTAGGGCATTGGTTAGGGTAGGGCATCGGAAGTGGGTCAGGTTTAGGGATGGGGTTAGGGTTAGGGTTAAGGAATGGGGAGGGTTTAGGGTACAATTTAGGGTACGACAACGCTTAAGGTTTAGCGTACGTGTGAGGGCATGAGTTAGTGTTGGTATCCTGGTTAAGATTAGGGCACGGGTGAGGGTAAAGTTTCGGGTGAGTGTCATGGTTAGGTTTCAGGTTAGGGTTAGGGTTAGGGAATGGAGAGGGATTAGGGTACAGGTTAGGGTACCGCTGCGGTTTAGTGTTAGCGTACGTTTGAGGGCACGAGTTAGTCTTGGTGTCCTGGTTAAGATTAGGGCACGGGTGAGGGTAAGGCTTCGGGTGAGGGTCAGGGTTAGGATTAGGGTTAGGGTTAAGGTTAGGGAATGGGGAGATATTAGGGCACAGTTTAGGGTACCACAACGCTTAAGGTTTAGTGTACGTGTGAGGTCACTAGTTAGTGTTAGTGTACTGCTTACGATTAGGGCACGGGTGAGGGTAAGGCCTCGGAAGAGGGTCACGTTAAACGTTAGGGAATGGGGATTGATTAGGGTACAGGTTAGGGTACGGCAATGGCTTAGGGTTGGCGTACGTTAGAGGGCATGGGTTAGTGTTGATGTACTGGTTAAAATTAGGACACGGGTGAGGGTAAAGTTTCGGGTGAGTGTCATGGTTAGGTTTCAGGTTAGGGTTAGGGTTAGGGTTAGGGAATGGAGAGAGATTAGGGTACAGGTTAGGGTACCGCTGCGGTTTAGTGTTAGCGTACGTTTGAGGGCACGAGTTAGTCTTGGTGTCCTGGTTAAGATTAGGGCACGGGTGAGGGTAAGGCTTCGGGTGAGGGTCAGGGTTAGGATTCGGGTTAGGGTTAGGGTTAGGGAATGGAGAGGGATTAGGGTACAGGTTAGGGTACGACAATGCTTAAGGGTTAGCGTAAGTGTGAGGGCACGAGTTAGTGTTGGTGTACTGGTTAAGACAACGGCACCGATGAGGGTAAGGCCTCGGAAAAGGGTCACGTTCAGTGTTTCGCTTAGGGTTAGGGTTAGGGAATGGGGAGGGTTTAGGGTACAGGATAGGGTACGACAATGCTTAAGGGTTAGCGTACGTTTGAGGGCATGAATTAGTGTTTGTGTACTGGTTAAGATTAGGGCATTGGTTAGGGTAGGGCATCGGAAGTGGGTCAGGTTTAGGGATGGGGTTAGGGTTAGGGTTAAGGAATGGGGAGGGATTAGGGTACAATTTAGGGTACGACAACGCTTCAGGTTTAGCGTACGTGTGAGGGCACTAGTTAGTGTTGGTGTCCTGGTTAAGATTAGGGCACGGGTGAGGGTAAGGCTTCGGGTGAGGGTCAGGGTTAGGATTCGGGTTAGGGTTAGGGTTAAGGAATGCAGAGGGATTAGGGTAAAGCTTAGGGCACGACAGTGCTTAAGGGTTAGCGTTCGTGTGAGGGCAATGGTTAGTGTTAGTGTCCTGGTTAAGATTAGGGCACGGGTGAGGGTAAGGCTTCAGGTGAGGGTCAGGGTTAGGATTCGGGTTAGGGTTAGGGTTAGGGAATGGGGAGGGATTAGGGTACAGTTTAGGGTACGACAACGATTAAGGGTTAGCGTACGTGTGAGGGCACAAGTTAGTGTTGGTGTCCTGGTTAAGATTAGGGCACGGGTGAGGGTAAGGTTTCGTGTGAGGGTCAGGGATAGAATTCGGGTTAGGGTTAGGGTTAGGGAATGGGGAGATATTAGGGCACAGTTTAGGGTACCACAACGCTTAAGGTTTAGCGTACGTGTGAGGTCACTAGTTAGTGTTAGTGTACTGCTTACGATTAGGGCACGGGCGAGGGTAAGGCCTCGGAAGAGGGTCACGTTAAGCGTTAGGGAATGGGGATTGATTAGGGTACAGGTGAGGGTACGGCAATGGCTTAGGGATGGCGTACGTTAGAGGGCATGGGTTAGTGTTGATGTACTGGTTAAAATTAGGACACGGGTGAGGGTAAAGTTTCGGGTGAGTTTCATGGTTAGGTTTCAGGTTAGGGTTAGGGTTAGGGAATGGAGAGGGATTAGGGTACAGGTTAGGGTACGACAATGCTTAAGGGTTAGCGTAAGTGTGAGGGCACGAGTTAGTGTCGGTGTACTGGTTAAGACAACGGCACCGATGAGGGTAAGGCCTCGGAAAAGGGTCACGTTCAGGGTTTCGCTTAGGGTTAGGGTTAGGGAATGGGGAGGGATTAGGGTACAGGATAGGGTACGACAATGCTTAAGGTTTAGCGTACGTTTGAGGGCATGAATTAGTGTTTGTGTCCTGGTTAAGATTAGGGCACGGGTGAGGGTAAGGTTTCAGGTGAGGGTCAGGGTTAGGATTCGGGTTAGGCTTAGGGTTAGGGAATGGAGAGGGATTAGGGTACAGGTTAGGGTACCGCTGCGTTTTAGTGTTAGCGTACGTTTGAGGGCACGAGTTAGTCTTGGTGTCCTGGTTAAGATTAGGGCACGAGTGAGGGTAAGGCTTAGGGTGAGGGTCAGGGTTAGGATTCGGGTTAGGGTTAGGGTTAAGGAATGCAGAGGGATTAGGGTACAGTTTAGGGTACGACAACGATTAAGGGTTAGCGTACGTGTGAGGGCACAAGTTAGTGTTGGTGTCCTGTTTAAGATTAGGGCACGGGTGAGGGTAAGGTTTCGGGTGAGGGTCAGGGATAGAATTCGGGATAGGGTTAGGGTTAGGGAATGGGGAGATATTAGGGCACAGTTTAGGGTACCACAACGCTTAAGGTTTAGCGTACGTGTGAGGTCACTAGTTAGTGTTAGTGTACTGCTTACGATTAGGGAACGGGTGAGGGTAAGGCCTCGGAAGAGGGTCATGTTAAGGGTTTCGCTTAGGGTTAGGGTTAGGGAATGGGGAGGGATTAGGGTACAGGATAGGGTACGACAATGCTTAAGGGTTAGCGTACGTTTGAGGGCATGAATTAGTGTTTGTGTACTGGTTAAGATTAGGGCATTGGTTAGGGTAGGGCATCGGAAGTCGGTCAGGTTTAGGGATGGGGTTAGGGTTAGGGTTAAGGAATGGGGAGGGATTAGGGTACAATTTAGGGTACGACAACGCTTCAGGTTTAGCGTACGTGTGAGGGCACGAGTTAGGGTTGGTGTCCTGGTTAAGATTAGGGCACGGGTGAGGGTAAGGCTTCGCTTGAGGGTCAGGGTTAGGATTCGGGTTAGGGTTAGGGTTAAGGAATGCAGAGGGATTAGGGTACAGCTTAGGGCACGACAGTGCTTAAGGGTTAGCGTTCGTGTGAGGGCAATGGTTAGTGTTAGTGTCCTGGTTAAGATTAGGGCACGGGTGAGGGTAAGGCTTCAGGTGAGGGTCAGGGTTAGGATTCGGGTTAGGGTTAGGGTTAGGGAATGGGGAGGGATTAGGGTACAGTTTAGGGTACGACAACGATTAAGGGTTAGCGTACGTGTGAGGGCACAAGTTAGTGTTGGTGTCCTGGTTAAGATTCGGGCACGGGTGAGGGTAAGGTTTCGGGTGAGGGTCAGGGATAGAATTCGGGTTAGGGTTAGGGTTAGGGAATGGGGAGATATTAGGCCACAGTTTAGGGTACCACAACGCTTAAGGTTTAGCGTACGTGTGAGGTCACTAGTTAGTGTTAGTGTACTGCTTACGATTAGGGCACGGGTGAGGGTAAGGCCTCGGAAGAGGGTCACGTTAAGCGTTAGGGAATGGGGATTGATTAGGGTACAGGTTAGGGTACGGCAATGGCTTAGGGTTGGCGTACGTTAGAGGGCATGGGTTAGTGTTGATGTACTTGTTAAAATTAGGACACGGGTGAGGGTAAAGTTTCGGATGAGTGTCATGGTTAGGTTTCAGGTTAGGGTTAGGGTTAGGGAATGGAGAGGGATTAGGGTACAGGTTAGGGTACCGCTGCGGTTTAGTGTTAGCGTACGTTTGAGGGCACGAGTTAGTCTTGGTGTCCTGGTTAAGATTAGGGCACGGGTGAGGTTAAGGCTTCGGGTGAGGGTCAGGGTTAGGATTCGGGTTAGGGTTAGGGTTAGGGAATGGAGAGGGATTAGGGTACAGGTTAGGGTACGACAATGCTTAAGGGTTAACGTAAGTGTGAGGGCACGAGTTAGTGTTGGTGTACTGGTTAAGACAACGGCACCGATGAGGGTAAGGCCTCGGAAAAGGGTCACGTTCAGGGTTTCGCTTAGAGTTAGGGTTAGGGAATGGGGAGGGATTAGGGTACAGGATAGGGTACGACAATGCTTAAGGGTTAGCGTACGTTTGAGGGCATGAATTAGTGTTTGTGTACTGGTTAAGATTAGGGCATTGGTTAGGGTAGGGCATCGGAAGTGGGTCAGGTTTAGGGATGGGGTTAGGGTTAGGGTTAAGGAATGGGGAGGGATTAGGGTACAATTTAGGGTACGACAACGCTTCAGGTTTAGCGTACGTGTGAGGGCACGAGTTAGTGTTGGTGTCCTGGTTAAGATTAGGGCACGGGTGAGGGTAAGGTTTCGGGTGAGGGTCAGGGATAGAATTCGGGTTAGGTTTAGGGTTAGGGAATGGGGAGATATTAGGGCACAGTTTAGGGTACCACAACGCTTAAGGTTTAGCGTACGTGTGAGGTCACTAGTTAGTGTTAGTGTACTGCTTACGATTAGGGCACGGGTGAGGGTAAGGCCTCGGAAGAGGGTCACGTTAAGGGTTAGGGTTAGGGTTAGGGTTAGGGAATGGGGATTGATTAGGGTGCAGGTTAGGGTACGGCAATGGCTTAGGGTTGGCGTACGTTAGAGGGCATGGGTTAGTGTTGATGTACTGGTTAAAATTAGGACACGGGTGAGGGTAAAGTTTCGGGTGAGTGTCATGTTTAGGTTTCAGGTTAGGGTTAGGGTTAGGGAATGGAGAGGGATTAGGGTACAGGTTAGGGTACCGCTGCGTTTTAGTGTTAGCGTACATTTGAGGGCACGAGTTAGTCTTGGTGTCCTGGTTAAGATTAGGGCACGGGTGAGGGTAAGGCTTCGGGTGAGGGTCAGGGTTAGGATTCGGGTTAGGGTTAGGGTTAAGGAATGCAGAGGGATTAGCGTACAGCTTAGGGCACGACAGTGCTTAAGGGTTAGCGTTCGTGTGAGGGCAATGGTTAGTGTTAGTGTCCTGGTTAAGATTAGGGCACGGGTGAGGGTAAGGCTTCAGGTGAGGGTCAGGGTTAGGATTCGGGTTAGGGTTAGGGTTAGGGAATGGGGAGGGATTAGGGTACAGTTTAGGGTACGACAACGATTAAGGCTTAGCGTTCGTGTGAGGGCACAAGTTAGTGTTGGTGTCCTGGTTAAGATTAGGGCACGGGTGAGGGTAAGGTTTCGGGTGAGGGTCAGGGATAGAATTCGGGTTAGAGTTAGGGTTAGGGAATGGGGAGATATTAGGGCACAGTTTAGGGTACCACAACGCTTAAGGTTTAGCGTACGTTTGAGGTCACTAGTTAGTGTTAGTGTACTGCTTACGATTAGGGCACGGGTGAGGGTAAGGCCTCGGAAGAGGGTCACGTTAAGCGTTAGGGAATGGGGATTGATTAGGGTACAGGTTAGGGTACGGCAATGGCTTAGGGTTGGCGTACGTTAGAGGGCATGGGTTAGTGTTGATGTACTGGTTAAAATTAGGACACGGGTGAGGGTAAAGTTTCGGGTGAGTGTCATGGTTAGGTTACAGGTTAGGGTTAGGGTTAGGGAATGGAGAGGGATTAGGGTACAGATTAGGGTACCGCTGCGGTTTAGTGTTAGCGTACGTTTGAGGGCATGAGTTAGTCTTGGTGTCCTGGTTAAGATTAGGGCACGGGTGAGGGTAAGGCTTCGGGTGAGGGTCAGGGTTAGGATTCGGGTTAGGGTTAGGGTTAGGGAATGGAGAGGGATTAGGGTACAGGTTAGGGTTCGACAATGCTTAAGGGTTAGCGTAAGTGTGAGGGCACGAGTTAGTGTTGGTGTACTGGTTAAGACAAAGGCACCGATGAGGGTAAGGCCTCGGAAAAGGGTCACGTTCAGGGTTTCGCTTAGGGTTAGGGTTAGGGAATGGGGAGGGAGTAGGGTACAGGATAGGGTACGACAATGCTTAAGGGTTAGCGTACGTTTGAGGGCATGAATCAGTGTTTGTATACTGGTTAAGATTAGGGCATTTGTTAGGGTAGGGCATCGGAAGTGGGTCAGGTTTAGGGATGGGGTTAGGGTTAGGGTTAAGGAATGGGGAGGGATTAGGGTACAAATTAGGGTACGACAACGCTTCAGGTTTAGCGTACGTGTGAGGGCACGAGTTAGTGTTGGTGTCCTGGTTAAGATTAGGGCACGGGTGAGGGTAAGGCTTCGGGTGAGGGTCAGGGTTAGGATTCGGTTTAGGGTTAGGGTTAAGGAATGCAGAGGGATTAGGGTACAGCTTAGGGCACGACAGTGCTTAAGGGTTAGCGTTCGTGTGAGGGCAATGGTTAGTGTTAGTGTCCTGGTTAAGATTAGGGCACGGGTGAGGGTAAGGCTTCAGGTGAGGGTCAGGGTTAGGATTCGGGTTAGGGTTAGGGTTAGGGAATGGGAAGGGATTAGGGTACAGTTTAGGGTACGACAACAATTAAGGGTTAGCGTACGTGTGAGGGCACAAGTTAGTGTTGGTGTCCTGGTTAAGATTAGGGCACGGGTGAGGGTAAGGTTTCGGGTGAGGGTCAGGGATAGAATTCGGGTTAGGGTTAGGGTTAGGGAATGGGGAGATATTAGGGCACAGTTTAGGGTACCACAACGCTTAAGGTTTAGCGTACGTGTGAGGTCACTAGTTAGTGTTAGTGTACTGCTTACGATTAGGGCACGGGTGAGGGTAAGGCCTCGGAAGAGGGTCACGTTAAGCGTTAGGGAATGGGGATTGATTAGGGTACAGGTTAGGGTACGGCAATGGCTTAGGGTTGGCGTACGTTAGAGGGCATGGGTTAGTGTTGATGTACTGGTTAAAATTAGAAAACGGGTGAGGGTAAAGTTTCGGGTGAGTGTCATGGTTAGGTTTCAGGTTAGGGTTAGGGTTAGGGAATGGAGAGGGATTAGGGTACAGGTTAGGGTACCGCTGCGGTTTAGTGTTAGCGTACGTTTGAGGGCACGAGTTAGTCTTGGTGTCCTGGTTAAGATTAGGGCACGGGTGAGGGTAAGGCTTCGGGTGAGGGTCAGGGTTAGGATTCGGGTTAGGGTTAGGGTTAGGGAATGGAGAGGGATTAGGGTACAGGTTAGGGTACGACAATGCTTAAGGGTTAGCGTAAGTGTGAGGGCACGAGTTAGTGTTGGTGTACTGGTTAAGACAACGGCACCGATGAGGGTAAGGCCTCGGAAAAGGGTCACGTTCAGGGTTTCGCTTAGGGTTAGGGTTAGGGAATGGGGAGGGATTAGGGTACAGGATAGGGTACGACAATGCTTAAGGGTTAGCGTACGTTTGAGGGCATGAATTAGTGTTTGTGTACTGGTTAAGATTAGGGCATTGGTTAGGGTAGGGCATCGGAAGTGGGTCAGGTTTAGGGATGGGGTTAGGGTTAGGGTTAAGGAATGGGGAGGGATTAGGGTACAATTTAGGGTACGACAACGCTTCAGGTTTAGCGTACGTGTGAGGGCACGAGTTAGTGTTGGTGTCCTGGTTAAGATTAGGGCACGAGTGAGGGTAAGGCTTCGGGTGAGGGTCAGAGTTAGGATTCGGGTTAGGGTTAGGGTTAAGGAATGCAGAGGGATTAGGGTACAGCTTAGGGCACGACAGTGCTTAAGGGTTAGCGTTCGTGTGAGGGCAATGGTTAGTGTTAGTGTCCTGGTTAAGATTAGGGCACGGGTGAGGGTAAGGCTTCAGGTGAGGGTCAGGGTTAGGATTCGGGTTAGGGTTAGGGTTAGGGAATGGGGAGGGATTAGGGTACAGTTTAGGGTACGACAACGATTAAGGGTTAGCGTACGTGTGAGGGCACAAGTTAGTGTTGGTGTCCTGGTTAAGATTAGGGCACGGGTGAGGGTAAGGTTTCGGGTGAGGGTCAGGGATAGAATTCGGGTTAGGGTTAGGGTTAGGGAATGGGGAGATATTAGGGCACAGTTTAGGGTACCACAACGCTTAAGGTTTAGCGTACGTGTGAGGTCACTAGTTAGTGTTAGTGTACTGCTTACGATTAGGGCACGGGTGAGGGTAAGGCCTCGGAAGAGGGTCACGTTAAGGGTTAGGGTTAGGGTTAGGGTTAGGGAATGGGGATTGATTAGGGTGCAGGTTAGGGTACGGCAATGGCTTAGGTTTGGTGTACGTTAGAGGGCATGGGTTAGTGTTGATGTACTGGTTAAAATTAGGACACGGGTGAGGGTAAAGTTTCGGGTGAGTGTCATGGTTAGGTTTCAGGTTAGGGTTAGGGTTAGGGAATGGAGAGGGATTAGTGTACAGGTTAGGGTACCGCTGCGTTTTAGTGTTAGCGTACGTTTGAGGGCACGAGTTAATCTTGGTGTCCTGGTTAAGATTAGGGCACGTGTGAGGGTAAGGCTTCGGGTGAGGGTCAGGGTTAGGATTCGGTTTAGGGTTAGGGTTAAGGAATGCAGAGGGATTAGGGTACAGCTTAGGGCACGACAGTGCTGAAGGGTTAGCGTTCGTGTGAGGGCAATGGTTAGTGTTACTGTCCTGGTTAAGATTAGGGCACGGGTGAGGTTAAGGCTTCAGGTGAGGGTCAGGGTTAGGATTCGGGTTAGGGTTAGGGTTAGGGAATGGGGAGGGATTAGGGTACAGTTTAGGGTACGACAACGATTAAGGGTTAGCGTACGTGTGAGGGCACAAGTTAGTGTTGGTGTCCTGGTTAAGATTAGGGCACGGGTGAGGGTAAGGTTTCGGGTGAGGTTCAGGGATAGAATTCGGGTTAGGGTTAGGGAATGGGGAGATATTAGGGCACAGTTTAGGGTACCACAACGCTTAAGGTTTAGCGTACGTGTGAGGTCACTAGTTAGTGTTAGTGTACTGCTTACGATTAGGGCACGGGTGAGGGTAAGGCCTCGGAAGAGGGTCACGTTAAGCGTTAGGGAATGGGGATTGATTAGGGTACAGGTTAGGGTACGGCAATGGCTTAGGGTTAGCGTACGTTAGAGGGCATGGGTTAGTGTTGATGTACTGGTTAAAATTAGGACACGGGTGAGGGTAAAATTTCGGGTGAGTGTCATGGTTAGGTTTCAGGTTAGGGTTAGGGTTAGGGAATGGAGAGGGATTAGGGTACAGGTTAGGGTACCGCTGCGGTTTAGTGTTAGCGTACGTTTGAGGGCACGAGTTAGTCTTGGTGTCCTGGTTAAGATTAGGGCACGGGTGAGTGTAAGGCTTCGGGTGAGGGTCAGGGTTAGGATTCGGGTTAGGGTTAGGGTTAGGGAATGGAGAGGGATTAGGGTACAGGTTAGGGTACGACAATGCTTAAGGGTTAGCGTAAGTGTGAGGGCACGAGTTAGTGTTGGTGTACTGGTTAAGACAACGGCACTGATGAGGGTAAGGCCTCGGAATAGGGTCACGTTCAGGGTTTCGCTTAGGGTTAGGGTTAGGGAATGGGGAGGGATTAGGGTACAGGATAGGGTACGACAATGCTTAAGGGTTAGCGTACGTTTGAGGGCATGAATTAGTGTTTGTGTACTGGTTAAGATTAGGGCATTGGTTAGGGTAGGGCATTGGAAGTGGGTCAGGTTTAGGGATGGGGTTAGGGTTAGGGTTAAGGAATGGGGAGGGATTAGGGTACAATTTAGGGTACGACAACGCTTCAGGTTTAGCGTACGTGTGAGGGCACGAGTTAGTGTTGGTGTCCTGGTTAAGATTAGGGCACGGGTGAGGGTAAGGTTTCGGGTGAGGGTCAGGGATAGAATTCGGGTTAGGGTTAGGGTTAGGGAATGGGGAGATATTAGGGCACAGTTTAGGGTACCACAACGCTTAAGGTTTAGCGTACGTGTGAGGTCACTAGTTAGTGTTAGTGTACTGCTTACGATTAGGGCACGGGTGAGGGTAAGGCCTCGGAAGAGGGTCACGTTAAGGGTTAGGGTTAGGGTTAGGGTTAGGGAATGGGGATTGATTAGGGTGCAGGTTAGGGTACGGCAATGGCTTAGGGTTGGTGTACGTTAGAGGGCATGGGTTAGTGTTGATGTACTGGTTAAAATTAGGACACGGGTGAGGGTAAAGTTTCGGGTGAGTGTCATGGTTAGGTTTCAGGTTAGGGTTAGGGTTAGGGAATGGAGAGGGATTAGGGTACAGGTTAGGGTACCGCTGCGTTTTAGTGTTAGCGTACGTTTGAGGGCACGAGTTAATCTTGGTGTCCTGGTTAAGATTAGGGCACGTGTGAGGGTAAGGCTTCGGGTGAGGGTCAGGGTTAGGATTCGGTTTAGGGTTAGGGTTAAGGAATGCAGAGGGATTAGGGTACAGCTTAGGGCACGACAGTGCTGAAGGGTTAGCGTTCGTGTGAGGGCAATGGTTAGTGTTACTGTCCTGGTTAAGATTAGGGCACGGGTGAGGTTAAGGCTTCAGGTGAGGGTCAGGGTTAGGATTCGGGTTAGGGTTAGGGTTAGGGAATGGGGAGGGATTAGGGTACAGTTTAGGGTACGACAACGATTAAGGGTTAGCGTACGTGTGAGGGCACAAGTTAGTGTTGGTGTCCTGGTTAAGATTAGGGCACGGGTGAGGGTAAGGTTTCGGGTGAGGTTCAGGGATAGAATTCGGGTTAGGGTTAGGGTTAGGGAATGGGGAGATATTAGGGCACAGTTTAGGGTACCACAACGCTTAAGGTTTAGCGTACGTGTGAGGTCACTAGTTAGTGTTAGTGTACTGCTTACGATTAGGGCACGGGTGAGGGTAAGGCCTCGGAAGAGGGTCACGTTAAGCGTTAGGGAATGGGGATTGATTAGGGTACAGGTTAGGGTACGGCAATGGCTTAGGGTTGGCGTACGTTAGAGGGCATGGGTTAGT
Source organism: Inia geoffrensis (assembly GCA_036417435.1). Lineage (NCBI taxonomy): Eukaryota > Metazoa > Chordata > Mammalia > Artiodactyla > Iniidae > Inia > Inia geoffrensis. Next base: position 719,025 of record CM070918.1, read on the forward strand.
GTTGATGTACTGGTTAAAATTAGGACACGGGTGAGGGTAAAGTTTCGGGTGAGTGTCATGGTTAGGTTTCAGGTTAGGGTTAGGGTTAGGGAATGGAGAGGGATTAGGGTACAGGTGAGGGTACCGCTGCGGTTTAGTGTTAGCGTACGTTTGAGGGCACGAGTTAGTCTTGGTGTCCTGGTTAAGATTAGGGCACGGGTGAGGGTAAGGCTTCGGGTGAGGGTCAGGGTTAGGATTCGGGTTAGGGTTAGGGTTAGGGAATGGAGAGGGATTAGGGTACAGGTTAGGGTACGACAATGCTTAAGGGTTAGCGTAAGTGTGAGGGCACGAGTTAGTGTTGGTGTACTGGTTAAGACAACGGCACTGATGAGGGTAAGGCCTCGGAATAGGGTCACGTTCAGGGTTTCGCTTAGGGTTAGGGTTAGGGAATGGGGAGGGATTAGGGTACAGGATAGGGTACGACAATGCTTAAGGGTTAGCGTACGTTTGAGGGCATGAATTAGTGTTTGTGTACTGGTTAAGATTAGGACATTGGTTAGGGTAGGGCATCGGAAGTGGGTCAGGTTTATGGATGGGGTTAGGGTTAGGGTTAAGGAATGGGGAGGGATTAGGGTACAATTTAGGGTACGACAACGCTTCAGGTTTAGCGTACGTGTGAGGGCACGAGTTAGTGTTGGTGTCCTGGTTAAGATTAGGGCACGGGTGAGGGTAAGGCTTCGGGTGAGGGTCAGGGTTAGGATTCGGGTTAGGGTTAGGGTTAAGGAATGCAGAGGAATTAGGGTACAGCTTAGGGCACGACAGTGCTTAAGGGTTAGCGTTCGTGTGAGGGCAATGGTTAGTGTTAGTGTCCTGGTTAAGATTAGGGCACGGGTGAGGGTAAGGCTTCAGGTGAGGGTCAGGGTTAGGATTCGGGTTAGGGTTAGGGTTAGGGAATGGGGAGGGATTAGGGTACAGTTTAGGGTACGACAACGATTAAGGGTTAGCGTACGTGTGAGGGCACAAGTTAGTGTTGGTGTCCTGGTTAAGATTAGGGCACGGGTGAGGGTAAGGTTTCGGGTGAGGGTCAGGGATAGAATTCGGGTTAGGGTTAGGGTTAGGGAATGGGGAGATATTAGGGCACAGTTTAGGGTACCACAACGCTTAATGTTTAGCGTACGTGTGAGGTCACTAGTTAGTGTTAGTGTACTGCTTACGATTAGGGCACGGGTGAGGGTAAGGCCTCGGAAGAGGGTCACGTTAAGCGTTAGGGAATGGGGATTGATTAGGGTACAGGTTAGGGTACGGCAATGGCTTAGGGTTGGCGTACGTTAGAGGGCATGGGTTAGTGTTGATGTACTGGTTAAAATTAGGACACGGGTGAGGGTAAAGTTTCGGGTGAGTGTCATGGTTAGGTTTCAGGTTAGGGTTAGGGTTAGGGAATGGAGAGGGATTAGGGTACAGGTTAGGGTACCGCTGCGGTTTAGTGTTAGCGTACGTTTGAGGGCATGAGTTAGTCTTGGTGTCCTGGTTAAGATTAGGGCACGGGTGAGGGTAAGGCTTCGGGTGAGGGTCAGGGTTAGGATTCGGGTTAGGGTTAGGGTTAGGGAATGGAGAGGGATTAGGGTACAGGTTAGGGTACGACAATGCTTAAGGGTTAGCGTAAGTGTGAGGGCACGAGTTAGTGTTGGTGTACTGGTTAAGACAACGGCACCGATGAGGGTAAGGCCTGGGAAAAGGGTCACGTTCAGGGTTTCGCTTAGGGTTAGGGTTAGGGAATGGGGAGGGATTAGGGTACAGGATAGGGTACGACAATGCTTAAGGGTTAGCGTACGTTTGAGGGTATGAATTAGTGTTTGTATACTGGTTAAGATTAGGGCATTGGTTAGGGTAGGGCATCGGAAGTGGGTCAGGTTTAGGGATGGGGTTAGGGTTAGGGTTAAGGAATGGGGAGGGATTAGGGTACAAATTAGGGTACGACAACGCTTCAGGTTTAGCGTACGTGTGAGGGCACGAGTTAGTGTTGGTGTCCTGGTTAAGATTAGGGCACGGGTGAGGGTAAGGCTTCGGGTGAGGGTCAGGGTTAGGATTTGGTTTAGGGTTAGGGTTAAGGAATGCAGAGGGATTATGGTACAGCTTAGGGCACGACAGTGCTTAAGGGTTAGCGTTCGTGTGAGGGCAATGGTTAGTGTTAGTGTCCTGGTTAAGATTAGGGCACGGGTGAGGGTAAGGCCTCGGAAGAGGGTCACGTTAAGGGTTAGGGTTAGGGTTAGGGTTAGGGAATGGGGATTGATTAGGGTGCAGGTTAGGGTACGGCAATGGCTTAGGGTTGGTGTACGTTAGAGGGCATGGTTTAGTGTTGATGTACTGGTTAAAATTAGGACACGGGTGAGGGTAAAGTTTCGGGTGAGTGTCATGGTTAGTTTTCAGGTTAGGGTTAGGGTTAGGGAATGGAGAGGGATTAGGGTACAGGTTAGGGTACCGCTGCGTTTTAGTGTTAGCGTACGTTTGAGGGCACGAGTTAATCTTGGTGTCCTGGTTACGATTAGGGCACGTGTGAGGGTAAGGCTTCGGGTGAGGGTCAGGGTTAGGATTCGGTTTAGGGTTAGGGTTAAGGAATGCAGAGGGATTAGGGTACAGCTTAGGGCACGACAGTGCTTAAGGGTTAGCGTTCGTGTGAGGGCAATGGTTAGTGTTAGTGTCCTGGTTAAGATTAGGGCACGGGTGAGAGTAAGGCTTCAGGTGAGGGTCAGGGTTAGGATTCGGGTTAGGGTTAGGGTTAGGGAATGGGGAGGGATTAGGGTACAGTTTAGGGTACGACAACGATTAAGGGTTAGCGTACGTGTGAGGGCACAAGTTAGTGTTGGTGTCCTGGTTAAGATTAGGGCACGGGTGAGGGTATGGTTTCGGGTGAGGGTCAGGGATAGAATTCGGGTTAGGGTTAGGGTTAGGGAATGGGGAGATATTAGGGCACAGTTTAGGGTACCACAACGCTTAAGGTTTAGCGTACGTGTGAGGTCACTAGTTAGTGTTAGTGTACTGCTTACGATTAGGGCACGGGTGAGGGTAAGGCCTCGGAAGAGGGTCACGTTAAGCGTTAGGGAATGGGGATTGATTAGGGTACAGGTTAGGGTACGGCAATGGCTTAGGGTTGGCGTACGTTAGAGGGCATGGGTTAGTGTTGATGTACTGGTTAAAATTAGGACACGGGTGAGGGTAAAGTTTCGGGTGAGTGTCATGGTTAGGTTTCAGGTTAGGGTTAGGGTTAGGGAATGGAGAGGGATTAGGGTACAGGTTAGGGTACCGCTGCGGTTTAGTGTTAGCGTACGTTTGAGGGCACGAGTTAGTCTTGGTGTCCTGGTTAAGTTTAGGGCACGGGTGAGGGTAAGGCTTCGGGTGAGGGTCAGGGTTAGGATTCGGGTTAGGGTTAGGGTTAGGGAATGGAGAGGGATTAGGGTACAGGTTAGGGTATGACAATGCTTAAGGGTTAGCGTAAGTGTGAGGGCACGAGTTAGTGTTGGTGTACTGGTTAAGACAACGGCACTGATGAGGGTAAGGCCTCGGAATAGGGTCACGTTCAGGGTTTCGCTTAGGGTTAGGGTTAGGGAATGGGGAGGGATTAGGGTACAGGATAGGGTACGACAATGCTTAAGGGTTAGCGTACGTTTGAGGGCATGAATTAGTGTTTGTGTACTGGTTAAGATTAGGGCATTGGTTAGGGTAGGGCATCGGAAGTGGGTCAGGTTTAGGGATGGGGTTAGGGTTAGGGTTAAGGAATGGGGAGGGATTAGGGTACAATTTAGGGTACGACAACGCTTCAGGTTTAGCGTACGTGTGAGGGCACGAGTTAGTGTTGGTGTCCTGGTTAAGATTAGGGCACGGGTGAGGGTAAGGCTTCGGGTGAGGGTCAGGGTTAGGATTCGGGTTAGGGTTAGGGTTAAGGAATGCAGAGGGATTAGGGTACAGCTTAGGGCACGACAGTGCTTAAGGGTTAGCGTTCGTGTGAGGGCAATGGGTAGTGTTAGTGTCCTGGTTAAGATTAGGGCACGGGTGAGGGTAAGGCTTCAGGTGAGGGTCAGGGTTAGGATTCGGGTTAGGGTTAGGGTTAGGGAATGGGGAGGGATTAGGGTACAGTTTAGGGTACGACAACGATTAAGGGTTAGCGTACGTGTGAGGGCACAAGTTAGTGTTGGTGTCCTGGTTAAGATTAGGGCACGGGTGAGGGTAAGGTTTCGGGTGAGGGTCAGGGATAGAATTCGGGTTAGGGTTAGGGTTAGGGAATGGGGAGATATTAGGGCACAGTTTAGGGTACCACAACGCTTAAGGTTTAGCGTACGTGTGAGGTCACTAGTTAGTGTTAGTGTACTGCTTACGATTAGGGCACGGGTGAGGGTAAGGCCTCGGAAGAGGGTCACGTTAAGGGTTAGGGTTAGGGTTAGGGAATGGGGATTGATTAGGGTGCAGGTTAGGGTACGGCAATGGCTTAGGGTTGGCGTACGTTAGAGGGCATGGGTTAGTGTTGATGTACTGGTTAAAATTAGGACACGGGTGAGGGTAAAGTTTCGGGTGAGTGTCATGGTTAGGTTTCAGGTTAGGGTTAGGGTTAGGGAATGGAGAGGGATTAGGGTACAGGTTAGGGTACCGCTGCGTTTTAGTGTTAGCGTACGTTTGAGGGCACGAGTTAGTCTTGGTGTCCTGGTTAAGATTAGGGCACGGGTGAGGGTAAGGCTTCGGGTGAGGGTCAGGGTTAGGATTCGGGTTAGGGTTAGGGTTAAGGAATGCAGAGGGATTAGGGTACAGCTTAGGGCACAACAGTGCTTAAGGGTTAGCGTTCGTGTGAGGGCAATGGTTAGTGTTAGTGTCCTGGTTAAGATTAGGGCACGGGTGAGGGTAAGGCTTCAGGTGAGGGTCAGGGTTAGGATTCGGGTTAGGGTTAGGGTTAGGGAATGGGGAGGGATTAGGGTACAGTTTAGGGCACGACAACGATTAAGGGTTAGCGTACGTGTGAGGGCACAAGTTAGTGTTGGTGTCCTGGTTAAGATTAGGGCACGGGTGAGGGTAAGGTTTCGGGTGAGGGTCAGGGATAGAATTCGGGTTAGGGTTAGGGTTAGGGAATGGGGAGATATTAGGGCACAGTTTAGGGTACCACAACGCTTAAGGTTTAGCGTACGTGTGAGGTCACTAGTTAGTGTTAGTGTACTGCTTACGATTAGGGCACGGGTGAGGGTAAGGCCTCGGAAGAGGGTCACGTTAAGCGTTAGGGAATGGGGATTGATTAGGGTACAGGTTAGGGTACGGCAATGGCTTAGGGTTGGCGTACGTTAGAGGGCATGGGTTAGTGTTGATGTACTGGTTAAAATTAGGACACGGGTGAGGGTAAAGTTTCGGGTGAGTGTCATGGTTAGGTTTCAGGTTAGGGTTAGGGTTAGGGAATGGAGAGGGATTAGGGTACAGGTTAGGGTACCGCTGCGGTTTAGTGTTAGCGTACGTTTGAGGGCACGAGTTAGTCTTGGTGTCCTGGTTAAGATTAGGGCACGGGTGAGGGTAAGGCTTCGGGTGAGGGTCAGGGTTAGGATTCGGGTTAGGGTTAGGGTTAGGGAATGGAGAGGGATTAGGGTACAGGTTAGGGTACGACAATGCTTAAGGGTTAGCGTAAGTGTGAGGGCACGAGTTAGTGTTGGTGTACTGGTTAAGACAACGGCACCGATGAGGTTAAGGCCTCGGAAAAGGGTCACGTTCAGGGTTTCGCTTAGGGTTAGGGTTAGGGAATGGGGAGGGATTAGGGTACAGGATAGGGTACGACAATGCTTAAGGGTTAACGTACGTTTGAGGGCATGAATTAGTGTTTGTGTACTGGTTAAGATTAGGGCATTGGTTAGGGTAGGGCATCGGAAGTGGGTCAGGTTTAGGGATGGGGTTAGGGTTAGGGTTAAGGAATGGGGAGGGATTAGGGTACAATTTAGGGTACGACAACGCTTCAGGTTTAGCGTACGTGTGAGGGCACGAGTTAGTGTTGGTGTCCTGGTTAAGATTAGGGCACGGGTGAGGATAAGGCTTCGGGTGAGGGTCAGGGTTAGGATTCGGGTTAGGGTTAGGGTTAAGGAATGCAGAGGGATTAGGGTACAGCTTAGGGTACGACAGTGCTTAAGGGTTAGCGTTCGTGTGAGGGCAAGGGTTAGTGTTAGTGTCCTGGTTAAGATTAGGGCACGGGTGAGGGTAAGGCTTCAGGTGAGGGTCAGGGATAGGATTCGGTTTAGGGTTAGGGTTAGGGAATGGGGAGGGATTAGGGTACAGTTTAGGGTACGACAACGATTAAGGGTTAGCGTACGTGTGAGGGCACAAGTTAGTGTTGGTGTCCTGGTTAAGATTAGGGCACGGGTGAGGGTAAGGTTTCGGGTGAGGGTCAGGGATAGAATTCGGGATAGGGTTAGGGTTAGGGAATGGGGAGATATTAGGGCACAGTTTAGGGTACCACAACGCTTAAGGTTTAGCGTACGTGTGAGGTCACTAGTTAGTGTTAGTGTACTGCTTACGATTAGGGCACGGGTGAGGGTAAGGCCTCGGAAGAGGGTCACGTTAAGCGTTAGGGAATGGGGATTGATTAGGGTACAGATTAGGGTACGGCAATTGCTTAGGGTTGGCGTACGTTAGAGGGCATGGGTTAGTGTTGATGTACTGGTTAAAATTAGGACACGGGTGAGGGTAAAGTTTCGGGTGAGTGTCATGGTTAGGTTTCAGGTTAGGGTTAGGGTTAGGGAATGGAGAGGGATTAGGGTACAGGTTAGGGTACCGCTGCGGTTTAGTGTTAGCGTACGTGTGAGGGCACAAGTTAGTCTTGGTGTCCTGGTTAAGATTAGGGCACGGGTGAGGGTAAGGCTTCGGGTGAGGGTCAGGGTTAGGATTCGGGTTAGGGTTAGGGTTAGGGAATGGAGAGGGATTAGGGTACAGGTTAGGGTACGACAATGCTTAAGGGTTAGCGTAAGTGTGAGGGCACGAGTTAGTGTTGGTGTACTGGTTAAGACAACGGCACCAATGAGTGTAAGGCCTCGGAAAAGGGTCACGTTCCGGGTTTCGCTTAGGGTTAGGGTTAGGGAATGGGGAGGGATTAGGGTACAGGATAGGGTACGACAATGCTTAAGGGTTAGCGTACGTTTGAGGGCATGAGTTAGTGTTTGTTTACTGGTTAAGATTAGGGCATTGGTTAGGGTAGGGCATCGGAAGTGGGTCAGGTTTAGGGATGGGGTTAGGGTTACGGTTAAGGAATGGGGAGGGATTAGGGTACAATTTAGGGTACGACAACGCTTAAGGTTTAGCGTACGTGTGAGGTCACTAGTTAGTGATAGTGTACTGCTTACGATTAGGGCACGTTTGAGGGTAAGGCCTCGGAAGAGGGTCACGTTAAGGGTTAGGGTTAGGGTTAGGGTTAGGGAATGGGGATTGATTAGGGTACAGGTTAGGGTACAGCAATGGCTTAGGGTTGGCGTACGTTAGAGGGCATGGGTTAGTGTTGATATACTGGTTAAAATTAGGACACGGGTGAGGGTAAAGTTTCAGGTGAGTGTCATGGTTAGGTTTCAGGTGAGGGTTAGGGTTAGGGAATGGAGAGGGATTAGAGTACAGGTTAGGGTACGACAATGCTTAAGGGTTAGCGTAAGTGTGAGGGCACGAGTTAGTTGTGGTGTACTGGTTAAGACAACGGCACCGATGAGTGTAAGGCCTCGGAAAAGGGTCACGTTTAGGGTTTCGCTTAGGGTTAGGGTTAGGGAATGGGGAGGGATTATGGTACAGGATAGGGTACGACAACGCTTAAGGGTTAGCGTACGTTTGAGGGCATGAGTTAGTGTTTGTGTACTGGTTAAGATTAGGGCATTGGTTAGGGAAGGGCATCGGAAGTGGGTCAGGTTTAGGGATGGGGTTAGGGTTAGGGTTAAGGAATGGGGAGGGATTAGGGTACAGTTTAGGGTACGACAACGCTTAAGGTTTAGCGTACGTGTGAGGGCACGTGTTAGTGTTAGTGTACTGCTTATGATTAGGGCACGGGTGAGGGTAAGGCCTCGGAAGAGGGTCTCGTTAAGGGTTAGGGTTAGGGTTTGGGTTAGGGAATGGGGATTGATTAGGGTACAGGTTAGAGTACGGCAATGGCTTAGGGTTGGCGTACGTAGAGGGCATGGGTTAGTGTTGATGTACTGGTTAAAATTAGGACACGGGTTAGGGTAAAGTTTCGGGTGAGTGTCATGGTTAGGTTTCAGGTTAGGGTTAGGGTTAGGGAATGGAGAGAGATTAGGGTACAGGTTAGGGTACCGCTGCGGTTTAGTGTTAGCGTACGTGTGAGGGCACGAGTTAGTCTTGGTGTCCTGGTTAAGATTATGGCACGGGTGAGGGTAAGGCTTCGGGTGAGGGTCAGGGTTAGGATTCGTGTTAGGGTTATGGTTAGGGAATGGAGAGGGATTAGGGTACAGGTTAGGGTACGACAATGCTGAAGCGTTAGCGTAAGTGTGAGGGCACGAGTTAGTGTTGGTGTACTGGTTAAGACAACGGCACCGATGAGGGTAAGGCCTCAGAAAAGGGTCACGTTCAGGGTTTCGCTTAGGGTTAGGGTTAGGGAATGGGGAGGGATTAGGGTACAGGATAGGGTACGACAATGCTTAAGGATTAGCGTACGTTTGAGGGCATGAGTTAGTGTTTGTGTCCTGGTTAAGATTAGGGCATTGGTTAGGGTAGGGCATCGGAAGTGGGTCAGGTTTAGGGATGGGGTTAGGATTAGGGTTAAGGAATGGGGAGGGATTAGGGTACAATTTAGGGTACGACAACGCTTAAGGATTAGCGTACGTGTGAGGGCACGAGTTAGTGTTTGTGTCCTGGGTAAGATTAGGGCACGGGTGAGGGTAAGGCTTCGGGTGAGGGTCAGGGTTAGGATTCGTGTTAGGGTTAGGGTTAAGGAATGCAGAGGGATTAGGGTACAGCTTAGGGCACGACAGTGCTTAAGGGTTAGCGTTCGTGTGAGGGCAATGGTTAGTGTTAGTGTCCTGGTTAAGATTAGGGCACGGGTGAGGGTAAGGCTTCAGGTGAGGGTCAGGGTTAGGTTTCGGGTTAGGGTTAGGGTTAGGGAATGGGGAGGGATTAGGGTACAGTTTAATGTACGACAACGATTAAGGGTTAGCGTACGTTTTAGGGCACATGTTAGTGTTGGTGTCCTGGTTAAGATTAGGGCACGGGTGAGGGTAAGGTTTCGGGTGAGGGTCAGGGATAGAATTCGGGTTAGGGTTAGGGTTAGGGAATGGGGAGATATTAGGGCACAGTTTAGGGTACCACAACGCTTAAGGTTTAGCGTACGTGTGAGGTCACTAGTTAGTGTTAGTGTACTGCTTATGATTAGGGCACGGGTGAGGGTAAGGCCTCAGAAGAGGATCACGTTAAGGGTTAGGGTTAGGGTTAGGGTTAGGGAATGGGGATTGATTAGGGTACAGGTTAGAGTACGGCAATGGCTTACGGTTGGCGTACGTAGAGGGCATGGGTTAGTGTTGATATACTGGTTAAAATTAGGACACGGGTGAGGGTAAAGTTTCGGGTGAGTGTCATGGTTAGGTTTCAGGTTAGGGTTAGGGTTAGGGAATGGAGAGGGATTAGGGTATAGGTTAGGGTACCGCTGCGGTTTAGTGTTAGCGTACGTGTGAGGGCACGAGTTAGTCTTGGTGTCCTGGTTAAGATTAGGGCACGGGTGAGTTTAAGGCTTCGGGTGAGGGTCAGGGTTAGGATTCGGGTTAGGGTTATGGTTAGGGAATGGAGAGGGATTAGGGTACAGGTTAGGGTACGACAATGCTTAAGCGTTAGCGTAAGTGTGAGGGCACGAGTTAGTGTTGGTGTACTGGTTAAGACAACGGCACCGATGAGGGTAAGGCCTCGGAAAAGGGTCACGTTCAGGGTTTCGCTTAGGGTTAGGGTTAGGGAATGGGGAGGGATTAGGGTACAGGATAGGGTACGACAATGCTTAAGGGTTAGCGTACGTTTGAGGGCATGAGTTAGTGTTTGTGTCCTGGTTAAGATTAGGGCATTGGTTAGGGTAGGGCATCGGAAGTGGGTCAGGTTTAGGGATGGGGTTAGGGTTAGGGTTAAGGAATGGGGAGGGATTAGGGTACAATTTAGGGTACGACAACGCTTAAGTTTTAGCGTACGTGTGAGGGCACGTGTTAGTGTTGGTGTCCTGGTTAAGATTAGGGCAAGGGTGAGGGTAAGGCTTCGGGTGAGGGTCAGGGTTAGGATTCGGGTTAGGGTTAGGGTTAGGGAATGGGGAGGGATTAGGGTACAGCTTAGGGTACGACAACGATTAAGGGTTAGCGTACTTGTGAGGGCACAAGTTAGTGTTGGTGTCCTGGTTAAGATTAGGGCACTGGTGAGGGTAAGGTTTCGGGTGAGGGTCAGGGATAGAATTCGGGTTAGGGTTAGAGTTAGGGAATTGGGAGATATTAGGGCACAGTTTAGGGTACCACAAAGCTTAAGGTTTATCGTACGTTTGAGGTCACTAGTTAGTGTTAGTGTACTGCTTACGATTAGGGCACGGGTGAGGGTAAGGCCTCGGAAGAGGGTCACGTTAAGGGTTAGGGTTAGAGTTAGGGTTAGGGAATGGGGATTGATTAGGGTACAGTTTAGGGTACGACAACGATTAAGGGTTAGCGTACGTGTGAGGGCACAAGTTAGTGTTGGTGTCCTGGTTAAGATTAGGGCACGGGTGAGGGTAAGGCTTCGGGTGAGGGTCAGGGATAGAATTCGGGTTAGGGTTAGGGTTAGGGAATGGGGAGATATTAGGGCACAGTTTAGGGTACCACAACGCTTAAGGTTTAGCGTACGTGTGAGGTCACTAGTTAGTGTTAGTGTACTGCTTACGATTAGGGCACGGGTGAGGGTAAGGCCTCGGAAGAGGGTCTCGTTAAGCGTTAGGGAATGGGGATTGATTAGGGTACAGGTTAGGGTACGGCAATGGCTTAGGGTTGGCGTACGTTAGAGGGCATGGGTTAGTGTTGATGTACTGGTTAAAATTAGGACACGGGTGAGGGTAAAGTTTCGGGTGAGTGTCATGGTTAGGTTTCAGGTTAGGGTTAGGGTTAGGGAATGGAGAGGGATTAGGGTACAGGTTAGGGTACCGCTGCGGTTTAGTGTTAGCGTACGTTTGAGGGCACGAGTTAGTCTTGGTGTCCTGGTTAAGATTAGGGCACGGGTGAGGGTAAGGCTTCGGGTGAGGGTCAGGGTTAGGATTCGGGTTAGGGTTAGGGTTAGGGAATGGAGAGGGATTAGGGTACAGGTTAGTGTACGACAATGCTTAAGGGTTAGCGTAAGTGTGAGGGCACGAGTTAGTTTTGGTGTACTGGTTAAGACAACGGCACCGATGAGGGTAAGGCCTCGGAAAAGGGTCACGTTCAGGGTTTCGCTTAGGGTTAGGGTTAGGGAATGGGGAGGGATTAGGGTACAGGATAGGGTACGACAATGCTTAAGGGTTAGCGTACGTTTGAGGGCATGAATTACTGTTTGTGTACTGGTTAAGATTAGGGCATTGGTTAGGGTAGGGCATCGGAAGTGGGTCAGGTTTAGGGATGGGGTTAGGGTTAGGGTTAAGGAATGGGGAGGGTTTAGGGTACAATTTAGGGTACGACAACGCTTAAGGTTTAGCGTACATGTGAGGGCACAAGTTAGTGTTGGTGTCCTGGTTAAGATTAGGGCACGGGTGAGGGTAAGGCTTCGGGTGAGGGTCAGGGTTAGGATTCGGGTTAGGGTTAGGGTTAAGGAATGCAGAGGGATTAGGGTACAGCTTAGGGTACAACAGTGCTTAAGGGTTAGCGTTCGTGTGAGGGCAAGGGTTAGTGTTAGTGTCCTGGTTAAGATTAGGGCACGGGTGAGGTTCAGGCTTCAGGTGAGGGTCAGGGTTAGGATTCGGCTTAGGGTTAGGGTTAGGGAATGGGGAGGGATTAGGGTACAGTTTAGGGTACGACAACGATTAAGGGTTAGCGTACGTGTGAGGGCACAAGTTAGTGTTGGTGTCCTGGTTAAGATTAGGGCACGGGTGAGGGTAAGGTTTCGGGTGAGGGTCAGGGATAGAATTCGGGATAGGGTTAGGGTTAGGGAATGGGGAGATATTAGGGCACAGTTTAGGGTATCAAAACGCTTAAGGTTTAGCGTACGTGTGAGGTCACTAGTTAGTGTTAGTGTACTGCTTACGATTAGGGCACGGGTGAGGGTAAGGCCTCGGAAGAGGGTCACGTTAAGGGTTAGGGAATGGGAATTGATTAGGGTACAGGTTAGGGTACGGCAATGGCTTAGGGTTGGCGTACGTTAGAGGGCATGGGTTAGTGTTGATGTACTGGTTAAAATTAGGACACGGGTGAGGGTAAAGTTTCGGGTGAGTGTCATGGTTAGGTTTCAGGTTAGGGTTAGGGTTAGGGAATGGAGAGGGATTAGAGTACAGGTTAGGGTACCGCTGCGGTTTAGTGTTAGCGTACGTGTGAGGGCACGAGTTAGTCTTGGTGTCCTGGTTAAGATTAGGGCACGGGTGAGGGTAAGGCTTCGGGTGAGGGTCAGGGTTAGGATTCGGGTTAGGGTTAGGGTTAGGGAATGGAGAGGGATTAGGGTACAGGTTAGGGTACGACAATGCTTAAGGGTTAGCGTAAGTGTGAGGGCACGAGTTAGTGTTGGTGTACTGGTTAAGACAACGGCACCGATGAGTGTAAGGCCTCGGAAAAGGGTCACGTTCAGGGTTTCGCTTAGGGTTAGGGTTAGGGAATGGGGAGGGATTAGGGTACAGGATAGGGTACGACAATGCTTAAGGGTTAGCGTACGTTTGAGGGCATGAGTTAGTGTTTGTGTCCTGGTTAAGATTAGGGCATTGGTTAGGGTAGGGCATCGGAAGTGGGTCAGGTTTAGGGATGGGTTTAGGGTTAGGGTTAAGGAATGGGGAGGGATTAGGGTTCAATTTAGGGTACGACAACGCTTAAGGTTTAGCGTACGTGTGAGGGCACGAGTTAGTGTTGGTGTCCTGGTTAAGATTAGGGCACGGGTGAGGGTAAGGCTTCGGGTGAGGGTCAGGGTTAGGATTCGGGATAGGGTTAGGGTTAAGGAATGCAGAGGGATTAGGGTACAGCTTAGGGTACGACAGTGCTTAAGGGTTAGCGTTCGTGTGAGGGCAAGGGTTAGTGTTAGTGTCCTGGTGAAGATTAGGGCACGGGTGAGGCTAAGGCTTCAGGTGAGGGTCAGGGTTAGGATTCGGGTTAGGGTTAGGGTTAGGGAATGGGGAGGGATTAGGGTACAGTTTAGGGTACGACAACGATTAAGGGTTAGCGTACGTGTGAGGGCACAAGTTAGTGTTGGTGTCCTGGTTAAGATTAGGGCACGGGTGAGGGTAAGGTTTCGGGTGAGGGTCAGGGATAGAATTCGGGTTAGGGTTAGGGTTAGGGAATGGGGAGATATTAGGGCACAGTTTAGGGTACCACAACGCTTAAGGTTTAGCGTACGTGTGAGGTCATTAGTTAGTGTTAGTGTACTGCTTACGATTAGGGCACGGGTGAGGGTAAGGCCTCGGAAGAGGGTCACGTTAAGGGTTAGGGTTAGGGTTAGGGTTAGGGAATGGGGATTGATTAGGGTACAGGTTAGGGTACGGCAATGGCTTAGGCTTGGCGTACGTTAGAGTGCATGGGTTAGTGTTGATGTACTGGTTAAAATTAAGACACGGGTGAGGGTAAAGTTTCGGGTGAGTGTCATGGTTAGGTTTCAGGTTAGGGTTAGGGTTAGGGAATGGAGAGGGATTAGGGTACAGGTTAGGGTACCGCTGCGGTTTAGTGTTAGCGTACGTTTGAGGGCACGAGTTAGTCTTGGTGTCCTGGTTAAGATTAGGGCACGGGTGAGGGTAAGGCTTCGGGTGAGGGTCAGGGTTAGGATTCGGGGTAGGGTTAGGGTTAGGGAATGGAGAGGGATTAGGGTACAGGTTATGGTGCGACAATGCTTAAGGGTTAGCGTAAGTGTGAGGGCATGAGTTAGTGTTGGTGTACTGGTTAAGACAACGGCAACGATGAGGGTAAAGTCTCGGAAAAGGGTCACGTTCAGGGTTTCGCTTAGGGTTAGGGTTAGGGAATGGGGAGGGATTAGGTTACAGGATAAGGTACGACAATGCTTAAGGGTTAGCGTACGTTTGAGGGCATGAGTTAGTGTTTGTGTACTGGTTAAGATTAGGGCATTGGTTAGGGTAGGGCATCGGAAGTGGGTCAGATTTAGGGATGGGGTTAGGGTAAGGGTTAAGGAATGGGGAGGGGTTAGGGTACAATTTAGGGTACGACAACGCTTAAGGTTTAGCGTACGTGTGAGGGCACGAGTTAGTGTTGGTGTCCTGGTTAAGATTGGGGCACGGGTGAGGGTAAGGCTTCCGGTGAGGGTCAGAGTTAGGATTCGGTTTAGGGTTAGGGTTAAGGAATGCAGAGGGATTAGGGTACAGCTTAGGGAACGACAGTGCTTAAGGGTTAGCGTTCGTGTGAGGGCAAGGGTTAGTGTTAGTGTCCTGGTTAAGATTAGGGCACGGGTGAGGGTAAGGCTTCGGGTGAGGGTCAGGGTTAGGATTCGGGTTAGGGTTAGGGTTAAGGAATGCAGAGGGCTTAAGGTACAGCTTAGGGTACGACAGTGCTTAAGGGTTAGCGTACGTGTGAGGGCACAAGATAGTGTTGGTGTCCTGGTTAAGATTAGGGCACGGGTGAGGGTAAGGTTTCGTGTGAGGGTCAGGGATAGAATTCGGGTTAGGGTTAGGGTTAGGGAATGGGGAGATATTAGGGCACAGTTTAGGGTACCACAACGCTTAATGTTTAGCTTACGTGTGAGGTCACTAGTTAGTGTTAGTGTACTGCTTACGATTAGGGCACGGGTGAGGGTAAGTCCTCGGAAGAGGGTCACGTTAAGGGTTAGGGTTAGGGTTAGGGTTAGGGAATGGGGACTGATTAGGGTACAGGTTAGGGTACGGCAATGGCTTAGGGTTGGCGTACGTTAGAGGGCATGGGTTAGTGTTGATGTACTGGTTAAAATTAGGACACGGGTGAGGGTAAAGTTTCGGGTGAGTGTCATGGTTAGGTTTCAGGTTAGGGTTAGGGTTAGGGAATGGAGAGGGATTAGGGTACAGGTTAGGGTCACGCTGCGGTTTAGTGTTAGCGTACGTTTGAGGGCACGAGTTAGTCTTGGTGTCCTGGTTAAGATTAGGGCACGGGTGAGGGTAAGGTTTCGGGTGAGGGTCAGGGATAGAATTCGGGTTAGGGTTAGTGTTAGGGAATTTGGAGATATTAGGGCACAGTTTAGGGTACCACAACGCTTAAGGTTTGGCATACGTGTGAGGTCACTAGTTAGTGTTAGTGTACTGCTTACGATTAGGGCACGGGTGAGGGTAAGGCCTCGGAAGAGGGTCACGTTAAGGGTTAGGGTTAGGGTTAGGGTTAGGGAATGGGGATTGATTAGGGTACAGGTTAGGGTACGGCAATGGCTTAGGGTTGGCGTACGTTAGAGGGCATGGGTTAGTGTTTATGTACTGGTTAAAATTAGGACACGGGTGAGGGTAAAGTTTCGGGTGAGTGTCATGGTTAGGTTTCAGGTTAGGGTTAGGGTTAGGGAATGGAGAGGGATTAGGGTACAGGTTAGGGTACCGCTGCGGTTTAGTGTTAGCGTACGTGTGAGGGCACGAGTTAGTCTTGGTGTTCTGGTTAAGATTAGGGCACGGATGAGGGTAAGTCTTCGGGTGAGGGTCAGGTTTAGGATTCGGGTTAGGGTTAGGGTTAGGGAATGGAGAGGGATTAGGGTACAGGTTAGGGTACGACAACGCTTAAGGGTTAGCGTAAGTGTGAGGGCACGAGTTAGTGTTGGTGTACTGGTAAAGACAACGGCACCGATGAGGGTAAGGCCTCGGAAAAGGGTCACGTTCAGGGTTTCGCTTAGGGTTAGGGTTAGGGAATGGGGAGGGATTAGGGTACAGGATAGGGTACGACAATGCTTAAGGGTTAGCGTACGTTTGAGGGCATGAGTTAGTGTTTGTTTACTGGTTAAGATTAGGGCATTGGTTAGGGTAGGGCATCGGAAGTGGGTAAGGTTTAGGGATGGGGTTAGGGTTAGGGTTAAGGAATGGGGAGGGATTAGGGTACAATTTAGGGTACGACAACGCTTAAGATTTAGCGTTCGTGTGAGGGCACGAGTTAGTGTTGGTGTCCTGGTTAAGATTAGGGCACGGGTGTGGGTAAGGTTTCGGGGGAGGGTCAGGGTTAGGATTCGGGTTAGGGTTAGGGTTAATGAATGCAGAGGGATTAAGGTACAGCTTAGGGTACGACAGTGCTTAAGGGTTAGCGTTCGTGTGAGGGCAAGGGTTAGTGTTAGTGTCCTGGTTAAGATTAGGGCACGGGTGAGGGTAAGGTTTCGGGTGAGGGTCAGGGATAGAATTCGGGTTAGGGTTAGGGTTAGGGAATGGGGAGATATTAGGGCACAGTTTAGGGTACCACAACGCTTAAGGTTTAGCGTACGTGTGGGGTCACTAGTTAGTGTTAGTGTACTGCTTACGATTAGGGCACGGGTGAGGGTAAGGCCTCGGAAGAGGGTCACGTTAAGGGTTAGGGTTAGGGTTAGGGTTAGGGAATGGGGATTGATTAGGGTACAGGTTAGGGTACGGCAATGGCTTAGGGTTGGCGTACGTTAGAGGGCATGGGTTAGTGTTGATGTACTGGTTAAAATTAGGACACGGGTGAGGGTAAAGTTTCGGGTGAGTGTTATGGTTAGGTTTCAGGTTAGGGTTAGGGTTAGGGAATGGAGAGGGATTAGGGTATAGGTTAGGGTACCGCTGCGGTTTAGTGTTAGCGTACGTTTGAGGGCACGAGTTAGTCTTGGTGTCCTGGTTAAGATTAGGGCACGGGTGAGGGTAAGGCTTCGGGTGAGGGTCAGGGTTAGGATTCGGGTTAGGGTTAGGGTTAGGGAATGGAGAGGGATTAGGGTACAGGTTATGGTGCGACAATGCTTAAGGGTTAGCGTAAGTGTGAGGGCATGAGTTAGTGTTGGTGTACTGGTTAAGACAATGGCAACGATGAGGGTAAAGTCTCGGAAAAGGGTCACGTTCAGGGTTTCGCTTAGGGTTAGGGTTAGGGAATGGGGAGGGATTAGGGTACAGAATAGGGTACGACAATGCTTAAGGGTTAGCGTACGTTTGAGGGCATGAGTTAGTGTTTGTGTACTAGTTAAGATTAGGGCATTGGTTAGGGTAGGGCATCGGAAGTGGGTCAGATTTAGGGATGGGGTTAGGGTTAGGGTTAAGGAATGGGGAGGGATTAGGGTACAATTTAGGGTACGACAACGCTTAAGGTTTAGCGTACGTGTGAGAGCACGAGTTAGTGTTGGTGTCCTGGTTAAGATTAGGGCACGGGTGAGGGTAAGGCTTCGGGTGAGGGTCAGGGTTAGGATTCGGTTTAGGGTTAGGGTTAAGGAAGGCAGAGGGATTAGGGTACAGCTTAGGGAACGACAGTGCTTAAGGGTTAGCATTCGTGTGAGGGCAAGGGTTAGTGTTAGTGTCCTGGTTAAGATTAGGGCACGGGTGAGGGTAAGGCTTCAGGTGAGGGTCAGGGTTAGGATTCGGGTTAGGGTTAGGGTTAGGGAATGGGGAGGGATTAGGGTACAGTTTAGGGTACGACAACGATTAAGGGTTAGCGTACGTGTGAGGGCACAAGTTAGTGTTGGTGTCCTGGTTAAGATTAGGGCACGGGTGAGGGTAAGGTTTCAGGTGAGGGTCAGGGATAGAATTCGGGTTAGGGTTAGGGTTAGGGAATGGGGAGATATTAGGGCACAGTTTAGGTTACCACAACGCTTAAGGTTTAGCGTACTTGTGAGGTCACTAGTTAGTGTTAGTGTACTGCTTACGATTAGGGCACGGGTGAGGGTAAGGCCTCGGAAGAGGGTCACGTTAAGGGTTAGGGTTAGGGTTAGGGTTAGGGAATGGGGATTGATTAGGGTACAGGTTAGGGTACGGCAATGGCTTAGGGTTGGCGTACGGTATAGGGCATAGGTTAGTGTTGATGTACTGGTTAAAATTAGGACACGGGTGAGGGTAAAGTTTCAGGTGAGTGTCATGGTTAGGTTTCAGGTTAGGGTTAGGATTAGGGAATGGAGAGGGATTAGGGTACAGGTTAGGGTACGACAACGCTTAAGGGTTAGCGTAAGTGTGAGGGCACGAGTTAGTGTTGGTGTACTGGTTAAGACAACGGCAACGATGAGGGTAAAGCCTCGGAAAAAGGTCACGTTCAGGGTTTCGCTTAGGGTTAGTGTTAGGGAATGGGGAGGGATTAGGGTACAGGTTAGGGTACGGCAATGGCTTAGGGTTGGCGTACGTTAGAGGGCATGGGTTAGTGTTGATGTACTGGTTAAAATTAGGACACTGGTGAGGGTAAAGTTTCGGGTGAGTGTCATGGTTAGGTTTCAGATTAGGGTTAGGGTTAGGGAATGGAGAGGGATTAGGGTACAGGTTAGGGTACCGCTGCGGTTTAGTGTTAGTGTACGTGTGAGGGCATGAATTAGTCTTGGTGTCCTGGTTAAGATTAGGGCACGGGTGAGGGTAAGGCTTCGGGTGAGGTTCAGGGTTAGGATTCGGGTTAGGGTTAGGGTTAGGGAATGGAGAGGGATTAGGGTACAGGTTAGGGTACGACAATGCTTAAGGGTTAGCGTAAGTGTGAGGGCACGAGTTAGTGTTGGTGTACTGGTTAAGACAACGGCACCGATGAGGGTAAGGCCTCGGAAAAGGGTCACGTTCAGGGTTTCGCTTAGGGTTAGGGTTAGGGAATGGGGAGGGATTAGGGTACAGGATAGGGTACGACAATGCTTAAGGGTTAGCGTACGTTTGAGGGCATGAGTTAGTGTTTGTGTCCTGGTTAAGATTAGGGCATTGGTTAGGGCAGGGCATCGGAAGTGGGTCAGGTTTAGGGATGGGGTTAGGGTTAGGGTTAAGGAATGGGGAGGGATTAGGGTACAATTTAGGGTACGACAACGCTTAAGGGTTAGCGTACGTGTGAGGGCACGAGTTAGTGTTGGTGTCCTGGTTAAGATTAGGGCACGGGTGAGGGTAAGGCTTCGGGTGAGGGTCAGGGTTAGGATTCGTGTTAGGGTTAGGGTTAAGGAATGCAGAGGGATTAGGGTACAGCTTAGGGCACGACAGTGCTTAAGGGTTTGCGTTCGTGTGAGGGCAATGGTTAGTGTTAGTGTCCTGGTTAAGATTAGGGCACGGGTGAGGGTAAGGCTTCGGGTGAGGGTCAGGGTTAGGATTCGGGTTAGGGTTAGGGTTAGGGAATGGGGAGGGTTTGGGGTACAGTTTAGGGTACGACAACGATTAAGGGTTAGCGTACTTGTGAGGGCACACGTTAGTGTTGGTGTCCTGGTTAAGATTAGGGCACTGGTGAGGGTAAGGTTTCGGGTGAGGGTCAGGGATAGAATTCGGGTTAGGTTTAGAGTTAGGGAATGGGGAGATATTAGGGCACAGTTTAAGGTAACACAAGGCTTAAGGTTTATCGTACGTTTGAGGTCACTAGTTAGTGTTAGTGTACTGCTTACGATTAGGGCACGGGTGAGGGTAAGGCCTCGGAAGAGGGTCACGCTAAGGGTTAGGGTTAGGGTTAGGGTTAGGGAATGGGGATTGATTAGGGTACAGGTTAGGCTACGTCAATGGCTTAGGGTTGGCGTACGATAGAGGGCATGGGTTAGTGTTGATATACTGGTTAAAATTAGGACACGGGTGAGGGTAAAGTTTCGGGTGAGAGTCATGGTTAGGTTTCAGGTTAGGGTTAGGGTTAGGGAATGGAGAGGGATTAGGGTACAGGTTAGGGTACCGCTGCGGTTTAGTGTTAGCGTACGTCTGAGGGCACGAGTTAGTCTTGGTGTCCTGGTTAAGGTTAGGGCACGGGTGAGGGTAAGGCTTCGGGTGAGGGTCAGGGTTAGGATTCGGGTTAGGGTTAGGGTTAGGGAATGGAGAGGGATTAGGGTACAGGTTAGGGTACGACAATGCTTAAGGGTCAGCGTAAGTGTGAGGGCACGAGTTAGTGTTGGTGTACTGGTTAAGACAACGGCACCGATGAGGGTAAGGCCTCGGAAAAGGGTCACGTTCAGGGTTTCGCTTAGGGTTAGGGTTAGGGAATGGAGAGGGATTAGGGTACAGGATAGGGTACGACAATGCTTAAGGGTTAGCGTACGTTTGAGGGCATGAGTTAGTGTTTGTGTCCTGGTTAAGATTAGGGCATTGGTTAGGGTAGGGCATCGGAAGTGGGTCAGGTTTAGGGATGGGGTTAGGGTTAGGGTTAAGGAATGGGGAGGGATTAGGGTACAATTTAGGGTACGACAACGCTTAAGGTTTAGCGTACGTGTGAGGGCACGAGTTAGTGTTGGTGTCGTGGTTAAGATTAGGGCACGGGTTAGGGTAAGGCTTCGGGTGAGTGTCAGGGTTAGGATTCGGGTTAGGGTTAGAGTTAGGGAATGGGGAGATATTAGGGCACAGTTTAGGGTACCACAACGCTTAAGGTTTATCGTACGTTTGAGGTCACTAGTTAGTGTTAGTGTACTGCTTACGATTAGGGCACGGGTGAGGGTAAGGCCTCGGAAGAGGGTCACGTTAAGGGTTCGGGAATGGGGATTGATTAGGGTACAGGTTAGGGTACGGCAACGGCTTAGGGTTGGCGTACGTTAGAGTGCACGGGTTAGTGTTGATGTACTGGTTAAAATTAGGACACGGGTGAGGGTAAAGTTTCGGGTGAGTGTCATGGTTAGGTTTCAGGTTAGGGTTAGGGTTAGGGAATGGAGAGGGATTAGGGTACAGGTTAGGGTACCGCTGCGGTTTAGTGTTAGCGTACGTGCGAGGGCACCAGTTAGTCTTGGTGTCCTGGTTAAGATTTTGGCACGGGTGAGGGTAAGGCTTCGGGTGAGGGTCAAGTTTAGGATTCGGGTTAGGGTTAGGGTTAGGGAATGGAGAGGGATTAGGGTACAGGTTAGGGTACGACAATGCTTAAGGGTTAGCGTAAGTGTGAGGGCACGAGATAGTGTTGGTGTAATGGTTAAGACAACGGCACCGATGAGGGTAAGGCCTCGGAAAAGTGTCACGTTCAGGGTTTCGCTTAGGGTTAGGGTTAGGGAATGGGGAGGGATTAGGGTACAGGATAGGGTACGACAATGCTTAAGGGTTAGCGTACGTTTGAGGGCATGAGTTAGTGTTTGTGTACTGGTTAAGATTAGGGCATTGGTTAGTGTAGGGCATCGGAAGTGGGTCAGGTTTAGGTATGGGGTTAGGGTTAAGGAATGGGGAGGGATTAGGGTACAATTTAGGGTACGACAACGCTTAAGGTTTAGCGTACGTGTGAGGGCACGAGTTAGTGTTGGTGTCCTGGTTAAGATTAGGGCACGCATGAGGGTAAGGCTTCGGGTGAGGGTTAGGGTTAGGATTCGGGTTAGGGTTAGGGTTAAGGAATGCAGAGGGATTAGGGTACAGCTTAGGGTACGACAGTGGTTAAGGGTTAGCGTTCGTGTGAGGGCAAGGGTTAGTGTTAGTGTCCTGGTTAAGATTAGGGCACGGGTGAGGGTAAGGCTTCAGGTGAGGGTCAGGGTTAGGATTCGGGTTAGGGTTAGAGTTAGGGAATGGGGAGGGATTAGGGTACAGTTTAGGGTACGACAACGATTAAGGGTTAGCCTACGTGTGAGGGCACAAGTTAGTGTTGGTGTCCTGGTTAAGACTAGGGCACGGGTGAGGGTAAGGTTTCGGGTGAGGGTCAGGGATAGAATTCGGGTTAGGGTTAGGGTTAGGGAATGGGGAGATATTAGGGCACAGTTTAGGGTACCACAACGCTTAAGGTTTAGCGTACGTGTGAGGTCACTAGTTAGTGTTAGTGTACTGCTTACGATTAGGGCACGGGTGAGGGTAAGGCCTCGGAAGAGGGTCACGTTAAGGGTTAGGGAATGGGGATTGATTAGGGTACAGGTTAGGGTACGGCAATGGCTTAGGCTTGGCGTACGTTAGAGGGCATGGGTTAGTCTTGATGTACTGGTTAAAATTAGGACACGGGTGAGGGTAAAGTTTCGGGTGAGTGTCATGGTTAGGTTTCAGGTTAGGGTTAGGGTTAGGGAATGGAGAGGGATTAGGGTACAGGTTAGGGTACAACAATGCTTAAGGGTTAGCGTAAGTGTGAGGGCACGAGTTAGTGTTGGTGTACTGGTTAAGAGAACGGCACCGATGAGGGTAAGGCCTCGGAAAAGGGTCACGTTCAGGGTTTCGCTTAGGGTTAGGGTTAGGGAATGGGGAGGGATTAGGGTACAGGATAGGGTACGACAATGCTTAAGGGTTAGCGTACGTTTGAGGGCATGAGTTAGTGTTTGTGTACTGGTTAAGATTAGGGCATGGGTTAGTGTAGCGCCTCGGAAGAGGGTCAGGTTTAGGGATCGGGTTAGGGTTAGGGTTAGGGAATGGGGAGGGATTAGGGTACAATTTAGGGTACGACAACGCTTAAGGTTTAGCGTACGTGTGAGGGCACGAGTTAGTGTTGGTGTCCTGGTTAAGATTAGGGCACGGGTGAGGGTAAGGCTTCGGGTGAGGGTCAGGGTTAGGATTCGGTTTAGGGTTAGGGTTTAGGAATGCAGAGGGATTAGGGTACAGCTTAGGGAACGACAGTGCTTAAGGGTTAGCGTTCGTGTGAGGGCAAGGGTTAGTGTTAGTGTCCTGGTTAAGATTAGGGCATGGGTGAGGGTAAGGCTTCAGGTGAGGGTCAGGGTTAGGATTCGGGTTAGCGTTAGGGTTAGGGAATGGGGAGGGATTAGGGTACAGTTTAGGGTACGACAACGATTAATGGTTAGCGTACGTGTGAGGGCACAAGTTAGTGTTGGTGTCCTGGTTAAGATTAGGGCACGGGTGAGGATAAGGTTTCGGGTGAGGGTCAGGGATAGAATTCGGGTTAGGGTTAGGGTTAGGGAATGGGGAGATATTAGGGCACAGTTTAGGGTACCACAACGCTTAAGGTTTAGCGTACGTGTGAGGTCACTAGTTAGTGTTAGTGTACTGCTTACGATTAGGGCACGGGTGAGGGTAAGGCCTCGGAAGAGGGTCACGTTAAGGGTTAGGGAATGGGGATTGATTTGGGTACAGGTTAGGGTACGGCAACGGCTTAGGGTTGGCGTACGTTAGAGGGCATGGGTTAGTGTTGATGTACTGGTTAAAATTAGGACACGGGTGAGGGTAAAGTTTCGGGTGAGTGTCATGGTTAGGTTTCAGGTTAGGGTTAGGGTTAGGGAATGGAGAGGGATTAGGGTACAGGTTAGGGTACCGCTGCGGTTTAGTGTTAGCGTACGTGTGAGGGCACGAGTTAGTCTTGGTGTCCTGATTAAGATTAGGGCACGGGTGAGGGTAAGGCTTCGGGTGAGGGTCAGGGTTAGGATTCGGGTTAGGGTTAGGGTTAGGGAATGGAGAGGGATTAGGGTACAGGTTAGGGTACGACAATGCTTAAGGGTTAGCGTAAGTGTGAGGGCACGAGTTAGTGTTGGTGTACTGGTTAAGACAATGGCACCGATGAGGGTAAGTCCTCGGAAAAGGGTCACGTTCAGGGTTTCGCTTAGGGTTAGGGTTAGGGAATGGGGAGGGATTAGGGTACAGGATAGGGTACGACAATGCTTAAGGGTTAGCGTACGTTTGAGGGCATGAGTTAGTGTTTGTGTACTGGTTAAGATTAGGGCATTGGTTAGGGTAGGGCATCGGAAGTGGGTCAGGTTTAGGGATTGGGTTAGGGTTAAGGAATGGGGAGGGATTAGGGTACAATTTAGGGTACGACAACGCTTAAGGTTTAGCGTACGTGTGAGGGCACGAGTTAGTGTTGCTGTCCTGGTTAAGATTAGGGCACGGGTGAGGGTAAGGCTTCGGGTGAGGGTCAGGATTAGGATTCGGGTTAGGGTTAGGGTTAAGGAATGCAGAGGGATTTGGGTACAGCTTAGGGAACGACAGTGCTTAAGGGTTAGCGTTCGTGTGAGGGCAAGGGTTAGTGTTAGTGTCCTGGTTAAGATTAGGGCATGGGTGAGGGTAAGGCTTCAGGTGAGGGTCAGGGTTAGGATTCGGGTTAGGGTTAGGGTTAGGGAATGGAGAGGGATTAGGGTACAGGTTACGGTACGACAATGCTTAAGGGTTAGCGTAAGTGTGAGGACACGAGTTAGTGTTGGTGTACTGGTTAAGACAATGGCACCGATGAGGGTAAGGCCTCGGAAAAGGGTCACGTTCAGGGTTTCGCTTAGGGTTAGGGTTAGGGAATGGGGAGGGATTAGGGTACAGGATAGGGTACGACAATGCTTAAGGGTTAGCGTATATTTGAGGGCATGAGTTAGTGTTTGTGTACTGGTTAAGATTAGGGCATTGGTTAGGGTAGGGCATCGGAAGTGGGTCAGGTTTAGGGATGGGGTTAGGGTTAAGGAATGGGGAGGGATTAGGGTACAATTTAGGGTATGACAACGCTTAAGGTTTAGCGTACGTGTGAGGGCACGAGTTAGTGTTGGTGTCCTGGTTAAGATTAGGGCACGGGTGAGGGTAAGGCTTCGGGTGAGGGTCAGGGTTAGGATTCGAGTTAGGGTAGGGTTAAGGAATGCAGAGGGATTAGGGTACAGCTTAGGGTACGACAGTGCTTAAGGGTTAGCGTTCGTGTGAGGTCAAGGGTTATTGTTAGTGTCCTGGTTAAGATTAGGGCACGGGTGAGGGTAAGGCTTCAGGTGAGGGTCAGGGTTAGGATTCGGGTTAGGGTTAGGGTTAGGGAATGGGGAGGGATTAGGGTACAGTTTAGCGTACGACAACGATTAAGGGTTAGCGTACGTGTGAGGGCACAAGTTAGTGTTGGTGTCCTGGTTAAGATTAGGGCACGGGTGAGGGTAAGGTTTCGGGTGAGGGTCAGGGATAGAATTCGGGTTAGGGTTAGGGTTAGGGAATGGGGAGATATTAGGGCACAGTTTAGGGTACCACAACGCTTAATGTTTAGCGTATGTGTGAGGTCA
Source organism: Inia geoffrensis (assembly GCA_036417435.1). Taxonomy (NCBI): domain Eukaryota; kingdom Metazoa; phylum Chordata; class Mammalia; order Artiodactyla; family Iniidae; genus Inia; species Inia geoffrensis. Next base: position 744,027 of record CM070918.1, read on the forward strand.
CTAGTTAGTGTTAGTGTACTGCTTACGATTAGGGCACGGGTGAGGGTAAGGCCTCGGAAGAGGGTCACGTTAAGGGTTAGGGAATGGGGATTGATTAGGGTACAGGTTAGGGTATGGCAATGGCTTAGGGTTGGCGTACGTTAGAGGGCATGGGTTAGTGTTGATGTACTGGTTAAAATTAGGACACGGGTGAGGGTAAAGTTTCGGGTGAGTGTCATGGTTAGGTTTCAGGTTAGGGTTAGGGTTAGGGAATGGAGAGGGATTAGGGTGCAGGTTAGGGTACAACAATGCTTAAGGGTTAGCGTAAGTGTGAGGGCACGAGTTAGTGTTGGTGTACTGGTTAAGAGAACGGCACCGATGAGGGTAAGGACTCGGAAAAGGGTCACGTTCAGGATTTCGCTTAGGGTTAGGGTTAGGGAATGGGGAGGGATTAGGGTACAGGATAGGGTACGACAATGCTTAAGGGTTAGCGTACGTTTGAGGGCATGAGTTAGTGTTTGTGTACTGGTTAAGATTAGGGCATGGGTTAGGGTAGCGCCTCGGAAGAGGGTCAGGTTTAGGGATCGGGTTAGGGTTAGTGTTAGGGAATGGGGAGATATTAGGGCACAGTTTAGGGTACCAAAACTCTTAAGGTTTAGCGTACGTGTGAGGTCACTAGTTAGTGTTCGTGTACTGCTTACGATTAGGGCACGGGTGAGGGTAAGGCCTCGGAAGAGTGTCACGTTAAGGGTTAGGGTTAGGGTTAGGGTTAGGGAATGGGGATTGATTAGGGTACAGGTTAGGGTACGGCAATGGCTTAGGTTTGGCGTACGTTAGAGGGCATGGGTTAGTGTTGATGTACTGGTTAAAATTAGGACACGGGTGAGGGTAAAGTTTCGGGTGAGTGTCATGGTTAGGTTTCAGGTTAGGGTTAGGGTTAGGGAATGGAGAGGGATTAGGGTACAGGTTAGGGTACCGCTGCGGTTTAGTGTTAGCGTACGTTTGAGGGCACGAGTTAGTCTTGGTGTCCTGGTTAAGATTAGGGCACGGGTGAGGGTAAGGCTTCGGGTGAGGGTCAGGGTTAGGTTTCGGGATAGGGTTAGGGTTAGGGAATGGAGAGGGATTAGGGTACAGGTTAGGGTACAACAATGCTTAAGGGTTAGCGTAAGTGTGAGGGCATGAGTTAGTGTTGGTGTACTGGTTAAGACAACGGCAACGATGAGGGTAAAGTCTCGGAAAAGGGTCACGTTCAGGGTTTCGCTTAGGGTTAGGGTTAGGGAATGGGGAGGGATTAGGGTACAGGATAGGGTACGACAATGCTTAAGGGTTAGCGTATGTTTGAGGGCATGAGTTAGTGTTTGTGTACTGGTTAAGATTAGGGCATTTGTTAGGGTAGGGCATCGGAAGTGGGTCAGATTTAGGGATGGGGTTAGGGTAAGGGTTAAGGAATGGGGAGGGATTAGGGTACAATTTAGGGTTCGACAACGCTTAAGGTTTAGCGTACGTGTGAGGGCACGAGTTAGTGTTGGTGTCCTGGTTAAGATTAGGGCACGGGTGAGGGTAAGGCTTCGGGTGAGGGTCAGGGTTAGGATTCGGTTTAGGTTTAGGGTTAAGGAATGCAGAGGGATTAGGGTACAGCTTAGGGAACGACAGTGCTTAAGGGTTAGCGTTCGTGTGAGGGCAAGGGTTAGTGTTAGTGTCCTGGTTAAGATTAGGGCACGGGTGAGGGTAAGGCTTCAGGTGAGGGTCAGGGTTAGGATTCGGGTTAGGGTTAGGGTTAGGGAATGGGGAGGGATTAGGGTACAGTTTAGGGTACGACAACGATTAAGGGTTAGCGTACGTGTGAGGGCACAAGTTAGTGTTGGTGTCCTGGTTAAGATTAGGGCACGGGTGAGGGTAAGGTTTCGGGTGAGGGTCAGGGATAGAATTCGGTTTAGGGTTAGGGTTAGAGAATGGGGAGATATTAGGGCACAGTTTAGGGTACCACAACGCTTAAGGTTTAGCTTACGTGTGAGGTCACTAGTTAGTGTTAGTGTACTGCTTACGATTAGGGCACGGGTGAGGGTAAGGCCTCAGAAGAGGGTCACGTTAAGGGTTAGGGTTAGGGTTAGGGTTAGGGAATGGGGATTGATTAGGGTACAGGTTAGGGTACGGCAATGGCTTAGGGTTGGCGTACGTTAGAGGTCATGGGTTAGTGTTGATGTACTGGTTAAAATTAGGACACGGGTGAGGGTAAAGTTTCGAGTGAGTGTCATGGTTAGGTTTCAGGTTAGGGTTAGGGTTAGGTAATGGAGAAGGATTAGGGTACAGGTTAGGGTACCGCTGCGGTTTAGTGTTAGCGTACGTTTGAGGGCACGAGTTAGTCTTGGTGTCCTGGTTAAGATTAGGGCACGGGTGAGGGTAAGGCTTCGGGTGAGGGTCAGGGTAAGGATTCGGGTTAGGGTTAGGGTTAGGGAATGGAGAGGGATTAAGGTACAGGTTAGGGTACGACAATGCTTAAGGGTTAGCGTAAGTGTGAGGGCACGAGTTAGTGTTGGTGTACTGGTTAAGACAATGGCACCGATGAGGGTAAGTCCTCGGAAAAGGGTCACGTTCAGGGTTTCGCTTAGGGTTAGGGTTAGGGAATGGGGAGGGATTAGGGTACAGGATAGGGTACGACAATGCTTAAGGGTTAGCGTACGTTTGAGGGCATGAGTTAGTGTTTGTGTACTGGTTAAGATTAGGGCATTGGTTAGGGTAGGGCATCGGAAGTGGGTCAGGTTTAGGGATGGGGTTAGGGTTAAGGAATGGGGAGGGATTAGGGTACAATTTAGGGTACGACAACGCTTAAGGTTTAGCGTACGTGTGAGGGCACGAGTTAGTGTTGGTGTCCTGGTTAAGATTAGGGCACGGGTGAGGGTAAGGCTCCGGGTGAGGGTCAGGGTTAGGATTCGAGTTAGGGTTAGGGTTAAGGAATGCAGAGGGATTAGGGTACAGCTTAGGGTACGACAGTGCTTAAGGGTTAGCGTTCGTGTGAGGGCAAGGGTTATTGTTAGTGTCCTGGTTAAGATTAGGGCACGGGTGAGGGTAAGGCTTCAGGTGAGGGTCAGGGTTAGGATTCGGGTTAGGGTTAGGGTTAGGGAATGGGGAGGGATTAGGGTACAGTTTAGGGTACGACAACGATTAAGGGTTAGCGTACGTGTGAGGGCACAAGTTAGTGTTGGTGTCCTGGTTAAGATTAGGGCACGGGTGAGGGTAAGGTTTCGGGTGAGGGTCAGGGATAGAATTCGGTTTAGGGTTAGGGTTAGGGAATGGGGAGATATTAGGGCACAGTTTAGGGTACCACAACGCTTAATGTTTAGCGTACGTGTGAGGTCACTAGTTAGTGTTAGTGTACTGCTTACGATTAGGGCACGGGTGAGGGTAAGGCCTCGGAAGAGGGTCACGTTAAGGGTTAGGGAATGGGGATTGATTAGGGTACAGGTTAGGGTATGGCAATGGCTTAGGGTTGGCGTACGTTAGAGGGCATGGGTTAGTGTTGATTTACTGGTTAAAATTAGGACACGGGTGAGGGTAAAGTTTCGGGTGAGTGTCATGGTTAGGTTTCAGGTTAGGGTTAGGGTTAGGGAATGGAGAGGGATTAGGGTACAGGTTAGGGTACAACAATGCTTAAGGGTTAGCGTAAGTGTGAGGGCACGAGTTAGTGTTGGTGTACTGGTTAAGAGAACGGCACCGATGAGGGTAAGGACTCGGAAAAGGGTCACGTTCAGGATTTCGCTTAGGGTTAGGGTTAGGGAATGGGGAGGGATTAGGGTACAGGATAGGGTACGACAATGCTTAAGGGTTAGCGTACGTTTGAGGGCATGAGTTAGTGTTTGTGTACTGGTTAAGATTAGGGCATGGGTTAGGGTAGCGCCTCGGAAGAGGGTCAGGTTTAGGGATCGGGTTAGGGTTAGTGTTAGGGAATGGGGAGATATTAGGGCACAGTTTAGGGTACCACAACTCTTAAGGTTTAGCGTACGTGTGAGGTCACTAGTTAGTGTTAGTGTACTGCTTACGATTAGGGCACGGGTGAGGGTAAGGCCTCGGAAGAGTGTCACGTTAAGGGTTAGGGTTAGGGTTAGGGTTAGGGAATGGGGATTGATTAGGGTACAGGTTAGGGTACGGCAATGGCTTAGGTTTGGCGTACGTTAGAGGGCATGGGTTAGTGTTGATGTACTGGTTAAAATTAGGACACGGGTGAGGGTAAAGTTTCGGGTGAGTGTCATGGTTAGGTTTCAGGTTAGGGTTAGGGTTAGGGAATGGAGAGGGATTAGGGTACAGGTTAGGGTACCGCTGCGGTTTAGTGTTAGCGTACGTTTGAGGGCACGAGTTAGTCTTGGTGTCCTGGTTAAGATTAGGGCACGGGTGAGGGTAAGGCTTCGGGTGAGGGTCAGGGTTAGGTTTCGGGATAGGGTTAGGGTTAGGGAATGGAGAGGGATTAGGGTACAGGTTAGGGTACAACAATGCTTAAGGGTTAGCGTAAGTGTGAGGGCATGAGTTAGTGTTGGTGTACTGGTTAAGACAACGGCAACGATGAGGGTAAAGTCTCGGAAAAGGGTCACGTTCAGGGTTTCGCTTAGGGTTAGGGTTAGGGAATGGGGAGGGATTAGGGTACAGGATAGGGTACGACAATGCTTAAGGGTTAGCGTATGTTTGAGGGCATGAGTTAGTGTTTGTGTACTGGTTAAGATTAGGGCATTTGTTAGGGTAGGGCATCGGAAGTGGGTCAGATTTAGGGATGGGGTTAGGGTAAGGGTTAAGGAATGGGGAGGGATTAGGGTACAATTTAGGGTTCGACAACGCTTAAGGTTTAGCGTACGTGTGAGGGCACGAGTTAGTGTTGGTGTCCTGGTTAAGATTAGGGCACGGGTGAGGGTAAGGCTTCGGGTGAGGGTCAGAGTTAGGATTCGGTTTAGGTTTAGGGTTAAGGAATGCAGAGGGATTAGGGTACAGCTTAGGGAACGACAGTGCTTAAGGGTTAGCGTTCGTGTGAGGGCAAGGGTTAGTGTTAGTGTCCTGGTTAAGATTAGGGCACGGGTGAGGGTAAGGCTTCAGGTGAGGGTCAGGGTTAGGATTCGGGTTAGGGTTAGGGTTAGGGAATGGGGAGGGATTAGGGTACAGTTTAGGGTACGACAACGATTAAGGGTTAGCGTACGTGTGAGGGCACAAGTTAGTGTTGGTGTCCTGGTTAAGATTAGGGCACGGGTGAGGGTAAGGTTTCGGGTGAGGGTCAGGGATAGAATTCGGTTTAGGGTTAGGGTTAGGGAATGGGGAGATATTAGGGCACAGTTTAGGGTACCACAACGCTTAAGGTTTAGCTTACGTGTGAGGTCACTAGTTAGTGTTAGTGTACTGCTTACGATTAGGGCATGGGTGAGGGTAAGGCCTCAGAAGAGGGTCACGTTAAGGGTTAGGGTTAGGGTTAGGGTTAGGGAATGGGGATTGATTAGGGTACAGGTTAGGGTACGGCAATGGCTTAGGGTTGGCGTACGTTAGAGGTCATGGGTTAGTGTTGATGTACTGGTTAAAATTAGGACACGGGTGAGGGTAAAGTTTCGAGTGAGTGTCATGGTTAGGTTTCAGGTTAGGGTTAGGGTTAGGGAATGGAGAAGGATTAGGGTACAGGTTAGGGTACCGCTGTGGTTTAGTGTTAGCGTACGTTTGAGGGCACGAGTTAGTCTTGGTGTCCTGGTTAAGATTAGGGCACGGGTGAGGGTAAGGCTTCGGGTGAGGGTCAGGGTTAGGATTCGGGTTAGGGTTAGGGTTAGGGAATGGAGAGGGATTAAGGTACAGGTTAGGGTACGACAGTGCTTAAGGGTTAGCGTAAGTGTGAGGGCACGAGTTAGTGTTGGTGTACTGGTTAAGACAACGGCACCGATGAGGGTAAGACCTCGAAAAAGGGTCACGTTCAGGGTTTTGCTTAGGGTTAGGGTTAGGGAATGGGGAGGGATTAGGGTACAGGATAGGGTACGACAATGCTTAAGGGTTAGCGTACGTTTGAGGGCATGAGTTAGAGTTTGGGTACTGGTTAACATTAGGGCATTGGTTAGGGTAGGGCATCGGAAGTGGGTCAGGTTTAGGGATGGGGTTAGGGTTAGGGTTAAGGAATGGGGAGGGATTAGGGTGCAATTTAGGGTACGACAACGCTTAAGGTTTAGCGTACGTGTGAGGGCACGTGTTAGTGTTGGTGTCCTGGTTAAGATTAGGGCACGGGTGAGGGTAAGGCTTCGGGTGAGTGTCAGGGTTAGGATTCGGGTTAGGGTTAGGGTTAAGGAATGCAGAGGGATTAGGGTACAGCTTAGGGTACGACAGTGCTTAAGGGTTAGCGTTCGTGTGAGGGCAAGGGTTAGTGTTAGTGTCCTGGTTAAGATTAGGGAACGGGTGAGGGTAAGGCTTCAGGTGAGGGTCATGGTTAGGATTCGGGTTAGGGTTAGGGTTAGGGAATGGGGAGGGATTAGGGTACAGTTTACGGTACGACAACGATTAAGAGTTAGCGTACGTGTGAGGACACAAGTTAGTGTTGGTGTCCTCGTTAAGATTAGGGCACGGGTGAGGGTAAGGTTTCGGGTGAGGGTCAGGGATAGAATTCGGGTTAGGGTTAGGGTTAGGGAATGGGGAGATATCAGGGCACAGTTTAGGGTACCACAACGCTTAAGGTTTAGCGTACATGTGAGGTCACTTGTTAGTGTTAGTGTACTGCTTACGATTAGGGCACGGGTGAGGGTAAGGCCTCGGAAGAGGGTCACGTTAAGGGTTAGGGTTAGGGTTAGGGAATGGGGATTGATTAGGGTACAGGTTAGGGTACGGAAATGGCTTAGGGTTGGCGTACGTTAGAGGGTATGGGTTAGTGTTGATGTACTGGTTAAAATAAGGACACGGGTGAGGGTAAAGTTTCGGGTGAGTGTCATGGTTAGGTTTCAGGTTAGGGTTAGGGTTAGGGAATGGAGAGGGATTAGGGTACAGGTTAGGGTACCGCTGCGGTTTAGTGTTAGCGTACGTTTTTGGGCACGAGCTAGTCTTGGTGTCCTGGTTAAGATTAGGACATGGGTGAGGGTAAGGCTTCGGGTGAGGGTCAGGGTTAGGATTCGGGTTAGGGTTAGGGTTCGGGAATGGAGAGGGATTAGGGTACAGGTTAGGGTACGACAATGCTTAAGGGTTAGCGTAAGTTTGAGGGCAGGAGTTAGTGTTGGTGTACTGGTTAAGACAACGGCACCGATGAGGGTAAGGCCTCGGAAATGGGTCACGTTCAGGGTTTCGCTTAGGGTTAGGGTTAGGGAATGGGGAGGGATTAGGGTACAGGATAGGGTAAAACAATGCTTAAGGGTCAGCATACGTTTGAGGGCATGAGTTAGTGTTTGTGTACTGGTTAAGATTAGAGCATTGGTTAGGGTAGGGCATCGGAAGTGGGTCAGGTTTAGGTATGGGGTTAGGGTTAGGGTTAAGGAATGGGGAGGGATTAGGGTACAATTTAGGGTACGACAACGATTAAGGGTTAGCGTACGTGTGAGGGCACAAGTTAGTGTTGGTGTCCTGGTTAAGATTAGGGCACGGGTGAGGGTAAGGTTTCGGGTGAGGGTCAGGGATAGAATTCGGGTTAGGGTTAGGGTTAGGGAAAGGGGAGATATTAGGGCACAGTTTAGGGTACCACAATGCTTAAGGTTTAGCGTACTTGTGAGGTCACTAGTTAGTGTTAGTGTACTGCTTACGATTAGGGCACGGGTGCGGGTAAGGCCTCGGAAGAGGGTCACGTTAAGGGTTAGGGTTAGGGTTAGGGTTAGGGAATGGGGATTGATTACGGTACAGGTTAGGGTACGGCAATGGCTTAGGGTTGGCGTACTTTAGAGGGCATGGGTTAGTGTTGATGTACTGGTTAAAATTAGGACACGGTTGAGGGTAAAGTTTCGGGTGAGTGTCATGGTTAGGTTTCAGGTTAGGGTTAGGGTTAGGGAATGGAGAGGGATTAGGGTACAGGTTAGGGTACCGCTGCGGTTTAGTGTTAGCGTACGTGTGAGGGCACGAGTTAGTCTTGGTGTCCTGGTTAAGATTAGGGCACGGATGAGGGTAAGGCTTCGGGTGAGGGTCAGGTTTAGGATTCGGGTTAGGGTTAGGGTTAGGGAATGGAGAGGGATTAGGGTACAGGTTAGGGTACGACAACGCTTAAGGGTTAGCGTAAGTGTGAGGGCACGAGTTAGTGTTGGTGTACTGGTAAAGACAACGGCACCGATGAGGGTAAGGCCTCGGAAAAGGGTCACGTTCAGGGTTTCGCTAAGGGTTAGGGTTAGGGAATGGGGAGGGATTAGGGTACAGGATAGGGTACGACAATGCTTAAGGGTTAGCGTACTTTTGAGGGCATGAGTTAGTGTTTGTGTACTGGTTAAGATTAGGGCATTGGTTAGGGTAGGGCATCGGAAGTGGGTCAGATTTAGGGATGGGGTTAGGGTAAGGGTTAAGGAATGGGGAGGGATTAGGGTACAATTTATGGTACGACAACGCTTAAGGTTTAGCGTACGTGTGAGGGCACGAGTTAGTGTTGGTGTCCTGGTTAAGATTAGGGCACGGGTGAGGGTAAGGATTCCGGTGAGGGTCAGGGTTAGGATTCGGTTTAGGGTTAGGGTTAAGGAATGCAGAGGGATTAGGGTACAGCTTAGGGAACGACTGTGCTTAAGGGTTAGCGTTCGTGTGAGGGCAATGGTTAGTGTTAGTGTCCTGGTTAAGATTAGGGCACGGGTGAGGGTAAGGCCTCGGAAGAGGGTCACGTTAAGGGTTAGGGTTAGGGAATGGGGATTGATTAGGGTACAGGTTAGGGTACGGCAATGGCTTAGGGTTGGCGTACGTTAGAGGGCATGGGTTAGTGTTGATGTACTGGTTAAAATTAGGACACGGGAGAGGGTAAAGTTTCAGGTGAGTGTCATGGTTAGGTTTCAGGTTAGGGTTATGGTTAGGGAATGGAGAAGGATTTGGGTACAGGTTAGGGTACGACAATGCTTAAGGGTTAGCGTAAGTGTGAGGGCATGAGTTAGTGTTGGTGTACTGGTTAAGACAACGGCAACGATGAGGGTAAAGCCTCGGAAAAGGGTCACGTTCAAGGTTTCGCTTAGGGTTAGGGTTAGGGAATGGGGAGGGATTAGGGTACAGGATAGGGTACGACCATGCTTAAGGGTTAGCATACGTTTGAGGGCATGAGTTAGTGTTTGTGTACTGGTTAAGATTAGGGCATTGGTTAGGGTAGGGCATCGGAAGTGGGTCAGATTTAGGGATGGGGTTAGGGTAAGGGTTAAGGAATGGGGAGGGATTAGGGTACAATTTATGGTACGACAACGCTTAAGGTTTAGCGTACGTGTGAGGGCACGAGTTAGTGTTGGTGTCCTGGTTAAGATTAGGGCACGGGTGAGGGTAAGGCTTCGGGTGAGGGTCAGGGTTAGGATTCGGTTTAGGGTTAGGGTTAAGGAATGCAGAGGGATTAGGGTACAGCTTAGGGAACGACAGTGCTTAAGGGTTAGCGTTCGTGTGAGGGCAATGGTTAGTGTTGGTGTCCTGGTTAAGATTAGGGCACGGGTGAGGGTAAGGCTCCGGGTGAGGGTCAGGGTTAGGATTCGGGTTAGGGTTAGGGTTAAGGAATGGGGAGGGATTAGGTTACAGTTTAGGGTACGACAACGATTAAGGGTTAGCGTACGTGTGAGGGCACAAGTTAGTGTTGGTGTCCTGGTTAAGATTAGGGCACGGGTGAGGGTAAGGTTTCGGGTGAGGGTCAGGGATAGAATTCGTGTTAGGGTTAGGGTTAGGGAATGGGGAGATATTAGGGCACAGTTTAGGGTACCACAACGCTTAAGGTTTAGCTTACGTGTGAGGTCACTAGTTAGTGTTAGTGTACTGCTTACGATTAGGGCACGGGTGAGGGTAAGGCCTCGGAAGAGGGTCACGTTAAGGGTTAGGGTTAGGGTTAGGGTTAGGGAATGGGGATTGATTAGGGTACAGGTTAGGGTACGGCAATGGCTTAGGGTTGGCGTACGTTAGAGGGCATGGGTTAGTGTTGATGTACTGGTTAAAATTAGGACACGGGTGAGGGAAAAGTTTCAGGTGAGTGTCATGGTTAGGTTTCCGGTTAGGGTTAGGGTTAGGGAATGGAGAGGGATTAGGGTACAGGTTAGGGTACCGCTGCGGTTTAGTGTTAGCGTACGTGTGAGGGCACGAGTTAGTCTTGGTGTCCTGGTTAAGATTAGGGCACGGGTGAGGGTAAGGCTTCGGGTGAGGGTCAGGGTTGGGATTCGGGTTAGGGTTAGGATTAGGGAATGGAGAGGGATTAGGTTACAGGTTAGGGTACGACAATGCTTAAGGGTTAGCGTAAGTGTGAGGGCACGAGTTAGTGTTGGTGTACTGGTTAAGACAACGGCACCGATGAGGGTAAGGCCTCGGAAAAGGGTCACGTTCAGGGTTTCGCTTAGGGTTAGGGTTAGGGAATGGGGAGGGATTAGGGTATAGGATAGGGTACGACAATGCTTAAGGGTTATCGTACGTTTGAGGGCATGAGTTAGTGTTTGTGTACTGGTTAAGATTAGGGCATTGGTTAGGGTAGGGCATCGGAAGTGGGTAAGGTTTAGGGATGGGGTTAGGGTTAGGGTTAATGAATGGGGAGGGATTAGGGTACAATTTAGGGTACGACAACGCTTAAGGTTTAGCGTACGTGTGAGGGCACGAGTTAGTGTTGGTGTCCTGGTTAAGATTAGGGCACGGGTGAGGGTAACGCATCGGGTGAGGGTCAGGGTTAGGATTCGGGTTAGGGTTAGGGTTAAGGAATGCAGAGGGATTAAGGTACAGCTTAGGGTACGACAGTGCTTAAGGGTTAGCGTTCGTGTGAGGGCAAGGGTTAGTGTTAGTGTCCTGGTTAAGATTAGGGCACGGGTGAGGGTAAGGCTTCAGGTGAGGGTCAGGGTTAGGATTCGGGTTAGGGTTAGGGTTAGGGAATGGGGAGGGATTAGGGTACAGTTTAGGGTACGACAACGATTAAGGGTTAGCATTCGTGTGAGGTCACTAGTTAGTGTTAGTGTACTGCTTACGATTAGGGCACGGGTGAGGGTACGGCCTCGGAAGAGGGTCACGTTAAGGGTTAGGGTTAGGGTTAGGGTTAGGGAATGGGGATTGATTAGGGTACAGGTTAGGGTACGGCAATGGCTTAGGGTTGGCGTACGTTAGAGGGCATGGGTTAGTGTTGATGTACTGGTTAAAATTAGGACACTGGTGAGGGTAAAGTTTCGGGTGAGTGTCATGGTTAGGTTTCAGGTTAGGGTTAGGGTTAGGGAATGGAGAGGGATTAGGGTACAGGTTAGGGTACCGCTGCGGTTTAGTGTTAGCGTACGTGTGAGGGCACGAGTTAGTCTTGGTGTCCTGGTTAAGATTAGGGCACGGGTGAGGGTAAGGCTTCGGGTGAGGGTCAGGGTTAGGATTCGGGTTAGGGTTAGGGTTAAGGAATGCAGAGGGATTAGGGTACAGCTTAGGGTACGACAGTGCTTAAGGGTTAGCGTTCGTGTGAGGGCAAGGGTTAGTGTTAGTGTCCTGGTTAAGATTAGGGCACGGGTCAGGGTAAGGCTTCAGGTGAGGCTCAGGGTTAGGATTCGGGTTAGGGTTAGGGTTAGGGAATGGGGAGGGATTAGGGTACAGTTTAGGGTACGACAACGATTAAGGGTTAACGTACGTGTGAGGGCACAAGTTAGTGTTGGTGTCCTGGTTAAGATTAGGGCACGGGTGAGGGTAAGGTTTCGGGTGAGGGTCAGGGATAGAATTCGGGTTAGGGTTAGGGAATGCGGAGATATTAGGGCACAGTTTAGGGTACCACAACGCTTAAGGTTTAGCATACGTGTGAGGTCATTAGTTAGTGTTAGTGTACTGCTTACGATTAGGGCACGGGTGAGGGTAAGGCCTCGGAAGACGGTCACGTTAAGGGTTAGGGTTAGGGTTAGGGTTAGGGAATGGGGATTGATTAGGGTACAGGTTAGGGTACGGCAATGGCTTAGGGTTGGCGTACGTTAGAGGTCATGGGTTAGTGTTGATGTACTGGTTAAAATTAGGACACGGGTGAGGGTAAAGTTTCGGGTGAGTGTCATGGTAAGGTTTCAGGTTAGGTTTAGGGTTAGGGAATGGAGAGGGATTAGGGTACAGTTTAGGGTACCGCTGCGGTTTAGTGTTAGCGTACGTGTGATGGCACCAGTTAGTCTTAGTGTCCTGGTTAAGATTAGGGCACGGGTGAGGGTAAGGCTTCGGGTGAGGGTCAGGGTTAGGATTCGGGTTAGGGTTAGGGTTAGGGAATGGAGAGGAATTAGGGTACAGGTTAGGGTACGACAATGCTTAAGGGTTAGCGTAAGTGTGAGGGCACGAGTTAGTGTTGGTGTACTGGTTAAGACAACGGTACCGATGAGGGTAAGGCCTCGGTAAAGGGTCACGTTCAGGGTTTCGCTTAGGGTTAGGGTTAGGGAATGGGGAGGGATTAGGGTACAGGATAGGGTACGACAATGCTTAAGGGTTAGCGTACGTTTGAGGGCATGAGTTAGTGTTTGTGTACTGGTTAAGATTAGGGCATTGGTTAGGGTAGGGCATCGGAAGTGGGTCAGGTTTAGGGATGGGGTTAGGGTTAAGGAATGGGGAGGGATTAGGGTACAATTTAGGGTACGACAACGCTTAAGGTTTAGCGTACGTGTGAGGGCACGAGTTAGTGTTGGTGTCCTGGTTAAGATTAGGGCACGGGTGAGGGTAAGGCTTCGGGTGAGGGTCAGGGTTAGGATTCGGGTTAGGGTTAGGGTTAAGGAATGCAGAGGGATTAGGGTACAGCTTAGGGTACGACAGTGCTTAAGGGTTAGCGTTCGTGTGAGGGCAAGGGTTAGTGTTAGTGTCCTGGTTAAGATTAGGGCACGGGTGAGGGTAAGGCTTCAGGTGAGGGTCAGGGTTAGGATTCGGGTTAGGGTTAGGGTTAGGGAATGGGGAGGGATTAGGGTACAGTTTAGGGTACGACAACGATTAAGGGTTAGCGTACGTGTGAGGGCACAAGTTACTGTTGGTGTCCTCGTTAAGATTAGGGCACGGGTGAGGGTAAGGTTTCGGGTGAGGGTCAGGGATAGAATTCTGGTTAGGGTTAGGGAATGGGGAGATATTAGGGCACAGTTTAGGGTACCACAACGCTTAAGGTTTAGCGTACGTGTGAGGTCATTAGTTAGTGTTAGTGTACTGCTTACTATTAGGGCACGGGTGAGGGTAAGGCCTCGGAAGACGGTCACGTTAAGGGTTAGGGTTAGGGTTAGGGTTAGGGAATGGGGATTGATTAGGGTACAGGTTAGGGTACGGCAATGGCTTAGGGTTGGCGTACGTTAGAGGTCATGGGTTAGTGTTGATGTACTGGTTAAAATTAGGACACGGGTGAGGGTAAAGTTTCGGGTGAGTGTCATGGTAAGGTTTCAGGTTAGGTTTAGGGTTAGGGAATGGAGAGGGATTAGGGTACAGGTTAGGGTACCGCTGCGGTTTAGTGTTAGCGTACGTGTGATGGCACCAGTTAGTCTTAGTGTCCTGGTTAAGATTAGGGCACGGGTGAGGGTAAGGCTTCGGGTGAGGGTCAGGGTTAGGATTCGGGTTAGGGTTAGGGTTAGGGAATGGAGAGGGATTAGGGTACAGGTTAGGGTACGACAATGCTTAAGGGATAGCGTAAGTGTGAGGGCACGAGTTAGTGTTGGTGTACTGGTTAAGACAACGGCACCGATGAGGGTAAGGCCTCGGTAAAGGGTCACGTTCAGGGTTTCGCTTAGGGTTAGGGTTAGGGAATGGGGAGGGATTAGGGTACAGGATAGGGTACGACAATGCTTAAGGGTTAGCGTACGTTTGAGGGCATGAGTTAGTGTTTGTGTACTGGTAGAGATTAGGGCATTGGTTAGGGTACGGCATCGGAAGTGGGTCAGGTTTAGGGATGGGGTTAGGGTTAGGGTTAAGGAATGCGGAGGGATTAAGGTACAATTTAGGGTACGACAACGCTTAAGGTTTAGCGTACGTGTGAGGGCACGAGTTAGTGTTTGTGTCCTGGTTAAGATTAGGGCACGGGTGAGGGTAAGGCTTCGGGTGAGGGTCAGGGTTAGGATTCGGTTTAGGGTTAGGGTTAAGGAATGCAGAGAGATTAGGGTACAGCTTAGGGTACGACAGTGCTTAAGGGTTAGCGTTCGTGTGAGGGCAAGGGTTAGTGTTAGTGTCCTGGTTAAGATTAGGGCACGGGTGAGGCTAAGGCTTCAGGTGAGCGTCAGGGTTAGGATTCGGGTTAGGGTTAGGGTTAGGGAATGGGGAGGGATTAGGGTACAATTTAGGGTACGTCAACGATTAAGGGTTAGCGTACGTGTGAGGGCACAAGTTAGTGTTGGTGTCCTGGTTAAGATTAGGGCACGGGTGAGGGTAAGGTTTCGGGTGAGGGTCAGGGATAGAATTCGGGTTAGGGTTAGGGTTAGGGAATGGGGAGATATTAGGGCACAGTTTAGGGTACCACAACGCTTAAGGTTTAGCGTACGTGTGAGGTCACTAGTTAGTGTTAGTTTACTGCTTACGATTAGGGCACGGGTGAGGGTAAGGCCTCGGAAGAGGGTCACGTTAAGGGTTAGGGTTAGGGTTAGGGTTAGGGAATGGTGATTGATTAGGGTACAGGTTAGGCTACGGCAATGGCTTAGGGTTGGCGTACGTTAGAGGGCATGGGTTAGTGTTGATGTACTGGTTAAAATTAGGACACTGGTGAGGGTAAAGTTTCGGGTGAGTGTCATGGTTAGGTTTCAGGTTAGGGTTAGGGTTAGGGAATGGAGAGGGATTAGGATACAGGTTAGGGTACCGCTGCGGTTTAGTGTTAGCGTACGTGTGAGGGCACGAGTTAGTCTTGGTGTCCTGGTTAACATTAGGGCACGGGTGAGGGTAAGGCTTCGGGTGAGGGTCACGGTTAGGATTCGGGTTAGGGTTAGGGTTAGGGTTAGGGTTAAGGAATGCAGAGGGATTAGGGTACAGCTTAGGTTACGACAGTGCTTAAGGGTTAGCGTTCGTGTGAGGGCAAGGGTTAGTGTTAGTGTCCTGGTTAAGATTAGGGCACGGGTGAGGGTAAGGCTTCAGGTGAGGGTCAGGGTTAGGATTCGAGTTAGGGTTAGGGTTAGGGAATGGGGAGGGATTAGGGTACAGTTTAGGGTACGACAACGATTAAGGGTTACGTACTTGTGAGGGCACAAGTTAGTGTTGGTGTCCTGGTTAAGTTTAGGGCACGGGTGAGGTAAGGCTTCAGGTGAGCGTCAGGGATAGAATTCGGGTTAGGGTTAGGGTTAGGGAATGGGGAGATATTAGGGCACAGTTTAGGGTACCACAACGCTTAAGGTTTAGCGTACGTGTGAGGTCACTAGTTAGTGTTAGTGTACTGCTTACGATTAGGGCACGGGTGAGGGTAAGGCCTCAGAAGAGGGTCACGTTAAGGGTTAGGGAATGGGGATTGATTACGGTACAGGTTAGGGTACGGCAACGGCTTAGGGTTGGCGTACGTTAGAGGGCATGGGTTAGTGTTGATGTACTGGTTAAAATTAGGACACGGGTGAGGGTAAAGTTTCGGGTGAGTGTCATGGTTAGGTTTCAGGTTAGGGTTAGGGTTAGGGAATGGAGAGGGATTAGGGTACAGGTTAGGGTACCGCTGCGGTTTAGTGTTAGCGTATGTGTGAGGGCACGAGTTAGTCTTGGTGTCCTGGTTAAGATTAGGGCACGGGTGAGGGTAAGGCTTCGGGTGAGGGTCAGGGTTAGGATTCGGGTTAGGGTTAGGGTTAGGGAATGGAGAGGGATTAGGGTACAGGTTAGGGTACGACAATGCTTAAGGGTTAGCGTAAGTGTGAGGGCACGAGTTAGTGTTGGTGTACTGGTTAAGACAATGGCACCGATGAGGGTAAGTCCTCGGAAAAGGGTCACGTTCAGGGTTTCGCTTAGGGTTAGGGTTAGGGAATGGGGAGGGATTAGGGTACAGGATAGGGTACGACAATGCTTAAGGGTTAGCGTACGTTTGAGGGCATGAGTTAGTGTTTGTGTACTGGTTAAGATTAGGGCATTGGTTAGGGTAGGGCATCGGAAGTGGGACAGGTTTAGGGATGGGGTTAGGGTTAAGGAATGGGGAGAGATTAGGGTACAATTTAGGGTACGACAATGCTTAAGGTTTAGCGTACGTGTGAGGGCACGAGTTAGTGTTGGTGTCCTGGTTAAGATTAGGGCACGGGTGAGGGTAAGGCTTCGGGTGAGGGTCAGGGTTAGGATTCGGGTTAGGGTTAGGGTTAAGGAATGCAGAGGGATTAGGGTACAGCTTAGGGTATGACAGTGCTTAAGGGTTAGCGTTCGTGTGAGGGCAAGGGTTAGTGTTAGTGTCCTGGTTAAGATTAGGGCAAGGGTGAGGGTAAGGCTTCAGGTGAGGGTCAGGGTTAGGATTCGGGTTAGGGTTAGGGTTAGGGAATGGGGAGGGATTAGGGTACAGTTTAGGGTACGACAACGATTAAGGGTTAACGTATGTGTGAGGGCACAAGTTAGTGTTGGTGTCCTGGTTAAGATTAGGGCACGGGTGAGGGTAAGTTTTCGGGTGAGGGTCAGGGATAGAATTCGGGTTAGGGTTAGGGAATGGGGAGATATTAGGGCACAGTTTAGGGTACCACAACGCTTAAGGTTTAGCGTACGTGTGAGGTCATTAGTTAGTGTTAGTGTACTGCTTACGATTAGGGCACGGGTGAGGGTAAGGCCTCGGAAGACGGTCACGTTAAGGGTGAGGGTTAGGGTTAGGGTTAGGGAATGGGGATTGATTAGGGTACAGGTTAGGGTACGGCAATGGCTTAGGGTTGGCGTACGTTAGAGGTCATGGGTTAGTGTTGATGTACTGGTTAAAATTAGGACACGGGTGAGGGTAAAGTTTCGGGTGAGTGTCATGGTAAGGTTTCAGGTTAGGTTTAGGGTTAGGGAATGGAGAGGGATTAGGGTACAGGTTAGGGTACCGCTGCGGTTTAGTGTTAGCGTACGTGTGAGGGCACAAGTTAGTCTTGGTGTCCTTGTTAAGATTAGGGCACGGGTGAGGGTAAGGCTTCGGGTGAGGGTCAGGGTTAGGATTCGGGTTAGGGTTATGGTTAGGGAATGGAGAGGGATTAGGGTACAGGTTAGGGTACGACAATGCTTAAGGGTTAGCGTAAGTGTGAGGGCACGAGTTAGTGTTGGTGTACTGGTTAAGACAACGGTACCGATGAGGGTAAGGCCTCGGTAAAGGGTCACGTTCAGGGTTTCGCTTAGGGTTAGGGTTAGGGAATGGGGAGGGATTAGGGTACAGGATAGGGTACGACAATGCTTAAGGGTTAGCGTACGTTTGAGGGCATGAGTTAGTGTTTGTGTACTGGTTAAGATTAGGGCATTGGTTAGGGTAGGGCATCGGAAGTGGGTCAGGTTTAGGTATGGGGTTAGGGTTAAGGAATGGGGAGGGATTAGGGTACAATTTAGGGTACGACAACGCTTAAGGTTTAGCGTACGTGTGAGGGCACGAGTTAGTGTTGGTGTCCTGGTTAAGATTAGGGCACGGGTGAGGGTAAGGCTTCGGGTGAGGGTCAGGGTTAGGATTCGGGTTAGGGTTAGGGTTAAGGAATGCAGAGGGATTAGGGTACAGCTTAGGGTACGACAGTGCTTAAGGGTTAGCGTTCGTGTGAGGGCAAGGGTTAGTGTTAGTGTCCTGGTTAAGATTAGGGCACGGGTGAGGGTAAGGCTTCAGGTGAGGGTCAGGGTTAGGATTCGGGTTAGGGTTAGGGTTAGGGAATGGGGAGGGATTAGGGTACAGTTTAGGGTACGACAACGATTAAGGGTTAGCGTACGTGTGAGGGCACAAGTTAGTGTTGGTGTCCTGGTTAAGATTAGGGCACGGGTGAGGGTAAGGTTTCGGGTGAGGGTCAGGGATAGAATTCGGGTTAGGGTTAGGGAATGGGGAGATATTAGGGCACAGTTTAGGGTACCACAACGCTTAAGGTTTAGCGTACGTGTGAGGTCATTAGTTAGTGTTAGTGTACTGCTTACGATTAGGGCACGGGTGAGGGTAAGGCCTCGGAAGACGGTCACGTTAAGGGTTAGGGTTAGGGTTAGGGAATGGGGAGGGATTAGGGTACAGGATAGGGTACGACAATGCTTGAGGGTTAGCGTACGTTTGAGGGCATGAGTTAGTGTTTGTGTACTGGTTAAGATTAGGGCATTGGTTAGGGTACGGCATCGGAAGTGGGTCAGGTTTAGGGATGGGGTTAGGGTTAGGGTTAAGGAATGGGGAGGGATTAAGGTACAATTTAGGGTACGACAACGCTTAAGGTTTAGCGTACGTGTGAGGGCACGAGTTAGTGTTTGTGTCCTGGTTAAGATTAGGGCACGGGTGAGGGTAAGGCTTCTGGTGAAGGTCAGGGTTAGGATTCGGGTTAGGGTTAGGGTTAGGGAATGGGGAGGGATTAGGGTACAATTTAGGGTACGACAACGATTAAGGGTTAGCGTACGTGTGAGGGCACAAGTTAGTGTTGGTGTCCTGGTTAAGATTAGGGCACGGGTGAGGGTAAGGTTTCGGGTGAGGGTCAGGGATAGAATTCGGGTTAGGGTTAGGGTTAGGGAATGGGGAGATATTAGGGCACAGTTTAGGGTACCACAATGCTTAAGGTTTAGCGTACGTGTGAGGTCACTAGTTAGTGTTAGTGTACTGCTTACGATTAGGGCACGGGTGAGGGTAAGGCCTCGGAAGAGGGTCACGTTAAGGGTTAGGGTTAGGGTTAGGGTTAGGGAATGGGGATTGATTAGGGTACAGGTTAGGGTACGGCAACGGCTTAGGGTTGGCGTACGTTAGAGGGCATGGGTTAGTGTTGATGTACTGGTTAAAATTAGGACACGGGTGAGGGTAAAGTTTCGGGTGAGTGTCATGGTTAGGTTTCAGGTTAGGGTTAGGGTTAGGGAATGGAGAGGGATTAGGGTACAGGTTAGGGTACCGCTGCGGTTTAGTGTTAGCGTACGTGTGAGGGCACGAGTTAGTCTTGGTGTCCTGGTTAAGATTAGGGCACGGGTGAGGGTAAGGCTTCGGGTGAGGGTCAGGGTTAGGATTCGGGTTAGGGTTAGGGTTAGGGAATGGAGAGGGATTAGGGTACAGGTTAGGGTACGACAATGCTTAAGGGTTAGCGTAAATGTGAGGGCACGAGTTAGTGTTGGTGTACTGGTTAAGACAACGGCACCGATGAGGGTAAGGCCTCGGAAAAGGGTCACGTTCAGGGTTTCGCTTAGGGTTAGGGTTAGGGAATGGGGAGGGATTAGGGTACAGGATAGGGTACGACAATGCTTAAGGGTTAGCGTACGTTTGAGGGCATGAGTTAGTGTTTGTGTACTGGTTAAGATTAGGGCATTGGTTAGGGTACGGCATCGGAAGTGGGTCAGGTTTAGGGATGGGGTTAGGGTTAAGGAATGGGGAGGGATTAGGGTACAATTTAGGGTACGACAACGCTTAAGGTTTAACGTATGTGTGAGGGCACGAGTTAGTGTTGGTGTCCTGGTTAAGATTAGGGCACGGGTGAGGGTAAGGCTTCGGGTGAGGGTCAGGGTTAGGATTCGGTTTAGGGTTAGGGTTAAGGAATGCAGAGGGATTAGGGTACAGCTTAGGGTACGACAGTGCTTAAGGGTTAGCGTTCGTGTGAGGGCAAGGGTTAGTGTTAGTGTCCTGCTTAAGATTAGGGCACGGGTGAGGCTAAGGCTTCAGGTGAGCGTCAGGGTTAGGATTCGGGTTAGGGTTAGGGTTAGGGAATGGGGAGGGATTAGGGTATAGTTTAGGGTATGACAACGATTAAGTGTTAGCGTACGTGTGAGGGCACAAGTTAGTGTTGGTGTCCTGGTTAAGATTAGGGTACGGGTGAGGGTAAGGTTTCGGGTGAGGGTCAGGGATAGAATTCGGGTTAGGGTTAGGGTTAGGGAATGGGGAGATATTAGGGCACAGTTTAGGGTACCACAATGCTTACGGTTTAGCGTACGTGTGAGGTCACTAGTTAGTGTTAGTGTACTGCTTACGATTAGGGCACAGGTGAGGGTAAGGCCTCGGAAGAGGGTCACGTTAAGGGTTAGGGTTAGGGTTAGGGTTAGGGAATGGGGATTGATTAGGGTACAGGTTAGGGTACGGCAACGGCTTAGGGTTGGCATACGTTAGAGGGCATGGGTTAGTGTTGATGTACTGGTTAAAATTAGGACACGGGTGAGGGTAAAGTTTCGGGTGAGTGTCATGGTTAGTTTTCAGGTTAGGGTTAGGGTTAGGGAATGGAGAGGGATTAGGGTACAGGTTAGGGTTCCGCTGCGGTTTAGTGTTAGCGTACGTGTGAGGGCACGAGTTAGTCTTGGTGTCCTGGTTAAGATTATGGCACGGGTGAGGGTAAGGCTTCGGGTGAGGGTCAGGTTTAGGATTCGGGTTAGGGTTAGGGTTAGGGAATGGAGAGGGATTAGAGTACAGGTTAGGGTACGACAATGCTTAAGGGTTAGCGTAAATGTGAGGGCACGAGTTAGTGTTGGTGTACTGGTTAAGACAACGGCAGCGATGAGGGCAAGGCCTCGGAAAAGGGTCACGTTCAGGGTTTCGCTTAGGGTTAGGGTTAGGGAATGGGGAGGGATTAGGGTACAGGATAGGGTACGACAATGCTTAAGGGTTAGCGTACGTTTGAGGGAATGAGTTAGTGTTTGTGTACTGGTTAAGATTAGGGCATTGGTTAGGGTAGGGCATCAGAAGTGGGTCAGGTTTAGGGATGGGGTTAGGGTTAGGGTTAAGGAATGGGGAGGGATTAGGGTACAATTTAGGGTAGGACAACGCTTAAGGTTTAGCGTACGTGTGAGGGCACGAGTTAGTGTTGGTGTCCTGGTTAAGATTAGGGCACGGGTGAGGGTAAGGCTTCGGGTGAGGGTCAGGGTTAGGATTCGGGTTAGGGTTAGGGTTAAGGAATGCAGAGGGATTAGGGTACATCTTAGGTTACGACAGTGCTTAAGGGTAAGCGTTCGTGTGAGGGCAAGGGTTAGTGTTAGTGTCCTGGTTAAGATTAGGGCACGGGTGAGGGTAAGGCTTCAGGTGAGGGTCAGGGTTAGGATTCGAGTTAGGGTTAGGGTTAGGGAATGGGGAGGGATTAGGGTACAGTTTAGGGTACGACAACGATTAAGGGTTAGCGTACTGGTGAGGGCACAAGTTAGTGTTGGTGTCCTGGTTAAGATTAGGGCACGGGTGAGGGTAAGGCTTCGGGTGAGGGTCAGGGATAGAATTCGGGTTAGGGTTAGGGTTAGGGAATGGGGAGATATTAGGGCACAGTTTAGGGTACCACAACGCTTAAGGTTTAGCGTACGTGTGAGGTCACTACTTAGTGTTAGTGTACTGCTTACGATTAGGGCACGGGTGAGGGTAAGGCCTCGGAAGAGGGTCACGTTTAGGGTTAGGGAATGGGGATTGATTAGGGTACAGGTTAGGGTACGGCAATGGCTTAGGGTTGGCGTACGTTAGAGGGCATGGGTTAGTGTTGATGTACTGGTTAAAATTAGGACACGGGTGAGGGTAAAGTTTCGGGTGAGTGTCATGGTTAGGTTTCAGGTTAGGGTTAGGGTTAGGGAATGGAGAGGGATTAGGGTACAGGTTATGGTACCGCTGCGGTTTAGTGTTAGCGTACGTTTGAGGGCACGAGTTAGTCTTGGTGTCCTGGTTAAGATTAGGGCACGGGTGAGGGTAAAGCTTCGGGTGAGGGTCACGGTTAGGATTCGGGTTAGGGTTAGGGTTAGGGAATGGAGAGGGATTAGGGTACAGGTTAGGGTACAACAATGCTTAAGGGTTAGCGTAAGTGTGAGGGCACGAGTTAGTGTTGGTGTACTGGTTAAGAGAACGGCACCGATGAGGGTAAGGCCTCGGAAAAGGGTCACGTTCAGCGTTTCGCTTAGGGTTAGGGTTAGGGAATGGGGAGATATTAGGGTACAGGATAGGGTACGACAATGCTTAAGGGTTAGCGTACGTTTGAGGGCATGAGTTAGTGTTTGTGTACTGGTTAAGTTTAGGGCATTGGTTAGGGTAGGGCATCGGAAGTGGGTCAGGTTCAGGGATGGGGTTAGGGTTAGGGTTAAGGAATGGGGAGGGATTAGGGTACAATTTAGGGTACGACAACGCTTAAGGTTTAGCGTACGTGTGAGGGCACGAGTTAGTGTTGGTGTCCTGGTTAAGATTAGGGCACGGGTGAGGGTAAGGCTACGGGTGAGGGTCAGGGTTAGGATTCGGGTTAGGGTTAGGGTTAAGGAATGCAGAGGGATTAGGGTACAGCTTAGGTTACGACAGTGCTTAAGGGTTAGCGTTCGTGTGAGGGCAAGGGGTAGTGTTAGTGTCCTGGTTAAGATTAGGGCACGGGTGAGGGTAAGGCTTCAGGTGAGGGTCAGGGTTAGGATTCGAGTTAGGGTTAGGGTTAGGGAATGGGGAGGGATTAGGGTACAGTTTAGGGTACGACAACGATTAAGGGTTAGCGTACTTGTGAGGGCACAAGTTAGTGTTCGTGTCCTGGTTAAGATTAGGGCACGGGTGAGGGTAAGGCTTCGGGTGAGGGTCAGGGTTAGGATTCGAGTTAGGGTTAGGGTTAGGGAATGGGGAGGGATTAGGGTACAGTTTAGGGTACGACAACGATTAAGGGTTAGCGTACGTGTGAGGTCACTAGTTAGTGTTAGTGTACTGCTTACGATTAGGGCACGGGTGAGGGTAAGGCCTCGGAAGAGGGTCACGTTAAGGGTTAGGGAATGGGGATTGATTAGGGTACAGGTTAGGGTACGGCAACGGTTTAGGGTTGGCGTACGTTAGAGGGCATGGGTTAGTGTTGATGTACTGGTTAAAATTAGGACACGGGTGAGGGTAAAGTTTCGGGTCAGTGTCATGGTTAGGTTTCAGGTTAGGGTTAGGGTTAGGGAATGGAGAGGGATTAGGGTACAGGTTAGGGTACGACAATGCTTGAGGGTTAGCGTAAGTGTGAGGGCACAAGTTAGTGTTGGTGTACTGGTTAAGACAATGGCACCGATGAGGGTAAGACCTTGGAAAAGGGTCACGTTCAGGGTTTCGCTTAGGGTTAGGGTTAGGGAATGGGGAGGGATTAGGGTACAGGATAGGGTACGACAATGCTTAAGGCTTAGCGTACGTTTGAGGGCATGAGTTAGTGTTTGTGTACTGGTTAAGATTAGGGCATTGGTTAGGGTAGGGCATCGGAAGTGGGTCAGGTTTAGGGATGGGGTTAGGGTTAAGGAATGGGGAGGGATTAGGGTACAATTTAGGGTATGACAACGCTTAAGGTTTAGCGTACGTGTGAGGGCACGAGTTAGTGTTGGTGTCCTGGTAAAGATTAGGGCACGGGTGAGGGTAAGGCCTCGGAAGAGGGTCACGTTAAGGGTTAGGGTTAGGGTTAGAGAATGGGGATTGATTAGGGTACAGGTTAGGGTACGGCAACGGCTTAGGGTTGGCGTACGTTAGAGGGCATGGGTTAGTGTTGATGTACTGGTTAAAATTAGGACACGGGTGAGGGTAAAGTTTCGGGTGAGTGTCATGGTTAGGTTTCAGGTTAGGGTTAGGGTTAGGGAATGGAGAGGGATTAGTGTACAGGGTAGGGTACCGCTGCGGTTTAGTGTTAGCGTACGTGTGAGGGCACGAGTTAGTCTTGGTGTCCTGGTTAAGATTATGGCATGGGTGAGGGTAAGGCTTCGGGTGAGGGTCAGGGTTAGGATTCGGGTTAGGGTTAGGGTTAGGGAATGGAGAGGGATTAGGGTACAGGTTAGGGTACGACAATGCTTAAGGGTTAGCGTAAATGTAAGGGCACGAGTTAGTGTTGGTGTACTGGTTAAGACAACGGCACCGATGAGGGTAAGGCCTCGGAAAAGGGTCACGTTCAGGGTTTCGCTTAGGGTTAGGGTTAGGGAATGGGGAGGGATTAGGGCAGAGTTTAGGGTACCACAACGCTTAAGGTTTAGCGTACGTGTGAGGTCACTAGTTAGTGTTAGTGTACTGCTTACGATTAGGGCACGGGTGAGGGTAAGGCCTCGGAAGAGGGTCACGTTAAGGGTTAGGGAATGGGGATTGATTAGGGTACAGGTTAGGGTACGGCAATGGCTTAGGGTTGGCGTACATTAGAGGGCATGGGTTAGTGTTGATGTACTGGTTAAAATTAGGACACGGGTGAGGGTAAAGTTTCGGGTGAGTGTCATGGTTAGGTTTCAGGTTAGGGTTAGGGTTAGGGAATGGAGAGGGATTAGGGTACAGGTTAGGGTACAACAATGCTTAAGGGTTAGCGTAAGTGTGAGGGCACGAGTTAGTGTTGGTGTACTGGTTAAGAGAACAGCACCGATGAGGGTAAGGCCTCGGAAAGGGGTCACGTTCAGGGTTTCGCTTAGGGTTAGGGTTAGGGAATGGGGAGGGATTAGGGTACAGGATAGGGTACGACAATGCTTAAGGGTTAGCGTACGTTTGAGGGCATGAGTTAGTGTTTGTGTACTGGTTAAGATTAGGGCATGGGTTAGGGTAGCGCCTCGGAAGAGGGTCAGGTTTAGGGATCGGGTTAGGGTTAGGGTTAGGGAATGGGGAGGGATTAGGGTACAATTTAGGGTACGACAACGCTTAAGGTTTAGCGTACGTGTGAGGGCACGAGTTAGTGTTGGTGTCCTGGTTAAGATTAGGGCATGGGTGAGGGTAAGGCTTCAGGTGAGGGTCAGGGTTAGGATTCGGGTTAGGGTTAGGGTTAGGGAATGGGGAGGGATTAGGGTACAGCTTAGGGTACGACAACGATTAAGGGTTAGCGTACGTGTGAGGGCACAAGTTAGTGTTGGTGTCCTGGTTAAGATTAGGGCACGGGTGAGGGTAAGGTTTCGGGTGAGGGTCAGGGATAGAATTCGGGTTAGGGTTAGGGTTAGGTAATGGAGAGGGATTAGGGTACAGGTTAGGGTACAACAATGCTTAAGGGTTAGCGTAAGTGTGAGGGCACGAGTTAGTGTTGGTGTACTGGTTAAGAGAACGGCACCGATGAGGGTAAGGCCTCGGAAAAGGGTCACGTTCAGGGTTTCGCTTAGGGTTAGGGTTAGGGAATGGGGAGGGATTAGGGTACAGGATAGGGTACGACAATGCTTAAGGGTTAGCGTACGTTTGAGGGCATGAGTTAGTGTTTGTGTACTGGTTAAGATTAGGGCATTGGTTAGGGTAGGGCATCTGAAGTGGGTCAGGTTTAGGGATGGGGTTAGGGTTAGGGTTAAGGAATGGGGAGGGATTAGGGTACAATTTAGGGTACGACAACGCTTAAGGTTTAGCGTACGTGTGAGGGCACGAGTTAGTGTTGGTATCCTGGTTAAGATTAGGGCACGGGTGAGGGTAAGGCTTCGGGTGAGGGTCAGGGTTAGGATTCGGGTTAGGGTTAGGGTTAAGGAATGCAGAGGGATTAGGGTACAGCTTAGGGTACGACAGTGCTTAAGGGTTAGCGTTCGTGTGAGGGCAAGTGTTAGTGTTAGTGTCCTGGTTAAGATTAGGGCACGGGTGAGGGTAAGGCTTCAGGTGAGGGTCAGGGTTAGGATTCGGGTTAGGGTTAGGGTTAGGGAATGGGGAGGGATTAGGGTACAGTTTAGGGTACGACAACGATTAAGGGTTAGCGTACGTGTGAGGGCACAAGTTAGTGTTGGTGTCCTGGTTAAGATTAGGGCACGGGTGAGGGTAAGGTTTCGGGTGAGGGTCAGGGATAGAATTCGGGTTAGGGTTAGGGTTAGGGAATGGGGAGATATTAGGGCACAGTTTAGGGTACCACAACGCTTAAGGTTTAGCGTACGTGTGAGGTCACTAGTTAGTGTTAGTGTACTGCTTACGATTAGGGCACGGGTGAGGATAAGGCCTCGGAAGAGGGTCACGTTAAGGGTTAGGGTTAGGGTTAGGGTTAGGGAATGGGGATTGATTAGGGTACAGGTTAGGGTACGGCAACGGCTTAGGGTTGGCGTACGTTAGAGGGTATGGGTTAGTGTTGATGTACTGGTTAAAATTAGGACACGGGTGAGGGTAAAGTTTCGGGTGAGTGTCATGGTTAGGTTTCAGGTTAGGGTTTGGGTTAGGGAATGGAGAGGGATTAGGGTACAGGTTAGGGTACCGCTGCGGTTTAGTGTTAGCGTACGTGTGAGGGCACGAGTTAGTCTTGGTGTCCTGGTTAAGATTAGGGCACGGGTGAGGGTAAGGCTTCAGGTGAGGGTCAGGGTTAGGATTCGGGTTAGGGTTAGGGTTAGGGAATGGAGAGGGATTAGGGTACAGGTTAGGGTACGACAATGCTTAAGGGTTAGCGTAAATGTGAGGGCACGAGTTAGTGTTGGTGTACTGGTTAAGACAACGGCACCGATGAGGGTAAGGCCTCGGCAAAGGGTCACGTTCAGGGTTTCGCTTAGGGTTAGGGTTAGGGAATGGGGAGGGATTAGGGTACAGGATAGGGTACGACAATGCTTAAGGGTTAGCGTACGTTTGAGGGCATGAGTTAGTGTTTGTGTACTGGTTAAGATTAGGGCATTGGTTAGGGTAGGGCATCGGAAGTGGGTCAGGTTTAGGGATGGGGTTAGGGTTAGGGTTAAGGAATGGGGAGGGATTAGGGTACAATTTAGGGTACGACAACGCTTAAGGTTTAGCGTACGTGTGAGGGCACGAGTTAGTGTTGGTGTCCTGGTTAAGATTAGGGCACGGGTGAGGGTAAGGCTTCGGGTGAGGGTCAGGGTTAGGATTCGGGTTAGGGTTAGGGTTAAGGAATGCAGAGAGATTAGGGTACAGCTTAGGTTACGACAGTGCTTAAGGGTTAGCGTTCGTGTGAGGGCAAGGGTTAGTGTTAGTGTCCTGGCTAAGATTAGGGCACGGGTGAGGGTAAGGCTTCAGGTGAGGGTCAGTGTTAGGATTCGAGTTAGGGTTAGGGTTAGGGAATGGGGAGGGATTAGGGTACAGTTTAGGGTACGACAACGATTAAGGGTTAGCGTACTTGTGAGGGCACAAGTTAGTGTTGGTGTCCTGGTTAAGATTAGGGCACGGGTGAGGGTAAGGCTTCGGGTGAGGGTCAGGGATAGAATTCGGGTTAGGGTTAGGGTTAGGGAATGGGGAGATATTAGGGCACAGTTTAGGGTACCACAACACTTAAGGTTTAGCGTACGTGTGAGGTCACTAGTTAGTGTTAGTGTACTGCTTATGATTAGGGCACGGGTGAGGGTAAGGCCTCGGAAGAGGGTCACGTTAAGGGTTAGGGAATGGGGATTGATTAGGGTACAGGTTAGGGTACGGCAACGGCTTAGGGTTGGCGTACGTTAGAGGGCATGGGTTAGTGTTGATGTACTGGTTAAAATTAGGACACGGGTAAGGGTAAAGTTTCGGGTGAGTGTCATGGTTAGGTTTCAGGTTAAGGTTAGGGTTAGGGAATGGAGAGGGATTAGGGTACAGGTTAGGGTACCGCTGCGGTTTAGTGTTAGCGTACGTGTGAGGGCACGAGTTAGTGTTGGTGTCCTGGTTAAGATTAGGGCACGGGTGAGGGTAAGGCTTCGGATGAGGGTCAGGGTTAGGATTCGGGTTAGGGTTAAGGTTAGGGAATGGAGAGGGATTAGGGTACAGGTTAGGGTACGACAATGCTTAAGGGTTAGCGTAAGTGTGAGGGCACGAGTTAGTGTTGGTGTACTGGTTAAGACAATGGCACCGATGAGGGTAAGGCCTCGGAAAGGGGTCACGTTCAGGGTTTCGCTTTGGGTTAGGGTTAGGGAATGGGGAGGGATTAGGGTACAGGATAGGGAACGACAATGCTTAAGGGTTAGCGTACGTTTGAGGGCATGAGTTAGTGTTTGTGTACTGGTTAAGATTAGGGCATTGGTTAGGGTAGGGCATCGGAAGTGGGTCAGGTTTAGGGATGGGGTTAGGGTTAAGGAATGGGGAGGGATTAGGGTACAATTTAGGGTACGACAACGATTAAGGGTTAGCGTACGTGTGAGGGCACAAGTTAGTGTTGGTGTCCTGGTTAAGATTAGGGCACGGGTGAGGGTAAGGTTTCGGGTGAGGGTCAGGGATAGAATTCGGGTTAGGGTTAGGGTTAGGGAATGGGGAGATATTAGGGCACAGTTTAGGGTACCACAACGCTTAAGGTTTAGCGTACGTGTGAGGTCACTAGTTAGTGTTAGTGTACCGCTTACGATTAGGGCACGGGTGAGCGTAAGGCCTCGGAAGAGGGTCACGT
The DNA here is from genome assembly GCA_036417435.1 of Inia geoffrensis. Lineage (NCBI taxonomy): Eukaryota > Metazoa > Chordata > Mammalia > Artiodactyla > Iniidae > Inia > Inia geoffrensis. The sequence continues at coordinate 772,277 of CM070918.1, forward strand.
TAAGGTTTAGGGTTAGGGTTAGGGTTAGGGAATGGGGATTGATTAGGGTACAGGTTAGGGTACGGCAACGGCTTAGGGTTGGCGTACGTTAGAGGGCATGGGTTAGTGTTGATGTACTGGTTAAAATTAGGACACGGGTGAGGGTAAAGTTTCGGGTGAGTGTCATGGTTAGGTTTCAGGTTAGGGTTAGGGTTAGGGAATGGAGAGGGATTAGGGTACAGGTTAGGGTATCGCTGCGGTTTAGTGTTAGCGTACGTGTGAGGGCACGAGTTAGTCTTGGTGTCCTGGTTAAGATTAGGGCACGGGTGAGGGTAAGGCTTCGGGTGAGGGTCAGGGTTAGGATTCGGGTTAGGGTTAGGGTTAGGGAATGGAGAGGGATTAGGGTACAGGTTAGGGTACGACAATGCTTAAGGGTTAGCGTAAGTGTGAGGGCACGAGTTAGTGTTGGTGTACTGGTTAAGACAATGGCACCGATGAGGGTAAGGCCTCGGAAAAGGGTCACGTTCAGGGTTTCGCTTAGGGTTAGTGTTAGGGAATGGGGAGGGATTAGGGTACAGGATAGGGTACGACAATGCTTAAGGGTTAGCGTACGTTTGAGGGCATGAGTTAGTGTTTGTGTACTGGTTAAGATTAGGGCATTGGTTAGGGTAGGGCATCGGAAGTGGGTCAGGTTTAGGGATGGGGTTAGGGTTAGGGTTAAGGAATGGGGAGGGATTAGGGTACAATTTAGGGTACGACAACGCTTAAGGTTTAGCGTACGTGTGAGGGCACGAGTTAGTGTTGGTGTCCTGGTTAAGATTAGGGCACGGGTGAGGGTAAGGCTTCGGGTGAGGGTCAGGGTTAGGATTCGGGTTAGGGTTAGGGTTAAGGAATGCAGAGGGATTAGGGTACAGCTTAGGTTACGACAGTGCTTAAGGGTTAGCGTTCGTGTGAGGGCAAGGGTTAGTGTTAGTGTCCTGGTTAAGATTAGGGCACGGGTGAGGTTAAGGCTTCAGGTGAGGGTCAGGGTTAGGATTCGGGTTAGGGTTAGGGTTAGGGAATGGGGAGGGATTAGGGTACAGTTTAGGGTACGACAACGATTAAGGGTTAGCGTACTTGTGAGGGCACAAGTTAGTGTTGGTGTCCTGGTTAAGATTAGGGCACGGGTGAGGGTAAGGCTTCGGAAGAGGGTCACGTTAAGGGTTAGGGAATGGGGATTGATTAGGGTACAGGTTAGGGTACGGCAACGGCTTAGGGTTGGCGTACGTTAGAGGGCATGGGTTAGTGTTGATGTACTGGTTAAAATTAGGACACGGGTAAGGGTAAAGTTTCGGGTGAGTGTCATGGTTAGGTTTCAGGTTAAGGTTAGGGTTAGGGAATGGAGAGGGATTAGGGTACAGGTTAGGGTACCGCTGCGGTTTAGTGTTAGCGTACGTGTGAGGGCACGAGTTAGTCTTGGTGTCCTGGTTAAGATTAGGGCACGGGTGAGGGTAAGGCTTCGGATGAGGGTCAGGGTTAGGATTCGGGTTAGGGTTAAGGTTAGGGAATGGAGAGGGATTAGGGTACAGGTTAGGGTACGACAATGCTTAAGGGTTAGCGTAAGTGTGAGGGCACGAGTTAGTGTTGGTGTACTGGTTAAGACAATGGCACCGATGAGGGTAATGCCTCGGAAAAGGGTCACGTTCAGGGTTTTGCTTAGGGTTAGGGTTAGGGAATGGGGAGGGATTAGGGTACAGGATAGGGAACGACAATGCTTAAGGGTTAGCGTACGTTTGAGGGCATGAGTTAGTGTTTGTGTACTGGTTAAGATTAGGGCATTGGTTAGGGTAGGGCATCGGAAGTGGGTCAGGTTTAGGGATGGGGTTAGGGTTAAGGAATGGGGAGGGATTAGGGTACAATTTAGGGTACGACAACGATTAAGGGTTAGCGTACGTGTGAGGGCACAAGTTAGTGTTGGTGTCCTGGTTAAGATTAGGGCACGGGTGAGGGTAAGGTTTCGGGTGAGGGTCAGGGATAGAATTCGGGTTAGGGTTAGGGTTAGGGAATGGGGAGATATTAGGGCACAGTTTAGGGTACCACAACGCTTAAGGTTTAGCGTACGTGTGAGGTCACTAGTTAGTGGTAGTGTACCGCTTACGATTAGGGCACGGGTGAGCGTAAGGCATCGGAAGAGGGTCACGTTAAGGGTTAGGGTTAGGGTTAGGGTTAGGGAATGGGGATTGATTAGGGTACAGGTTAGGGTACGGCAACGGCTTAGGGTTGGCGTACGTTAGAGGGCATGGGTTAGTGTTGATGTACTGGTTAAAATTAGGACACGGGTGAGGGTAAAGTTTCGGGTGAGTGTCATGGTTAGGTTTCAGGTTAGGGTTAGGGTTAGGGAATGGAGAGGGATTAGGGTACAGGTTAGGGTACCGCTGCGGTTTAGTGTTAGCGTACGTGTGAGGGCACGAGTTAGTCTTGGTGTCCTGGTTAAGATTAGGGCACGGGTGAGGGTAAGGCTTCAGGTGAGGGTCAGGGTTAGGATTCGGTTTAGGGTTAGGGTTAGGGAATGGAGAGGGATTAGGGTACAGGTTAGGGTACGACAATGCTTAAGGGTTAGCGTAAGTGTGAGGGCACGAGTTAGTGTTGGTGTACTGGTTAAGACAATGGCACCGATGAGGGTAAGGCCTCGGAAAAGGGTCACGTTCAGGGTTTCGCTTAGGGTTAGGGTTAGGGAATGGGGAGGGATTAGGGTACAGGATAGGGTACGACAATGCTTAAGGGTTAGCGTACGTTTGAGGGCATGAGTTAGTGTTTGTGTACTGGTTAAGATTAGGGCATTGGTTAGGGTACGGCATCGGAAGTGGGTCAGGTTTAGGGATGGGGTTAGGGTTAGGGTTAAGGAATGGGGAGGGATTAGGGTACAATTTAGGGTACGACAACGCTTAAGGTTTAGCGTACGTGTGAGGGCACGAGTTAGTGTTGGTGTCCTGGTTAAGATTAGGGCACGGGTGAGGGTAAGGCTTCGGGTGAGGGTCAGGGTTAGGATTCGGGTTAGGGTTAGGGTTAAGGAATGCAGAGGGATTAGGGTACAGCTTAGGTTACGACAGTGCTTAAGGGTTAGCGTTCGTGTGAGGGCAAGGGTTAGTGTTAGTGTCCTGGTTAAGATTAGGGCACGGGTGAGGTTAAGGCTTCAGGTGAGGGTCAGGGTTAGGATTCGGGTTAGGGTTAGGGTTAGGGAATGGGGAGGGATTAGGGTACAGGTTAGGGTACGGCAACGGCTTAGGGTTGGCGTACGTTAGAGGGCATGGGTTAGTGTTGATGTACTGGTTAAAATTAGGACACGGGTAAGGGTAAAGTTTCGGGTGAGTGTCATGGTTAGGTTTCAGGTTAAGGTTAGGGTTAGGGAATGGAGAGGGATTAGGGTACAGGTTAGGGTACCGCTGCGGTTTAGTGTTAGCGTACGTGTGAGGGCACGAGTTAGTGTTGGTGTCCTGGTTAAGATTAGGGCACGGGTGAGGGTAAGGCTTCGGATGAGGGTCAGGGTTAGGATTCGGGTTAGGGTTAAGGTTAGGGAATGGAGAGGGATTAGGGTACAGGTTAGGGTACGACAATGCTTAAGGGTTAGCGTAAGTGTGAGGGCACGAGTTAGTGTTGGTGTACTGGTTAAGACAATGGCACCGATGAGGGTAAGGCCTCGGAAAAGGGTCACGTTCAGGGTTTCGCTTTGGGTTAGGGTTAGGGAATGGGGAGGGATTAGGGTACAGGATAGGGAACGACAATGCTTAAGGGTTAGCGTACGTTTGAGGGCATGAGTTAGTGTTTGTGTACTGGTTAAGATTAGGGCATTGGTTAGGGTAGGGCATCGGAAGTGGGTCAGGTTTAGGGATGGGGTTAGGGTTAAGGAATGGGGAGGGATTAGGGTACAATTTAGGGTACGACAACGATTAAGGGTTAGCGTACGTGTGAGGGCACAAGTTAGTGTTGGTGTCCTGGTTAAGATTAGGGCACGGGTGAGGGTAAGGTTTCGGGTGAGGGTCAGGGATAGAATTCGGGTTAGGGTTAGGGTTAGGGAATGGGGAGATATTAGGGCACAGTTTAGGGTACCACAACGCTTAAGGTTTAGCGTACGTGTGAGGTCACTAGTTAGTGTTAGTGTACCGCTTACGATTAGGGCACGGGTGAGCGTAAGGCCTCGGAAGAGGGTCACGTTAAGGTTTAGGGTTAGGGTTAGGGTTAGGGAATGGGGATTGATTAGGGTACAGGTTAGGGTACGGCAACGGCTTAGGGTTGGCGTACGTTAGAGGGCATGGGTTAGTGTTGATGTACTGGTTAAAATTAGGACACGGGTGAGGGTAAAGTTTCGGGTGAGTGTCATGGTTAGGTTTCAGGTTAGGGTTAGGGTTAGGGAATGGAGAGGGATTAGGGTACAGGTTAGGGTATCGCTGCGGTTTAGTGTTAGCGTACGTGTGAGGGCACGAGTTAGTCTTGGTGTCCTGGTTAAGATTAGGGCACGGGTGAGGGTAAGGCTTCGGGTGAGGGTCAGGGTTAGGATTCGGGTTAGGGTTAGGGTTAGGGAATGGAGAGGGATTAGGGTACAGGTTAGGGTACGACAATGCTTAAGGGTTAGCGTAAGTGTGAGGGCACGAGTTAGTGTTGGTGTACTGGTTAAGACAATGGCACCGATGAGGGTAAGGCCTCGGAAAAGGGTCACGTTCAGGGTTTCGCTTAGGGTTAGTGTTAGGGAATGGGGAGGGATTAGGGTACAGGATAGGGTACGACAATGCTTAAGGGTTAGCGTACGTTTGAGGGCATGAGTTAGTGTTTGTGTACTGGTTAAGATTAGGGCATTGGTTAGGGTAGGGCATCGGAAGTGGGTCAGGTTTAGGGATGGGGTTAGGGTTAGGGTTAAGGAATGGGGAGGGATTAGGGTACAATTTAGGGTACGACAACGCTTAAGGTTTAGCGTACGTGTGAGGGCACGAGTTAGTGTTGGTGTCCTGGTTAAGATTAGGGCACGGGTGAGGGTAAGGCTTCGGGTGAGGGTCAGGGTTAGGATTCGGGTTAGGGTTAGGGTTAAGGAATGCAGAGGGATTAGGGTACAGCTTAGGTTACGACAGTGCTTAAGGGTTAGCGTTCGTGTGAGGGCAAGGGTTAGTGTTAGTGTCCTGGTTAAGATTAGGGCACGGGTGAGGTTAAGGCTTCAGGTGAGGGTCAGGGTTAGGATTCGGGTTAGGGTTAGGGTTAGGGAATGGGGAGGGATTAGGGTACAGTTTAGGGTACGACAACGATTAAGGGTTAGCGTACTTGTGAGGGCACAAGTTAGTGTTGGTGTCCTGGTTAAGATTAGGGCACGGGTGAGGGTAAGGCCTCGGAAGAGGGTCACGTTAAGGGTTAGGGAATGGGGATTGATTAGGGTACAGGTTAGGGTACGGCAACGGCTTAGGGTTGGCGTACGTTAGAGGGCATGGGTTAGTGTTGATGTACTGGTTAAAATTAGGACACGGGTAAGGGTAAAGTTTCGGGTGAGTGTCATGGTTAGGTTTCAGGTTAAGGTTAGGGTTAGGGAATGGAGAGGGATTAGGGTACAGGTTAGGGTACCGCTGCGGTTTAGTGTTAGCGTACGTGTGAGGGCACGAGTTAGTCTTGGTGTCCTGGTTAAGATTAGGGCACGGGTGAGGGTAAGGCTTCGGATGAGGGTCAGGGTTAGGATTCGGGTTAGGGTTAAGGTTAGGGAATGGAGAGGGATTAGGGTACAGGTTAGGGTACGACAATGCTTAAGGGTTAGCGTAAGTGTGAGGGCACGAGTTAGTGTTGGTGTACTGGTTAAGACAATGGCACCGATGAGGGTAATGCCTCGGAAAAGGGTCACGTTCAGGGTTTTGCTTAGGGTTAGGGTTAGGGAATGGGGAGGGATTAGGGTACAGGATAGGGAACGACAATGCTTAAGGGTTAGCGTACGTTTGAGGGCATGAGTTAGTGTTTGTGTACTGGTTAAGATTAGGGCATTGGTTAGGGTAGGGCATCGGAAGTGGGTCAGGTTTAGGGATGGGGTTAGGGTTAAGGAATGGGGAGGGATTAGGGTACAATTTAGGGTACGACAACGATTAAGGGTTAGCGTACGTGTGAGGGCACAAGTTAGTGTTGGTGTCCTGGTTAAGATTAGGGCACGGGTGAGGGTAAGGTTTCGGGTGAGGGTCAGGGATAGAATTCGGGTTAGGGTTAGGGTTAGGGAATGGGGAGATATTAGGGCACAGTTTAGGGTACCACAACGCTTAAGGTTTAGCGTACGTGTGAGGTCACTAGTTAGTGTTAGTGTACCGCTTACGATTAGGGCACGGGTGAGCGTAAGGCATCGGAAGAGGGTCACGTTAAGGGTTAGGGTTAGGGTTAGGGTTAGGGAATGGGGATTGATTAGGGTACAGGTTAGGGTACGGCAACGGCTTAGGGTTGGCGTACGTTAGAGGGCATGGGTTAGTGTTGATGTACTGGTTAAAATTAGGACACGGGTGAGGGTAAAGTTTCGGGTGAGTGTCATGGTTAGGTTTCAGGTTAGGGTTAGGGTTAGGGAATGGAGAGGGATTAGGGTACAGGTTAGGGTACCGCTGCGGTTTAGTGTTAGCGTACGTGTGAGGGCACGAGTTAGTCTTGGTGTCCTGGTTAAGATTAGGGCACGGGTGAGGGTAAGGCTTCAGGTGAGGGTCAGGGTTAGGATTCGGTTTAGGGTTAGGGTTAGGGAATGGAGAGGGATTAGGGTACAGGTTAGGGTACGACAATGCTTAAGGGTTAGCGTAAGTGTGAGGGCACGAGTTAGTGTTGGTGTACTGGTTAAGACAATGGCACCGATGAGGGTAAGGCCTCGGAAAAGGGTCACGTTCAGGGTTTCGCTTAGGGTTAGGGTTAGGGAATGGGGAGGGATTAGGGTACAGGATAGGGTACGACAATGCTTAAGGGTTAGCGTACGTTTGAGGGCATGAGTTAGTGTTTGTGTACTGGTTAAGATTAGGGCATTGGTTAGGGTACGGCATCGGAAGTGGGTCAGGTTTAGGGATGGGGTTAGGGTTAGGGTTAAGGAATGGGGAGGGATTAGGGTACAATTTAGGGTACGACAACGCTTAAGGTTTAGCGTACGTGTGAGGGCACGAGTTAGTGTTGGTGTCCTGGTTAAGATTAGGGCACGGGTGAGGGTAAGGCTTCGGGTGAGGGTCAGGGTTAGGATTCGGGTTAGGGTTAGGGTTAAGGAATGCAGAGGGATTAGGGTACAGCTTAGGTTACGACAGTGCTTAAGGGTTAGCGTTCGTGTGAGGGCAAGGGTTAGTGTTAGTGTCCTGGTTAAGATTAGGGCACGGGTGAGGTTAAGGCTTCAGGTGAGGGTCAGGGTTAGGATTCGGGTTAGGGTTAGGGTTAGGGAATGGGGAGGGATTAGGGTACAGTTTAGGGTACGACAACGATTAAGGGTTAGCGTACTTGTGAGGGCACAAGTTAGTGTTGGTGTCCTGGTTAAGATTAGGGCACGGGTGAGGGTAAGGCTTCGGGTGAGGGTCAGGGATAGAATTCGGGTTAGGGTTAGGGTTAGGGAATGGGGAGATATTAGGGCACAGTTTAGGGTACCACAACACTTAAGGTTTAGCGTACTTGTGAGGTCACTAGTTAGTGTTAGTGTACTGCTTATGATTAGGGCACGGGTTAGGGTAAGGCCTCGAAAGAGGGTCACGTTAAGGGTTAGGGAATGGGGATTGATTAGGGTACAGGTTAGGGTACGGCAACGGCTTAGGGTTGGCGTACGTTAGAGGGCATGGGTTAGTGTTGATGTACTGATTAAAATTAGGACACGTGTGAGGGTAAAGTTTCGGGTGAGTGTCATGGCTAGGTTTCAGGATAGGGTTAGGGTTAGGGAATGGAGAGGGATTAGTGTACAGGTTATGGTACCGCTGCGGTTTAGTGTTAGCGTACGTGTGAGGGCACGAGTTAGTCTTGGTGTCCTCGTTAAGATTATGGCACGGGTGAGGGTAAGGCTTCGGGTGAGGGTCAGGGTTAGGATTCGGGTTAGGGTTAGGGTTAAGGAATGCAGAGGGATTAGGGTACAGCTTAGGTTACGACAGTGCTTAAGGGTTAGCGTTCGTGTGAGGGCAAGGGTTAGTGTTAGTGTCCTGGTTAAGATTAGGGCACGGGTGAGGGTAAGGCTTCAGGTGAGGGTCAGGGTTAGGATTCGAGTTAGGGTTAGGGTTAGGGAATGGGGAGGGATTAGGGTACAGTTTAGGGTACGACAACGATTAAGGGTTAGCGTACTTGTGAGGGCACAAGTTAGTGTTGGTGTCCTGGTTAAGATTAGGGCACGGGTGAGGGTAAGGCTTCGGGTGAGGGTCAGGGATAGAATTCGGGTTAGGGTTAGGGTTAGGGAATGGGGAGATATTAGGGCACAGTTTAGGGTACCACAACGCTTAAGGTTTAGCGTACGTGTGAGGTCACTAGTTAGTGTTAGTGTACTGCTTACGATTAGGGCACGGGTGAGGGTAAGGCCTCGGAAGAGGGTCACGTTAAGGGTTAGGGAATGGGGATTGATTAGGGTACAGGTTAGGGTACGGCAACGGCTTAGGGTTGGCGTACGTTAGAGGGCATGGGTTAGTGTTGATGTACTGGTTAAAATTAGGACACGGGTGAGGGTAAAGTTTCGGGTGAGTGTCATGGTTAGATTTCAGGTTAGGGTTAGGGTTAGGGAATGGAGAGGGATTAGGGTACAGGTTAGGGTACCGCTGCGGTTTAGTGTTAGCGTACGTGTGAGGGCACGAGTTAGTCTTGGTGTCCTGGTTAAGATTATGGCACGGGTGAGGATAAGGCTTCGGGTGAGGGTAAGGGTTAGGATTCGGGTTAGGGTTAGGGTTAGGGAATGGAGAGGGATTAGGGTACAGGTTAGGGTACGACAATGCTTAAGGGTTAGCGTAAATGTGAGGGCACGAGTTAGTGTTGGTGTACTGGTTAAGACAACGGCACCGATGAGGGTAAGGCCTCGGAAAAGGGTCACGTTCAAGGTTTCGCTTAGGGTTAGGGTTAGGGAATGGGGAGGGATTAGGGTACAGGTTAGTGTACGACAATGCTTAAGGGTTAGCGTAAGTGTGAGGGCACGAGTTAGTGTTGGTGTACTGGTTAAGACAATGGCACCGATGAGGGTAAGTCCTCGGAAAAGGGTCACGTTCAGGGTTTCACTTAGGGTTAGGGTTAGGGAATGGGGAGGGATTAGGGTACAGGATAGGGTACGACAATGCTTAAGGGTTAGCGTACGTTTGAGGGCATGAGTTAGTGTTTGTGTACTGGTTAAGATTAGGGCATTGGTTAGGGTAGGGCATCGGAAGTGAGTCAGGTTTAGGGATGGGGTTAGTGTTAAGGAATGGGGAGGGATTAGTGTACAATTTAGGGTACGACAACGCTTAAGGTTTAGCGTACGTGTGAGGGCACGAGTTAGTGTTGGTGTCCTGGTTAAGATTAGGGCACGGGTGAGGGTAAGGCTTCGGGTGAGGGTCAGGGTTAGGATTCGGGTTAGGGTTAGGGTTAAGGAATGCAGAGGGATTAGGGTACAGCTTAGGGTACGACAGTGCTTAAGGGTTAGCGTTCGTGTGAGGGCAAGGGTTAGTGTTGGTGTCCTGGTTAAGATTAGGGCACGGGTGAGGGTAAGGCTTCGGGTGAGGGTCAGGGTTAGGATTCGGGTTAGGGTTAGGGTTAAGGAATGCAGAGGGATTAGGGTACAGCTTAGGTTACGACAGTGCTTAAGGGTTAGCGTTCGTGTGAGGGCAAGGGTTAGTGTTAGTGTCCTGGTTAAGATTAGGGCACAGGTGAGGGTAAGGCTTCGGGTGAGGGTCAGGGATAGAATTCGGGTTAGGGTTAGGGTTAGGGAATGGGGAGATATTAGGGCACAGTTTAGGGTACCACAACGCTTAAGGTTTAGCGTACGTGTGAGGTCACTAGTTAGTGTTAGTGTACTGCTTACGATTAGGGCACGGGTGAGGGTAAGGCCTCGGAAGAGGGTCACGTTAAGGGTTAGGGTTAGGGTTAGGGTTAGGGAATGGGGATTGATTAGGGTACAGGTTAGGGTACGGCAACGGCTTAGGGTTGGCGTACGTTAGAGGGCATGGGTTAGTGTTGATGTACTGGTTAAAATTAGGACACGGGTAAGGGTAAAGTTTCGGGTGAGTGTCATGGTTAGGTTTCAGGTTAAGGTTAGGGTTAGGGAATGGAGAGGGATTAGGGTACAGGTTAGGGTATGCTGCGGTTTAGTGTTAGCGTACGTGTGAGGGCACGAGTTAGTCTTGGTGTCCTGGTTAAGATTAGGGCACGGGTGAGGGTAAGGCTTCGGATGAGGGTCAGGGTTAGGATTCGGGTTACGGTTAGGGTTAGGGAATGGAGAGGGATTAGGGTACAGGTTAGGGTACGACAATGCTTAAGGGTTAGCGTAAGTGTGAGGGCACGAGTTAGTGTTGGTGTACTGGTTAAGACAATGGCACCGATGAGGGTAAGGCCTCGGAAAAGGGTCACGTTCAGGGTTTCGCTTTGGGTTAGGTTTAGGGAATGGGGAGGGATTAGGGTACAGGATAGGGAACGACAATGCGTAAGGGTTAGCGTACGTTTGAGGGCATGAGTTAGTGGTTGTGTACTGGTTAAGATTAGGGCATTGGTTAGGGTAGGGCATCGGAAGTGTGTCAGGTTTAGGGATGGGGTTAGGGTTAAGGAATGGGGAGGGATTAGGGTACAATTTAGGGTACGACAACGATTAAGGTTTAGCGTACGTGTGAGGGCACGAGTTAGTGTTGGTGTCCTGGTTAAGATTAGGGCACGGGTGAGGGTAAGGCTTCGGGTGAGGGTCAGGGTTAGGATTCGGGTTAGGGTTAGGGTTAAGAAATGCAGAGGGATTAGGGTACAGCTTAGGGTACGACAGTGCTTAAGGGTTAGCGTTCGTGTGAGGGCAAGGGTTAGTGTTAGTGTCCTGGTTAAGATTAGGGCACGGGTGAGGGTAAGGCTTCAAGTGAGGGTCAGGGTTAGGATTCGGGTTAGGGTTAGGTTTAGGGAATGGGGAGATATTAGGGCACAGTTTAGGGTACCACAACGCTTAAGGTTTAGCGTACGTGTGAGGGCACAAGTTAGTTTTGGTGTCCTGGTTAAGATTAGGGCACGGTGAGGGTAAGGTTTCGGGTGAGGGTCAGGGATAGAATTCGGGTTAGGGTTAGGTTTAGGGAATGGGGAGATATTAGGGTACAGTTTAGGGTACCACAACGCTTAAGGTTTAGCGTACGTGTGAGGTCACTAGTTAGTGTTAGTGTACTGCTTACGATTAGGGCACGGGTGAGGGTAAGGCCTCGGAAGAGGGTCACGTTAAGCGTTAGGGAATGGGGATTGATTAGGGTACAGGTTAGGGTACGGCAACGGCTTAGGGTTGGCGTACGTTAGAGGGCATGGGTTAGTGTTGATGTACTGGTTAAAATTAGGACACGGGTGAGGGTAAAGTTTCGGGTGAGTGTCATGGTTAGGTTTCAGGTTAGGGTTAGGGTTAGGGAATGGAGAGGGATTAGGGTACAGGTTAGGGTACCGCTGCGGTTTAGTGTTAGCGTACGTGTGAGGGCACGAGTTAGTCTTGGTGTCCTGGTTAAGATTAGGGCACGGGTGAGGGTAAGGCTTCGGGTGAGGGTCAGGGTTAGGATTCGGGTTAGGGTTAGGGTTAGGGAATGGAGAGGGATTAGGGTACAGGTTAGGGTACGACAATGCTTAAGGGTTAGCGTAAGTGTGAGGGCACGAGTTAGTGTTGGTGTACTGGTTAAGACAATGGCACCGATGAGGGTAAGTCCTCGGAAAAGGGTCACGTTCAGGGTTTCACTTAGGGTTAGGGTTAGGGAATGGGGAGGGATTAGGGTACAGGATAGGGTACGACAATGCTTAAGGGTTAGCGTACGTTTGAGGGCATGAGTTAGTGTTTGTGTACTGGTTAAGATTAGGGCATTGGTTAGGGTAGGGCATCGGAAGTGGGTCAGGTTTAGGGATGGGGTTAGGGTTAAGGAATGGAGAGGGATTAGGGTACAATTTAGGGTACGACAACGCTTAAGGTTTAGCGTACGTGTGAGGGCACGAGTTAGTGTTGGTGTCCTGGTTAAGATTAGGGCACGGGTGAGGGTAAGGCTTCGGGTGAGGGTCAGGGTTAGGATTCGGGTTAGGGTTAGGGTTAAGGAATGCAGAGGGATTAGGGTACAGCTTAGGGTACGACAGTGCTTAAGGGTTAGCGTTCGTGTGAGGGCAAGGGTTAGTGTTGGTGTCCTGGTTAAGATTAGGGCACGGGTGAGGGTAAGGCTTCGGGTGAGGGTCAGGGTTAGGATTCGGGTTAGGGTTAGGGTTAAGGAATGGGGAGGGATTAGGTTACAGTTTAGGGTACGACAACGATTAAGGGTTAGCTTACCTGTGAGGGCACAAGTTAGTGTTGGTGTCCTGGTTAAGATTAGGGCACGGGTGAGGGTAAGGTTTCTGGTGAGGGTCAGGGATAGAATTCGGGTTAGGGTTAGGGTTAGGGAATGGGGAGATATTAGGGCACAGTTTAGGGTACCACAACGCTTAAGGTTTAGCGTACGTGTGAGGTCACTAGTTAGTGTTAGTGTACTGCTTACGATTAGGGCACGGGTGAGGGTAAGGCCTCGGAAGAGGGTCACGTTAAGGGTTAGGGTTAGGGTTAGGGTTAGGGAATGGGGATTGATTAGGTTACAGGTTAGGGTACGGCAACGGCTTAGGGTTGGCGTACGTTAGAGGGCATGGGTTAGTGTTGATGTACTGGTTAAAATTAGGACACGGGTGAGGGTAAAGTTTCGGGTGAGTGTCATGGTTAGGTTTCAGGTTAGGGTTAGGGTTAGGGAATGGAGAGGGATTAGGGTACAGGTTAGGGTACCGCTGCGGTTTAGTCTTAGCTTACGTGTGAAGGCACGAGTTAGTCTTGGTGTCCTGGTTAAGATTATGGCACGGGTGAGGGTAAGGCTTCGGGTGAGGGTCAGGGTTAGGATTCGGGTTAGGGTTAGGGTTAGGGAATGGGGAGGGATTAGGGTGCAGTTTAGGGTACGACAACGATTAAGGGTTAGCGTACTTGTGAGGGCACAAGTTAGTGTTGGTGTCCTGGTTAAGATTAGGGCACGGGTGAGGGTAAGGCTTCGGGTGAGGGTCAGGGATAGAATTCGGGTTAGGGTTAGGGTTAGGGAATGGGGAGACATTAGGGCACAGTTTAGGGTACCACAACGCTTAAGGTTTAGCGTACGTTTGAGGTCACTAGTTAGTGTTAGTGTACTGGTTACGATTAGGGCACGGGTGAGGGTAAGGCCTCGGAAGAGAGTCACGTTATGGGTTAGGGAATGGGGATTGATTAGGGTACAGGTTAGGGTACGGCAACGGCTTAGGGTTGGCGTACGTTAGAGGGCATGGGTTAGTGTTGATGTACTGGTTAAAATTAGGACACGGGTGAGGGTAAAGTTTCGGGTGAGTGTCATGGTTAGGTTTCAGGTTAGGGTTAGGGTTAGGGAATGGAGAGGGATTAGGGTACAGGTTAGGGTACCGCTGCGGTTTAGTGTTAGCGTACGTGTGAGGGCACGAGTTAGTCTTGGTGTCCTGGTTAAGATTAGGGCACGGGTGAGGGTAAGGCTTCGGGTGAGGGTCAGGGTTAGGATTCGGGTTACGGTTAGGGTTAGGGAATGGAGAGGGATTAGGGTACAGGTTAGGGTACAACAATGCTTAAGGGTTAGCGTAAATGTGAGGGCACAAGTTAGTGTTGGTGTACTGGTTAAGACAACGGCACCGATGAGGGTAAGGCCTCGGAAAAGGGTCACGTTCAGGGTTTCGCTTAGGGTTAGGGTTAGGGAATGGGGAGGGATTAGGGTACAGGATAGGGTACGACAATGCTTAAGGGTTAGCATACGTTTGAGGGCATGAGTTAGTGTTTGTGTACAGGTTAAGATTAGGGCATTGGTTAGGGTAGGGCATCGGAAGTGGGTCAGGTTTAGGGATGGGGTTAGGGTTAGGGTTAAGGAATGGGGAGGGATTAGGGTACAATTTAGGGTACGACAACGCTTAAGGTTTAGCGTACGTGTGAGGGCACGAGTTAGTGTTGGTGTCCTGGTTAAGATTAGGGCACGGGTGAGGGTAAGGCTTCGGGTGAGGGTCAGGGTTAGGATTCGGGTTAGGGTTAGGGTTAAGGAATGCAGAGGGATTAGGGTACAGCTTAGGGTACGACAGTGCTTAAGGGTTAGCGTTCGTGTGAGGGCAAGGGTTAGTGTTGGTGTCCTGGTTAAGATTAGGGCACGGGTGAGGGTAAGGCTTCGGGTGAGGGTCAGGGTTAGGATTCGGGTTAGGGTTAGGGTTAAGGAATGGGGAGGGATTAGGTTACAGTTTAGGGTACGACAACGATTAAGGGTTAGCTTACCTGTGAGGGCACAAGTTAGTGTTGGTGTCCTGGTTAAGATTAGGGCACGGGTGAGGGTAAGGTTTATGGTGAGGGTCAGGGATAGAATTCGGGTTAGGGTTAGGGTTAGGGAATGGGGAGATATTAGGGCACAGTTTAGGGTACCACAACGCTTAAGGTTTAGCGTACGTGTGAGGTCACTAGTTAGTGTTAGTGTACTGCTTACGATTAGGGCACGGGTGAGGGTAAGGCCTCGGAAGAGGGTCACGTTAAGGGTTAGGGTTAGGGTTAGTGTTAGGGAATGGGGATTGATTAGGTTACAGGTTAGGGTACGGCAACGGCTTAGGGTTGGCGTACGTTAGAGGGCATGGGTTAGTGTTGATGTACTGGTTAAAATTAGGACACTGGTGAGGGTAAAGTTTCGGGTGAGTGTCATGGTTAGGTTTCAGGTTAGGGTTAGGGTTAGGGAATGGAGAGGGATTAGGGTACAGGTTAGGGTACCGCTGCGGTTTAGTGTTAGCTTACGTGTGAAGGCACGAGTTAGTCTTGGTGTCCTGGTTAAGATTATGGCACGGGTGAGGGTAAGGCTTCGGGTGAGGGTCAGGGTTAGGATTCGGGTTAGGGTTAGGGTTAGGGAATGGGGAGGGATTAGGGTGCAGTTTAGGGTACGACAACGATTAAGGGTTAGCGTACTTGTGAGGGCACAAGTTAGTGTTGGTGTCCTGGTTAAGATTAGGGCACGGGTGAGGGTAAGGCTTCGGGTGAGGGTCAGGGATAGAATTCGGGTTAGGGTTAGGGTTAGGGAATGGGGAGACATTAGGGCACAGTTTAGGGTACCACAACGCTTAAGGTTTAGCGTACGTTTGAGGTCACTAGTTAGTGTTAGTGTACTGCTTACGATTAGGGCACGGGTGAGGGTAAGGCCTCGGAAGAGAGTCACGTTATGGGTTAGGGAATGGGGATTGATTAGGGTACAGGTTAGGGTACGGCAACGGCTTAGGGTTGGCGTACGTTAGAGGGCATGGGTTAGTGTTGATGTACTGGTTAAATTAGGACACGGGTGAGGGTAAAGTTTCGGGTGAGTGTCATGGTTAGGTTTCAGGTTAGGGTTAGGGTTAGGGAATGGAGAGGGATTAGGGTACAGGTTAGGGTACCGCTGCGGTTTAGTGTTAGCGTACGTGTGAGGGCACGAGTTAGTCTTGGTGTCCTGGTTAAGATTAGGGCACGGGTGAGGGTAAGGCTTCGGGTGAGGGTCAGGGTTAGGATTCGGGTTAGGGTTAGGGTTAGGGAATGGAGAGGGATTAGGGTACAGGTTAGGGTACAACAATGCTTAAGGGTTAGCGTAAATGTGAGGGCACAAGTTAGTGTTGGTGTACTGGTTAAGACAACGGCACCGATGAGGGTAAGGCCTCGGAAAAGGGTCACGTTCAGGGTTTCGCTTAGGGTTAGGGTTAGGGAATGGGGAGGGATTAGGGTACAGGATAGGGTACGACAATGCTTAAGGGTTAGCATACGTTTGAGGGCATGAGTTAGTGTTTGTGTACAGGTTAAGTTTAGGGCATTGGTTAGGGTAGGGCATCGGAAGTGGGTCAGGTTTAGGGATGGGGTTAGGGTTAGGGTTAAGGAATGGGGAGGGATTAGGGTACAATTTAGGGTACGACAACGCTTAAGGTTTAGCGTACGTGTGAGGGCACGAGTTAGTGTTGGTGTCCTGGTTAAGATTAGGGCACGGGTGATGGTAAGGCTTCGGGTGAGGGTCAAGGTTAGGATTCAGGTTAGGCTTAGGGTTAAGGAATGCAGAGGGATTAGGGTACAGCTTAGGTTACGACAGTGCTTAAGGGTTAGCGTTCGTGTGAGGGCAAGGGTTAGTGTTAGTGTCCTGGTTAAGATTAGGGCACGGGTGAGGGTAAGACTTCAGGTGAGGGTCAGGGTTAGGATTCGAGTTAGGGTTAGGGTTAGGGAATGGGGAGGGATTAGGGTACAGTTTAGGGTACGACAACGATTAAGGGTTAGCGTACTTGTGAGGGCACAAGTTAGTGTTGGTGTCCTGGTTAAGATTAGGGCACGGGTGAGGGTAAGGCTTCGGGTGAGGGTCAGGGATAGAATTCGGGTTAGGGTTAGTGTTAGGGAATGGGGAGATATTAGGGCACACTTTAGGGTACCCCAACGCTTAAGGTTTAGCGTACGTGTGAGGTCACTAGTTAGTGTTAGTGTACTGCTTACGATTAGGGCACGGGTGAGGGTAAGGCCTCGGAAGAGGGTCACGTTAAGCGTTAGGGAATGGGGATTGATTAGGGTACAGGTTAGGGTACGGCAACGGCTTAGGGTTGGCGTACGTTAGAGGGCATGGGTTAGTGTTGATGTACTGGTTAAAATTAGGACACGGGTGAGGGTAAAGTTTCGGGTGAGTGTCATGGTTAGGTTTCAGGTTAGGGTTAGGGTTAGGGAATGGAGAGGGATTAGGGTACAGGTTAGGGTACCGCTGCGGTTTAGTGTTAGCGTACGTGTGAGGGCACGAGTTAGTCTTGGTGTCCTGGTTAAGATTAGGGCACGGGTGAGGGTAAGGCTTCGGGTGAGGGTCAGCGTTAGGATTCGGGTTAGGGTTAGGGTTAGGGAATGGAGAGGGATTAGGGTACAGGTTAGGGTACGACAATGCTTAAGGGTTAGCGTAAATGTGAGGGCACGAGTTAGTGTTGGTGTACTGGTTAAGACAACGGCACCGATGAGGGTAAGGCCTCGGAAAAGGGTCACGTTCAGGGTTTCGCTTAGGGTTAGGGTTAGGGAATGGGGAGGGATTAGGGTACAGGATAGGGTACGACAATGCTTAAGGGTTAGCGTACGTTTGAGGGCATGAGTTAGTGTTTGTGTACAGGTTAAGTTTAGGGCATTGGTTAGGGTAGGGCATCGGAAGTGGGTCAGGTTTAGGGATGGGGTTAGGGTTAGGGTTAAGGAATGGGGAGGGATTAGGGTACAATTTAGGGTACGACAACGCTTAAGGTTTAGCGTACGTGTGAGGGCACGAGTTAGTGTTGGTGTCCTGGTTAAGATTAGGGCACGGGTGATGGTAAGGCTTCGGGTGAGGGTCAGGGTTAGGATTCGGGTTAGGCTTAGGGTTAAGGAATGCAGAGGGATTAGGGTACAGCTTAGGTTACGACAGTGCTTAAGGGTTAGCGTTCGTGTGAGGGCAAGGGTTAGTGTTAGTGTCCTGGTTAAGATTAGGGCACGGGTGAGGGTAAGGCTTCAGGTGAGGGTCAGGGTTAGGATTCGAGTTAGGGTTAGGGTTAGGGAATGGGGAGGGATTAGGGTACAGTTTAGGGTACGACAACGATTAAGGGTTAGCGTACTTGTGAGGGCACAAGTTAGTGTTGGTGTCCTGGTTAAGATTAGGGCACGGGTGAGGGTAAGGCTTCGGGTGAGGGTCAGGGATAGAATTCGGGTTAGGGTTAGTGTTAGGGAATGGGGAGATATTAGGGCACACTTTAGGGTACCCCAACGCTTAAGGTTTAGCGTACGTGTGAGGTCACTAGTTAGTGTTAGTGTACTGCTTACGATTAGGGCACGGGTGAGGGTAAGGCCTCGGAAGAGGGTCACGTTAAGGGTTAGGGTTAGGGTTAGGGTTAGGGAATGGGGATTGATTAGGTTATAGGTTAGGGTACGGCAACGGCTTAGGGTTGGCGTACGTTAGAGGGCATGGGTTAGTGTTGATGTACTGGTTAAAATTAGGACACGGGTGAGGGTAAAGTTTCGGGTGAGTGTCATGGTTAGGTTTCAGGTTAGGGTTAGGGTTAGGGAATGGAGAGGGATTAGGGTACAGGTTAGGGTACCGCTGCGGTTTAGTGTTAGCTTACGTGTGAAGGCACGAGTTAGTCTTGGTGTCCTGGTTAAGATTATGGCACGGGTGAGGGTAAGGCTTCCGGTGAGGGTCAGGGTTAGGATTCGGGTTAGGGTTAGGGTTAGGGAATGGAGAGGGATTAGGGTACAGGTTAGGGTACGACAATGCTTAAGGGTTAGCGTAAATGTGAGGGCACGAGTTAGTGTTGGTGTACTGGTTAAGACAACGGCACCGATGAGGGTAAGGCCTCGGAAAAGGGTCACGTTCAGGGTTTCGCTTAGGGTTAGGGTTAGGGAATGGGGAGGGATTAGGGTACAGGATAGGGTACGACAATGCTTAAGGGTTAGCGTACGTTTGAGGGCATGAGTTAGTGTTTGTGTACTGGTTAAGATTAGGGCATTGGTTAGGGTAGGGCATCGGAAGTGGGTCAGGTTTAGGGATGGGGTTAGGGTTAGGGTTAAGGAATGGGGAGGGATTAGGGTACAATTTAGGTTACGACAACGCTTAAGGTTTAGCGTACGTGTGAGGGCACGAGTTAGTGTTGGTGTCCTGGTTAAGTTTAGGGCACGGGTGAGGGTAAGGCTTCGGGTGAGGGTCAGGGTTAGGATTCGGGTTAGGGTTAGGGTTAAGGAATGCAGAGGGATTAGGGTACAGCTTAGGTTACGACAGTGCTTAAGGGTTAGCGTTCATGTGAGGGCAAGGGTTAGTGTTAGTGTCCTGGTTAAGATTAGGGCACGGGTGAGGGTAAGGCTTCGGGTGAGGGTCAGGGATAGAATTCGGGTTAGGGTTAGGGTTAGGGAATGGGGAGATATTAGGGCACAGTTTAGGGTACCACAACGCTTAAGGTTTAGCGTACGTGTGAGGTCACTAGTTAGTGTTAGTGTACTGCTTACGATTAGGGCACGGGTGAGGGTAAGGCCTCGCAAGAGAGTCACGTTAAGGGTTAGGGAATGGGGATTGATTAGGGTACAGGTTAGGGTACGGCAACGGGTTAGGGTTGGCGTACGTTAGAGGGCATGGGTTAGTGTTGATGTACTGGTTAAAATTAGGACACGGGTGAGGGTAAAGTTTCGGGTGAGTGTCATGGTTAGGTTTCAGGTTAGGGTTAGGGTTAGGGAATGGAGAGGGATTAGGGTACAGGTTAGGGTACCGCTGCGGTTTAGTGTTAGCGTACGTGTGAGGGCACGAGTTAGTCTTGGTGTCCTGGTTAAGATTAGGGCACGGGTGAGGGTAAGGCTTCGGGTGAGGGTCAGGGTTAGGATTCGGGTTAGGTTTAGGGTTAGGGAATGGAGAGGGATTAGGGTACAGGTTAGGGTACAACAATGCTTAAGGGTTAGCGTAAATGTGAGGGCACGAGTTAGTGTTGGTGTACTGGTTAAGACAACGGCACCGATGAGGGTAAGGCCTCGGAAAAGGGTCACGTTCAGGGTTTCGCTTAGGGTTAGGGTTAGGGAATGGGGAGGGATTACAGTACAGGATAGGGTACGACAATGCTTAAGGGTTAGCGTACGTTTGAGGGCATGAGTTAGTGTTTGTGTACAGGTTAAGATTAGGGCATTGGTTAGGGTAGGGCATCGGAAGTGGGTCAGGTTTAGGGATGGGGTTAGGGTTAGGGTTAAGGAATGGGGAGGCATTAGGGTACAATTTAGGGTACGACAACGCTTAAGGTTTAGCGTACGTGTGAGGGCACGAGTTAGTGTTGGTGTCCTGGTTAAGGTTAGGGCACGGGTGATGGTAAGGCTTCGGGTGAGGGTCAGGGTTAGGATTCGGGTTAGGGTTAGGGTTAAGGAATGCAGAGGGATTAGGGTACAGCTTAGGTTACGACAGTGCTTAAGGGTTAGCGTTCGTGTGAGGGCAAGGGTTAGTGTTAGTGTCCTGGTTAAGATTAGGGCACGGGTGAGGGTAAGGCTTCAGGTGAGGGTCAGGGTTAGGATTCGAGTTAGGGTTAGGGTTAGGGAATGGGGAGGGTTTAGGGTACAGTTTAGGGTACGACAACGATTAAGGGTTAGCGTACTTGTGAGGGCACAAGTTAGTGTTGGTGTCCTGGTTAAGATTAGGGCACGGGTGAGGGTAAGGCTTCGGGTGAGGTTCAGGGATAGAATTCGGGTTAGGGTTAGTGTTAGGGAATGGGGAGATATTAGGGCACAGTTTAGGGTACCCCAACGCTTAAGGTTTAGCGTACGTGTGAGGTCACTAGTTAGTGTTAGTGTACTGCTTACGATTAGGGCACGGGTGAGGGTAAGGCTTTGGAAGAGGGTCACGTTAAGGGTTAGGGAATGGGGATTGATTAGGGTACAGGTTAGGGTACGGCAACGGCTTAGGGTTGGCGTACGTTAGAGGGCATGGGTTAGTGTTGATGTACTGGTTAAAATTAGGACACGGGTGAGGGTAAAGTTTCGGGTGAGTGTCATGCTTAGGTTTCAGGTTAGGGTTAGGGTTAGGGAATGGAGAGGGATTAGGGTACAGGTTAGGGTACCGCTGCGGTTTAGTGTTAGCGTACGTGTGAGGGCACGAGTTAGTCTTGGTGTCCTGGTTAAGATTAGGGCACGGGTGAGGGTAAGGCTTCGGGTGAGGGTCAGGGTTAGGATTCGGGTTAGGGTTAGGGTTAGGGTATGGAGAGGGATTAGGGTACAGGTTAGGGTACGACAATGCTTAAGGGTTAGCGTAAGTGTGAGGGCACGAGTTAGTGTTGGTGTACTGGTTAAGACAATGGCACCGATGAGGGTAAGTCCTCGGAAAAGGGTCACGTTCAGGGTTTCACTTAGGGTTAGGGTTAGGGAATGGGGAGGGATTAGGGTACAGGATAGGGTACGACAATGCTTAAGGGTTAGCGTACGTTTGAGGGCATGAGTTAGTGTTTGTGTACTGGTTAAGATTAGGGCATTGGTTAGGGTAGGGCATCGGAAGTGGGTCAGGTTTAGGGATGGGGTTAGGGTTAAGGAATGGGGAGGGATTAGGGTACAATTTAGGGTACGACAACGCTTAAGGTTTAGCGTACGTGTGAGGGCACGAGTTAGTGTTGGTGTCCTGGTTAAGATTAGGGCACGGGTGAGGGTAAGGCTTCGGGTGAGGGTCAGGGTTAGGATTCGGGTTAGGGTTAGGGTTAAGGAATGCAGAGGGATTAGGGTACAGCTTAGGGTACAACAGTGCTTAAGGGTTAGCGTTCGTGTGAGGGCAAGGGTTAGTGTTGGTGTCCTGGTTAAGATTAGGGCACGGGTGAGGGTAAGGCTTCGGGTGAGGGTGAGGGTTAGGATTCGGGTTAGGGTTAGGGTTAAGGAATGCAGAGGGATTAGGGTACAGCTTAGGTTACGACAGTGCTTAAGGGTTAGCGTTCGTGTGAGGGCAAGGGTTAGTGTTAGTGTCCTGGTTAAGATTAGGGCACGGGTGAGGGTAAGGCTTCAGGTGAGGGTCAGGGTTAGGATTCGAGTTAGGGTTAGGGTTAGGGAATGGGGAGATATTAGGGCACAGTTTAGGGTACCACAACGCTTAAGGTTTAGCGTACGTGTGAGGTCACTAGTTAGTGTTAGTGTACTGCTTACGATTAGGGCACGGGTGAGGGTAAGGCCTCGGAAGACGGTCACGTTAAGGGTTAGGGAATGGGGATTGATTAGGGTACAGGTTAGGGTACGGCAACGGCTTAGGGTTGGCGTACGTTAGAGGGCATGGGTTAGTGTTGATGTACTGGTTAAAATTAGGACACGGGTGAGGGTAAAGTTTCGGGTGAGTGTCATGGTTAGGTTTCAGGTTAGGGTTAGGGTTAGGGAATGGAGAGGGATTAGGGTACAGGTTAGGGTACCGCTGCGGTTTAGTGTTAGCGTACGTGTGAGGGCACGAGTTAGTCTTGGTGTCCTGGTTAAGATTATGGCAGGGGTGAGGGTAAGGCTTCGGGTGAGGGTCAGCGTTACGATTCGGGTTAGGGTTAGGGTTAGGGAATGGAGAGGGATTAGGGTACAGGTTAGGGTACGACAATGCTTAAGGGTTAGCGTAAATGTGAGCGCACGAGTTAG
This sequence comes from Inia geoffrensis, assembly GCA_036417435.1. Taxonomy (NCBI): domain Eukaryota; kingdom Metazoa; phylum Chordata; class Mammalia; order Artiodactyla; family Iniidae; genus Inia; species Inia geoffrensis. The sequence continues at coordinate 794,484 of CM070918.1, forward strand.
TGTTGGTGTACTGGTTAAGACAACGGCACCGATGAGGGTAAGTCCTCGGAAAAGGGTCACGTTCAGGGTTTCGCTTAGGGTTAGGGTTAGGGAATGGGGAGGGATTAGGGTACAGGATAGGGTACGACAATGCTTAAGGGTTAGCGTACGTTTGAGGGCATGAGTTAGTGTTTGTGTACTGGTTAAGATTAGGGCATTGGTTAGGGTAGGGCATCGGAAGTGGGTCAGGTTTAGGGATGGGGTTAGGGTTAGGGTTAAGGAATGGGGAGGGATTAGGGTACAATTTAGGGTACGACAACGCTTAAGGTTTAGCGTACGTGTGAGGGCACGAGTTAGTGTTGGTGTCCTGGTTAAGATTAGGGCACGGGTGAGGGTAAGGCTTCGGGTGAGGGTCAGGGTTAGGATTCGGGTTAGGGTTAGGGTTAAGGAATGCAGAGGGATTAGGGTACAGCTTAGGTTACGACAGTGCTTAAGGGTTAGCGTCCGTGTGAGGGCAAGTGTTAGTGTTAGTGTCCTGGTTAAGATTAGGGCACGGGTGAGTGTAAGGCTTCAGGTGAGGGTCAGGGTTAGGCTTCGAGTTAGGGTTAGGGTTAGGGAATGGGGAGGGATTAGGGTACAGTTTAGGGTACGACAATGATTAAGGGTTAGCGTACTTGTGAGGGCACAAGTTAGTGTTGGTGTCCTGGTTAAGATTAGGGCACGGGTGAGGGTAAGGCTTCGGGTGAGGGTCAGGGATAGAATTCGGGTTAGGGTTAGGGTTAGGAAATGGGGAGATATTAGGGCACAGTTTAGGGTACCACAACGCTTAAGGTTTAGCGTAGGTGTGAGGTCACTAGTTAGTGTTAGTGTACTGCTTATGATTAGGGCACGGGTGAGGGTAAGGCCTCGGAAGAGGGTCACGTTAAGGGTTAGGGAATGGGGATTGATTAGGGTACAGGTTAGGGTACGGCAACGGCTTAGGGTTGGCGTACGTTAGAGGGCATGGGTTAGTGTTGATGTACTGGTTAAAATTAGGACACGGGTGAGGGTAAAGTTTCGGGTGAGTGTCATGGTTAGGTTTCAGGTTAGGGTTAGGGTTAGGGAATGGAGAGGGATTAGGGTACAGGTTAGGGTACCGCTGCGGTTTAGTGTTAGCGTACGTGTGAGGGCACGAGTTAGTCTTGGTGTCCTGGTTAAGATTAGGGCACGGGTGAGGGTAAGGCTTCGGGTGAGGGTCAGGGTTAGGATTCGGGTTAGGGTTAGGGTTAAGGAATGCAGAGGGATTAGGGTACAGCTTAGGGTACGACAGTGCTTAATGGTTAGCGTTCGTGTGAGGGCAAGGGTTAGTGTTAGTGTCCTGGTTAAGATTAGGTCACGGGTGAGGGTAAGGCTTCAGGTGAGGGTCAGGGTTAGGATTCGGGTTAGGGTTAGGGTTAGGGAATGGGGAGAGATTAGGTTACAGTTTAGGGTACGACAACGATTAAGGGTTAGCGTACGTGTGAGGGCACAAGTTAGTGTTGGTGTCCTGGTTAAGATTAGGGCACGGGTGAGGGTAAGGTTTCGGGTGAGGGTCAGGGATAGAATTCGGGTTAGGGTTAGGGTTAGGGAATGGGGAGATATTAGGGCACAGTTTAGGGTACCACAACGCTTAAGGTTTAGCGTACGTGTGAGGTCACTAGTTAGTGTTAGTGTACTGCTTACGATTAGGGCACGGGTGAGGGTAAGGCCTCGGAAGAGGGTCACGTTAAGGGTTAGGGTTAGGGTTAGGGTTAGGGAATGGGGATTGATTAGGGTACAGGTTAGGGTACGGCAACGGCTTAGGGTTGGCGTACGTTAGAGGGCATGGGTTAGTGTTGATGTACTGTTTAAAATTAGGACACGGGTAAGGGTAAAGTTTCGGGTGAGTGTCATGGTTAGGTTTCAGGTTAAGGTTAGGGTTAGGGAATGGAGAGGGATTAGGGTACAGGTTAGGGTACCGCTGCGGTTTAGTGTTAGCGTACGTGTGAGGGCACGAGTTAGTCTTGGTGTCCTGGTTAAGATTAGGGCACGGATGAGGGTAAGGCTTCGGATGAGCGTCAGGGTTAGGATTCGGGTTAGGGTTAGGGTTAGGGAATGGAGAGGGAGTAGGGTACAGGTTAGGGTACGACAATGCTTAATGGTTAGCGTAAGTGTGAGGGCACGAGTTAGTTTTGGTGTACTGGTTAAGACAATGGCACCGATGAGGGTAAGTCCTCGGAAAAGGGTCACGTTCAGGGTTTCGCTTAGGGTTAGGGTTAGGGAATGGGGAGGGATTTGGGTACAGGATAGGGTACGACAATGCTTAAGGGTTAGCGTACGTTTGAGGGCATGAGTTAGTGTTTGTGTACTGGTTAAGATTAGGGCATTGGTTAGGGTAGGGCATCGGAAGTGGGTCAGGTTTAGGGATGGGGTTAGGGTTAAGGAATGGGGAGGGATTAGGGTACAATTTAGGGTACGACAACGCTTAAGGTTTAGCGTACGTGTGAGGGCACGAGTTAGTGTTGGTGTCCTGGTTAAGATTATGGCACGGGTGAGGGTAAGGCTTCGGGTGAGGGTCAGGGTTAGGATTCGGGTTAGGGTTAGGGTTAAGGAATGCAGAGGGATTAGGGTACAGCTTAGGGTACGACAGTGCTTAAGGGTTAACGTTCGTGTGAGGGCAAGGGTTAGTGTTAGTGTCCTGGTTAAGATTAGGGCATGGGTGAGGGTAAGGCTTCAGGTGAGGGTCAGGGTTAGGATTCGGGTTAGGGTTAGGCTTAGGGAATGGGGAGGGATTAGGGTACAGTTTAGGGTACGACAACGATTAAGTGTTAGCGTACGTGTGAGGGCACAAGTTAATGTTGGTGTCCTGGTTAAGATTAGGGCACGGGTGAGGGTAAGATTTCGGGTGAGGGTCAGGGATAGAATTCGGGTTAGGGTTAGGGTTAGGGAATGGGGAGATATTAGGGGACAGTTTAGGGTACCACAACGCTTAAGGTTTAGCGTACGTGTGAGGTCACTAGTTACTGTTAGTGTACTGCTTACGATTAGGGCACGGGTGAGGGTTAGGCCTCGGACGAGGGTCACGTTAAGGGTTAGGGTTAGGGTTAGGGTTAGGGAATGGGGATTGATTAGGGTACAGGTTAGGGTACGGCAACGGCTTAGGGTTGGCGTACGTTAGAGGGCATGGGTTAGTGTTGATGTACTGGGTAAAATTAGGACACGGGTGAGGGTAAAGTTTCGGGTGAGTGTCATGGTTAGGTTTCAGGTTAGGGTTAGGGTTAGGGAATGGAGAGGGATTAGGGTACAGGTTAGGGTACCGCTGTGGTTTAGTGTTAGCGTACGTGTGAGGGCACGAGTTAGTCTCGGTGTCCTGGTTAAGATTAGGGCACGGGTGAGGGTAAGTCTTCGGGTGAGGGTCAGGGTTAGGATTCGGGTTAGGGTTAGGGTTAGGGAATGGAGAGGGTTTAGGGTACAGGTTAGGGTACGACAATGCTTAAGGGTTAGCGTAAGTGTGAGGGCACGAGTTAGTGTTGGTGTACTGGTTAAGGTAATGGCACCGATGAGGGTAAGGCCTCGGAAAAGGGACACATTCAGGGTTTCGCTTAGGGTTAGGGTTAGGGAATGGGGAGGGATTAGGGTACAGGATAGGGTACGACAATGCTTAAGGGTTAGCATACGTTTGAGGGCATGAGTTAGTGTTTGTGTACTGGTTAAGATTAGGGCATTGGTTAGGGTAGGGCATCGGAAGTGGGTCAGGTTTAGGGATGGGGTTAGGGTTAAGGAATGGGGAGGGATTAGGGTACAGTTTAGGGTACGACAACGATTAAGGGTTAGCGTACGTGTGAGGGCACAAGTTAGTGTTGGTGTCCTGGTTAAGATTAGGGCACGGGTGAGGGTAAGGTTTCGGGTGAGGGTCAGGGATAGAATTCGGGTTAGGGTTAGGGTTAGGGAATGGGGAAATATTAGGGCACAGTTTAGGGTACCACAACGCTTAAAGTTTAGCGTACGTGTGAGGTCACTAGTTAGTGTTAGTGTACTGCTTACTATTAGGGCACGGGTGAGGGTAAGGCCTCGGAAGAGGGTCACGTTAAGGGTTAGGGAATGGGGATTGATTAGGGTACAGGTTAGGGTACGGCAATGGCTTAGGGTTGGCATACGTTAGAGGGCATGGGTTAGTGTTGATGTACTGGTTAAAATTAGGACACGGGTGAGGGTAAAGTTTCGGGTGAGTGTCATGGTTAGGTTTCAGGTTAGGGTTAGGGTTAGGGAATGGAGAGGGATTAGGGTACAGGTTAGGGTATAACAATGCTTAAGGGTTAGCGTAAGTGTAAGGGCACGAGTTAGTGTTGGTGTACTGGTTAGAGAACGGCACCGATGAGGGTAAGGCCTCGGAAAAGGGTCACGTTCAGGGTTTCGCTTAGGGTTAGGGTTAGGGAATGGGGAGGGATTAGGGTACAGGATAGGGTACGACAATGCTTAAGGGTTAGCGTACGTTTTAGGGCATGAGTTAGTGTTTGTGTACTGGTTAAGATTAGGGCATGGGTTAGTGTAGCGCCTCGGAAGAGGGTCAGGTTTAGGGATCGGGTTAGGGTTAGGGTTAGGGAATGGGGAGGGATTAGGGTACAATTTAGGGTACGACAACGCTTAAGGTTTAGCGTACGTGTGAGGGCACGAGTTAGTGTTGGTGTCCTGGTTAAGATTAGGGCACGGGTGAGGGTAAGGCTTCGGGTGAGGGTCAGGGTTAGGATTCGGTTTAGGGTTAGGGTTTAGGAATGCAGAGGGATTAGGGTACAGCTTAGGGAACGACAGTGCTTAAGGGTTAGCATTCGTGTGAGGGCAAGGGTTAGTGTTAGTGTCCTGGTTAAGATTAGAGCATGGGTGAGGGTAAGGCTTCAGGTGAGGGTCAGGGTTAGGATTCGGGTTAGGGTTAGGGTTAGGGAATGGGGAGATATTAGGGCACAGTTTAGGGTACCACAACGCTTAAGGTTTAGCGTACGTGTGAGGTCACTAGTTAGTGTTAGTGTACTGCTTACGATTAGGGCACGGGTGAGGGTAAGGCCTCGGAAGAGGGTCACGTTAAGGGTTAGGGAATGGGGATTGATTAGGGTACAGGTTAGGGTACGGCAATGGCTTAGGGTTGGCGTACGTTAGAGGGCATGGTTTAGTGTTGATGTACTGGTTAAAATTAGGACACGGGTGAGGGTAAAGTTTCGGGTGAGTGTCATGGTTAGGTTTCAGGTTAGGGTTAGGGTTAGGGAATGGAGAGGGATTAGGGTACAGGTTAGGGTACCGCTGCGGTTTAGTGTTAGCGTACGTGTGAGGGCACGAGTTAGTCTTGGTGTCCTGGTTAAGATTAGGGCACGGGTGAGGGTAAGGCTTCGGGTGAGGGTCAGGGTTAGGATTCGGGTTAGGGTTAGGGTTAGGGAATGGAGAGGGATTAGGGTACAGGTTAGGGTACGACAATGCTTAAGGGTTAGTGTAAGTGTGAGGGCACGAGTTAGTGTTGGTGTACTGGTTAAGACAATGGCACCGATGAGGGTAAGTCCTCGGAAAAGGGTCACGTTCAGGGTTTCGCTTAGGGTTAGGGTTAGGGAATGGGGAGGGATTAGGGTACAGGATAGGGTACGACAATGCTTAAGGGTTAGCGTACGTTTGAGGGCATGAGTTAGTGTTTGTGTACTGGTTAAGTTTAGGGCATTGGTTAGGGTAGGGCATCGGAAGTGGGTCAGGTTTAGGGATGGGGTTAGGGTTAAGGAATGGGGAGGGATTAGGGTACAATTTAGGGTACGACAACGCTTAAGGTTTAGCGTACGTGTGAGGGCACGAGTTAGTGTTGGTGTCCTGGTTAAGATTATGGCACGGGTGAGGGTAAGGCTTCGGGTGAGGGTCAGGGTTAGGATTCGGGTTAGGGTTAGGGTTAAGGAATGCAGAGGGATTAGGGTACAGCTTAGGGTACGACAGTGCTTAAGGGTTAGCGTTCGTGTGAGGGCAAGGGTTAGTGTTAGTGTCCTGGTTAAGATTAGGGCATGGGTGAGGGTAAGGCTTCAGGTGAGGGTCAGGGTTAGGATTCGGGTTAGGGTTAGGCTTAGGGAATGGGGAGGGATTAGGGTACAGTTTAGGGTACGACAACGATTAAGTGTTAGCGTACGTGTGAGGGCACAAGTTAGTGTTGGTGTCCTGGTTAAGATTAGGGCACGGGTGAGGGTAAGATTTCGGGTGAGGGTCAGGGATAGAATTCGGGTTAGGGTTAGGGTTAGGGAATGGGGAGATATTAGGGGACAGTTTAGGGTACCACAACGCTTAAGGTTTAGCGTACGTGTGAGGTCACTAGTTAGTGTAAGTGTACTGCTTACGATTAGGGCACGGGTGAGGGTTAGGCCTCGGAAGAGGGTCACGTTAAGGGTTAGGGTTAGGGTTAGGGAATGGGGATTGATTAGGGTACAGGTTAGGGTACGGCAACGGCTTAGGGTTGGCGTACGTTAGAGGGCATGGGTTAGTGTTGATGTACTGGGTAAAATTAGGACACGGGTGAGGGTAAAGTTTCGGGTGAGTGTCATGGTTAGGTTTCAGGTTAGGGTTAGGGTTAGGGAATGGAGAGGGATTAGGGTACAGGTTAGTGTACCGCTGCGGTTTAGTGTTAGCGTACGTGTGAGGGCACGAGTTAGTCTCGGTGTCCTGGTTAAGATTAGGGCACGGGTGAGGGTAAGGCTTCGGGTGAGGGTCAGGGTTAGGATTCGGGTTAGGGTTAGGGTTAGGGAATGGAGAGGGATTAGGGTACAGGTTAGGGTACGACAATGCTTAAGGGTTAGCGTAAGTTTGAGGGCACGAGTTAGTGTTGGTGTACTGGTTAAGGCAATGGCACCAATGAGGGTAAGGCCTCGGAAAAGGGACACGTTCAGGGTTTCGCTTAGGGTTAGGGTTAGGGAATGGGGAGGGATTAGGGTACAGGATAGGGTACGACAATGTTTAAGGGTTAGCATACGTTTGAGGGCATGAGTTAGTGTTTGTGTACTGGTTAAGATTAGGGCATTGGTTAGGGTAGGGCATCGGAAGTGGGTCAGGTTTAAGGATGGGGTTAGGGTTAAGGAATGGGGAGGGATTAGGGTACAATTTAGGGTACGACAACGCTTAAGGTTTAGCGTACGTGTGAGGGCACGAGTTAGTGTTGGTGTCCTGGTTAAGATTAGGGCACGGGTGAGGGTAAGGCTTCGGGTGAGGGTCAGGGTTAGGATTCGGGTTAGGGTTAGGGTTAAGGAATGCAGAGGGATTAGGGTACAGCTTAGGGAACGACAGTGCTTAAGGGTTAGCGTTCGTGTGAGGGCAAGGGTTAGTGTTAGTGTCCTGGTTAAGATTAGGGCACGGGTGAGGGTAAGGCTTCAGGTGAGGGTCAGGGTTAGGATTCGGGTTAGGGTTACAGTTAAGGAATGGGGAGGGATTAGGGTACAGTTTAGGGTACGACAACGATTAAGGGTTAGCGTACGTGTGAGGGCACAAGTTAGTGTTGGTGTCCTGGTTAAGATTAGGGCACGGGTGAGGGTAAGGTTTCGGGTGAGGGTCAGGGATAGAATTCGGGTTAGGGTTAGGGTTAGGGAATGGGGAAATATTAGGGCACAGTTTAGGGTACCACAACGCTTAAGGTTTAGCGTACGTGTGAGGTCACTAGTTAGTGTTAGTGTACTGCTTACTATTAGGGCACGGGTGAGGGTAAGGCCTCGGAAGAGGGTCACGTTAAGGGTTAGGGAATGTGGATTGATTAGGGTACAGGTTAGGGTACGGCAATGGCTTAGGGTTGGCGTACGTTAGAGGGCATGGGTTAGTGTTGATGTACTGGTTAAAATTAGGACACGGGTGAGGGTAAAGTTTCGGGTGAGTGTCATGGTTAGGTTTCAGGTTAGGGTTAGGGTTAGGGAATGGAGAGGGATTAGGGTACAGGTTAGGGTATAACAATGCTTAAGGGTTAGCGTAAGTGTAAGGGCACGAGTTAGTGTTGGTGTACTGGTTAGAGAACGGCACCGATGAGGGTAAGGCCTCGGAAAAGGGTCACGTTCAGGGTTTCGCTTAGGGTTAGGGTTAGGGAATGGGGAGGGATTAGGGTACAGGATAGGGTACGACAATGCTTAAGGGTTAGCGTACGTTTTAGGGCATGAGTTAGTGTTTGTGTACTGGTTAAGATTAGGGCATGGGTTAGTGTAGCGCCTCGGAAGAGGGTCAGGTTTAGGGATCGGGTTAGGGTTAGGGTTAGGGAATGGGGAGGGTTTAGGGTACAATTTAGGGTACGACAACGCTTAAGGTTTAGCGTACGTGTGAGGGCACGAGTTAGTGTTGGTGTCCTGGTTAAGATTAGGGCACGGGTGAGGGTAAGGCTTCGGGTGAGGGTCAGGGTTAGGATTCGGTTTAGGGTTAGGGTTTAGGAATGCAGAGGGATTAGGGTACAGCTTAGGGAACGACAGTGCTTAAGGGTTAGCATTCGTGTGAGGGCAAGGGTTAGTGTTAGTGTCCTGGTTAAGATTAGGGCATGGGTGAGGGTAAGGCTTCAGGTGAGGGTCAGGGTTAGGATTCGGGTTAGGGTTAGGGTTAGGGAATGGGGAGGGATTAGGGTACAGTTTAGGGTACGACAACGATTAAGGGTTAGCGTACGTGTGAGGGCACAAGTTAGTGTTGGTGTCCTGGTTAAGATTAGGGCAAGGGTGAGGGTAAGGTTTCGGGTGAGGGTCAGGGATAGAATTCGGGTTAGGGTTAGGGTTAGGGAATGGGGAGATATTAGGGCACAGTTTAGGGTACCACAACGCTTAAGGTTTAGCGTACGTGTGAGGTCACTAGTTAGTGTTAGTGTACTGCTTACGATTAGGGCACGGGTGAGGGTAAGGCCTCGGAAGAGGGTCACGTTAAGGGTTAGGGAATGGGGATTGATTAGGGTACAGGTTAGGGTACGGCAATGGCTTAGGGTTGGCGTACGTTAGAGGGCATGGGTTAGTGTTGATGTACTGTTTAAAATTAGGACACGGGTGAGGGTAAAGTTTCGGGTGAGTGTCATGGTTAGGTTTAAGGTTAGGGTTAGGGTTAGGGAATGGAGAGGGATTAGGGTACAGGTTAGGGTACCGCTGCGGTTTAGTGTTAGCGTACGTGTGAGGGCACGAGTTAGTCTTGGTGTCCTGGTTAAGATTAGGGCACGGGTGAGGGTAAGGCTTCGGGTGAGGGTCAGGGTTAGGATTCGGGTTAGGGTTAGGGTTAGGGAATGGGGAGGGATTAGGGTACAGGATAGGGTACGACAATGCTTAAGGGTTAGCGTACGTTTGAGGGCATGAGTTAGTGTTTGTGTACTGGTTAAGATTAGGGCATTGGTTAGGGTAGGGCATCGGAAGTGGGTCAGGTTTAGGGATGGGGTTAGGGTTAAGGAATGGGGAGGGATTAGGGTACAATTTAGGGTACGACAATGCTTAAGGTTTAGCGTACGTGTGAGGGCACGAGTTAGTGTTGGTGTCCTGGTTAAGATTATGGCACGGGTGAGGGTAAGGCTTAGGGTGAGGGTCAGGGTTAGGATTCGGGTTAGGGTTAGGGTTAAGGAATGCAGAGGGATTAGGGTACAGCTTAGGGTACGACAGTGCTTAAGGGTTAGCGTTCGTGTGAGGGCAAGGGTTAGTGTTAGTGTCCTGGTTAAGATTAGGGCATGGGTGAGGGTAAGGCTTCAGGTGAGGGTCAGGGTTAGGATTCGGGTTAGGGTTAGGCTTAGGGAATGGGGAGGGATTAGGGTACAGTTTAGGGTACGACAACGATTAAGTGTTAGCGTACGTGTGAGGGCACAAGTTAGTGTTGGTGTCCTGGTTAAGATTAGGGCACGGGTGAGGGTAAGATTTCGGGTGAGGGTCAGGGATAGAATTCGGGTTAGGGTTAGGGTTAGGGAATGGGGAGATATTATGGCACAGTTTAGGGTACCACAACGCTTAAGGTTTAGCGTACGTGTGAGGTCACTAGTTAGTGTTAGTGTACTGCTTACGATTAGGGCACGGGTGAGGGTTAGGCCTCGGAAGAGGGTCACGTTAAGGGTTAGGGTTAGGGTTAGGGTTAGGGAATGGGGATTGATTAGGGTACAGGTTAGGGTACGGCAACGGCTTAGGGTTGGCGTACGTTAGAGGGCATGGGTTAGTGTTGATGTACTGGTTAAAATTAGGACACGGGTGAGGGTAAAGTTTCGGGTGAGTGTCATGGTTAGGTTTCAGGTTAGGGTTAGGGTTAGGGAATGGAGAGGGATTAGGGTACAGGTTAGGGTACCGCTGCGGTTTAGTGTTAGCGTACGTGTGAGGGCACGAGTTAGTCTCGGTGTCCTGGTTAAGATTAGGGCACGGGTGAGGGTAAGGCTTCGGGTGAGGGTCAGGGTTAGGATTCGGGTTAGGGTTAGGGTTAGGGAATGGAGAGGGATTAGGGTACAGGTTAGGGTACGACAATGCTTAAGGGTTAGCGTTAGTGTGAGGGCACGAGTTAGTGTTGGTGTACTGGTTAAGACAATGGCACCGATGAGGGTAAGTCCTCGGAAAAGGGTCACGTTCAGGGTTTCGCTTAGGGTTAGGGTTAGGGAATGGGGAGGGATTAGGGTACAGGATAGGGTACGACAATGCTTAAGGGTTAGCGTACGTTTGAGGGCATGAGTTAGTGTTTGTGTACTGGTTAAGATTAGGGCATTGGTTAGGGTAGGGCATCGGAAGTGGGTCAGGTTTAGGGATGGGGTTAGGGTTAAGGAATGGGGAGGGATTAGGGTACAATTTAGGGTACGACAATGCTTAAGGTTTAGCGTACGTGTGAGGGCACGAGTTAGTGTTGGTGTCCTGGTTAAGATTATGGCACGGGTGAGGGTAAGGCTTCGGGTGAGGGTCAGGGTTAGGATTCGGGTTAGGGTTAGGGTTAAGGAATGCAGAGGGATTAGGGTACAGCTTAGGGTACGACAGTGCTTAAGGGTTAGCGTTCGTGTGAGGGCAAGGGTTAGTGTTAGTGTCCTGGTTAAGATTAGGGCATGGGTGAGGGTAAGGCTTCAGGTGAGGGTCAGGGTTAGGATTCGGGTTAGGGTTAGGCTTAGGGAATGGGGAGGGATTAGGGTACAGTTTAAGGTACGACAACGATTAAGTGTTAGCGTACGTGTGAGGGCACAAGTTAGTGTTGGTGTCCTGGTTAAGATTAGGGCACGGGTGAGGGTAAGATTTCGGGTGAGGGTCAGGGATAGAATTCGGGTTAGGGTTAGGGTTAGGGAATGGGGAGATATTAGGGGACAGTTTAGGGTACCACAACGCTTAAGGTTTAGCGTACGTGTGAGGTCACTAGTTAGTGTTAGTGTACTGCTTACGATTAGGGCACGGGTGAGGGTTAGGCCTCGGAAGAGGGTCACGTTAAGGGTTAGGGTTAGGGTTAGGGTTAGGGAATGGGGATTGATTAGGGTACAGGTTAGGGTACGGCAACGGCTTAGGGTTGGCGTACGTTAGAGGGCATGGGTTAGTGTTGATGTACTGGGTAAAATTAGGACACGGGTGAGGGTAAAGTTTCGGGTGAGTGTCATGGTTAGGTTTCAGGTTAGGGTTAGGGTTAGGGAATGGAGAGGGATTAGGGTACAGGTTAGGGTACCGCTGCGGTTTAGTGTTAGCGTACGTGTGAGGGCACGAGTTAGTCTCGGTGTCCTGGTTAAGATTAGGGCACGGGTGAGGGTAAGGCTTCGGGTGAGGGTCAGGGTTAGGATTCGGGTTAGGGTTAGGGTTAGGGAATGGAGAGGGATTAGGGTACAGGTTAGGGTACGACAATGCTTAAGGGTTAGCGTAAGTGTGAGGGCACGAGTTAGTGTTGGTGTACTGGTTAAGGCAATGGCACTAATGAGGGTAAGGCCTCGGAAAGGGGACACGTTCAGGGTTTCGCTTAGGGTTAGGGTTAGGGAATGGGGAGGGATTAGGGTACAGGATAGGGTACGACAATGCTTAAGGGTTAGCATACGTTTGAGGGCATGAGTTAGTGTTTGTGTACTGGTTAAGATTAGGGCATTGGTTAGGGTAGGGCATCGGAAGTGGGTCAAGTTTAGGGATGGGGTTAGGGTTAAGGAATGGGGAGGGATTAGGGTACAATTTAGGGTACGACAACGCTTAAGGTTTAGCGTACGTGTGAGGGCACGAGTTAGTGTTGGTGTCCTGGTTAAGATTAGGGCACGGGTGAGGGTAAGGCTTCGGGTGAGGGTCAGGGTTAGGATTCGGGTTAGGGTTAGGGTTAAGGAATGCAGAGGGATTAGGGTACAGCTTAGGGTACGACAGTGCTTAAGGGTTAGCGTTCGTGTGAGGGCAAGGGTTAGTGTTAGTGTCCTGGTTAAGATTAGGGCACGGGTGAGGGTAAGGCTTCAGGTGAGGGTCAGGGTTAGGATTCGGGTTAGGGTTACAGTTAAGGAATGGGAAGGGATTAGGGTACAGTTTAGGGTACGACAACGATTAAGGGTTAGCGTACGTGTGAGGGCACAAGTTAGTGTTGGTGTCCTGGTTAAGATTAGGGCACGGGTGAGGGTAAGGTTTCGGGTGAGGGTCAGGGATAGAATTCGGGTTAGGGTTAGGGTTAGGGATTGGGGAAATATTAGGGCACAGTTTAGGGTACCACAACGCTTAAGGTTTAGCGTACGTGTGAGGTCACTAGTTAGTGTTAGTGTACTGCTTACTATTAGGGCACGGGTGAGGGTAAGGCCTCGGAAGAGGGTCACGTTAAGGGTTAGGGAATGGGGATTGATTAGGGTACAGGTTAGTGTACGGCAATGGCTTAGGGTTGGCGTACGTTAGAGGGCATGGGTTAGTGTTGATGTACTGGTTAAAATTAGGACACGGGTGAGAGTAAAGTTTCGGGTGAGTGTCATGGTTAGGTTTCAGGTTAGGGTTAGGGTTAGGGAATGGAGAGGGATTAGGGTACAGGTTAGGGTATAACAATGCTTAAGGGTTAGTGTAAGTGTAAGGGCACGAGTTAGTGTTGGTGTACTGGTTAGAGAACGGCACCGATGAAGGTAAGGCCTCGGAAAAGGGTCACGTTCAGGGTTTCGCTTAGGGTTAGGGTTAGGGAATGGGGAGGGATTAGGGTACAGGATAGGGTACGACAATGCTTAAGGGTTAGCGTACGTTTTAGGGCATGAGTTAGTGTTTGTGTACTGGTTAAGATTAGGGCATGGGTTAGTGTAGCGCCTCGGAAGAGGGTCAGGTTTAGGGATCGGGTTAGGGTTAGGGTTAGGGAATGTGGAGGGATTAGGGTACAATTTAGGGTACGACAACGCTTAAGGTTTAGCGTACGTGTGAGGGCACGAGTTAGTGTTGGTGTCCTGGTTAAGATTAGGGCACGGGTGAGGGTAAGGCTTCGGGTGAGGGTCAGGGTTAGGATTCGGTTTAGGGTTAGGGTTTAGGAATGCAGAGGGATTAGGGTACAGCTTAGGGAACGACAGTGCTTAAGGGTTAGCATTCGTGTGAGGGCAAGGGTTAGTGTTAGTGTCCTGGTTAAGATTAGGGCATGGGTGAGGGTAAGGCTTCAGGTGAGGGTCAGGGTTAGGATTCGGGATAGGGTTAGGGTTAGGGAATGGGGAGGGATTAGGGTACAGTTTAGGGTACGACAACGATTAAGGGTTAGCGTACGTGTGAGGGCACAAGTTAGTGTTGGTGTCCTGGTTAAGATTAGGGCAAGGGTGAGGGTAAGGTTTCGGGTGAGGGTCAGGGATAGAATTCGGGTTAGGGTTAGGGTTAGGGAATGGGGAGATATTAGGGCACAGTTTAGGGTACCACAACGCTTAAGGTTTAGCGTACGTGTGAGGTCACTAGTTAGTGTTAGTGTACTGCTTACGATTAGGGCACTGGTGAGGGTAAGGCCTCGGAAGTGGGTCACGTTAAGGGTTAGGGAATGGGGATTGATTAGGGTACAGGTTAGGGTACGGCAATGGCTTAGGGTTGGCGTACGTTAGAGGGCATGGGTTAGTGTTGATGTACTGGTTAAAATTAGGACACGGGTGAGGGTAAAGTTTCGGGTGAGTGTCATGGTTAGGTTTCAGGTTAGGGTTAGGGTTAGGGAATGGAGAGGGATTAGGGTACAGGTTAGGGTACCGCTGCGGTTTAGTGTTAGCGTACGTGTGAGGGCACGAGTTAGTCTTGGTGTCCTGGTTAAGATTAGGGCACGGGTGAGGGTAAGGCTTCGGGTGAGGGTCAGGGTTAGGATTCGGGTTAGGGTTAGGGTTAGGGAATGGAGAGGGATTAGGGTACAGGTTAGGGTACGAAAATGCTTAAGGGTTAGCGTAAGTGTGAGGGCACGAGTTAGTGTTGGTGTACTGGTTAAGACAATGGCACCGATGAGGGTAAGTCCTCGGAAAAGGGTCACGTTCAGGGTTTCGCTTAGGGTTAGGGTTAGGGAATGGGGAGGGATTAGGGTACAGGATAGGGTATGACAATGCTTAAGGGTTAGCGTACGTTTGAGGGCATGAGTTAGTGTTTGTGTACTGGTTAAGATTAGGGCATTGGTTAGGGTAGGGCATCGGAAGTGGGTCAGGTTTAGGGATGGGGTTAGGGTTAAGGAATGGGGAGGGATTAGGGTACAATTTAGGGTACGACAACGCTTAAGGTTTAGCGTACGTGTGAGGGCACGAGTTAGTGTTGGTGTCCTGGTTAAGATTATGGCACGGGTGAGGGTAAGGCTTCGGGTGAGGGTCAGGGTTAGGATTCGGGTTAGGGTTAGGGTTAAGGAATGCAGAGGGATTAGGATACAGCTTAGGGTACGACAGTGCTTAAGGGTTAGCGTTCGTGTGAGGGCAAGGGTTAGTGTTAGTGTCCTGGTTAAGATTAGGGCACGGGTGAGGGTAAGGCTTCAGGTGAGGGTCAGGGTTAGGATTCGGGTTAGGGTTAGGGTTAGGGAATGGGGAGGGATTAGGGTACAGTTTAGGGTACGACAACGATTAAGGGTTAGCGTACGTGTGAGGGCACAAGTTAGTGTTGGTGTCCTGGTTAAGATTAGGGCACGGGTGAGGGTAAGGTTTCGGGTGAGGGTCAGGGATAGAATTCGGGTTAGAGTTAGGGTTAGGGAATGGGGAGATATTAGGGCACAGTTTAGGGTACCACAACGCTTAAGGTTTAGCGTACGTGTGAGGTCACTAGTTAGTGTTAGTGTACTTCTTACGATTAGGGCACGGGTGAGGGTAAGGCCTCGGAAGAGGGTCACGTTAAGGGTTAGGGTTAGGGTTAGGGTTAGGGAATGGGGATTGATTAGGGTACAGGTTAGGGTACGGCAACGGCTTAGGATTGGCGTACGTTAGAGGGCATGGGTTAGTGTTGATGTACTGGTTAAAATTAGGACACGGGTGAGGGTAAAGTTTCGGGTGAGTGTCATGGTTAGGTTTCAGGTTAGGGTTAGGGTTAGGGAATGGAGAGGGATTAGGGTACAGGTTAGGGTACCGCTGCGGTTTAGTGTTAGCGTACGTGTGAGGGCACGAGTTAGTCTTGGTGTCCTGGTTAAGATTAGGGCCCGGGTGAGTGTAAGGCTTCGGGTGAGGGTCAGGGTTAGGATTCGGGTTAGGGTTAGGGTTAGGGAATGGAGAGGGATTAGGGTACAGGTTAGGGTACTACAATGCTTAAGGGTTAGCGTAAGTGTGAGGGCACGAGTTAGTGTTGGTGTTCTGGTTAAGGCAATGGCACCGATGAGGGTAAGGCCTCGGAAAAGGGACACGTTCAGGGTTTCGCTTAGGGTTAGGGTTAGGGAATGGGGAGGGATTAGGGTACAGGATAGGGTACGACAATGCTTAAGGGTTAGCATACGTTTGAGGGCATGAGTTAGTGTTTGTGTACTGGTTAAGAGTAGGGCATTGGTTAGGGTAGGGCATCGGAAGTGGGTCAGGTTTAGGGATGGGGTTAGGGTTAAGGAATGGGGAGGGATTAGGGTACAATTTAGGGTACGACAACGCTTAAGGTTTAGCGTACGTGTGAGGGCACGAGTTAGTGTTGGTGTCCTGGTTAAGATTAGGGCACGGGTGAGGGTAAGGCTTCGGGTGAGCGTCAGGGTTAGGATTCGGGTTAGGGTTAGGGTTAAGGAATGCAGAGGGATTAGGGTACAGCTTAGGGTACGACAGTGCTTAAGGGTTAGCGTTCGTGTGAGGGCAAGGGTTAGTGTTAGTGTCCTGGTTAAGATTAGGGCACGGGTGAGGGTAAGGCTTCAGGTGAGGGTCAGGGTTAGGATTTGGGTTAGGGTTAGAGTTAGGGAATGGGGAGGGATTAGGGTACAGTTTAGGGTACGACAACGATTAAGGGTTAGCGTACGTGTGAGGGCACAAGTTAGTGTTGGTGTCCTGGTTAAGATTAGGGCACGGGTGAGGGTAAGGTTTCGGGTGAGGGTCAGGGATAGAATTCGGGTTAGGGTTAGGGTTAAGGAATGGGGAAATATTAGGGCACAGTTTAGGGTACCACAACGCTTAAGGTTTAGCGTACGTGTGAGGTCACTAGTTAGTGTTAGTGTACTGCTTACGATTAGGGCACGGGTGAGGGTAAGGCCTCGGAAGAGGGTCACGTTAAGGGTTAGGGAATGGGGATTGATTAGGGTACAGGTTAGGGTACGGCAATGGCTTAGGGTTGGCGTACGTTAGAGGGCATGGGTTAGTGTTGATGTACTGGTTAAAATTAGGACACGGGTGAGGGTAAAGTTTCGGGTGAGTGTCATGGTTAGGTTTCAGGTTAGGGTTAGGGTTAGGGAATGGAGAGGGATTAGGGTACAGGTTAGGGTACAACAATGCTTAAGGGTTAGCGTAAGTGTGAGGGCACGAGTTAGTGTTGGTGTACTGGTTAAGAGAACGGCACCGATGAGGGTAAGGCCTCGGAAAAGGGTCACGTTCAGGGTTTCGCTTAGGGTTAGGGTTAGGGAATGGGGAGGGATTAGGGTACAGGATAGGGTACGACAATGCTTAAGGGTTAGCGTACGTTTGAGGGCATGAGTTAGTGTTTGTGTACTGGTTAGATTAGGGCATGGGTTAGTGTAGCGCCTCGGAAGAGGGTCAGGTTTAGGGATCGGGTTAGGGTTAGGGTTAGGGAATGGGGAGGGATTAGGGTACAATTTAGGGTACGACAACGCTTAAGGTTTAGCGTACGTGTGAGCGCACGAGTTAGTGTTGGTGTCCTGGTTAAGATTAGGGCACGGGTGAGGGTAAGGCTTCGGGTGAGGGTCAGTGTTAGGATTCGGTTTAGGGTTAGGGTTTAGGAATGCAGAGGGATTAGGGTACAGCTTAGGGAACGACAGTGCTTAAGGGTTAGCGTTCGTGTGAGGGCAAGGGTTAGTGTTAGTGTCCTGGTTAAGATTAGGGCATGGGTGAGGGTAAGGCTTCAGGTGAGGGTCAGGGTTAGGATTCGGGTTAGGGTTAGGGTTAGGGAATGGGGAGGGATTAGGGTACAGTTTAGGGTACGACAACGATTAAGGGTTAGCGTACGTGTGAGGGAACAAGTTAGTGTTGGTGTCCTGGTTAAGATTAGGGCACGGGTGAGGGTAAGGTTTCGGGTGAGGGTCAGGGATAGAATTCGGGTTAGGGTTAGGGTTAGGGAATGGGGAGATATTAGGGCACAGTTTAGGGTACCACAACGCTTAAGGTTTAGCGTACGTGTGAGGTCACTAGTTAGTGTTAGTGTACTGCTTACGATTAGGGCACGGGTGAGGGTAAGGCCTCGGAAGAGGGTCACGTTAAGGGTTAGGGTTAGGGTTAGGGTAAGGGAATGGGGATTGATTAGGGTACAGGTTAGGGTACGGCAACGGCTTAGGGTTGGCGTACGTTAGAGGGCATGGGTTAGTGTTGATGTACTGGTTAAAATTAGGACAAGGGTGAGGGTAAAGTTTCGGGTGAGTGTCATGGTTAGGTTTCAGGTTAGGGTTAGGGTTAGGGAATGGAGAGGGATTAGGGTACAGGTTAGGGTACCGCTGCGGTTTAGTGTTAGCGTACGTGTGAGGGCACGAGTTAGTCTTGGTGTCCTGGTTAAGATTAGGGCACGGGTGAGGGTAAGGCTTCGGGTGAGGGTCAGGGTTAGGATTCGGGTTAGGGTTAGGGTTAGGGAATGGAGAGGGATTAGGGTACATGTTAGGGTACGACAATGCTTAAGGGTTAGCGTAAGTGTGAGGGCACGAGTTAGTGTTGGTGTACTGGTTAAGACAATGGCACCGATGAGGGTAATTCCTCGGAAAAGGGTCACGTTCAGGGTTTCGCTTAGGGTTAGGGTTAGGGAATGGGGAGGGATTAGGGTACAGGATAGGGTACGACAATGCTTAAGGGTTAGCGTACGTTTGAGGGCATGAGTTAGTGCTTGTGTACTGGTTAAGATTAGGGCATTGGTTAGGGTAGGGCATCGGAAGTGGGTCAGGTTTAGGGATGGGGTTAGGGTTAAGGAAGGGGGAGGGATTAGGGTACAATTTAGGGTACGACAACACTTAAGGTTTAGCGTACGTGTGAGGGCACGAGTTAGTGTTGGTGTCCTGGTTAAGATTAGGGCACGGGTGAGGGTAAGGCTTCGGGTGAGGGTCAGGGTTAGGATTCGGGTTAGGGTTAGGGTTAAGGAATGCAGAGGGATTAGGGTACAGCTTAGGGTACGACAGTGCTTAAGGGTTAGCGTTCGTGTGAGGGCAAGGGTTAGTGTTAGTGTCCTGGTTAAGATTAGGGCACGGGTGAGGGTAAGGCTACAGGTGAGGGTCAGGGTTAGGATTCGGGTTAGGGTTAGGGTTAGGGAATGGAGAGGGATTAGGGTACAGGTTAGGGTACAACAATGCTTAAGGGTTAGCGTAAGTGTGAGGGCACGAGTTAGTGTTGGTGTACTGGTTAAGAGAACGGCACCGATGAGGGTAAGGCCTCGGAAAAGGGTCACGTTCAGGGTTTCGCTTAGGGTTAGGGTTAGGGAATGGGGAGGGATTAGGGTACAGGATAGGGTACGACAATGCTTAAGGGTTAGCGTACGTTTGAGGGCATGAGTTAGTGTTTGTGTACTGGTTAAGATTAGGGCATGGGTTAGTGTAGCGCCTCGGAAGAGGGTCAGGTTTAGGGATCGGGTTAGGGTTAGGGTTAGGGAATGGGGAGGGATTAGGGTACAATTTATGGTACGACAACGCTTAAGGTTTAGCGTACGTGTGAGGGCACGAGTTAGTGTTGGTGTCCTGGTTAAGATTAGGGCACGGGTGAGGGTAAGGCTTCGGGTGAGGGTCAGGGTTAGGATTCGGTTTAGGGTTAGGGTTTAGGAATGCAGAGGGATTAAGGTACAGCTTAGGGAACGACAGTGCTTAAGGGTTAGCGTTCGTGTGACGGCAAGGGTTAGTGTTAGTGTCCTGGTTAAGATTAGGGCATGGGTGAGGGTAAGGCTTCAGGTGAGGGTCAGGGTTAGGATTCGGGTTAGGGTTAGGGTTATGGAATGGGGAGGGATTAGGGTACAGTTTAGGGTACGACAACGATTAAGGGTTAGCGTACGTGTGAGGGCACAAGTTAGTGTTGGTGTCCTGGTTAAGATTAGGGCACGGGTGAGGGTAAGGCTTCGGGTGAGGGTCAGGGTTAGGATTCGGGTTAGGGTTAGGGTTAGGGAATGGGGAGGGATTAGGGTACAGTTTAGGGTACGACAACGATTAAGTGTTAGCGTACGTGTGAGGGCACAAGTTAGTGTTGGTGTCCTGGTTAAGATTAGGGCACGGGTGAGGGTAAGGTTTCGGGTGAGGGTCAGGGATAGAATTCGGGTTAGGGTTAGGGTTAGGGAATGGGGAGATATTAGGGCACAGTTTAGGGTACCACAACGCTTAAGGTTTAGCGTACGTGTGAGGTCACTAGTTAGTGTTAGTGTACTGCTTACGATTAGGGCACGGGTGAGGGTAAGGCCTCGGAAGAGGGTCACGTTAAGGGTTAGGGAATGGGGATTGATTAGGGTACAGGTTAGGATACGGCAATGGCTTAGGGTTGGCGTACGTTAGAGGGCATGGGTTAGTGTTGATGTACTGGTTAAAATTAGGACACGGGTGAGGGTAAAGTTTCAGGTGAGTGTCATGGTTAGGTTTCAGGTTAGGGTTAGGGTTAGGGAATGGAGAGGGATTAGGGTACAGGTTAGGGTACCGCTGCGGTTTAGTGTTAGCGTACGTGTGAGGGCACGAGTTAGTCTTGGTGTCCTGGTTAAGATTAGGGCACGGGTTAGGGTAAGGCTTCGGGTGAGGGTCAGGGTTAGGATTCGGGTTAGGGTTAGGGTTAGGGAATGGAGAGGGATTAGGGTACAGGTTAGGGTACGACAATGTTTAAGGGTTAGCGTAAGTGTGAGGGCACGAGTTAGTGTTGGTGTACTGGTTAAGACAATGGCACCGATGAGGGTAAGTCCTCGGAAAAGGGTCACGTTCAGGGTTTCGCTTAGGGTTAGGGTTAGGGAATGGGGAGGGATTAGGGTACAGGATAGGGTACGACAATGCTTAAGGGTTAGCGTACGTTTGAGGGCATGAGTTAGTGTTTGTGTACTGGTTAAGATTAGGGCATTGGTTAGGGTAGGGCATCGGAAGTGGGTCAGGTTTAGGGATGGGGTTAGGGTTAAGGAATGGGGAGGGATTAGGGTACAATTTAAGGTACGACAACGCTTAAGGTTTAGCGTACGTGTGAGGGCACGAGTTAGTGTTGGTGTCCTGGTTAAGATTAGGGCACGGGTGAGGGTAAGGCTTCGGGTGAGGGTCAGGGTTAGGATTCGGTTTAGGGTTAGGGTTTAGGAATGCAGAGGGATTAAGGTACAGCTTAGGGAACGACAGTGCTTAAGGGTTAGCGTTCGTGTGACGGCAAGGGTTAGTGTTAGTGTCCTGGTTAAGATTAGGGCATGGGTGAGGGTAAGGCTTCAGGTGAGGGTCAGGGTTAGGATTCGGGTTAGGGTTAGGGTTATGGAATGGGGAGGGATTAGGGTACAGTTTAGGGTACGACAACGATTAAGGGTTAGCGTACGTGTGAGGGCACAAGTTAGTGTTGGTGTCCTGGTTAAGATTAGGGCACGGGTGAGGGTAAGGCTTCGGGTGAGGGTCAGGGTTAGGATTCGGGTTAGGGTTAGGGTTAGGGAATGGAGAGGGATTAGGGTACATGTTA
This sequence comes from Inia geoffrensis, assembly GCA_036417435.1. NCBI lineage: Eukaryota > Metazoa > Chordata > Mammalia > Artiodactyla > Iniidae > Inia > Inia geoffrensis. The sequence continues at coordinate 815,533 of CM070918.1, forward strand.
GGGTACGACAATGCTTAAGGTTTAGCGTAAGTGTGAGGGCACGAGTTAGTGTTGGTGTACTGGTTAAGACAATGGCACCGATGAGGGTAATTCCTCGGAAAAGGGTCACGTTCAGGGTTTCACTTAGGGTTAGGGTTAGGGAATGGGGAGGGATTAGGGTACAGGATAGGGTACGACAATGCTTAAGGGTTAGCGTACGTTTGAGGGCATGAGTTAGTGCTTGTGTACTGGTTAAGATTAGGGCATTGGTTAGGGTAGGGCATCGGAAGTGGGTCAGGTTTAGGGATGGGGTTAGGGTTAAGGAAGGGGGAGGGATTAGGGTACAATTTAGGGTACGACAACGCTTAAGGTTTAGCGTACGTGTGAGGGCACGAGTTAGTGTTGGTGTCCTGGTTAAGATTAGGGCACGGGTGAGGGTAAGGTTTCGGGTGAGGGTCTGGGTTAGGATTCGGGTTAGGGTTAGGGTTAAGGAATGCAGAGGGATTAGGGTACAGCTTAGGGTACGACAGTGCTTAAGGGTTGGCGTTCGTGTGAGGGCAAGGGTTAGTGTTAGTGTCCTGGTTAAGATTAGGGCACGGGTGAGGGTAAGGCTTCAGGTGAGGGTCAGGGTTAGGATTCGGGTTAGGGTTAGGGTTAGGGAATGGGGAGGGATTAGGGTACAGTTTAGGGTACGACAACGATTAAGTGTTAGCGTACGTGTGAGGGCACAAGTTAGTGTTGGTGTCCTGGTTAAGATTAGGGCACGGGTGAGGGTAAGGTTTCGGGTGAGGGTCAGGGATAGAATTCGGGTTAGGGTTAGGGTTAGGGAATGGGGAGATATTAGGGCACAGTTTAGGGTACCACAACGCTGAAGGTTTAGCGTACGTGTGAGGTCACTAGTTAGTGTTAGTGTACTGCTTACGATTAGGGCACGGGTGAGGGTAAGGCCTCGGAAGAGGGTCACGTTAAGGGTTAGGGTTAGGGTTAGGGTTAGGGAATGGGGATTGATTAGGGTACGGCAACAGCTTAGGGTTGGCGTACGTTAGAGGGCATGGGTTAGTGTTGATGTACTGGTTAAAATTAGGACACGGGTGAGGGTAAAGATTCGGGTGAGTGTCATGGTTAGGTTTCAGGTTAGGGTTAGGGTTAGGGAATGGAGAGGGATTAGGGTACAGGTTAGGGTACCGCTGCGGTTTAGTGTTAGTGTACGTGTGAGGGCACGAGTTAGTCTTGGTGTCCTGGTTAAGATTAGGGCACGGGTGAGGGTAAGGCTTCGGGTGAGGGTCAGGGTTAGGATTCGGGTTAGGGTTAGGGTTAGGGAATGGAGAGGGATTAGGGTACAGGTTAGGGTACGACAATGCTTAAGGGTTAGCGTAAGTGTGAGGGCACGAGTTAGTGTTGGTGTACTGGTTAAGACAATGGCACCGATGAGGGTAAGGCCTCGGAAAAGGGTCACGTTCAGGGTTTCGCTTAGGGTTAGGGTTAGGGAATGGGGAGGGAATAGGGTACAGGATAGGGTACGACAATGCTTAAGGGTTAGCGTACGTTTGAGGGCATGAGTTAGTGTTTGTGTACTGGTTAAGATTAGGGCATTGGTTAGGGTAGGGCATCGGAAGTGGGTCAGGTTTAGGGATGGGGTTAGGGTTAAGGAATGGGGAGGGATTAGGGTACAATTTAGGGTACGACAACGCTTAAGGTTTAGCGTACGTGTGAGGGCACGAGTTAGTGTTGGTGTCCTGGTTAAGATTAGGGCACGGGTGAGGGTAAGGCTTCGGGTGAGGGTCAGGGTTAGGATTCGGGTTAGGGATAGGGTTAAGGAATGCAGAGGGATTAGGGTACAGCTTAGGGTACGACAGTGCTTAAGGGTTAGCGTTCATGTGAGGGCAAGGGTTAGTGTTAGTGTCCTGGTTAAGATTAGGGCACGGGTGAGGGTAAGGCTTCAGGTGAGTGTCAGGGTTAGGATTCGGGTTAGGGTTAGGGCTAGGGAATGGGGAGGGATTAGGGTACAGTTTAGGGTACGACAACGATTAAGGGTTAGCGTACGTGTGAGGGCACAAGTTAGTGTTGGTGTCCTGGTTAAGATTAGGGCACGGGTGAGGGTAAGGTTTCGGGTGAGGGTCAGGGATAGAATTCGGGTTAGGGTTAGGGTTAGGGAATGGGGAGATATTAGGGCACAGTTTAGGGTACCACAACGCTTAAGGTTTAGCGTACATGTGAGGTCACTAGTTAGTGTTAGTGTACTGCTTACGATTAGGGCACGGGTGAGGGTAAGGCCTCGGAAGAGGGTCACGTTAAGGGTTAGGGAATGGGGATTGATTAGGGTACAGGTTAGGATACGGCAATGGCTTAGGGTTGGCGTACGTTAGAGGGCATGGGTTAGTGTTGATGTACTGGTTAAAATTAGGACACGGGTGAGGGTAAAGTTTCAGGTGAGTGTCATGGTTAGGTTTCAGGTTAAGGTTAGGGTTAGGGAATGGAGAGGGATTAGGGTACAGGTTAGGGTACCGCTGCGGTTTAGTGTTAGCGTACGTGTGAGGGCACGAGTTAGTCTTGGTGTCCTGGTTAAGATTAGGGCACGGGTGAGGGTAAGGCTTCGGGTGAGGGTCAGGGTTAGGATTCGGGTTAGGGTTAGGGTTAGGGAATGGAGAGGGATTAGGGTACAGGTTAGGGTACGACAATGCTTAAGGGTTAGCGTAAGTGTGAGGGCACGAGTTAGTGTTGGTGTACTGGTTAAGACAATGGCACCGATGAGGGTAAGTCCTCGGAAAAGGGTCACGTTCAGGGTTTCGCTTAGGGTTAGGGTTAGGGAATGGGGAGGGATTAGGGTACAGGATAGGGTACGACAATGCTTAAGGGTTAGCGTACGTTTGAGGGCATGAGTTAGTGTTTGTGTACTGGTTAAGATTAGGGCATTGGTTAGGGTAGGGCATCGGAAGTGGGTCAGGTTTAGGGATGGGGTTAGGGTTAAGGAATGGGGAGGGATTAGGGTACAATTTAAGGTACGACAACGCTTAAGGTTTAGCGTACGTGTGAGGGCACGAGTTAGTGTTGGTGTCCTGGTTAAGATTAGGGCACGGGTGAGGGTAAGGCTTCGGGTGAGGGTCAGGGTTAGGATTCGGTTTAGGGTTAGGGTTTAGGAATGCAGAGGGATTAAGGTACAGCTTAGGGAACGACAGTGCTTAAGGGTTAGCGTTCGTGTGACGGCAAGGGTTAGTGTTAGTGTCCTGGTTAAGATTAGGGCATGGGTGAGGGTAAGGCTTCAGGTGAGGGTCAGGGTTAGGATTCGGGTTAGGGTTAGTGTTATGGAATGGGGAGGGATTAGGGTACAGTTTAGGGTACGACAACGATTAAGGGTTAGCGTACGTGTGAGGGCACAAGTTAGTGTTGGTGTCCTGGTTAAGATTAGGGCACGGGTGAGGGTAAGGCTTCGGGTGAGGGTCAGGGTTAGGATTCGGGTTAGGGTTAGGGTTAGGGAATGGAGAGGGATTAGGGTACATGTTAGGGTACGACAATGCTTAAGGTTTAGCGTAAGTGTGAGGGCACGAGTTAGTGTTGGTGTACTGGTTAAGACAATGGCACCGATGAGGGTAATTCCTCGGAAAAGGGTCACGTTCAGGGTTTCACTTAGGGTTAGGGTTAGGGAATGGGGAGGGATTAGGGTACAGGATAGGGTACGACAATGCTTAAGGGTTAGCGTACGTTTGAGGGCATGAGTTAGTGCTTGTGTACTGGTTAAGATTAGGGCATTGCTTAGGGTAGGGCATCGGAAGTGGGTCAGGTTTAGGGATGGGGTTAGGGTTAAGGAAGGGGGAGGGATTAGGGTACAATTTAGGGTACGACAACGCTTAAGGTTTAGCGTACGTGTGAGGGCACGAGTTAGTGTTGGTGTCCTGGTTAAGATTAGGGCACGGGTGAGGGTAAGGTTTCGGGTGAGGGTCTGGGTTAGGATTCGGGTTAGGGTTAGGGTTAAGGAATGCAGAGGGATTAGGGTACAGCTTAGGGTACGACAGTGCTTAAGGGTTAGCGTTCGTGTGAGGGCAAGGGTTAGTGTTAGTGTCCTGGTTAAGATTAGGGCACGGGTGAGGGTAAGGCTTCAGGTGAGGGTCAGGGTTAGGATTCGGGTTAGGGTTAGGGTTAGGGAATGGGGAGGGATTAGGGTACAATTTAGGGTACGACAACGATTAAGTGTTAGCGTACGTGTGAGGGCACAAGTTAGTGTTGGTGTCCTGGTTAAGATTAGGGCACGGGTGAGGGTAAGGTTTCGGGTGAGGGTCAGGGATAGAATTCGGGTTAGGGTTAGGGTTAGGGAATGGGGAGATATTAGGGCACAGTTTAGGGTACCACAACGCTTAAGGTTTAGCGTACGTGTGAGGTCACTAGTTAGTGTTAGTGTACTGCTTACGATTAGGGCACGGGTGAGGGTAAGGCCTCGGAAGAGGGTCACGTTAAGGGTTAGGGTTAGGGTTAGGGTTAGGGAATGGGGATTGATTAGGGTACGGCAACGGCTTAGGGTTGGCGTACGTTAGAGGGCATGGGTTAGTGTTGATGTACTGGTTAAAATTAGGACACGGGTGAGGGTAAAGTTTCGGGTGAGTGTCATGGTTAGGTTTCAGGTTAGGGTTAGGGTTAGGGAATGGAGAGGGATTAGGGTACAGGTTAGGGTACCGCTGCGGTTTAGTGTTAGTGTACGTGTGAGGGCACGAGTTAGTCTTGGTGTCCTGGTTAAGATTAGGGCACGGGTGAGGGTAAGGCTTCGGGTGAGGGTCAGGGTTAGGATTCGTGTTAGGGTTAGGGTTAGGGAATGGAGAGGGATTAGGGTACAGGTTAGGGTACGACAATGCTTAAGGGTTAGCGTAAGTGTGAGGGCACGAGTTAGTGTTGGTGTACTGGTTAAGACAATGGCACCGATGAGGGTAAGGCCTCGGAAAAGGGTCACGTTCAGGGTTTCGCTTAGGGTTAGGGTTAGGGAATGGGGAGGGAATAGGGTACAGGATAGGGTACGACAATGCTTAAGGGTTAGCGTACGTTTGAGGGCATGAGTTAGTGTTTGTGTACTGGTTAAGATTAGGGCATTGGTTAGGGTAGGGCATCGGAAGTGGGTCAGGTTTAGGGATGGGGTTAGGGTTAAGGAATGGGGAGGGATTAGGGTACAATTTAGGGTACGACAACGCTTAAGGTTTAGCGTACGTGTGAGGGCACGAGTTAGTGTTGGTGTCCTGGTTAAGATTAGGGCACGGGTGAGGGTAAGGCTTCGGGTGAGGGTCAGGGTTAGGATTCGGGTTAGAGATAGGGTTAAGGAATGCAGAGGGATTAGGGTACAGCTTAGGGTACGACAGTGCTTAAGGGTTAGCGTTCATGTGAGGGGAAGGGTTAGTGTTAGTGTCCTGGTTAAGATTAGGGCACGGGTGAGGGTAAGGCTTCAGGTGAGTGTCAGGGTTAGGATTCGGGTTAGGGTTAGGGCTAGGGAATGGGGAGGGATTAGGGTACAGTTTAGGGTACGACAACGATTAAGGGTTAGCGTACGTGTGAGGGCACAAGTTAGTGTTGGTGTCCTGGTTAAGATTAGGGCACGGGTGAGGGTAAGGTTTCGGGTGAGGGTCAGGGATAGAATTCGGGTTAGGGTTAGGGTTAGGGAATGGGGAGATATTAGGGCACAGTTTAGGGTACCACAACGCTTAAGGTTTAGCGTACATGTGAGGTCACTAGTTAGTGTTAGTGTACTGCTTACGATTAGGGCACGGGTGAGGGTAAGGCCTCGGAAGAGGGTCACGTTAAGGGTTAGGGAATGGGGATTGATTAGGGTACAGGTTAGGATACGGCAATGGCTTACGGTTGGCGTACGTTAGAGGGCATGGGTTAGTGTTGATGTACTGGTTAAAATTAGGACACGGGTGAGGGTAAAGTTTCAGGTGAGTGTCATGGTTAGGTTTCAGGTTAGGGTTAGGGTTAGGGAATGGAGAGGGATTAGGGTACAGGTTAGGGTACCGCTGCGGTTTAGTGTTAGCGTACGTGTGAGGGCACGAGTTAGTCTTGGTGTCCTGGTTAAGATTAGGGCACGGGTGAGGGTAAGGCTTCGGGTGAGGGTCAGGGTTAGGATTCGGGTTAGGGTTAGGGTTAGGGAATGGAGAGGGATTAGGGTACAGGTTAGGGTACGACAATGCTTAAGGGTTAGCGTAAGTGTGAGGGCACGAGTTAGTGTTGGTGTACTGGTAAAGACAATGGCACCGATGAGGGTAAGTCCTCGGAAAAGGGTCACGTTCAGGGTTTCGCTTAGGGTTAGGGTTAGGGAATGGGGAGGGATTAGGGTACAGGATAGGGTACGACAATGCTTAAGGGGTATCGTACGTTTGAGGGCATGAGTTAGTGTTTGTGTACTGGTTAAGATTAGGACATTGGTTAGGGTAGGGCATCGGAAGTGGGTCAGGTTTAGGGATGGGGTTAGGGTTAAGGAATGGGGAGGGATTAGGGTACAATTTAGGGTACGACAACGCTTAAGGTTTAGCGTACGTGTGAGGGCACGAGTTAGTGTTGGTGTCCTGGTTAAGATTAGGGCACGGGTGAGGGTAAGGCTTCGGGTGAGGGTCAGGGTTAGGATTCGGGTTAGGGTTAGGGTTAAGGAATGCAGAGGGATTAGGGTACAGCTTAGGGTACGACAGTGCTTAAGGGTTAGCGTTCGTGTGAGGGCAAGGGTTAGTGTTAGTGTCCTGGTTAAGATTGGGGCATGGGTGAGGGTAAGGCTTCAGGTGAGGGTCAGGGTTAGTATTCGGGTTAGGGTTAGGGTTAGGGAATGGGGAGGGATTAGGGTACAGTTTAGGGTACGACAACGATTAAGGGTTAGCGTACGTGTGAGGGCACAAGTTAGTGTTGGTGTCCTGGTTAAGATTAGGGCACGGGTGAGGGTAAGATTTCGGTTGAGGGTCAGGGATAGAATTCGGGTTAGGGTTAAGGTTAGGAAATGGGGAGATATTAGGGCACAGTTTAGGGTACCACAACGCTTAAGGTTTAGCGTACGTGTGAGGTCACTAGTTAGTGTTAGTGTACTGCTTACGATTAGGGCACGGGTGAGGGTAAGGCCTCGGAAGAGGGTCACGTTAAGGGTTAGGGTTAGGGTTAGGGTTAGGGAATGGGGATTGATTAGGGTACAGGTTAGGGTACGGCAACAGCTTAGGGTTGGCATACGTTAGAGGGCATGGGTTAGTGTTGATGTACTGGTTAAAATTAGGACACGGGTGAGGGTAAAGTTTCGGGTGAGTGTCATGGTTAGGTTTCAGGTTAGGGTTAGGGTTAGGGAATGGAGAGGGATTAGGGTACAGGTTAGGGTACCGCTGCGGTTTAGTGTTAGCGTACGTGTGAGGGCACGAGTTAGTCTTGGTGTCCTGGTTAAGATTAGGGAACGGCTGAGGGTAAGGCTTCGGGTGAGGGTCAGGGTTAGGATTCGGGTTAAGGTTAGGGTTAGGGAATGGAGAGGGATTAGGGTACAGGTTAGGGTACGACAATGCTTAAGGGTTAGCATAAGTGTGAGGGCACGAGTTAGTGTTGGTGTACTGGTTAAGGCAATGGCACCGATGAGGGTAAGGCCTCGGAAAAGGGACACGTTCAGGGTTTCGCTTAGGGTTAGGATTAGGGAATGGGGAGGGATTAGGGTACAGGATAGGGTACGACAATGCTTTAGGGTTAGCGAACGTTTGAGGGCATGAGTTAGTGTTTGTGTACTGGTTAAGATTAGGGCCTTGGTTAGGGTAGGGCATCGGAAGTGGGTCAGGTTTAGGAATGGGGTTAGGGTTAAGGAATGGGGAGGGATTAGGGTACAATTTAGGGTACGACAACGCTTAAGGTTTAGCGTACGTGTGAGGGCACGAGTTAGTGTTGGTGTCCTGGTTAAGATTAGGGCACGTGTGAGGGTAAGGCTTCGGGTGAGGGTCAGGGTTAGGATTCGGGTTAGGGTTAGGGTTAAGGAATGCAGAGGGATTAGGGTACAGCTTAGGGAACGACAGTGCTTAAGGGTTAGCGTTCGTGTGAGGGCAAGGGTTAGTGTTAGTGTCCTGGTTAAGATTAGGGCATGGGTGAGGGTAAGGCTTCAGGTGAGGGTCAGGGTTAGGATTCGGGTTAGTGTTAGGGTTAGGGAATGGGGAGGGATTAGGGTACAGTTTAGGGTACGACAACGATTAAGGGTTAGCGTACGTGTGAGGGCACAAGATAGTGTTGGTGTCCTGGTTAAGATTAGGGCACGGGTGAGGGTAAGGTTTCGGGTGAGGGTCAGGGATAGAATTCGGGTTAGGGTTAGCGTTAGGGAATGGGGAGATATTAGGGCACAGTTTAGGGTACCACAACGCTTAAGGTTTAGCGTACGTGTGAGGTCAGTAGTTAGTGTTAGTGTACTGCTTACGATTAGGGCACGGGTGAGGGTAAGGCCTCGGAAGAGGGTCACGTTAAGGGTTAGGGAATGGGGATTGATTAGGGTACAGGTTAGGATACGGCAATGGCTTAGGGTTGGCGTACGTTAGAGGGCATGGGTTAGTGTTGATGTACTGGTTAAAATTAGGACACGGGTGAGGGTAAAGTTTCAGGTGAGTGTCATGGTTAGGTTTCAGGTTACGGTTAGGGTTATTGAATGGAGAGGGATTAGGGTACAGGTTAGGGTACCGCGGCGGTTTAGTGTTAGCGTACGTGTGAGGGCACGAGTTAGTCTTGGTGTCCTGGTTAAGATTAGGGCACGGGTGAGGGTAAGGCTTCGGGTGAGGGTCAGGGTTAGGATTCGGGTTAGGGTTAGGGTTAGGGAATGGAGAGGGATTAGGGTACAGGTTAGGGTACGACAATGCTTAAGGGTTAGCGTAAGTGTGAGGGCACGAGTTAGTGTTGGTGTACTGGTTAAGACAATGGCACCGATGAGGGTAAGTCCTCGGAAAAGGGTCACGTTCAGGGTTTCGCTTAGGGTTAGGGTTAGGGAATGGGGAGGGATTAGGGTACAGGATTGGGTACGACAATGCTTAAGGGTTAGCGTACGTTTGAGGGCATGAGTTAGTGTTTGTGTACTGGTTAAGATTAGGGCATTGGTTAGGGTAGGGCATCGGAAGTGGGTCAGGTTTAGGGATGGGGTTAGGGTTAAGGAATGGGGAGGGATTAGGGTACAATTTAAGGTACGACAACGCTTAAGGTTTAGCGTACGTGTGAGGGCACGAGTTAGTGTTGGTGTCCTGGTTAAGATTAGGGCACAGGTGAGGGTAAGGCTTCGGGTGAGGGTCAGGGTTAGGATTCGGTTTAGGGTTAGGGTTAAGGAATGCAGAGGGATTAGGGTACAGCTTAGGGTACGACAGTGCTTAAGGGTTAGCGTTCGTGTGAGGGCAAGGGTTAGTGTTAGTGTCCTGGTTAAGATTGGGGCATGGGTGAGGGTAAGGCTTCAGGTGAGGGTCAGGGTTAGTATTCGGGTTAGGGTTAGGGTTAGGGAATGGGGAGGGATTAGGGTACAGTTTAGGGTACGACAACGATTAAGGGTTAGCGTACGTGTGAGGGAACAAGTTAGTGTTGGTGTCCTGGTTAAGATTAGGGCACGGGTGAGGGTAAGGTTTCGGGTGAAGGTCAGGGATAGAATTCGGGTTAGGGTTAGGGTTAGGGAATGGGGAGATATTAGGGCACAGTTTAGGGTACCACAACGCTTAAGGTTTAGCGTACGTGTGAGGTCACTAGTTAGTGTTAGTGTACTTCTTACGATTAGGGCACGGGTGAGGTAAGGCCTCGGAAGAGGGTCACGTTAAGGGTTAGGGTTAGGGTTAGGGTTACGGAATGGGGATTGATTAGGGTACAGGTTAGGGTACGGCAACGGCTTAGGATTGGCGTACGTTAGAGGGCTTGGGTTAGTGTTGATGTACTGGTTAAAATTAGGACACGGGTGAGGGTAAAGTTTCGGGTGAGTGTCATGGTTAGGTTTCAGGTTAGGGTTAGGGTTAGGGAATGGAGAGGGATTAGGGTACAGGTTAGGGTACCGCTGTGGTTTAGTGTTAGCGTACGTGTGAGGGCACGAGTTAGTCTTGGTGTCCTGGTTAAGATTAGGGCCCGGGTGAGGGTAAGGCTTCGGGTGAGGGTCAGGGTTAGGATTCGGGTTAGGGTTAGGGTTAGGGAATGGAGAGGGATTAGGGTACAGGTTAGGGTACGACAATGCTTAAGGGTTAGCGTAAGTGTGAGGGCACGAGTTAGTGTTGGTGTACTGGTTAAGGCAATGGCACCGATGAGGGTAAGGCCTCGGAAGAGGGACACGTTCAGGGTTTCGCTTAGGGTTAGGGTTAGGGAATGGGGAGGGATTAGGGTACAGGATAGGGTACGACAATGCTTAAGGGTTAGCATACGTTTGAGGGCATGAGTTAGTGTTTGTGTACTGGTTAAGATTAGGGCATTGGTTAGGGTAGGGCATCGGAAGTGGGTCAGGTTTAGGGATGGGGTTAGGGTTAAGGAATGGGGAGGGATTAGGGTACAATTTAGGGTACGACAACGCTTAAGGTTTAGCGTACGTGTGAGGGCACGAGTTAGTGTTGGTGTCCTGGTTAAGATTAGGGCACGGGTGAGGGTAAGGCTTCGGGTGAGGGTCAGGGTTAGGATTCGGGTTAGGGTTAGGGTTAAGGAATGCAGAGGGATTAGGGTACAGCTTAGGGTACGACAGTGCTTAAGGGTTAGCGTTCGTGTGAGGGCAAGGGTTAGTGTTAGTGTCCTGGTTAAGATTAGGGCACGGGTGAGGGTAAGGCTTCAGGTGAGGGTCAGGGTTAGGATTCGGGTTAGGGTTAGAGTTAGGGAATGGGGAGGGATTAGGGTACAGTTTAGGGTACGACAACGATTAAGGGTTAGCGTACGTGTGAGGGCACAAGTTAGTGTTGGTGTCCTGGTTAAGATTAGGGCACGGGTGAGGGTAAGGTTTCGGGTGAGGGTCAGGGATAGAATTCGGGTTAGGGTTAGGGTTAGGGAATGGGGAGATATTAGGGCACAGTTTAGGGTACCACAACGCTTAAGGTTTAGCGTACGTGTGAGGTCACTAGTTAGTGTTAGTGTACTTCTTACGATTAGGGCACGGGTGAGGTAAGGCCTCGGAAGAGGGTCACGTTAAGGGTTAGGGTTAGGGTTAGGGTTAGGGAATGGGGATTGATTAGGGTACAGGTTAGGGTACGGCAACGGCTTAGGGTTGGCGTACGTTAGAGGGCATGGGTTAGTGTTGATGTACTGGTTAAAATTAGGACACGGGTGAGGGTAAAGTTGCGGGTGAGTGTCATGGTTAGGTTTCAGGTTAGGGTTAGGGTTAGGGAATGGAGAGGGATTAGGGTACAGGTTAGGGTACCGCTGCGGTTTAGTGTTAGCGTACGTGTGAGGGCACGAGTTAGTCTTGGTGTCCTGGTTAAGATTAGGGCACGGCTGAGGGTAAGGCTTCGGGTGAGGGTCAGGGTTAGGATTCGGGTTAAGGTTAGGGTTAGGGAATGGAGAGGGATTAGGGTACAGGTTAGGGTACGACAATGCTTAAGGGTTAGCGTAAGTGTGAGGGCACGAGTTAGTGTTGGTGTACTGGTTAAGGCAATGGCACCGATGAGGGTAAGGCCTCGGAAAAGGGACACGTTCAGGGTTTCGCTTAGGGTTAGGATTAGGGAATGGGGAGGGATTAGGGTACAGGATAGGGTACGACAATGCTTAAGGGTTAGCGAACGTTTGAGGGCATGAGTTAGTGTTTGTGTACTGGTTAAGATTAGGGCCTTGGTTAGGGTAGGGCATCGGAAGTGGGTCAGGTTTAGGGATGGGGTTAGGGTTAAGGAATGGGGAGGGATTAGGGTACAATTTAGGGTACGACAACGCTTAAGGTTTAGCGTACGTGTGAGGGCACGTGTTAGTGTTGGTGTCCTGGTTAAGATTAGGGCACGTGTGAGGGTAAGGCTTCGGGTGAGGGTCAGGGTTAGGATTCGGGTTAGGGTTAGGGCTAAGGAATGCAGAGGGATTAGGGTACAGCTTAGGGAACGACAGTGCTTAAGGGTTAGCGTTCGTGTGAGGGCAAGGGTTAGTGTTAGTGTCCTGGTTAAGATTAGCGCACGGGTGAGGGTAAGGCTTCAGGTGAGGGTCAGGGTTAGGATTCGGGTTAGGGTTAGGGTTAGGGAATGGGGAGGGATTAGGGTACAGTTTAGGGTACGACAACGATTAAGGGTTAGCGTACGTGTGAGGGCACAAGTTAGTTTTGGTGTCCTGGTTAAGATTAGGGCACGGGTGAGTGTAAGGTTTCGGGTGAGGGCCAGGGATAGAATTCGGGTTAGGGTTAGGGTTAGGGAATGGGGAGATATTAGGGCACAGTTTAGGGTACCACAACGCTTAAGGTTTAGCGTACGTGTGAGGTCACTAGTTAGTGTTAGTGTACTGCTTACGATTAGGGCACGGGTGAGGGTAAGGCCTCGGAAGAGGGTCACGTTAAGGGTTAGGGTTAGGGTTAGGGTAAGGGAATGGGGATTGATTAGGGTACAGGTTAGGGTACGGCAACGGCTTAGGGTTGGCGTACGTTAGAGGGCATGGGTTAGTGTTGATGTACTGGTTCAAATTAGGACAAGGGTGAGGGTAAAGTTTCGGGTGAGTGTCATGGTTAGGTTTCAGGTTAGGGTTAGGGTTAGGGAATGGAGAGGGATTAGGGTACAGGTTAGGGTACCGCTGCGGTTTAGTGTTAGCGTACGTGTGAGGGCACGAGTTAGTCTTGGTGTCCTGGTTAAGATTAGGGCACGGGTGAGGGTAAGGCTTCGGGTGAGGGTCAGGGTTAGGATTCGGGTTAGGGTTAGGGTTAGGGAATGGAGAGGGATTAGGGTACAGGTTAGGGTACGACAATGCTTAAGGGTTAGCGTAAGTGTGAGGGCACGAGTTAGTGTTGGTGTACTGGTTAAGACAATGGCACCGATGAGGTTAATTCCTCGGAAAAGGGTCACGTTCAGGGTTTCGCTTAGGGTTAGGGTTAGGGAATGGGGAGGGATTAGGGTACAGGATAGGGTACGACAATGCTTAAGGGTTAGCGTACGTTTGAGGGCATGAGTTAGTGCTTGTGTACTGGTTAAGATTAGGGCATTGGTTAGGGTAGGGCATCGGAAGTGGGTCAGGTTTAGGGATGGGTTTAGGGTTAAGGAAGGGGGAGGGATTAGGGTACAATTTAGGGTACGACAACGCTTAAGGTTTAGCGTACGTGTGAGGGCACGAGTTAGTGTTGGTGTCCTGGTTAAGATTAGGGCACGGGTGAGGGTAAGGCTTCGGGTGAGGGTCAGGGTTAGGATTCGGGTTAGGGTTAGGGTTAAGGAATGCAGAGGGATTAGGGTACAGCTTAGGGTACGACAGTGCTTAAGGGTTAGCGTTCGTGTGAGGGCAAGGGTTAGTGTTAGTGTCCTGGTTAAGATTAGGGCACGGGTGAGGGTAAGGCTTCAGGTGAGGGTCAGGGTTAGGATTCGGGTTAGGGTTAGGGTTAGGGAATGGGGAGGGATTAGGGTACAGTTTAGGGTACGACAACGATTAAGGGTTAGCGTACGTGTGAGGGCACAAGTTAGTGTTGGTGTCCTGGTTAAGATTAGGGCACGGGTGAGGGTAAGGTTTCGGGTGAGGGTCAGGGATAGAATTCGGGTTAGGGTTAGGGTTAGGGAATGGGGAGATATTAGGGCACAGTTTAGGGTACCACAACGCTTAAGGTTTAGCGTACGTGTGAGGTCACTAGTTAGTGTTAGTGTACTGCTTACGATTAGGGCACTGGTGAGGGTAAGGCCTCGGAAGAGGGTCACGTTAAGGGTTAGGGTTAGGGTTAGGGAATGGGGATTGATTAGGGTACAGGTTAGGGTACGGCAACGGCTTAGGGTTGGCGTACGTTAGAGGGCATGGTTTAGTGTTGATGTACTGGTTAAAATTAGGACACGGGTGAGGGTAAAGTTTCGGGTGAGTGTCATGGTTAGGTTTCAGGTTAGGGTTAGGGTTAGGGAATGGAGAGGGATTAGGGTACAGGTTAGGGTACCGCTGCGGTTTAGTGTTAGTGTACGTGTGAGGGCACGAGTTAGTCTTGGTGTCCTGGTTAAGATTAGGGCACGGGTGAGGGTAAGGCTTCAGGTGAGGGTCAGGGTTAGGATTCGGGTTAGGGTTAGGGTTAGGGAATGGAGAGGGATTAGGGTACAGGTTAGGGTACGACAATGCTTAAGGGTTAGCGTAAGTGTGAGGGCACGAGTTAGTGTTGGTGTACTGGTTAAGACAATGGCACCGATGAGGGTAAGGCCTCGGAAAAGGGTCACGTTCAGGGTTTCGCTTAGGGTTAGGGTTAGGGAATGGGGAGGGAATAGGGTACAGGACAGGGTACGACAATGCTTAAGGGTTACCGTACGTTTGAGGGCATGAGTTAGTGTTTGTGTACTGGTTAAGATTAGGGCATTGGTTAGGGTAGGGCATCGGAAGTGGGTCAGGTTTAGGGATGGGGTTAGGGTTAAAGAATGGGGAGGGATTAGGGTACAATTTAGGGTACGACAACGCTTAAGGTTTAGCGTACGTGTGAGGGCACGAGTTAGTGTTGGTGTCCTGGTTAAGATTAGGGCACGGGTGAGGGTAAGGCTTCGGGTGAGGGTCAGGGTTAGGATTCGGGTTAGGGATAGGGTTAAGGAATGCAGAGGGATTAGGGTACAGCTTAGGGTACGACAGTGCTTAAGGGTTAGCGTTCATGTGAGGGCAAGGGTTAGTGTTAGTGTCCTGGTTAAGATTAGGGCACGGGTGAGGGTAAGGCCTCGGAAGAGGGTCACGTTAAGGGTTAGGGTTAGGGTTAGGGTTAGGGAATGGGGATTGATTAGGGTACAGGTTAGGGTACGGCAACAGCTTAGGGTTGGCGTACGTTAGAGGGCATGGGTTAGTGTTGATGTACTGGTTAAAATTAGGACACGGGTGAGGGTAAAGTTGCGGGTGAGTGTCATGGTTAGGTTTCAGGTTAGGGTTAGGGTTAGGGAATGGAGAGGGATTAGGGTACAAGTTAGGGTACCGCTGCGGTTTAGTGTTAGCGTACGTGTGAGGGCACGAGTTAGTCTTGGTGTCCTGGTTAAGATTAGGGCACGGCTGAGGGTAAGGCTTCGGGTGAGGGTCAGGGTTAGGATTCGGGTTAAGGTTAGGGTTAGGGAATGGAGAGGGATTAGGGTACAGGTTAGGGTACGACAATGCTTAAGGGTTAGCGTAAGTGTGAGGGCACGAGTTAGTGTTGGTGTACTGGTTAAGGCAATGGCACCGATGAGGGTAAGGCCTCGGAAAAGGGACACGTTCAGGGTTTCGCTTAGGGTTAGGATTAGGGAATGGGGAGGGATTAGGGTACAGGATAGGGTACGACAATGCTTAAGGGTTAGCGAACGTTTGAGGGCATGAGTTAGTGTTTGTGTACTGGTTAAGATTAGGGCCTTGGTTAGGGTAGGGCATCGGAAGTGGGTCAGGTTTAGGGATGGGGTTAGGGTTAAGGAATGGGGAGGGATTAGGGTACAATTTAGGGTACGACAACGCTTAAGGTTTAGCGTACGTGTGAGGGCACGAGTTAGTGTTGGTGTCCTGGTTAAGATTAGGGCACGTGTGAGGGTAAGGCTTCGGGTGAGGGTCAGGGTTAGGATTCGGGTTAGGGTTAGGGCTAAGGAATGCAGAGGGATTAGGGTACAGCTTAGGGAACGACAGTGCTTAAGGGTTAGCGTTCGTGTGAGGGCAAGGGTTAGTGTTAGTGTCCTGGTTAAGATTAGCGCACGGGTGAGGGTAAGGCTTCAGGTGAGGGTCAGGGTTAGGATTCGGGTTAGGGTTAGGGTTAGGGAATGGGGAGGGATTAGGGTATAGTTTAGGGTACGACAACGATTAAGGGTTAGCGTACGTGTGAGGGCACAAGTTAGTTTTGGTGTCCTGGTTAAGATTAGGGCACGGGTGAGGGTAAGGTTTCGGGTGAGGGCCAGGGATAGAATTCGGGTTAGGGTTAGGGTTAGGGAATGGGGAGATATTAGGGCACAGTTTAGGGTACCACAACGCTTAAGGTTTAGCGTACGTGTGAGGTCACTAGTTAGTGTTAGTGTACTGCTTACGATTAGGGCACGGGTGAGAGTAAGGCCTCGGAAGAGGGTCACGTTAAGGGTTAGGGAATGGGGATTGATTAGGGTACAGGTTAGGGTATGGCAATGGCTTAGGGTTGGCGTACGTTAGAGGGCATGGGTTAGTGTTGATGTACTGGTTAAAATTAGGACACGGGTGAGGGTAAAGTTTCGGGTGAGTGTCATGGTTAGGTTTCAGGTTAGGGTTAGGGTTAGGGAATGGAGAGGGATTAGGGTACAGGTTAGGGTACCGCTGCGGTTTAGTGTTAGCGTACGTGTGAGGGCACGAGTTAGTCTTGGTGTACTGGTGAAGAGAACGGCACCGATGAGGGTAAGGCCTCGGAAAAGGGTCACGTTCAGGGTTTCGGTTAGGGTTAGGGTTAGGGAATGGGGAGGGATTAGGGTACAGGATAGGGTACGACAATGCTTAAGGGTTAGCGTACGTTTGAGGGCATGAGTTAGTGTTTGTGTACTGGTTAAGATTAGGGCATGGGTTAGGGTAGCGCCTCGGAAGAGGGTCAGGTTTAGGGATCGGGTTAGGGTTAGGGTTAGGGAATGGGGAGATATTAGGGCACAGTTTAGGGTACCACAACGCTTAAGGTTTAGCGTACGTGTGAGGTCACTAGTTAGTGTTAGTGTACTGCTTACGATTAGGGCACGGGTGAGGGTAAGGCCTCGGAAGAGTGTCACGGTAAGGGTTAGGGTTAGGGTTAGGGTTAGGTAATGGGGATTGATTAGGGTACAGGTTAGGGTACGGCAATGGCTTAGGTTTGGCGTACGTTAGAGGGCATGGGTTAGTGTTGATGTACTGGTTAAAATTAGGACACGGGTGAGGGTAAAGTTTCGGGTGAGTGTCATGGTTAGGTTTCAGGTTAGGGTTAGGGTTAGGGAATGGAGAGGGATTAAGGTACAGGTTAGGGTACCGCTGCGGTTTAGTGTTAGCGTACGTTTGAGGGCACGAGTTAGTCTTGGTGTCCTGGTTAAGATTAGGGCACGGGTGAGGGTAAGGCTTCGGGTGAGGGTCAGGGTTAGGATTCGGGTTAGGGTTAGGGTTAGGGAATGGAGAGGGATTAGGGTACAGGTTAGGGTACGACAATGCTTAAGGGTTAGCGTAAGTGTGAGGGCATGAGTTAGTGTTTGTGTACTGGTTAAGACAACGGCAACGATGAGGGTAAAGTCTCGGAAAAGGGTCACGTTCAGGGTTTCGCTTAGGGTTAGGGTTAGGGAATGGGGAGGGATTAGGCTACAGGATAGGGTACGACAATGCTTAAGGGTTAGCGTATGTTTGAGGGCATGAGTTAGTGTTTGTGTACTGGTTAAGATTAGGGCATTTGTTAGGGTAGGGCATCGGAAGTGGGTCAGATTTAGGGATGGGGTTAGGACAAGGGTTAAGGAATGGGGAGGGATTAGGGTACAATTTAGGGTACGACAACGCTTAAGGTTTAGCGTACGTGTGAGGGCACGAGTTAGTGTTGGTGTCCTGGTTAAGATTAGGGCACGGGTGAGGGTAAGGCTTCGGGTGAGGGTCAGGGTTAGGATTCGGGTTAGGTTTAGGGTTAAGGAATGCAGAGGGATTAGGGTACAGCTTAGGGAACGACAGTGCTTAAGGGTTAGCGTTCGTGTGAGGGCAAGGGTTAGTGTTAGTGTCCTGGTTAAGATTAGGGCACGGGTGAGGGTAAGGCTTCAGGTGAGGGTCAGGGTTAGGATTCGGGTTAGGGTTAGGGTTAGCGAATGGGGAGGGATTAGGGTACAGTTTAGGGTACGACAACGATTAAGGGTTAGCGTACGTGTGAGGGCACAAGTTAGTGTTGGTGTCCTGGTTAAGATTAGGGCACGGGTGAGGGTAAGGTTTCGGGTGAGGGTCAGGGATAGAATTCGGTTTAGGGTTAAGGTTAGGGAATGGGGAGATATTAGGGCACAGTTTAGGGTACCACAACGCTTAAGGTTTAGCTTACGTGTGAGGTCACTAGTTAGTGTTAGTGTACTGCTTACGATTAGGGCACGGGTGAGGGTAAGGCCTCAGAAGAGGGTCACGTTAAGGGTTAGTGTTAGGGTTAGGGTTAGGGAATGGGGATTGATTAGGGTACAGGTTAGGGTACGGCAATGGCTTAGGGTTGGCGTACATTAGAGGGCATGGGTTAGTGTTGATGTACTGGTTAAAATTAGGACACGGGTGAGGGTAAAGTTTCGGGTGAGTGTCATGGTTAGGTTTCAGGTTAGGGTTAGGGTTAGGGAATGGAGAGGGATTAGGGTACAGGTTAGGGTACCGCTGCGGTTTAGTGTTAGCGTACGTTTGAGGGCACGAGTTAGTCTTGGTGTCCTGGTTAAGATTAGGGCACGGGTGAGGGTGAGGCTTCGGGTGAGGGTCAGGGTTAGGATTCGGGTTAGGGTTAGGGTTAGGGAATGGAGAGGGATTAAGGTACAGTTTAGGGTACGACAATGCTTAAGGGTTAGCGTAAGTGTGAGGGCACGAGTTAGTGTTGGTGTACTGGTTAAGACAACGGCACTGATGAGGGTAAGACCTCGAAAAAGGGTCACGTTCAGGGTTTTGCTTAGGGTTAGGGTTAGGGAATGGGGAGGGATTAGGGTACAGGATAGGGTACGACAATGCTTAAGGGTTAGCGTACGTTTGAGGGCATGAGTTAGTGTTTGGGTACTGGTTAAGATTACGGCATTGGTTAGGGTAGGGCATCGGAAGTGGGTCAGGTTTAGGGATGGGATTAGGGTTAGGGTTAAGGAATGGGGAGGGATTAGGGTGCAATTTAGGGTACGACAACGCTTAAGGTTTAGCGTACGTGTGAGGGCACGTGTTAGTGTTGGTGTCCTGGTTAAGATTAGGGCACGGGTGAGGGTAAGGCTTCGGGTGAGGGTCAGGGTTAGGATTCGGGTTAGGGTTAGGGTTAAGGAATGCAGAGGGATTAGGGTACAGCTTAGGGTACGACAGTGCTTAAGGGTTAGCGTTCGTGTGAGGGCAAGGGTTAGTGTTAGTGTCTTGTTTAAGATTAGGGAACGGGTGAGGGTAAGGCTTCAGGTGAGGGTCAGGGTTAGGATTCGGGTTAGGGTTAGGGTTAGGGAATGGGGAGGGATTAGGGTACAGTTTACGGCACGACAACGATTAAGGGTTAGCGTACGTGTGAGGACACAAGTTAGTGTTGGGGTCCTGGTTAAGATTAGGGCACGGGTGAGGGTAAGGTTTCGGGTGAGGGTCAGGGATAGAATTCGGGTTAGGGTTAGGGTTAGGGAATGGGGAGATATTAGGGCACAGTTTAGGGTACCACAACGCTTAAGGTTTAGCGTACGTGTGAGGTCACTAGTTAGTGTTAGTGTACTGCTTACGATTAGGGCACGGGTGAGGGTAAGGCCTCGGAAGAGGGTCACGTTAAGGGTTAGGGTTAGGGTTAGGGAATGGGGATTGATTAGGGTACAGGTTAGGGTACGCAAATGGCTTAGAATTGGCGTACGTTAGAGGGTATGGGTTAGTGTTGATGTACTGGTTAAAATAAGGACACGGGTGAGGGTAAAGTTTCGGGTGAGTGTCATGGTTAGGTTTCAGGTTAGGGTTAGGGTTAGGGAATGGAGAGGGATTAGGGTACAGGTTAGGGTACCGCTGCGGTTTAGTGTTAGCGTACGTTTTTGGGCACGAGCTAGTCTTGGTGTCCTGGTTAAGATTAGGGCATGGGTGAGGGTAAGGCTTCGGGTGAGGGTCAGGGTTAGGATTCGGGTTAGGGTTAGGGTTAGGGAATGGAGAGGGATTAGGGTACAGGTTAGGGTACGACAATGCTTAAGTGTTAGCGTAAGTTTGAGGGCACGAGTTAGTGTTGGTGTACTGGTTAAGACAACGGCACCGATGAGGGTAAGGCCTCGGAAATCGGTCACGTTCAGGGTTTCGCTTAGGGTTAGGGTTAGGGAATGGGGAGGGATTAGGGTACAGGATAGGGTACAACAATGCTTAAGGGTTAGCATACGTTTGAGGGCATGAGTTAGTGTTTGTGTACTGGTTAAGATTAGGGCATTGGTTAGGGTAGGGCATCGGAAGTGGGTCAGGTTTAGGGATGGGGTTAGGGTTAGGGTTAAGGAATGGGGAGGGATTAGGGTACAATTTAGGGTACGACAACGATTAAGGGTTAGCGTACGTGTGAGGGCACAAGTTAGTGTTGGTGTCCTGGTTAAGATTAGGGCACGGGTGAGGGTAAGGTTTCGGGTGAGGGTCAGGGATAGAATTCGGGTTAGGGTTAGGGTTAGGGAAAGGGGAGATATTAGGGCATAGTTTAGGGTACCACAATACTTAAGGTTTAGCGTACTTGTGAGGTCACTAGTTAGTGTTAGTGTACTGCTTACGATTAGGGCACGGGTGAGGGTAAGGCCTCGGAAGAGGGTCACGTTAAGGGTTAGGGTTAGGGTTAGTGTTAGGGAATGGGGATTGATTAGGGTACAGGTTAGGGTACGGCAATGGCTTAGGGTTGGCGTACGTTAGAGGGCATGGGTTAGTGTTGATGTACTGGTTAAAATTAGGACACGGGTGAGGGTAAAGTTTCGGGTGAGTGTCATGGTTAGGTTTCAGGTTAGGGTTAGGGTTAGGGAATGGAGAGGGATTAGGGTACAGGTTAGGGTACCGCTGCGGTTTAGTGTTAGCGTACGTGTGAGGGCACGAGTTAGTCTTGGTGCCCTGGTTAAGATTAGGGCACGGATGAGGGTAAGGCTTCGGGTGAGGGTCAGGTTTAGGATTCGGGTTAGGGTTAGGGTTAGGGAATGGAGAGGGATTAGGGTACAGGTTAGGGTACGACAACGCTTAAGGGTTAGCGTAAGTGTGAGGGCACGAGTTAGTGTTGGTGTTCTGGTAAAGACAACGGCACCGATGAGGGTAAGGCCTCGGAAAAGGGTCACGTTCAGGGTTTCGCTTAGGGTTAGGGTTAGGGAATGGGGAGGGATTAGGGTACAGGATAGGGTACGACAATGCTTAAGGGTTAGCGTACGTTTGAGGGCATGAGTTAGTGTTTGTGTACTGGTTAAGATTAGGGCATTCGTTAGGGTAGGGCATCGGAAGTGGGTAAGGTTTAGGGATGGGGTTAGGGTTAGGGTTAAGGAATGGGGAGGGATTAGGGTACAATTCAGGGTACGACAACGCTTAAGGTTTAGCGTACGTGTGAGGGCACGAGTTAGTGTTGGTGTCCTGGTTAAGATTAGGGCACGGGTGAGGGTAAGGCTTCGGGTGAGGGTCAGGGTTAGGATTCGGGTTAGGGTTAGGGTTAAGGAATGCAGAGGGATTAGGGTACAGCTAAGGGTACGACAGTGCTTAAAGATTAGCGTTAGTGTGAGGGCAAGGATTAGTGTTAGTGTCCTGGTTAAGATTAGGGCCCGGGTGAGTCTAAGGCTTCAGGTGAGGGTCAGGGTTAGGATTCGGGTTAGGGTTAGGGTTAGGGAATGGGGAGGGATTAGGGTACAGTTTAGGGTACGACAACAATTAAGGGTTAGCGTACGTGTGAGGGCACAAGTTAGTGTTGGTGTCCTGGTTAAGATTAGGGCACGGGTGAGGGTAAGGTTTCGGGTGAGGGTCAGGGATAGAATTCGGGTTAGGGTTAGGGTTAGGGAATGGGGAGATATTAGGGCACAGTTTAGGGTACCACAACGCTTAAGGTTTAGCGTACGTGTGAGGTCACGAGTTAGTGTTAGTGTACTGCTTACGATTAGGGCACGGGTGAGGGTACGGCCTCGGAAGAGGGTCACGTTAAGGGTTAGGGTTAGGGCTAGGGTTAGGGAATGGGGATTGATTAGGGTACAGGTTAGGGTACGGCAATGGCTTAGGTTTGGCGTACGTTAGAGGGCTTGGGTCAGTGTTGATGTACTGGTTAAAATTAGGACACGGGTGAGGGTAAAGTTTCGGGTGAGTGTCATGGTTAGGTTTCAGGTTAGGGTTAGGGTTAGGGAATGGAGAGGGATTAGGGTACAGGTTAGGGTACCGCTGCGGTTTAGTGTTAGCGTACGTTTGAGGGCACGAGTTAGTCTTGGTGTCCTGGTTAATATTAGGGCACGGGTGAGGGTAAGGCTTCGGGTGAGGGTCAGGTTTAGGATTCGGGTTAGGGTTAGGGTTAGGGAATGGAGAGGGATTAAGGTACAGGTTAGGGTACGACAATGCTTAAGGGTTAGCATAAGTGTGAGGGCACGAGTTAGTGTTGGTGTACTGGTTAAGACAACTGCACCGATGAGGGTAAGACCTCGAAAAAGGGTCACGTTCAGGGTTTTGCTTAGGGTTAGGGTTAGGGAATGGGGAGGGATTAGGGTACAGGTTAGGATACGGCAATGGCTTAGGGTTGGCGTACGTTAGAGGGCATGGGTTAGTGTTGATGTACTGGTTAAAATTGGGACACGGGTGAGGGTAAAGTTTCAGGTGAGTGTCATGGTTAGGTTTCAGGTTAGGGTTAGGGTTAGGGAATGGAGAAGGATTAGGGTACAGGTTAGGGTACGACAATGCTTAAGTGTTAGCGTAAGTGTGAGGGCATGAGTTAGTGTTGGTGTACTGGTTAAGACAACGGCAACGATGAGGGTAAAGCCTCGGAAAAGGGTCACGTTCAGGGTTTCGCTTAGGGTTAGGGTTAGGGAATGGGGAGGGATTAGGGTACAGGATAGGGTACGACCATGCTTAAGGGTTAGCATACGTTTGAGGGCATGAGTTAGTGTTTGTGTACTGGTTAAGATTAGGGCATTGGTTAGGGTAGGGCATCGGAAGTGGGTCAGATTTAGGGATGGGGTTAGGGTAAGGGTTAAGGAATGGGGAGGGATTAGGGTACAATTTAGGGTACGACAACGCTTAAGGTTTAGCGTACGTGTGAGGGCACGAGTTAGTGTTCGTGTCCTGGTTAAGATTAGGGCACGGGCGAGGGTAAGGCTTCGGGTGAGGGTCAGGGTTAGGATTCGGTTTAGGGTTAGGGTTAAGGAATGCAGAGGGATTAGGGTACAGCTTAGGGAACGAATGTGCTTAAGGGTTAGCGTTCGTGTGAGGGCAAGGGTTAGTGTTAGTGTCCTGGTTAAGATTAGGGCACGGGTGAGGGTAAGGCTTCAGGTGAGGGTCAGGGTTAGGATTCGGGTTAGGGTTAGGGTTAGGGAATGGGGAGGGATTAGGGTACAGTTTAGGGTACGACAACGATTAAGGGTTAGCGTACGTGTGAGGGCACAAGTTAGTGTTGGTGTCCTGGTTAAGATTAGGGCACGGGTGAGGGTTAGGTTTCGGGTGAGTGTCAGGGATAGAATTCGGGTTAGGGTTAGGGTTAGGGAATGGGGAGATATTAGGGCACAGTTTAGGGTACCACAACGCTTAAGGTTTAGCTTACGTGTGAGGTCACTAGTTAGTGTTAGTGTACTGCTTACGATTAGGGCACGGGTGAGGGTAAGGCCTCGAAAGAGGGTCACGTTAAGGGTTAGGGTTAGGGTTAGGTTTAGGGAATGGGGATTGATTAGGGTACAGGTTAGGGTACGGCAATGGCTTAGGGTTGGCGTACGTTAGAGGGCATGGGTTAGTGTTGATATACTGGTTAAAATTAGGACACGGGTGAGGGTAAAGTTTCGGGTGAGTGTCATGGTTAGGTTTCAGGTTAGGGTTAGGGTTAGGGAATGGAGAGGGATTAGGGTACAGGTTAGGGTACCGCTGCAGTTTAGTGTTAGCGTACGTTTGAGGGCACGAGTTAGTCTTGGTGTCCTGGTTAATATTAGGGCACGGGTGAGGGTAAGGCTTCGGGTGAGGGTCAGGGTTAGGATTCGGGTTAGGGTTAGGGTTAGGGAATGGAGAGGGATTAAGGTACAGGTTAGGGTACGACAATGCTTAAGGGTTAGCATAAGTGTGAGGGCACGAGTTAGTGTTGGTGTACTGGTTAAGACAACTGCACCGATGAGGGTAAGACCTCGAAAAAGGGTCACGTTCAGGGTTTTGCTTAGGGTTAGGGTTAGGGAATGGGGAGGGATTAGGGTACAGGTTAGGATACGGCAATGGCTTAGGGTTGGCGTACGTTAGAGGGCATGGGTTAGTGTTGATGTACTGGTTAAAATTAGGACACGGGTGAGGGTAAAGTTTCAGGTGAGTGTCATGGTTAGGTTTCAGGTTAGGGTTAGGGTTAGGGAATGGAGAAGGATTAGGGTACAGGTTAGGGTACGACAATGCTTAAGGGTTAGCGTAAGTGTGAGGGCACGAGTCAGTGTTGGTGTACTGGTTAAGACAACGGCACCGATGAGGGTAAGACCTCGAAAAATCGTCACGTTCAGGGTTTTGCTTAGGGTTAGGGTTAGGGAATGGGGAGGGATTAGGGTACAGGATAGGGTACGACAATGCTTAAGGGTTAGCGTACGTTTGAGGGCATGAGTTAGTGTTTGGGTACTGGTTAAGATTACGGCATTGGTTAGGGTAGGGCATCGGAAGTGGGTCAGGTTTAGGGATGGGATTAGGGTTAGGGTTAAGGAATGGGGAGGGATTAGGGTGCAATTTAGGGTACGACAACGCTTAAGGTTTAGCGTACGTGTGAGGGCACGTGTTAGTGTTGGTGTCCTGGTTAAGATTAGGGCACGGGTGAGGGTAAGGCTTCGGGTGAGGGTCAGGGTTAGGATTCGGGTTAGGGTTAGGGTTAAGGAATGCAGAGGGATTAGGGTACAGCTTAGGGTACGACAGTGCTTAAGGGTTAGCGTTCGTGTGAGGGCAAGGGTTAGTGTTAGTGTCCTGGTTAAGATTAGGGAACGGGTGAGGGTAAGGCTTCAGGTGAGGGTCAGGGTTAGGATTCGGGTTAGGGTTAGGGTTAGGGAATGGGGAGGGATTAGGGTACAGTTTACGGCACGACAACGATTAAGGGTTAGCGTACGTGTGAGGACACAAGTTAGTGTTGGGGTCCTGGTTAAGATTAGGGCACGGGTGAGGGTAAGGTTTCGGGTGAGGGTCAGGGATAGAATTCGGGTTAGGGTTAGGGTTAGGGAATGGGGAGATATTAGGGCACAGTTTAGGGTACCACAACGCTTAAGGTTTAGCGTACGTGTGAGGTCACTAGTTAGTGTTAGTGTACTGCTTACGATTAGGGCACGGGTGAGGGTAAGGCCTCGGAAGAGGGTCACGTTAAGGGTTAGGGTTAGGGTTAGGGAATGGGGATTGATTAGGGTACAGGTTAGGGTACGCAAATGGCTTAGGGTTGGCGTACGTTAGAGGGTATGGGTTAGTGTTGATGTACTGGTTAAAATAAGGACACGGGTGAGGGTAAAGTTTCGGGTGAGTGTCATGGTTAGGTTTCAGGTTAGGGTTAGGGTTAGGGAATGGAGAGGGATTAGGGTACAGGTTAGGGTACCGCTGCGGTTTAGTGTTAGCGTACGTTTTTGGGCACGAGCTAGTCTTGGTGTCCTGGTTAAGATTAGGACATGGGTGAGGGTAAGGCTTCGGGTGAGGGTCAGGGTTAGGATTCGGGTTAGGGTTAGGGTTAGGGAATGGAGAGGGATTAGGGTACAGGTTAGGGTACGACAATGCTTAAGGGTTAGCATAAGTTTGAGGGCACGAGTTAGTGTTGGTGTACTGGTTAAGACAACGGCACCGATGAGGGTAAGGCCTCGGAAATCGGTCACGTTCAGGGTTTCGCTTAGGGTTAGGGTTAGGGAATGGGGAGGGATTAGGGTACAGGATAGGGTACAACAATGCTTAAGGGTTAGCATACGTTTGAGGGCATGAGTTAGTGTTTGTGTACTGGTTAAGATTAGGGCATTGGTTATGGTAGGGCATCGGAAGTGGGTCAGGTTTAGGGATGGGGTTAGGGTAAGGGTTAAGGAATGGGGAGGGATTAGGGTACAATTTAGGGTACGACAACGCTTAAGGTTTAGCGTACGTGTGAGGGCACGAGTTAATGTTGGTGTCGTGGTTAAGATTAGGGCACGGGCGAGGGTAAGGCTTCGGGTGAGGGTCAGGGTTAGGATTCGGTTTAGGGTTAGGGTTAAGGAATGCAGAGGGATTAGGGTACAGCTTAGGGAACGACTGTGCTTAAGGGTTAGCGTTCGTGTGAGGGCAAGGGTTAGTGTTAGTGTCCTGGTTAAGATTAGGGCACGGGTGAGGGTAAGGCTTCAGGTAAGGGTCAGGGTTAGGATTCGGGTTAGGGTTAGGGTTAGGGAATGGGGAGGGATTAGGGTACAGTTTACGGTACCCCAACGATTAAGGGTTAGCGTACGTGTGAGGGCACATGTTAGTGTTGGTGTCCTGGTTAAGATTAGGGCACGGGTGAGGGTAAGGTTTCGGGTGAGGGTCAGGGATAGAATTCGGGTTAGGGTTAGGGTTAGGGAATGGGGAGATATTAGGGCACAGTTTAGGGTACCACAACGCTTAAGGTTTAGCTTACGTGTGAGGTCACTAGTTAGTGTTAGTGTACTGCTTACGATTAGGGCACGGGTGAGGGTAAGGCCTCGGAAGAGGGTCACGTTAAGGGTTAGGGTTAGGGTTAGGGTTAGGGAATGGGGATTGATTAGGGTACAGGTTAGGGTACGGCAATGGCTTAGGGTTGGCGTACGTTAGAGGGCATGGGTTAGTGTTGATATACTGGTTAAAATTAGGACACGGGTGAGGGTAAAGTTTCGGGTGAGTGTCATGGTTAGGTTTCAGGTTAGGGTTAGGGTTAGGGAATGGAGAGGGATTAGGGTACAGGTTAGGGTACCGCTGCGATTTAGTGTTAGCGTACGTTTGAGGGCACGAGTTAGTCTTGGTGTCCTGGTTAATATTAGGGCACGGGTGAGGGTAAGGCTTCGGGTGAGGGTCAGGGTTAGGATTCGGGTTAGGGTTAGGGTTAGGGAATGGAGAGGGATTAAGGTACAGGTTAGGGTACGACAATGCTTAAGGGTTAGCATAAGTGTGAGGGCACGAGTTAGTGTTGGTGTACTGGTTAAGACAACTGCACCGATGACGGTAAGACCTCGAAAAAGGGTCACGTTCAGGGTTTTGCTTAGGGTTAGGGTTAGGGAATGGGGAGGGATTAGGGTACAGGTTAGGATACGGCAATGGCTTAGGGTTGGCGTACGTTAGAGGGCATGGGTTAGTGTTGATGTACTGGTTAAAATTAGGACACGGGTGAGGGTAAAGTTTCAGGTGAGTGTCATGGTTAGGTTTCAGGTTAGGGTTAGGGTTAGGGAATGGAGAAGGATTAGGGTACAGGTTAGGGTACGACAATGCTTAAGGGTTAGCGTAAGTGTGAGGGCATGAGTTAGTGTTGGTGTACTGGTTAAGACAACGGCACCGATGAGGGTAAGGCCTCGGAAAAGGGTCACGTTCAGGGTTTCGCTTAGGGTTAGGGTTAGGGAATGGGGAGGGATTAGGGTACAGGATAGGGTACGACCATGCTTAAGGGTTAGCATACGTTTGAGGGCATGAGTTAGTGTTTGTGTACTGGTTAAGATTAGGGCATTGGTTAGGGTAGGGCATCGGAAGTGGGTCAGATTTAGGGATGGGGTTAGGGTAAGGGTTAAGGAATGGGGAGGGATTAGGGTACAATTTAGGGTACGACAACGCTTAAGGTTTAGCGTACGTGTGAGGGCACGAGTTAGTGTTCGTGTCCTGGTTAAGATTAGGGCACGGGTGAGGGTAAGGCTTCGGGTGAGGGTCAGGGTTAGGATTCGGTTTAGGGTTAGGGTTAAGGAATGCAGAGGGATTAGGGTACAGCTTAGGGAACGACTGTGCTTAAGTGTTAGCGTTCGTGTGAGGGCAAGGGTTAGTGTTAGTGTCCTGGTTAAGATTAGGGCACGGGTGAGGGTAAGGCTTCAGGTGAGGGTCAGGGTTAGGATTCGGGTTAGGTTTAGGGTTAGGGAATGGGGAGGGATTAGGGTACAGTTTACGGTACGACAACGATTAAGGGTTAGCGTACGTGTGAGGGCACATGTTAGTGTTGGTGTCCTGGTTAAGATTAGGGCACGGTTGAGGGTAAGGTTTCGGGTGAGTGTCAGGGATAGAATTCGGGTTAGGGTTAGGGTTAGGGAATGGGGAGATATTAGGGCACAGTTTAGGGTACCACAACGCTTAAGGTTTAGCGTACGTGTGAGGTGACTAGTTAGTGTTAGTGTACTGCTTACGATTAGGGCACGGGTGAGGGTAAGGCCTCGGAAGAGGGTCACGTTAAGGGTTAGGGTTAGGGTTAGGGAATGGGGATTGATTAGGGTACAGGTTAGGGTACGCAAATGGCTTAGGGTTGGCGTACGTTAGAGGGCATGGGTTAGTGTTGATATACTGGTTAAAATTAGGACACGGGTGAGGGTAAAGTTTCGGGTGAGTGTCATGGTTAGGTTTCAGGTTAGGGTTAGGGTTAGGGAATGGGGAGGGATTAGGGTACAGTTTACGGTACGACAACGATTAAGGGTTAGCGTACGTGTGAGGGCACATGTTAGTGTTGGTGTCCTGGTTAAGATTAGGGCACGGGTGAGGGTAAGGTTTCGGGTGAGGGTCAGGGATAGAATTCGGGTTAGGGTTAGGGTTAGGGAATGGGGAGATATTAGGGCACAGTTTAGGGTACCACAATGCTTAAGGTTTAGCTTACGTGTGAGGTCACTAGTTAGTGTTAGTGTACTGCTTACGATTAGGGCACGGGTGAGGGTAAAGCCTCGGAAGAGGGTCACGTTAAGGGTTAGGGTTAGGGTTAGGGTTAGGGAATGGGGATTGATTAGGGTACAGGTTAGGGTACGGCAATGGCTTAGGGTTGGCGTACGTTAGAGGGCATGGGTTAGTGTTGATATACTGGTTAAAATTAGGACACGGGTGAGGGTAAAGTTTCGGGTGAGTGTCATGGTTAGGTTTCCGGTTAGGGTTAGGGTTAGGGAATGGAGAGGGATTAGGGTACAGGTTAGGGTACCACTGCGGTTTAGTGTTAGCGTACGTTTGAGGGCACGAGTTAGTCTTGGTGTCCTGGTTAAGATTAGGGCACGGGTGAGGGTAAGGCTTCGGGTGAGGGTCAGGGTTAGGATTCGGGTTAGGGTTAGGGTTAGGGAATGGAGAGGGATTAAGGTACAGGTTAGGGTACGAAAATGCTTAAGGGTTAGCGTAAGTGTGAGGGCACGAGTTAGTGTTGGTGTACTGGTTAAGACAACGGCACCGATGAGGGTAAGGCCTCGGAAAAGGGTCACGTTTAGGGTTTCGCTTAGGGTTAGGGTTAGGGAATGGGGAGGGATTAGGGTACAGGATAGGGTACGACAATGCTTAAGGGTTAGCGTACGTTTGAGGGCATGAGTTAGTGTTTGTGTACTGGTTAAGATTAGGGCATTGGTTAGGGTAGGGCATCGGAAGTGGGTAAGGTTTAGGGATGGGGTTAGGGTTAGGGTTAATGAATGGGGAGGTATTAGGGTACAATTTAGGGTACGACAACGCTTAAGGTTTAGCGTACGTGTGAGGGCACGAGTTAGTGTTGGTGTCCTGGTTAAGATTAGGGCACGGGTGAGGGTAAGGCTTCGGGTGAGGGTCAGGGTTAGGATTCGGGTTAGGGTTAGGGTTAAGGAATGCAGAGGGATTAAGGTACAGCTTAGGGAACGACAGTGCTTAAGGGTTAGCGTTCGTGTGAGGGCAAGGGTTAGTGTTAGTGTCCTGGTTAAGATTAGGGCACGGGTGAGGGTAAGGCTTCAGGTGAGGGTCAGGGTTAGGATTTGGGTTAGGGTTAGGGTTAGGGAATGGGGAGGGATTAGGGTACAGGTTAGGGTACGGCAATGGCTTAGGGTTGGCATACGTTAGAGGGCATGGGTTAGTGTTGATGTACTGGTTAAAATTAGGACACGGGTGAGGGTAAAGTTTCGGGTGAGTGTCATGGTTAGGTTTCAGGTTAGGGTTAGGGTTAGGGAATGGAGAGGGATTAGGGTACAGGTTAGGGTACCGCTGCGGTTTAGTGTTAGCGTACGTGTGAGGGCACGAGTTAGTCTTGGTGTCCTTGTTAAGATTAGGGCACGGTTGAGGGTGAGGCTTCGGGTGAGGGTCAGGGTTAGGGTTAGGGTTAGGGAATGGAGAGGGATTAGGGTACAGGTTAGGGTACGACAATGCTTAAGGGTTAGCGTAAGTGTGAGGGCACCAGTTAGTGTTGGTGTACTGGTTAAAATAAGGACACGGGTGAGGGTAAAGTTTCGGGTGAGTGTCATGGTTAGGTTTCAGGTTAGGGTTAGGGTTAGGGAATGGAGAGGGATTAGGGTACAGGTTAGGGTACCGCTGCGGTTTAGTGTTAGCGTACGTTTTTGGGCACGAGCTAGTCTTGGTGTCCTGGTTAAGATTAGGGCATGGGTGAGGGTAAGGCTTCGGGTGAGGGTCAGGGTTAGGATTCGGGTTAGGGTTAGGGTTAGGGAATGGAGAGGGATTAGGGTACAGGTTAGGGTACGACAATGCTTAAGTGTTAGCGTAAGTTTGAGGGCACGAGTTAGTGTTGGTGTACTGGTTAAGACAACGGCACCGATGAGGGTAAGGCCTCGGAAATCGGTCACGTTCAGGGTTTCGCTTAGGGTTAGGGTTAGGGAATGGGGAGGGATTAGGGTACAGGATAGGGTACAACAATGCTTAAGGGTTAGCATACGTTTGAGGGCATGAGTTAGTGTTTGTGTACTGGTTAAGATTAGGGCATTGGTTAGGGTAGGGCATCGGAAGTGGGTCAGGTTTAGGGATGGGGTTAGGGTTAGGGTTAAGGAATGGGGAGGGATTAGGGTACAATTTAGGGTACGACAACGATTAAGGGTTAGCGTACGTGTGAGGGCACAAGTTAGTGTTGGTGTCCTGGTTAAGATTAGGGCACGGGTGAGGGTAAGGTTTCGGGTGAGGGTCAGGGATAGAATTCGGGTTAGGGTTAGGGTTAGGGAAAGGGGAGATATTAGGGCATAGTTTAGGGTA
Source organism: Inia geoffrensis (assembly GCA_036417435.1). Classification (NCBI taxonomy): domain Eukaryota; kingdom Metazoa; phylum Chordata; class Mammalia; order Artiodactyla; family Iniidae; genus Inia; species Inia geoffrensis. The sequence continues at coordinate 846,406 of CM070918.1, forward strand.
CCACAATACTTAAGGTTTAGCGTACTTGTGAGGTCACTAGTTAGTGTTAGTGTACTGCTTACGATTAGGGCACGGGTGAGGGTAAGGTTTCGGGTGAGGGTCAGGGATAGAATTCGGGTTAGGGTTAGGGTTAGGGAATGGGGAGATATTAGGGCACAGTTTAGGGTACCACAATGCTTAAGGTTTAGCTTACGTGTGAGGTCACTAGTTAGTGTTAGTGTACTGCTTACGATTAGGGCACGGGTGAGGGTAAAGCCTCGGAAGAGGGTCACGTTAAGGGTTAGGGTTAGGGTTAGGGTTAGGGAATGGGGATTGATTAGGGTACAGGTTAGGGTACGGCAATGGCTTAGGGTTGGCGTACGTTAGAGGGCATGGGTTAGTGTTGATATACTGGTTAAAATTAGGACACGGGTGAGGGTAAAGTTTCGGGTGAGTGTCATGGTTAGGTTTCCGGTTAGGGTTAGGGTTAGGGAATGGAGAGGGATTAGGGTACAGGTTAGGGTACCACTGCGGTTTAGTGTTAGCGTACGTTTGAGGGCACGAGTTAGTCTTGGTGTCCTGGTTAAGATTAGGGCACGGGTGAGGGTAAGGCTTCGGGTGAGGGTCAGGGTTAGGATTCGGGTTAGGGTTAGGGTTAGGGAATGGAGAGGGATTAAGGTACAGGTTAGGGTACGAAAATGCTTAAGGGTTAGCGTAAGTGTGAGGGCACGAGTTAGTGTTGGTGTACTGGTTAAGACAACGGCACCGATGAGGGTAAGGCCTCGGAAAAGGGTCACGTTTAGGGTTTCGCTTAGGGTTAGGGTTAGGGAATGGGGAGGGATTAGGGTACAGGATAGGGTACGACAATGCTTAAGGGTTAGCGTACGTTTGAGGGCATGAGTTAGTGTTTGTGTACTGGTTAAGATTAGGGCATTGGTTAGGGTAGGGCATCGGAAGTGGGTAAGGTTTAGGGATGGGGTTAGGGTTAGGGTTAATGAATGGGGAGGTATTAGGGTACAATTTAGGGTACGACAACGCTTAAGGTTTAGCGTACGTGTGAGGGCACGAGTTAGTGTTGGTGTCCTGGTTAAGATTAGGGCACGGGTGAGGGTAAGGCTTCGGGTGAGGGTCAGGGTTAGGATTCGGGTTAGGGTTAGGGTTAAGGAATGCAGAGGGATTAAGGTACAGCTTAGGGAACGACAGTGCTTAAGGGTTAGCGTTCGTGTGAGGGCAAGGGTTAGTGTTAGTGTCCTGGTTAAGATTAGGGCACGGGTGAGGGTAAGGCTTCAGGTGAGGGTCAGGGTTAGGATTTGGGTTAGGGTTAGGGTTAGGGAATGGGGAGGGATTAGGGTACAGGTTAGGGTACGGCAATGGCTTAGGGTTGGCATACGTTAGAGGGCATGGGTTAGTGTTGATGTACTGGTTAAAATTAGGACACGGGTGAGGGTAAAGTTTCGGGTGAGTGTCATGGTTAGGTTTCAGGTTAGGGTTAGGGTTAGGGAATGGAGAGGGATTAGGGTACAGGTTAGGGTACCGCTGCGGTTTAGTGTTAGCGTACGTGTGAGGGCACGAGTTAGTCTTGGTGTCCTTGTTAAGATTAGGGCACGGTTGAGGGTGAGGCTTCGGGTGAGGGTCAGGGTTAGGGTTAGGGTTAGGGAATGGAGAGGGATTAGGGTACAGGTTAGGGTACGACAATGCTTAAGGGTTAGCGTAAGTGTGAGGGCACCAGTTAGTGTTGGTGTACTGGTTAAAATAAGGACACGGGTGAGGGTAAAGTTTCGGGTGAGTGTCATGGTTAGGTTTCAGGTTAGGGTTAGGGTTAGGGAATGGAGAGGGATTAGGGTACAGGTTAGGGTACCGCTGCGGTTTAGTGTTAGCGTACGTTTTTGGGCACGAGCTAGTCTTGGTGTCCTGGTTAAGATTAGGGCATGGGTGAGGGTAAGGCTTCGGGTGAGGGTCAGGGTTAGGATTCGGGTTAGGGTTAGGGTTAGGGAATGGAGAGGGATTAGGGTACAGGTTAGGGTACGACAATGCTTAAGTGTTAGCGTAAGTTTGAGGGCACGAGTTAGTGTTGGTGTACTGGTTAAGACAACGGCACCGATGAGGGTAAGGCCTCGGAAATCGGTCACGTTCAGGGTTTCGCTTAGGGTTAGGGTTAGGGAATGGGGAGGGATTAGGGTACAGGATAGGGTACAACAATGCTTAAGGGTTAGCATACGTTTGAGGGCATGAGTTAGTGTTTGTGTACTGGTTAAGATTAGGGCATTGGTTAGGGTAGGGCATCGGAAGTGGGTCAGGTTTAGGGATGGGGTTAGGGTTAGGGTTAAGGAATGGGGAGGGATTAGGGTACAATTTAGGGTACGACAACGATTAAGGGTTAGCGTACGTGTGAGGGCACAAGTTAGTGTTGGTGTCCTGGTTAAGATTAGGGCACGGGTGAGGGTAAGGTTTCGGGTGAGGGTCAGGGATAGAATTCGGGTTAGGGTTAGGGTTAGGGAAAGGGGAGATATTAGGGCATAGTTTAGGGTACCACAATACTTAAGGTTTAGCGTACTTGTGAGGTCACTAGTTAGTGTTAGTGTACTGCTTACGATTAGGGCACGGGTGAGGGTAAGGCCTCGGAAGAGGGTCACGTTAAGGGTTAGGGTTAGGGTTAGTGTTAGGGAATGGGGATTGATTAGGGTACAGGTTAGGGTACGGCAATGGCTTAGGGTTGGCGTACGTTAGAGGGCATGGGTTAGTGTTGATGTACTGGTTAAAATTAGGACACGGGTGAGGGTAAAGTTTCGGGTGAGTGTCATGGTTAGGTTTCAGGTTAGGGTTAGGGTTAGGGAATGGAGAGGGATTAGGGTACAGGTTAGGGTACCGCTGCGGTTTAGTGTTAGCGTACGTGTGAGGGCACGAGTTAGTCTTGGTGCCCTGGTTAAGATTAGGGCACGGATGAGGGTAAGGCTTCGGGTGAGGGTCAGGTTTAGGATTCGGGTTAGGGTTAGGGTTAGGGAATGGAGAGGGATTAGGGTACAGGTTAGGGTACGACAACGCTTAAGGGTTAGCGTAAGTGTGAGGGCACGAGTTAGTGTTGGTGTTCTGGTAAAGACAACGGCACCGATGAGGGTAAGGCCTCGGAAAAGGGTCACGTTCAGGGTTTCGCTTAGGGTTAGGGTTAGGGAATGGGGAGGGATTAGGGTACAGGATAGGGTACGACAATGCTTAAGGGTTAGCGTACGTTTGAGGGCATGAGTTAGTGTTTGTGTACTGGTTAAGATTAGGGCATTCGTTAGGGTAGGGCATCGGAAGTGGGTAAGGTTTAGGGATGGGGTTAGGGTTAGGGTTAAGGAATGGGGAGGGATTAGGGTACAATTCAGGGTACGACAACGCTTAAGGTTTAGCGTACGTGTGAGGGCACGAGTTAGTGTTGGTGTCCTGGTTAAGATTAGGGCACGGGTGAGGGTAAGGCTTCGGGTGAGGGTCAGAGTTAGGATTCGGGTTAGGGTTAGGGTTAAGGAATGCAGAGGGATTAGGGTACAGCTAAGGGTACGACAGTGCTTAAAGATTAGCGTTAGTGTGAGGGCAAGGATTAGTGTTAGTGTCCTGGTTAAGATTAGGGCCCGGGTGAGTCTAAGGCTTCAGGTGAGGGTCAGGGTTAGGATTCGGGTTAGGGTTAGGGTTAGGGAATGGGGAGGGATTAGGGTACAGTTTAGGGTACGACAACAATTAAGGGTTAGCGTACGTGTGAGGGCACAAGTTAGTGTTGGTGTCCTGGTTAAGATTAGGGCACGGGTGAGGGTAAGGTTTCGGGTGAGGGTCAGGGATAGAATTCGGGTTAGGGTTAGGGTTAGGGAATGGGGAGATATTAGGGCACAGTTTAGGGTACCACAACGCTTAAGGTTTAGCGTACGTGTGAGGTCACGAGTTAGTGTTAGTGTACTGCTTACGATTAGGGCACGGGTGAGGGTACGGCCTCGGAAGAGGGTCACGTTAAGGGTTAGGGTTAGGGCTAGGGTTAGGGAATGGGGATTGATTAGGGTACAGGTTAGGGTACGGCAATGGCTTAGGTTTGGCGTACGTTAGAGGGCTTGGGTCAGTGTTGATGTACTGGTTAAAATTAGGACACGGGTGAGGGTAAAGTTTCGGGTGAGTGTCATGGTTAGGTTTCAGGTTAGGGTTAGGGTTAGGGAATGGAGAGGGATTAGGGTACAGGTTAGGGTACCGCTGCGGTTTAGTGTTAGCGTACGTTTGAGGGCACGAGTTAGTCTTGGTGTCCTGGTTAATATTAGGGCACGGGTGAGGGTAAGGCTTCGGGTGAGGGTCAGGTTTAGGATTCGGGTTAGGGTTAGGGTTAGGGAATGGAGAGGGATTAAGGTACAGGTTAGGGTACGACAATGCTTAAGGGTTAGCATAAGTGTGAGGGCACGAGTTAGTGTTGGTGTACTGGTTAAGACAACTGCACCGATGAGGGTAAGACCTCGAAAAAGGGTCACGTTCAGGGTTTTGCTTAGGGTTAGGGTTAGGGAATGGGGAGGGATTAGGGTACAGGTTAGGATACGGCAATGGCTTAGGGTTGGCGTACGTTAGAGGGCATGGGTTAGTGTTGATGTACTGGTTAAAATTGGGACACGGGTGAGGGTAAAGTTTCAGGTGAGTGTCATGGTTAGGTTTCAGGTTAGGGTTAGGGTTAGGGAATGGAGAAGGATTAGGGTACAGGTTAGGGTACGACAATGCTTAAGTGTTAGCGTAAGTGTGAGGGCATGAGTTAGTGTTGGTGTACTGGTTAAGACAACGGCAACGATGAGGGTAAAGCCTCGGAAAAGGGTCACGTTCAGGGTTTCGCTTAGGGTTAGGGTTAGGGAATGGGGAGGGATTAGGGTACAGGATAGGGTACGACCATGCTTAAGGGTTAGCATACGTTTGAGGGCATGAGTTAGTGTTTGTGTACTGGTTAAGATTAGGGCATTGGTTAGGGTAGGGCATCGGAAGTGGGTCAGATTTAGGGATGGGGTTAGGGTAAGGGTTAAGGAATGGGGAGGGATTAGGGTACAATTTAGGGTACGACAACGCTTAAGGTTTAGCGTACGTGTGAGGGCACGAGTTAGTGTTCGTGTCCTGGTTAAGATTAGGGCACGGGCGAGGGTAAGGCTTCGGGTGAGGGTCAGGGTTAGGATTCGGTTTAGGGTTAGGGTTAAGGAATGCAGAGGGATTAGGGTACAGCTTAGGGAACGAATGTGCTTAAGGGTTAGCGTTCGTGTGAGGGCAAGGGTTAGTGTTAGTGTCCTGGTTAAGATTAGGGCACGGGTGAGGGTAAGGCTTCAGGTGAGGGTCAGGGTTAGGATTCGGGTTAGGGTTAGGGTTAGGGAATGGGGAGGGATTAGGGTACAGTTTAGGGTACGACAACGATTAAGGGTTAGCGTACGTGTGAGGGCACAAGTTAGTGTTGGTGTCCTGGTTAAGATTAGGGCACGGGTGAGGGTTAGGTTTCAGGTGAGGGTCAGGGATAGAATTCGGGTTAGGGTTAGGGTTAGGGAATGGGGAGATATTAGGGCACAGTTTAGGGTACCACAACGCTTAAGGTTTAGCTTACGTGTGAGGTCACTAGTTAGTGTTAGTGTACTGCTTACGATTAGGGCACGGGTGAGGGTAAGGCCTCGAAAGAGGGTCACGTTAAGGGTTAGGGTTAGGGTTAGGTTTAGGGAATGGGGATTGATTAGGGTACAGGTTAGGGTACGGCAATGGCTTAGGGTTGGCGTACGTTAGAGGGCATGGGTTAGTGTTGATATACTGGTTAAAATTAGGACACGGGTGAGGGTAAAGTTTCGGGTGAGTGTCATGGTTAGGTTTCAGGTTAGGGTTAGGGTTAGGGAATGGAGAGGGATTAGGGTACAGGTTAGGGTACTGCTGCAGTTTAGTGTTAGCGTACGTTTGAGGGCACGAGTTAGTCTTGGTGTCCTGGTTAATATTAGGGCACGGGTGAGGGTAAGGCTTCGGGTGAGGGTCAGGGTTAGGATTCGGGTTAGGGTTAGGGTTAGGGAATGGAGAGGGATTAAGGTACAGGTTAGGGTACGACAATGCTTAAGGGTTAGCATAAGTGTGAGGGCACGAGTTAGTGTTGGTGTACTGGTTAAGACAACTGCACCGATGAGGGTAAGACCTCGAAAAAGGGTCACGTTCAGGGTTTTGCTTAGGGTTAGGGTTAGGGAATGGGGAGGGATTAGGGTACAGGTTAGGATACGGCAATGGCTTAGGGTTGGCGTACGTTAGAGGGCATGGGTTAGTGTTGATGTACTGGTTAAAATTAGGACACGGGTGAGGGTAAAGTTTCAGGTGAGTGTCATGGTTAGGTTTCAGGTTAGGGTTAGGGTTAGGGAATGGAGAAGGATTAGGGTACAGGTTAGGGTACGACAATGCTTAAGGGTTAGCGTAAGTGTGAGGGCACGAGTCAGTGTTGGTGTACTGGTTAAGACAACGGCACCGATGAGGGTAAGACCTCGAAAAATCGTCACGTTCAGGGTTTTGCTTAGGGTTAGGGTTAGGGAATGGGGAGGGATTAGGGTACAGGATAGGGTACAACAATGCTTAAGGGTTAGCGTACGTTTGAGGGCATGAGTTAGTGTTTGGGTACTGGTTAAGATTACGGCATTGGTTAGGGTAGGGCATCGGAAGTGGGTCAGGTTTAGGGATGGGATTAGGGTTAGGGTTAAGGAATGGGGAGGGATTAGGGTGCAATTTAGGGTACGACAACGCTTAAGGTTTAGCGTACGTGTGAGGGCACGTGTTAGTGTTGGTGTCCTGGTTAAGATTAGGGCACGGGTGAGGGTAAGGCTTCGGGTGAGGGTCAGGGTTAGGATTCGGGTTAGGGTTAGGGTTAAGGAATGCAGAGGGATTAGGGTACAGCTTAGGGTACGACAGTGCTTAAGGGTTAGCGTTCGTGTGAGGGCAAGGGTTAGTGTTAGTGTCCTGGTTAAGATTAGGGAACGGGTGAGGGTAAGGCTTCAGGTGAGGGTCAGGGTTAGGATTCGGGTTAGGGTTAGGGTTAGGGAATGGGGAGGGATTAGGGTACAGTTTACGGCACGACAACGATTAAGGGTTAGCGTACGTGTGAGGACACAAGTTAGTGTTGGGGTCCTGGTTAAGATTAGGGCACGGGTGAGGGTAAGGTTTCGGGTGAGGGTCAGGGATAGAATTCGGGTTAGGGTTAGGGTTAGGGAATGGGGAGATATTAGGGCACAGTTTAGGGTACCACAACGCTTAAGGTTTAGCGTACGTGTGAGGTCACTAGTTAGTGTTAGTGTACTGCTTACGATTAGGGCACGGGTGAGGGTAAGGCCTCGGAAGAGGGTCACGTTAAGGGTTAGGGTTAGGGTTAGGGAATGGGGATTGATTAGGGTACAGGTTAGGGTACGCAAATGGCTTAGGGTTGGCGTACGTTAGAGGGTATGGGTTAGTGTTGATGTACTGGTTAAAATAAGGACACGGGTGAGGGTAAAGTTTCGGGTGAGTGTCATGGTTAGGTTTCAGGTTAGGGTTAGGGTTAGGGAATGGAGAGGGATTAGGGTACAGGTTAGGGTACCGCTGCGGTTTAGTGTTAGCGTACGTTTTTGGGCACGAGCTAGTCTTGGTGTCCTGGTTAAGATTAGGACATGGGTGAGGGTAAGGCTTCGGGTGAGGGTCAGGGTTAGGATTCGGGTTAGGGTTAGGGTTAGGGAATGGAGAGGGATTAGGGTACAGGTTAGGGTACGACAATGCTTAAGGGTTAGCATAAGTTTGAGGGCACGAGTTAGTGTGGGTGTACTGGTTAAGACAACGGCACCGATGAGGGTAAGGCCTCGGAAATCGGTCACGTTCAGGGTTTCGCTTAGGGTTAGGGTTAGGGAATGGGGAGGGATTAGGGTACAGGATAGGGTACAACAATGCTTAAGGGTTAGCATACGTTTGAGGGCATGAGTTAGTGTTTGTGTACTGGTTAAGATTAGGGCATTGGTTAGGGTAGGGCATCGGAAGTGGGTCAGGTTTAGGGATGGGGTTAGGGTAAGGGTTAAGGAATGGGGAGGGATTAGGGTACAATTTAGGGTACGACAACGCTTAAGGTTTAGCGTACGTGTGAGGGCACGAGTTAATGTTGGTGTCGTGGTTAAGATTAGGGCACGGGCGAGGGTAAGGCTTCGGGTGAGGGTCAGGGTTAGGATTCGGTTTAGGGTTAGGGTTAAGGAATGCAGAGGGATTAGGGTACAGCTTAGGGAACGACTGTGCTTAAGGGTTAGCGTTCGTGTGAGGGCAAGGGTTAGTGTTAGTGTCCTGGTTAAGATTAGGGCACGGGTGAGGGTAAGGCTTCAGGTGAGGGTCAGGGTTAGGATTCGGGTTAGGGTTAGGGTTAGGGAATGGGGAGGGATTAGGGTACAGTTTACGGTACCCCAACGATTAAGGGTTAGCGTACGTGTGAGGGCACATGTTAGTGTTGGTGTCCTGGTTAAGATTAGGGCACGGGTGAGGGTAAGGTTTCGGGTGAGGGTCAGGGATAGAATTCGGGTTAGGGTTAGGGTTAGGGAATGGGGAGATATTAGGGCACAGTTTAGGGTACCACAACGCTTAAGGTTTAGCTTACGTGTGAGGTCACTAGTTAGTGTTAGTGTACTGCTTACGATTAGGGCACGGGTGAGGGTAAGGCCTCGGAAGAGGGTCACGTTAAGGGTTAGGGTTAGGGTTAGGGTTAGGGAATGGGGATTGATTAGGGTACAGGTTAGGGTACGGCAATGGCTTAGGGTTGGCGTACGTTAGAGGGCATGGGTTAGTGTTGATATACTGGTTAAAATTAGGACACGGGTGAGGGTAAAGTTTCGGGTGAGTGTCATGGTTAGGTTTCAGGTTAGGGTTAGGGTTAGGGAATGGAGAGGGATTAGGGTACAGGTTAGGGTACCGCTGCGATTTAGTGTTAGCGTACGTTTGAGGGCACGAGTTAGTCTTGGTGTCCTGGTTAATATTAGGGCACGGGTGAGGGTAAGGCTTCGGGTGAGGGTCAGGGTTAGGATTCGGGTTAGGGTTAGGGTTAGGGAATGGAGAGGGATTAAGGTACAGGTTAGGGTACGACAATGCTTAAGGGTTAGCATAAGTGTGAGGGCACGAGTTAGTGTTGGTGTACTGGTTAAGACAACTGCACCGATGACGGTAAGACCTCGAAAAAGGGTCACGTTCAGGGTTTTGCTTAGGGTTAGGGTTAGGGAATGGGGAGGGATTAGGGTACAGGTTAGGATACGGCAATGGCTTAGGGTTGGCGTACGTTAGAGGGCATGGGTTAGTGTTGATGTACTGGTTAAAATTAGGACACGGGTGAGGGTAAAGTTTCAGGTGAGTGTCATGGTTAGGTTTCAGGTTAGGGTTAGGGTTAGGGAATGGAGAAGGATTAGGGTACAGGTTAGGGTACGACAATGCTTAAGGGTTAGCGTAAGTGTGAGGGCATGAGTTAGTGTTGGTGTACTGGTTAAGACAACGGCACCGATGAGGGTAAGGCCTCGGAAAAGGGTCACGTTCAGGGTTTCGCTTAGGGTTAGGGTTAGGGAATGGGGAGGGATTAGGGTACAGGATAGGGTACGACCATGCTTAAGGGTTAGCATACGTTTGAGGGCATGAGTTAGTGTTTGTGTACTGGTTAAGATTAGGGCATTGGTTAGGGTAGGGCATCGGAAGTGGGTCAGATTTAGGGATGGGGTTAGGGTAAGGGTTAAGGAATGGGGAGGGATTAGGGTACAATTTAGGGTACGACAACGCTTAAGGTTTAGCGTACGTGTGAGGGCACGAGTTAGTGTTCGTGTCCTGGTTAAGATTAGGGCACGGGTGAGGGTAAGGCTTCGGGTGAGGGTCAGGGTTAGGATTCGGTTTAGGGTTAGGGTTAAGGAATGCAGAGGGATTAGGGTACAGCTTAGGGAACGACTGTGCTTAAGTGTTAGCGTTCGTGTGAGGGCAAGGGTTAGTGTTAGTGTCCTGGTTAAGATTAGGGCACGGGTGAGGGTAAGGCTTCAGGTGAGGGTCAGGGTTAGGATTCGGGTTAGGTTTAGGGTTAGGGAATGGGGAGGGATTAGGGTACAGTTTACGGTACGACAACGATTAAGGGTTAGCGTACGTGTGAGGGCACATGTTAGTGTTGGTGTCCTGGTTAAGATTAGGGCACGGTTGAGGGTAAGGTTTCGGGTGAGTGTCAGGGATAGAATTCGGGTTAGGGTTAGGGTTAGGGAATGGGGAGATATTAGGGCACAGTTTAGGGTACCACAACGCTTAAGGTTTAGCGTACGTGTGAGGTGACTAGTTAGTGTTAGTGTACTGCTTACGATTAGGGCACGGGTGAGGGTAAGGCCTCGGAAGAGGGTCACGTTAAGGGTTAGGGTTAGGGTTAGGGAATGGGGATTGATTAGGGTACAGGTTAGGGTACGCAAATGGCTTAGGGTTGGCGTACGTTAGAGGGCATGGGTTAGTGTTGATATACTGGTTAAAATTAGGACACGGGTGAGGGTAAAGTTTCGGGTGAGTGTCATGGTTAGGTTTCAGGTTAGGGTTAGGGTTAGGGAATGGGGAGGGATTAGGGTACAGTTTACGGTACGACAACGATTAAGGGTTAGCGTACGTGTGAGGGCACATGTTAGTGTTGGTGTCCTGGTTAAGATTAGGGCACGGGTGAGGGTAAGGTTTCGGGTGAGGGTCAGGGATAGAATTCGGGTTAGGGTTAGGGTTAGGGAATGGGGAGATATTAGGGCACAGTTTAGGGTACCACAATGCTTAAGGTTTAGCTTACGTGTGAGGTCACTAGTTAGTGTTAGTGTACTGCTTACGATTAGGGCACGGGTGAGGGTAAAGCCTCGGAAGAGGGTCACGTTAAGGGTTAGGGTTAGGGTTAGGGTTAGGGAATGGGGATTGATTAGGGTACAGGTTAGGGTACGGCAATGGCTTAGGGTTGGCGTACGTTAGAGGGCATGGGTTAGTGTTGATATACTGGTTAAAATTAGGACACGGGTGAGGGTAAAGTTTCGGGTGAGTGTCATGGTTAGGTTTCCGGTTAGGGTTAGGGTTAGGGAATGGAGAGGGATTAGGGTACAGGTTAGGGTACCACTGCGGTTTAGTGTTAGCGTACGTTTGAGGGCACGAGTTAGTCTTGGTGTCCTGGTTAAGATTAGGGCACGGGTGAGGGTAAGGCTTCGGGTGAGGGTCAGGGTTAGGATTCGGGTTAGGGTTAGGGTTAGGGAATGGAGAGGGATTAAGGTACAGGTTAGGGTACGAAAATGCTTAAGGGTTAGCGTAAGTGTGAGGGCACGAGTTAGTGTTGGTGTACTGGTTAAGACAACGGCACCGATGAGGGTAAGGCCTCGGAAAAGGGTCACGTTCAGGGTTTCGCTTAGGGTTAGGGTTAGGGAATGGGGAGGGATTAGGGTACAGGATAGGGTACGACAATGCTTAAGGGTTAGCGTACGTTTGAGGGCATGAGTTAGTGTTTGTGTACTGGTTAATATTAGGGCATTGGTTAGGGTAGGGCATCGGAAGTGGGTAAGGTTTAGGGATGGGGTTAGGGTTAGGGTTAATGAATGGGGAGGTATTAGGGTACAATTTAGGGTACGACAACGCTTAAGGTTTAGCGTACGTGTGAGGGCACGAGTTAGTGTTGGTGTCCTGGTTAAGATTAGGGCACGGGTGAGGGTAAGGCTTCGGGTGAGGGTCAGGGTTAGGATTCGGGTTAGGGTTAGGGTTAAGGAATGCAGAGGGATTAAGGTACAGCTTAGGGAACGACAGTGCTTAAGGGTTAGCGTTCGTGTGAGGGCAAGGGTTAGTGTTAGTGTCCTGGTTAAGATTAGGGCACGGGTGAGGGTAAGGCTTCAGGTGAGGGTCAGGGTTAGGATTTGGGTTAGGGTTAGGGTTAGGGAATGGGGAGGGATTAGGGTACAGGTTAGGGTACGGCAATGGCTTAGGGTTGGCATACGTTAGAGGGCATGGGTTAGTGTTGATGTACTGGTTAAAATTAGGACACGGGTGAGGGTAAAGTTTCGGGTGAGTGTCATGGTTAGGTTTCAGGTTAGGGTTAGGGTTAGGGAATGGAGAGGGATTAGGGTACAGGTTAGGGTACCGCTGCGGTTTAGTGTTAGCGTACGTGTGAGGGCACGAGTTAGTCTTGGTGTCCTTGTTAAGATTAGGGCACGGTTGAGGGTGAGGCTTCGGGTGAGGGTCAGGGTTAGGGTTAGGGTTAGGGAATGGAGAGGGATTAGGGTACAGGTTAGGGTACGACAATGCTTAAGGGTTAGCGTAAGTGTGAGGGCACCAGTTAGTGTTGGTGTACTGGTTAAGACAACGGCACCGATGAGGTTAAGGCCTCGGAAAAGGGTCACGTTCAGGGTTTCGCTTAGGGTTAGGGTTAGGGAATGGGGAGAGATTAGGGTACAGGATAGGGTACGACAACGCTTAAGGGTTAGCGTACGTGTGAGGGCACGAGTTAGTGTTGGTGTCCTGGTTAAGATTAGGGCACGGGTGAGGGTAAGGCTTCGGGTGAGGGTCAGGGTTAGGATTCGGTTTAGGGTTAGGGTTAAGGAATGCAGAGGGATTAGGGTACAGCTTAGGGTACGACAGTGCTTAAGGGTTAGCGTTCGTGTGAGGGAAAGGGTTAGTGTTAGTGTCCTGGTTAAGATTAAGGCACGGGTGAGGGTATGGCTTCAGGTGAGGGTCAGGGTTAGGATTCGGGTTAGGGTTAGGGTTAGGGAATGGGGAGGGATTAGGGTACAGTTTAGGGTACGACAACGATTAAGGGTTAGCGTACGTGTGAGGACACAAGTTAGTGTTGGTGTCCTGGTTAAGATTAGGGCACGGGTGAGGGTAAGGTTTCGGGTGAAGGTCAGGGATAGAATTCGGGTTAGGGTTAGGGTAAGGGAATGGGGAGATATTAGGGCACAGTTTAGGGTACCACAACGCTTAAGGTTTAGCGTACGTGTGAGGTCACTATTTAGTGTTAGTGTACTGCTTACGATTAGGGCACGGGTGAGGGTAAGGCCTCGGAAGACTGTCACGTTAAAGGTTAGAGTTAGGGTTAGGGTTAGGGAATGGGGATTGATTAGGGTACAGGTTAGGGTACGGCAATGGCTTAGGGTTGGCGTACGTTAGAGGGCATGGGTTAGTGTTGATGTACTGGTTAAAATTAGGACACGGGTGAGGGTCAAGTTTCGGGTGAGTGTCATGGTTAGGTTTCTGGTTAGGGTTAGGGTTAGGGAATGGAGAGGGATTAGGGTACAGGTTAGGGTACCGCTGCAGTTTAGTGTTAGCGTACGTGTGAGGGCACGATTTAGTCTTGGTGTCCTGGTTAAGATTAGGGCACGGGTGAGGGTAAGGCTTCGGGTGAGGGGAAGGCTTCGGGTGAGGGTCAGGGTTAGAATTCGGGTTAGGGTTAGGGTTAAGGAATGCAGAGGGATTAGGGTACAGCTTAGGGTACGACAGTGATTAAGGGTTAGCGTTCGTGTGAGGGCAAGGGTTAGTGTTAGTGTCCTGGTTAAGATTAGGGCACGGGTGAGGGTAAGGCTTCAGGTGAGGGTCAGGGTTAGGATTCGGGTTAGGGTTAGGGTTAGGGAATGGGGAGGGATTAGGGTACAGTTTAGGGTACGACAACGATTAAGGGTTAGCGTACGTGTGAGGACACAAGTTAGTGTTGGTGTCCTGGTTAAGATTAGGGCACGGGTGAGGGTAAGGTTTCGGGTGAGGGTCAGGGATAGAATTCGGGTTAGGGTTAGGGTTAGGGAATGGGGAGATATTAGGGCACAGTTTAGGGTACCACAACGCTTAAGGTTTAGCGTACGTGTGAGGTCACTAGTTAGTGTTAGTGTACTGCTTACGATTATTGCACGGGTGAGGGTAAGGCCTCGGAAGAGGGTCACGTTAAGGGTTAGGGTTAGGGTTAGGGTTAGGGAATGGGGATTGATTAGGGTACAGGTTAGGGTACGGCAATGGCTTAGGGTTGGCGTACGTTAGAGGGCATGGGTTAGTGTTGATGTACTGGTTAAAATTAGGACACGGGTGAGGGTAAAGTTTCGGGTGAGTGTCATGGTTAGGTTTCAGGTTAGAGTTAGGGTTAGGGAATGGAGAGGGATTAGGGTACAGGTTAGCGTACCGCTGCGGTTTAGTGTTAGCGTACGTTTGAGGGCACGAGTTAGTCTTGGTGTCCTGGTTAAGATTAGGGCATGGGTGAGGGTAAGGCTTCGGGTGAGGGTCAGGGTTAGGATTCGGGTTAGGGTTAGGGTTAGGGAATGGAGAGGGATTAGGGTACAGGTTAGGGTACGACAATGCTTAAGGGTTAGCGTAAGTGTGAGGGCACGAGTTAGTGTTGATGTACTGGTTAAGACAACGGCACCGATGATGGTAAGGCCTCGGAAAAGGGTCACGTTCAGGGTTTCGCTTAGGGTTAGGGTTAGGGAATGGGGAGGGATTATGGTACAGGATAGTGTACGACAATGTTTAAGGGTTAGCGTACGTTTGAGGGCATGAGTTAGTGTTTGGGTACTGGTTAAGATTAGGGCATTGGTTAGGGTAGGGCATCGGAAGTGGGTCAGGTTTAGGGATGGGGTTAGGGTTAGGGTTAAGGAATGGGGAGGGATTAGGGTACAATTTAGGGTACGACAACGCTTAAGGTTTAGCGTACGTGTGAGGGCACGAGTTAGTGTTGGTGTCCTGGTTAAGATTAGGGCACGGGTGAGGGTAAGGCTTCGGGTGAGGGTCAGGGTTAGGATTCGGGTTAGGGTTGGGGTTAAGGAATGCAGAGGGATTAGGGTACAGCTTAGGGTACGACAGTGCTTAAGGGTTAGCGTTCGTGTGAGGGCAAGGGTTAGTGTTAGTGTCCTGGTTAAGATTAGGGCACGGGTGAGGGTATGGCTTCAGGTGAGAGTCAGGGTTAGGATTCGGGTTAGGGTTAGGGTTAGGGAATGGGGAGGGATTAGGGTACAGTTTAGGGTACGACAACGATTAAGGGTTAGCGTACGTGTGAGGGCACAAGTTAGTGTTGGTGTCCTGGTTAAGATTAGGGCACGGGTGAGGGTAAGGCCTCGGAAGACTGTCACGTTAAAGGTTAGAGTTAGGGTTAGGGTTAGGGAATGGGGATTGATTAGGGTACAGGTTAGGGTACGGCAATGGCTTAGGGTTGGCATACGTTAGAGGGCATGGGTTAGTGTTGATGTACTGGTTAAAATTAGGACACGGGTGAGGGTAAAGTTTCGGGTGAGTGTCATGGTTAGGTTTCAGGTTAGGGTTAGGGTTAGGGAATGGAGAGGGATTAGGGTACAGGTTAGGGTACCGCTGCGGTTTAGTGTTAGCGTACGTGTGAGGGCACGAGTTAGTCTTGGTGTCCTGGTTAAGATTAGGGCACGGGTGAGGGTAAGGCTTCGGGTGAGGGTCAGGGTTAGGATTCGGGTTAGGGTTAGGGTTAAGGAATGCAGAGGGATTAGGGTACAGCTTAGGGTACGACAGTGCTTAAGGGTTAGCGTTCGTGAGAGGTCAAGGGTTAGTGTTAGTGTCCTGGTTAAGATTAGGGCATGGGTGAGGGTAAGGCTTCAGGTGAGGGTCAGGGTTAGGATTCGGGTTAGGGTTAGGGTTAGGGAATGGGGAGGGATTAGGGTACAGTTTAGGGTACGACAACGATTAAGGGTTAGCATACGTGTGAGGGCACAAGTTAGTGTTGGTGTCCTGGTTAAGGTTAGGGCACGGGTGAGGGTGAGGTTTCGGGTGAGGGTCAGGGATAGAATTCGGGATAGGGTTAGGGTTAGGGAATGGGGAGATATTAGTGCACAGTTTAGGGTACCACAACGCTTAAGGTTTAGCATACGTGTGAGGTCACTAGTTAGTGTTAGTGTACTGCTTACGATTAGGGCACGGGTGAGGGTATGGCCTCGGAAGAGG
Organism: Inia geoffrensis; assembly: GCA_036417435.1. Classification (NCBI taxonomy): domain Eukaryota; kingdom Metazoa; phylum Chordata; class Mammalia; order Artiodactyla; family Iniidae; genus Inia; species Inia geoffrensis. The sequence goes on from CM070918.1 coordinate 862,279, forward strand.
GTCACGTTAAGGGTTAGGGTTAGGGTTAGGGTTAGGGAATGGGGATTGATTAGGGTACAGGTTAGGGTACGGCAATGGCTTAGGGTTGGCGTACGTTAGAGGGCATGGGTTAGTGTTGATGTACTGGTTAAAATTAGGACACGGGTGAGGGTAAAGTTTCGGGTGAATGTCATGGTTAGGTTTCTGGTTAGGGTTAGGGTTAGGGAATGGAGAGGGATTAGGGTACAGGTTAGGGTACCGCTGCAGTTTAGTGTTAGCGTACGTGTGAGGGCACGATTTAGTCTTGGTGTCCTGGTTAAGATTAGGGCACGGGTGAGGGTAAGGCTTCGGGTGAGGGTCAGGGTTAGGATTCGGGTTAGGGTTAGGGTTAGGGAATGGAGAGGGATTAGGGTACAGGTTAGGGTACGACAATGCTTAATGGTTAGCGTAAGTGTGAGGGCACATGTTAGTGTTGGTGTACTGGTTAAGACAACGGCACCGATTGGGGTAAGGCCTCGGAAAAGGGTCACGTTCAGGGTTTCGCTTAGGGTTAGGGTTAGGGAATGAGGAGGGATTAGGGTACAGGATAGGGTACGACAATGCTTAAGGGTTAGCGTACGTTTGAGGGCATGAGTTAGTGTTTGTGTACTGGTTAAGATTAGGGCATTGGTTAGGGTAGGGCATCGGAAGTGGGTCAGGTTTAGGGATGGGGTTAGGGTTAGTGTTAAGGAATGGGGAGGAATTAGGGTACAATTTAGTGTACGACAACGCTTAAGATTTATCGTACGTGTGAGGGCACGAGTTAGTGTTGGTGTCCTGGTTAAGATTAGGGCACGGGTGAGGGTAAGGCTTCGGGTGAGGGTCAGGGTTAGGATTCGGGTTAGGGTTAGGGTTAAGGAATGCAGAGGGATTAGGGTACAGCTTAGGGTACGACAGTGCTTAAGGGTTAGCGTTCGTGTGAGGTCAAGGGTTAGTGTTAGTGTCCTGGTTAAGATTAGGGCACGGGTGAGGGTAAGGCTTCAGGTGAGGGTCAGGGTTAGGATTCGGGTTAGGGTTAGGGTTAGGGAATGGGAAGGTAATAGAGTACAGGTTAGTGTACGGCAATGGCTTAGGGTTGGCGTACGTTAGAGGGCATGGGTTAGTGTTGATGTACTGGTTAAAATTAGGACACGGGTGAGGGTAAAGTTTCGGGTGAGTGTCATGGTTAGGTTTCAGGTTAGAGTTAGGGTTAGGGAATGGAGAGGGATTAGGGTACAGGTTAGGGTACCGCTGCGGTTTAGTGTTAGCGTACGTTTGAGGGCACGAGTTAGTCTTGGTGTCCTGGTTAAGATTAGGGCATGGGTGAGGGTAAGGCTTCGGGTGAGGGTCAGGGTTAGGATTCGGGTTAGGGTTAGGGTTAGGGAATGGAGAGGGATTAGGGTACAGGTTAGGGTACGACAATGCTTAAGGGTTAGCGTAAGTGTGAGGGCACGAGTTAGTGTTGGTGTACTGGTTAAGACAACGGCACCGATGACGGTAAGGCCTCGGAAAAGGGTCAAGTTGAGGGTTTCGCTTAGGGTTAGGGTTAGGGAATGCGGAGGGATTATGGTACAGGATAGGGTACGACAATGTTTAAGGGTTAGCGTACGTTTGTGGGCATGAGTTAGTGTTTGGGTACTGGTTAAGATTAGGGCATTGGTTAGGGTAGGGCATCGGAAGTGGGTCAGGTTTAGGGATGGGGTTAGGGTTAGGGTTAAGGAATGGGGAGGGATTAGGGTACAATTTAGGGTACGACAACGCTTAAGGTTTAGCGTATGTGTGAGGGCACCAGTTAGTGTTGGTGTCCTGGTTAAGATTAGGGCACGGGTGAGGGTAAGGCTTCGGGTGAGGGTAAGGCTTCGGGTGAGGGTCAGGGTTAGGATTCGGTTTAGGGTTAGGGTTAAGGAATGCAGAGGGATTAGGGTACAGCTTAAGGTACGACAGTGCTTAAGGGTTAGCGTTCGTGTGAGGGCAAGGGTTAGTGTTAGTGTCCTGGTTAAGATTAGGGCACGGGTGAGGGTAAGGCTTCAGGTGAGGGTCAGGGTTAGGATTCGGGTTAGGGTTAGCGTTAGGGAATGGGGAGGGATTAGGGTACAGTTTAGGGTACGACAACTATTAAGGGTTAGCGTACGTGTGAGGACACAAGTTAGTGTTGGTGTCCTGGTTAAGATTAGGGCACGGATGAGGGTAAGGTTCCGGGTGACGGTCAGGGATAGAATTCGGGTTAGGGTTAGGGTTAGGGAATGGGGAGATATTAGGGCACAGTTTAGGGTACCACAACGCTTAAGGTTTAGCGTACGTGTGAGGTCACTTGTTAGTGTTAGTGTACTGCTTACGATTAGGGCACGGGTGAGGGTAAGGCCTCGGAAGAGGGTCACGTTAAGGGTTAGGGTTAGGGTTAGGGTTAGGGAATGGGGATTGATTAGGGTACAGGTTAGGGTACGGCAATGGCTTACGGTTGGCGTACGTTATAGGGCATGGGTTAGTGTTGATGTACTGGTTAAAATTAGGACACGGGTGAGGGTAAAGTTTCGGGTGAGTGTCACGGTTAGGTTTCGGTTTAGGGTTAGGGTTAGGGAATGGAGAGGGATTAGGGTACAGGTTAGGGTACCGCTGCGGTTTAGTGTTAGCGTACGTTTGAGGGCACGAGTTAGTCTTGGTGTCCTGGTTAAGATTAGGGCACGGGTGAGGGTAAGGCTTCGGGTGAGGGTCAGGGTTAGGATTCGGGTTAGGGTTAGGGTTAGGGAATGGAGAGGGATTAGGGTACAGGTTAGGGTACGACAATGCTTAAGTGTTAGCGTAAGTGTGAGGGCACATGTTAGTGTTGGTGTACTGGTTAAGACAACGGCACCGATTGGGGTAAGGCCTCGGAAAAGGGTCTCGTTCAGGGTTTCGCTTAGGGTTAGGGTTAGGGAATGAGGAGGGATTAGGGTACAGGATAGGGTACGACAATGCTTAAGGGTTAGCGTACGTTTGAGGGCATGAGTTAGTGTTTGTGTACTGGTTAAGATTAGGGCATTGGTTAGGGTAGGGCATCGGAAGTGGGTCAGGTTTAGGGATGGGGTTAGGGTTAGTGTTAAGGAATGGGGAGGGATTAGGGTACAATTTAGTGTACGACAACGCTTAAGGTTTATCGTACGTGTGAGGGCACGAGTTAGTGTTGGTGTCCTGGTAAAGATTAGGGCACGGGTGAGGGTAAGGCTTCGTTTGAGGGTCAGGTTTAGGATTCGGGTTAGGGTTAGGGTTAAGGAATGCAGAGGGATTAGGGCACAGCTTAGGGTTCGAGAGTGCTTAGGGGTTAGCGTTCGTGTGAGGGCAAGGGTTAGTGTTAGTGTCCTGGTTAAGATTAGGGCACGGGTGAGGGTAAGACTTCAGGTGAGGGTCAGGGTTAGGATTCGGGTTAGGGTTAGGGTTAGGGAATGGGGAGGGATTAGGGTACAGTTTAGGGTACGAGAACGATTAAGGGTTAGCGTATGTGTGAGGGCACAAGTTAGTGTTGGTGTCCTGGTTAAGATTAGGGCACGGGTGTGGGTGAGGTTTCGGGTGAGGGTCAGGGATAGAATTCGGGTTAGGGTTAGGGTTAGGGAATGGGGAGATATTAGGGCACAGTTTAGGGTACCACAACGCTTAAGGTTTAGCGTACGTGTGAGGTCACTAGTTAGTGTTAGTGTACTGCTTACGATTAGGGCACGGGTGAGGGTAAGGCCTCGGAAGAGGGTCACGTTAAGGGTTAGGGTTAGGGTTAGGGTTAGGGAATGGGGATTGATTAGGGTACAGGTTAGGGTACGGCAATGGCTTAGGGTTGGCGTACGTTAGAGGGCATGGGTTAGTGTTGATGTACTGGTTAAAATTAGGACACGGGTGAGGGTAAAGTTTCGGGTGAATGTCATGGTTAGGTTTCTGGTTAGGTTTAGGGTTAGGGAATGGAGAGGGATTAGGGTACAGGTTAGGGTACCGCTGCAGTTTAGTGTTATCGTACGTGTGAGGGCACAATTTAGTCTTGGTGTCCTGGTTAATATTAGGGCACGGGTGATTGTAAGGCTTCGGGTGAGGGTCAGGGTTAGGATTCGCGTTAGTGTTAGGGTTAAGGAATGCAGAGGGATTAGGGTAAAGCTTAGGGTACGACAGTGCTTAAGGGTTAGCGTTCGTGTGAGGTCAAGGGTTAGTGTTAGTTTCCTGGTTAAGATTAGGGCACGGGTGAGGGTAAGGCTTCAGGTGTGGGTCAGGGTTAGGATTCGGGTTAGGGTTAGGGTTAGGGAATGGGGAGGTAATAGGGTACAGGTTAGTGTACGGCAATGGCTTAGGGTTGGCGTACGTTAGAGGGCATGGGTTAGTGTTGATGTACTGGTTAAAATTAGGACACGGGTGAGGGTAAAGTTTCGGGTGAGTGTCATGGTTAGGTTTCAGGTTAGAGTTAGGGTTAGGGAATGGAGAGGGATTAGGGTACAGGTTAGGGTACCGCTGCGGTTTAGTGTTAGCGTACGTTTGAGGGCACGAGTTAGTCTTGGTGTCCTGGTTAAGATTAGGGCACGGGTGAGGGTAAGTCTTCGGGTGAGGGTCAGGGTTAGGATTCGGGTTAGGGTTAGGGTTAGGGAATGGAGAGGGATTAGGGTACAGGTTAGGGTACGACAATGCTTAAGGGTTAGCGTAAGTGTGAGGGCACGAGTTAGTGTTGGTGTACTGGTTAAGACAACGGCACCGATGACGGTAAGGCCTCGGAAAAGGGTCAAGTTGAGGGTTTCGCTTAGGGTTAGGGTTAGGGAATGCGGAGGGATTATGGTACAGGATAGGGTACGACAATGTTTACGGGTTAGCGTACGTTTGTGGGCATGAGTTAGTGTTTGGGTACTGGTTAAGATTAGGGCATTGGTTAGGGTAGGGCATCGGAAGTGGGTCAGGTTTAGGGATGGGGTTAGGGTTAGGGTTAAGGAATGGGGAGGGATTAGGGTACAATTTAGGGTACGACAACGCTTAAGGTTTAGCGTACGTGTGAGGGCACGAGTTAGTGTTGGTGTCCTGGTTAAGATTAGGGCACGGGTGAGGGTAAGGCTTCGGGTGAGGGTAAGGCTTCGGGTGAGGGTCAGGGTTAGGATTCGGTTTAGGGTTAGGGTTAAGGAATGCAGAGGGATTAGGGTACAGCTTAGGGTACGACAGTGCTTAAGGGTTAGCGTTCGTGTGAGGGCAAGGGTTAGTGTTAGTGTCCTGGTTAAGATTAGGGCACGGGTGAGGGTAAGGCTTCAGGTGAGGGTCAGGGTTAGGATTCGGGTTAGGGTTAGCGTTAGGGAATGGGGAGGGATTAGGGTACAGTTTAGGGTACGACAACTATTAAGGGTTAGCGTACGTGTGAGGACACAAGTTAGTGTTGGTGTCCTGGTTAAGATTAGGGCACGGATGAGGGTAAGGTTTCGGGTGACGGTCAGGGATAGAATTCGGGTTAGGGTTAGGGTTAGGGAATGGGGAGATATTAGGGCACAGTTTAGGGTACCACAACGCTTAAGGTTTAGCGTACGTGTGAGGTCACTTGTTAGTGTTAGTGTACTGCTTACGATTAGGGCACGGGTGAGGGTAAGGCCTCGGAAGAGGGTCACGTTAAGGGTTAGGGTTAGGGTTAGGGTTAGGGAATGGGGATTGATTAGGGAACAGGTTAGGGTACGGCAATGGCTTACGGTTGTCGTACGTTATAGGGCATGGGTTAGTGTTGATGTACTGGTTAAAATTAGGACACGGGTGAGGGTAAAGTTTCGGGTGAGTGTCACGGTTAGGTTTCGGTTTAGGGTCAGGGTTAGGGAATGGAGAGGGATTAGGGTACAGGTTAGGGTACCGCTGCGGTTTAGTGTTAGCGTACGTTTGAGGGCACGAGTTAGTCTTGGTGTCCTGGTTAAGATTAGGGCACGGGTGAGGGTAAGGCTTCGGGTGAGGGTCAGGGTTAGGATTCGGGTTAGGGTTAGGGTTAGGGAATGGAGAGGGATTAGGGTACAGGTTAGGGTACGACAATGCTTAAGGGTTAGCGTAAGTTTGAGGGCACGAGTTAGTGTTTGTGTACTGGTTAAGACAACGGCACCGATGAGGGTAAGGCCTCGGAAAAGGGTCACGTTCAGGGTTTCGCTTAGGGTTAGGGTTAGGGAATGGGGAGGGATTATGGTACAGGATAGGGTACGACAATGTTTAAGGGTTAGCGTAGGTTTGAGGGCATGAATTAGTGTTTGGGTACTGGTTAAGATTAGGGCATTGGTTAGGGTAGGGCATCGGAAGTGGGTCAGGTTTAGGGATGGGGTTAGGGTTAGGGTTAAGGAATGGGGAGGGATTAGGGTACAATTTAGGGTACGACAACGCTTAAGGTTTAGCGTACGTGTGAGGGCACGAGTTAGTGTTGGTGTCCTGGTTAAGATTAGGGCACGGGTGAGGGTAAGGCTTCGGGTGAGGGTCAGGGTTAGGATTCGGGTTAGGGTTGGGGTTAAGGAATGCAGAGGGATCAGGGTACAGCTTAGGGTACGACAGTGCTTAAGGGTTAGCGTTCGTGTGAGGGCAAGGGTTAGTGTTAGTGTCCTGGTTAAGATTAGGGCACGGGTGAGGGTATGGCTTCAGGTGAGGGTCAGCGTTAGGATTCGGGTTAGGGTTAGGGTTAGGGAATGGGGAGGGATTAGGGTACAGTTTAGGGTACGACAACGATTAAGGGTTAGCGTACGTGTGAGGACACAAGTTAGTGTTGGTGTCCTGGTTAAGATTAGGGCACGGGTGAGGGTAAGGTTTCGGGTGAGGGTCAGGGATAGAATTCGGGTTAGGGTTAGGGTTAGGGAATGGGGAGATATTAGGGCACAGTTTAGGGTACCACAACGCTTAAGGTTTAGCGTACGTGTGAGGTCACTATTTAGTGTTAGTGTACTGCTTACGATTAGGGCACGGGTGAGGGTAAGGCCTCGGAAGAGTGTCACGTTAAGGGTTAGGGTTAGGGTTAGGGTTAGGGAATGGGGATTGATTAGGGTACAGGTTAGGGTACGGCAACGGCTTAGGGTTGGCGTACGTTAGAGGGCATGGGTTAGTGTTGATGTACTGGTTAAAATTAGGACACGGGTGAGGGTAAAGTTTCGGGTGAGTGTCATGGTTAGGTTTCAGGTTAGGGTTAGGGTTAGGGAATGGAGAGGGATTAGGGTACAGGTTAGGGTACCACTGCGGTTTAGTCTTAGCGTACGTGTGAGGGCACGAGTTAGTCTTGGTGTCCTGGTTAAGATTAGGGCACGGGTGAGGGTAAGGCTTCGGGTGAGGGTCAGGGTTAGGATTCGGGTTAGGGATAGGGTTAAGGAATGCAGAGGGATTAGGGTACAGCTTAGGGTACGACAGTGCTTAAGGGTTAGCGTTCGTGTGAGGTCAAGGGTTAGTGTTAGTGTCCTGGTTAAGATTAGGGCACGGGTGAGGGTAAGGCTTCAGGTGAGGGTCAGGGTTAGGATTCGGGTTAGGGTTAGGGTTAGGGAATGGGGAGGGATTAGGGTACAGTTTAGGGTAAGACAACGATTAAGGGTTAGCGTACGTATGAGGGCACAAGTTAGTGTTGGTGTCCTGGTTAAGGTTAGGGCACGGGTGAGGGTGAGGTTTCGGGTGAGGGTCAGGGATAGAATTCTGGTTAGGGTTAGGGTTAGGGAATGGGGAGATATTAGTGCACAGTTTAGGGTACCACAACGCTTAAGGTTTAGCATACGTGTGAGGTCACTAGTTAGTGTTAGTTTACTGCTTACGATTAGGGCACGGGTGAGGGTATGGCCTCGGAAGAGGGTCACGTTAAGGGTTAGGGTTAGGGTTAGGGTTAGGGAATGGGGATTGATTAGGGTACAGGTTAGGGTACGGCAATGGCTTAGGGTTGGCGTACGTTAGAGGGCATGGGTTAGTGTTGATGTACTGGTTAAAATTAGGACACGGGTGAGGGTAAAGTTTCGGGTGAATGTCATGGTTAGGTTTCTGGTTAGGGTTAGGGTTAGGGAATGGAGAGGGATTAGGGTACAGGTTAGGGTACCGCTGCAGTTTAGTGTTAGCGTACGTGTGAGGGCACGATTTAGTCTTGGTGTCCTGGTTAAGATTAGGGCACGGGTGAGGGTAAGGCTTCGGGTGAGGGTCAGGGTTAGGATTCGGGTTAGGGTTAGGGTTAGGGAATGGAGAGGGATTAGGGTACAGGTTAGGGTACGACAATGCTTAAGGGTTAGCGTAAGTGTGAGGGCACATGTTAGTGTTGGTGTACTGGTTAAGACAACGGCACCGATGGGGGTAAGGCCTCGGAAAAGGGTCACGTTCAGGGTTTCGCTTAGGGTTAGGGTTAGGGAATGAGGAGGGATTAGGGTACAGGATAGGGTACGACAATGCTTAAGGGTTAGCGTACGTTTGAGGGCATGAGTTAGTGTTTGTGTACTGGTTAAGATTAGGGCATTGGTTAGGGTAGGGCATCGGAAGTGGGTCAGGTTTAGGGATGGGGTTACGGTTAGTGTTAAGGAATGGGGAGGGATTAGGGTACAATTTAGTGTACGACAACGCTTAAGGTTTATCGTACGTGTGAGGGCACGAGTTAGTGTTGGTGTCCTGGTAAAGATTAGGGCACGGGTGAGGGTAAGGCTTCGTTTGAGGGTCAGGTTTAGGATTCGGGTTAGGGTTAGGGTTAAGGAATGCAGAGGGATTAGGGTACAGCTTAGGGTTCGACAGTGCTTAAGGGTTAGCGTTCGTGTGAGGGCAAGGGTTAGTGTTAGTGTCCTGGTTAAGATTAGGGCACGGGTGAGGGTAACACTTCAGGTGAGGGTCAGGGTTAGGATTCGGGTTAGGGTTAGGGTTAGGGAATGGGGAGGGATTAGGGTACAGTTTAGGGTATGAGAACGATTAAGGGTTAGCGTACGTGTGAGGGCACAAGTTAGTGTTGGTGTCCTGGTTAAGATTAGGGCACGGGTGTGGGTAAGGTTTCGGGTGACGGTCAGGGATAGAATTCGGGTTAGGGTTAGGGTTAGGGAATGGGGAGATATTAGGGCACAGTTTAGGGTACCACAACGCTTAAGGTTTAGCGTACGTGTGAGGTCACTAGTTAGTGTTAGTGTACTGCTTACGATTAGGGCACGGGTGAGGGTAAGGCCTTGGAAGAGGGTCACGTTAAGGGTTAGGGTTAGGGTTAGGGTTAGGGAATGGGGATTGATTAGGGTACAGGTTAGGGTACGGCAATGGCTTAGGGTTGGCGTACGTTAGAGGGCATGGGTTAGTGTTGATGTACTGGTTAAAATTAGGACACGGGTGAGGGTAAAGTTTCGGGTGAATGTCATGGTTAGGTTTCTGGTTAGGGTTAGGGTTAGGGAATGGAGAGGGATTAGGGTACAGGTTAGGGTACCGCTGCAGTTTAGTGTTAGCGTACGTGTGAGGGCACGATTTAGTCTTGGTGTCCTGGTTAAGATTAGGGCACGGGTGAGGGTAAGGCTTCGGGTGAGGGTCAGGGTTAGGATTCGCGTTAGGGTTAGGGTTAAGGAATGCAGAGGGATTAGGGTAAAGCTTAGGGTACGACAGTGCTTAAGGGTTAGCGTTCGTGTGAGGTCAAGGGTTAGTGTTAGTGTCCTGGTTAAGATTAGGGCACGGGTGAGGGTAAGGCTTCAGGTGAGGGTCAGGGTTAGGATTCGGGTTAGGGTTAGGGTTAGGGAATGGGGAGGTAATAGGGTACAGGTTAGTGTACGGCAATGGCTTAGGGTTGGCGTACGTTAGAGGGCATGGGTTAGTGTTGATGTACTGGTTAAAATTAGGACACGGGTGAGGGTAAAGTTTCGGGTGAGTGTCATGGTTAGGTTTCAGGTTAGAGTTAGGGTTAGGGAATGGAGAGGGATTAGGGTACAGGTTAGGGTACCGCTGCGGTTTAGTGTTAGCGTACGTTTGAGGGCACGAGTTAGTCTTGGTGTCCTGGTTAAGATTAGGGCATGGGTGAGGGTAAGGCTTCGGGTGAGGGTCAGGGTTAGGATTCGGGTTAGGGTTAGGGTTAGGGAATGGAGAGGGATTAGGGTACAGGTTAGGGTACGACAATGCTTAAGGGTTAGCGTAAGTGTGAGGGCACGAGTTAGTGTTGGTGTACTGGTTAAGACAACGGCACCGATGACGGTAAGGCCTCGGAAAAGGGTCACGTTCAGGGTTTCGCTTAGGGTTAGGGTTAGGGAATGGGGAGGGATTATGGTACAGGATAGGGTACGACAATGTTTAAGGGTTAGCGTAGGTTTGAGGGCATGAGTTAGTGTTTGGGTACTGGTTAAGATTAGGGCATTGGTTAGGGTAGGGCATCGGAAGTGGGTCAGGTTTAGGGATGGGGTTAGGGTTAGGGTTAAGGAATGGGGAGGGATTAGGGTACAATTTAGGGTACGACAACGCTTAAGGTTTAGCGTACGTGTGAGGGCACGAGTTAGTGTTGGTGTCCTGGTTAAGATTAGGGCACGGGTGAGGGTAAGGCTTCGGGTGAGGGTCAGGGTTAGGATTCGGGTTAGGGTTGGGGTTAAGGAATGCAGAGGGATTAGGGTACAGCTTAGGGTACGACAGTGCTTAAGGGTTAGCGTTCGTGTGAGGGCAAGGGTTAGTGTTAGTGTCCTGGTTAAGATTAGGGCACGGGTGAGGGTATGGCTTCAGGTGAGGGTCAGGGTTAGGATTCAGGTTAGGGTTAGGGTTAGGGAATGGGGAGATATTAGGGCACAGTTTAGGGTACCACAACGCTTAAGGTTTAGCGTACGTGTGAGGTCACTAGTTAGTGTTGGTGTCCTGGTTAAGATTAGGGCACGGGTGAGGGTAAGGTTTCGGGTGAGGGTCAGGGATAGAATTCGGGTTAGGGTTAGGGTAAGGGAATGGGGAGATATTAGGGCACAGTTTAGGGTACCACAACGCTTAAGGTTTAGCGTACGTGTGAGGTCACTATTTAGTGTTAGTGTACTGCTTACGATTAGGGCACGGGTGAGGGTAAGGCCTCGGAAGACTGTCACGTTAAAGGTTAGAGTTAGGGTTAGGGTTAGGGAATGGGGATTGATTAGGGTACAGGTTAGGGTACGGCAATGGCTTAGGGTTGGCGTACGTTAGAGGGCATGGGTTAGTGTTGATGTACTGGTTAAAATTAGGACACGGGTGAGGGTAAAGTTTCGGGTGAGTGTCATGGTTAGGTTTCAGGTTAGGGTTAGGGTTAGGGAATGGAGAGGGATTAGGGTACAGGTTAGGGTACCGCTGCGGTTTAGTGTTAGCGTACGTGTGAGGGCACGAGTTAGTCTTGGTGTCCTGGTTAAGATTAGGGCACGGGTGAGGGTAAGGCTTCGGGTGAGGGTCAGGGTTAGGATTCGGGTTAGGGTTAGGGTTAAGGAATGCAGAGGGATTAGGGTACAGCTTAGGGTACGACAGTGCTTAAGGGTTAGCGTTCGTGAGAGGTCAAGGGTTAGTGTTAGTGTCCTGGTTAAGATTAGGGCATGGGTGAGGGTAAGGCTTCAGGTGAGGGTCAGGGTTAGGATTCGGGTTAGGGTTAGGGTTAGGGAATGGGGAGGGATTAGGGTACAGTTTAGGGTACGACAACGATTAAGGGTTAGCATACGTGTGAGGGCACAAGTTAGTGTTGGTGTCCTGGTTAAGGTTAGGGCACGGGTGAGGGTGAGGTTTCGGGTGAGGGTCAGGGATAGAATTCGGGATAGGGTTAGGGTTAGGGAATGGGGAGATATTAGTGCACAGTTTAGGGTACCACAACGCTTAAGGTATAGCATACGTGTGAGGTCACTAGTTAGTGTTAGTGTACTGCTTACGATTAGGGCACGGGTGAGGGTATGGCCTCGGAAGAGGGTCACGTTAAGGGTTAGGGTTAGGGTTAGGGTTAGGGAATGGGGATTGATTAGGGTACAGGTTAGGGTACGGCAATGGCTTAGGGTTGGCGTACGTTAGAGGGCATGGGTTAGTGTTGATGTACTGGTTAAAATTAGGACACGGGTGAGGGTAAAGTTTCGGGTGAATGTCATGGTTAGGTTTCTGGTTAGGGTTAGGGTTAGGGAATGGAGAGGGATTAGGGTACAGGTTAGGGTACCGCTGCAGTTTAGTGTTAGCGTACGTGTGAGGGCACGATTTAGTCTTGGTGTCCTGGTTAAGATTAGGGCACGGGTGAGGGTAAGGCTTCGGGTGAGGGTCAGGGTTAGGATTCGGGTTAGGGTTAGGGTTAGGGAATGGAGAGGGATTAGGGTACAGGTTAGGGTACGACAATGCTTAATGGTTAGCGTAAGTGTGAGGGCACATGTTAGTGTTGGTGTACTGGTTAAGACAACGGCACCGATTGGGGTAAGGCCTCGGAAATGGGTCACGTTCAGGGTTTCGCTTAGGGTTAGGGTTAGGGAATGAGGAGGGATTAGGGTACAGGATAGGGTACGACAATGCTTAAGGGTTAGCGTACGTTTGAGGGCATGAGTTAGTGTTTGTGTACTGGTTAAGATTAGGGCATTGGTTAGGGTAGGGCATCGGAAGTGGGTCAGGTTTAGGGATGGGGTTAGGGTTAGTGTTAAGGAATGGGGAGGGATTAGGGTACAATTTAGTGTACGACAACGCTTAAGGTTTATCGTACGTGTGAGGGCACGAGTTAGTGTTGGTGTCCTGGTAAAGATTAGGGCACGGGTGAGGGTAAGGCTTCGTTTGAGGGTCAGGTTTAGGATTCGGGTTAGGGTTAGGGTTAAGGAATGCAGAGGGATTAGGGCACAGCTTAGGGTTCGACAGTGCTTAGGGGTTAGCGTTCGTGTGAGGGCAAGGGTTAGTGTTAGTGTCCTGGTTAAGATTAGGGCACGGGTGAGGGTAAGACTTCAGGTGAGGGTCAGGGTTAGGATTCGGGTTAGGGTTAGGGTTAGGGAATGGGGAGGGATTAGGGTACAGTTTAGGGTACGAGAACGATTAAGGGTTAGCGTACGTGTGAGGGCACAAGTTAGTGTTGGTGTCCTGGTTAAGATTAGGGCACGGGTGTGGGTAAGGTTTCGGGTGAGGGTCAGGGATAGAATTCGGGTTAGGGTTAGGGTTAGGGAATGGGGAGATATTAGGGCACAGTTTAGGGTACCACAACGCTTAAGGTTTAGCGTACGTGTGAGGTCACTAGTTAGTGTTAGTGTACTGCTTACGATTAGGGCACGGGTGAGGGTAAGGCCTCGGAAGAGGGTCACGTTAAGGGTTAGGGTTAGGGTTAGGGTTAGGGAATGGGGATTGATTAGGGTACAGGTTAGGGTACGGCAATGGCTTAGGGTTGGCGTACGTTAGAGGGCATGGGTTAGTGTTGATGTACTGGTTAAAATTAGGACACGGGTGAGGGTAAAGTTTCGGGTGAGTGTCATGGTTAGGTTTCAGGTTAGAGTTAGGGTTAGGGAATGGAGAGGGATTAGGGTACAGGTTAGGGTACCGCTGCGGTTTAGTGTTAGCGTACGTTTGAGGGCACGAGTTAGTCTTGGTGTCCTGGTTAAGATTAGGGCATGGGTGAGGGTAAGGCTTCGGGTGAGGGTCAGGGTTAGGATTCGGGTTAGGGTTAGGGTTAGGGAATGGAGAGGGATTAGGGTACAGGTTAGGGTACGACAATGCTTAAGGGTTAGCGTAAGTGTGAGGGCACGAGTTAGTGTTGGTGTACTGGTTAAGACAACGGCACCGATGACGGTAAGGCCTCGGAAAAGGGTCACGTTCAGGGTTTCGCTTAGGGTTAGGGTTAGGGAATGGGGAGGGATTATGGTACAGGATAGGGTACGACAATGTTTAAGGGTTAGCGTAGGTTTGAGGGCATGAGTTAGTGTTTGGGTACTGGTTAAGATTAGGGCATTGGTTAGGGTAGGGCATCGGAAGTGGGTCAGGTTTAGGGATGGGGTTAGGGTTAGGGTTAAGGAATGGGGAGGGATTAGGGTACAATTTAGGGTACGACAACGCTTAAGGTTTAGCGTACGTGTGAGGGCACGAGTTAGTGTTGGTGTCCTGGTTAAGATTAGGGCACGGGTGAGGGTAAGGCTTCGGGTGAGGGTCAGGGTTAGGATTCGGGTTAGGGTTGGGGTTAAGGAATGCAGAGGGATTAGGGTACAGCTTAGGGTACGACAGTGCTTAAGGGTTAGCGTTCGTGTGAGGGCAAGGGTTAGTGTTAGTGTCCTGGTTAAGATTAGGGCACGGGTGAGGGTATGGCTTCAGGTGAGGGTCAGGGTTAGGATTCAGGTTAGGGTTAGGGTTAGGGAATGGGGAGATATTAGGGCACAGTTTAGGGTACCACAACGCTTAAGGTTTAGCGTACGTGTGAGGTCACTAGTTAGTGTTGGTGTCCTGGTTAAGATTAGGGCACGGGTGAGGGTAAGGTTTCGGGTGAGGGTCAGGGATAGAATTCGGGTTAGGGTTAGGGTAAGGGAATGGGGAGATATTAGGGCACAGTTTAGGGTACCACAACGCTTAAGGTTTAGCGTACGTGTGAGGTCACTATTTAGTGTTAGTGTACTGCTTACGATTAGGGCACGGGTGAGGGTAAGGCCTCGGAAGACTGTCACGTTAAAGGTTAGAGTTAGGGTTAGGGTTAGGGAATGGGGATTGATTAGGGTACAGGTTAGGGTACGGCAATGGCTTAGGGTTGGCGTACGTTAGAGGGCATGGGTTAGTGTTGATGTACTGGTTAAAATTAGGACACGGGTGAGGGTAAAGTTTCGGGTGAGTGTCATGGTTAGGTTTCAGGTTAGGGTTAGGGTTAGGGAATGGAGAGGGATTAGGGTACAGGTTAGGGTACCGCTGCGGTTTAGTGTTAGCGTACGTGTGAGGGCACGAGTTAGTCTTGGTGTCCTGGTTAAGATTAGGGCACGGGTGAGGGTAAGGCTTCGGGTGAGGGTCAGGGTTAGGATTCGGGTTAGGGTTAGGGTTAAGGAATGCAGAGGGATTAGGGTACAGCTTAGGGTACGACAGTGCTTAAGGGTTAGCGTTCGTGAGAGGTCAAGGGTTAGTGTTAGTGTCCTGGTTAAGATTAGGGCATGGGTGAGGGTAAGGCTTCAGGTGAGGGTCAGGGTTAGGATTCGGGTTAGGGTTAGGGTTAGGGAATGGGGAGGGATTAGGGTACAGTTTAGGGTACGACAACGATTAAGGGTTAGCATACGTGTGAGGGCACAAGTTAGTGTTGGTGTCCTGGTTAAGGTTAGGGCACGGGTGAGGGTGAGGTTTCGGGTGAGGGTCAGGGATAGAATTCGGGATAGGGTTAGGGTTAGGGAATGGGGAGATATTAGTGCACAGTTTAGGGTACCACAACGCTTAAGGTATAGCATACGTGTGAGGTCACTAGTTAGTGTTAGTGTACTGCTTACGATTAGGGCACGGGTGAGGGTATGGCCTCGGAAGAGGGTCACGTTAAGGGTTAGGGTTAGGGTTAGGGTTAGGGAATGGGGATTGATTAGGGTACAGGTTAGGGTACGGCAATGGCTTAGGGTTGGCGTACGTTAGAGGGCATGGGTTAGTGTTGATGTACTGGTTAAAATTAGGACACGGGTGAGGGTAAAGTTTCGGGTGAATGTCATGGTTAGGTTTCTGGTTAGGGTTAGGGTTAGGGAATGGAGAGGGATTAGGGTACAGGTTAGGGTACCGCTGCAGTTTAGTGTTAGCGTACGTGTGAGGGCACGATTTAGTCTTGGTGTCCTGGTTAAGATTAGGGCACGGGTGAGGGTAAGGCTTCGGGTGAGGGTCAGGGTTAGGATTCGGGTTAGGGTTAGGGTTAGGGAATGGAGAGGGATTAGGGTACAGGTTAGGGTACGACAATGCTTAATGGTTAGCGTAAGTGTGAGGGCACATGTTAGTGTTGGTGTACTGGTTAAGACAACGGCACCGATTGGGGTAAGGCCTCGGAAATGGGTCACGTTCAGGGTTTCGCTTAGGGTTAGGGTTAGGGAATGAGGAGGGATTAGGGTACAGGATAGGGTACGACAATGCTTAAGGGTTAGCGTACGTTTGAGGGCATGAGTTAGTGTTTGTGTACTGGTTAAGATTAGGGCATTGGTTAGGGTAGGGCATCGGAAGTGGGTCAGGTTTAGGGATGGGGTTAGGGTTAGTGTTAAGGAATGGGGAGGGATTAGGGTACAATTTAGTGTACGACAACGCTTAAGGTTTATCGTACGTGTGAGGGCACGAGTTAGTGTTGGTGTCCTGTTAAAGATTAGGGCACGGGTGAGGGTAAGGCTTCGTTTGAGGGTCAGGTTTAGGATTCGGGTTAGGGTTAGGGTTAAGGAATGCAGAGGGATTAGGGCACAGCTTAGGGTTCGACAGTGCTTAGGGGTTAGCGTTCGTGTGAGGGCAAGGGTTAGTGTTAGTGTCCTGGTTAAGATTAGGGCACGGGTGAGGGTAAGACTTCAGGTGAGGGTCAGGGTTAGGATTCGGGTTAGGGTTAGGGTTAGGGAATGGGGAGGGATTAGGGTACAGTTTAGGGTACGAGAACGATTAAGGGTTAGCGTACGTGTGAGGGCACAAGTTAGTGTTGGTGTCCTGGTTAAGATTAGGGCACGGGTGTGGGTAAGGTTTCGGGTGAGGGTCAGGGATAGAATTCGGGTTAGGGTTAGGGTTAGGGAATGGGGAGATATTAGGGCACAGTTTAGGGTACCACAACGCTTAAGGTTTAGCGTACGTGTGAGGTCACTAGTTAGTGTTAGTGTACTGCTTACGATTAGGGCACGGGTGAGGGTAAGGCCTCGGAAGAGGGTCACGTTAAGGGTTAGGGTTAGGGTTAGGGTTAGGGAATGGGGATTGATTAGGGTACAGGTTAGGGTACGGCAATGGCTTAGGGTTGGCGTACGTTAGAGGGCATGGGTTAGTGTTGATGTACTGGTTAAAATTAGGACACGGGTGAGGGTAAAGTTTCGGGTGAGTGTCATGGTTAGGTTTCAGGTTAGAGTTAGGGTTAGGGAATGGAGAGGGATTAGGGTACAGGTTAGGGTACCGCTGCGGTTTAGTGTTAGCGTACGTTTGAGGGCACGAGTTAGTCTTGGTGTCCTGGTTAAGATTAGGGCATGGGTGAGGGTAAGGCTTCGGGTGAGGGTCAGGGTTAGGATTCGGGTTAGGGTTAGGGTTAGGGAATGGAGAGGGATTAGGGTACAGGTTAGGGTACGACAATGCTTAAGGGTTAGCGTAAGTGTGAGGGCACGAGTTAGTGTTGGTGTACTGGTTAAGACAACGGCACCGATGACGGTAAGGCCTCGGAAAAGGGTCAAGTTGAGGGTTTCGCTTAGGGTTAGGGTTAGGGAATGCGGAGGGATTATGGTACAGGATAGGGTACGACAATGTTTAAGGGTTAGCGTACGTTTGTGGGCATGAGTTAGTGTTTGGGTACTGGTTAAGATTAGGGCATTGTTTAGGGTAGGGCATCGGAAGTGGGTCAGGTTTAGGGATGGGGTTAGGGTTAGGGTTAAGGAATGGGGAGGGATTAGGGTACAATTTAGGGTACGACAGCGCTTAAGGTTTAGCGTACGTGTGAGGGCACGAGTTAGTGTTGGTGTCCTGGTTAAGATTAGGGCACGGGTGAGGGTAAGGCTTCGGGTGAGGGTAAGGCTTCGGGTGAGGGTCAGGGTTAGGATTCGGTTTAGGGTTAGGGTTAAGGAATGCAGAGGGATTAGGGTACAGCTTAGGGTACGACAGTGCTTAAGGGTTAGCGTTCGTGTGAGGGCAAGGGTTAGTGTTAGTGTCCTGGTTAAGATTAGGGCACGGGTGAGGTTAAGTCTTCAGGTGAGGGTCAGGGTTAGGATTCGGGTTAGGGTTAGCGTTAGGGAATGGGGAGGGATTAGGGTACAGTTTAGGGTACGACAACTATTAAGGGTTAGCGTACGTGTGAGGACACAAGTTAGTGTTGGTGTCCTGGTTAAGATTAGGGCACGGATGAGGGTAAGGTTTCGGGTGACGGTCAGGGATAGAATTCGGGTTAGGGTTAGGGTTAGGGAATGGGGAGATATTAGGGCACAGTTTAGGGTACCACAAAGCTTAAGGTTTAGCGTACGTGTGAGGTCACTTGTTAGTGTTAGTGTACTGCTTACGATTAGGGCACGGGTGAGGGTAAGGCCTCGGAAGAGGGTCACGTTAAGGGTTAGGGTTAGGGTTAGGGTTAGGGAATGGGGATTGATTAGGGTACAGGTTAGGGTACGGCAATGGCTTACGGTTGGCGTACGTTATAGGGCATGGGTTAGTGTTGATGTACTGGTTAAAATTAGGACACGGGTGAGGGTAAAGTTTCGGGTGAGTGTCACGGTTAGGTTTCGGTTTAGGGTTAGGGTTAGGGAATGGAGAGGGATTAGGGTACAGGTTAGGGTACCGCTGCGGTTTAGTGTTAGCGTACGTTTGAGGGCACGAGTTAGTCTTGGTGTCCTGGTTAAGATTAGGGCACGGGTGAGGGTAAGGCTTCGGGTGAGGGTCAGGGTTAGGATTCGGGTTAGGGTTAGGGTTAGGGAATGGAGAGGGATTAGGGTACAGGTTAGGGTACGACAATGCTTAAGGGTTAGCGTAAGTTTGAGGGCACGAGTTAGTGTTTGTGTACTGGTTAAGACAACGGCACCGATGAGGGTAAGGCCTCGGAAAAGGGTCACGTTCAGGGTTTCGCTTAGGGTTAGGGTTAGGGAATGGGGAGGGATTATGGTACAGGATAGGGTACGCCAATGTTTAAGGGTTAGCGTAGGTTTGAGGGCATGAGTTAGTGTTTGGGTACTGGTTAAGATTAGGGCATTGGTTAAGGTAGGGCATCGGAAGTGGGTCAGGTTTAGGGATGGGGTTAGGGTTAGGGTTAAGGAATGGGGAGGGATTAGGGTACAATTTAGGGTACGACAACGCTTAAGGTTTAGCGTACGTGTGAGGGCACGAGTTAGTGTTGGTGTCCTGGTTAAGATTAGGGCACGGGTGAGGGTAAGGCTTCGGGTGAGGGTCAGGGTTAGGATTCGGGTTAGGGTTGGGGTTAAGGAATGCAGAGGGATTAGGGTACAGCTTAGGGTACGACAGTGCTTAAGGGTTAGCGTTCGTGTGAGGGCAAGGGTTAGTGTTAGTGTCCTGGTTAAGATTAGGGCACGGGTGAGGGTAAGGCTTCGTTTGAGGGTCAGGTTTAGGATTCGGGTTAGGGTTAGGGTTAAGGAATGCAGAGGGATTAGGGTACAGCTTAGGGTTCGACAGTGCTTAAGGTTTAGCGTTCGTGTGAGGGCAAGGGTTATTGTTAGTGTCCTGGTTAAGATTAGGGCACGGGTGAGGGTAACACTTCAGGTGAGGGTCAGGGTTAGGATTCGGGTTAGGGTTAGGGTTAGGGAATGGGGAGGGATTAGGGTACAGTTTAGGGTACGACAACGATTAAGGGTTAGCGTACGTGTGAGGACACAAGTTAGTGTTGGTGTCCTGGTTAAGATTAGGGCACGGGTGACGGTAAGGTTTCGGGTGAGGGTAGGGATAGAATTCGGGTTAGGGTTAGGGTTAGGGAATGGGGAGATATTAGGGCACAGTTTAGGGTACCACAACGCTTAAGGTTTAGCGTACGTGTGAGGTCACTATTTAGTGTTAGTGTACTGCTTACGATTAGGGCACGGGTGAGGGTAAGGCCTCGGAAGAGTGTCACGTTAAGGGTTAGGGTTAGGGTTAGGGTTAGGGAATGGGGATTGATTAGGGTACAGGTTAGGGTACGGCAACGGCTTAGGGTTGGCGTACGTTAGAGGGCATGGGTTAGTGTTGATGTACTGGTTAAAATTAGGACACGGGTGAGGGTAAAGTTTCGGGTGAGTGTCATGGTTAGGTTTCAGGTTAGGGTTAGGGTTAGGGAATGGAGAGGGATTAGGGTACAGGTTAGGGTACCGCTGCGGTTTAGTCTTAGCGTACGTGTGAGGGCACGAGTTAGTCTTGGTGTCCTGGTTAAGATTAGGGCACGGGTGAGGGTAAGGCTTCGGGTGAGGGTCAGGGTTAGGATTCGGGTTAGGGATAGGGTTAAGGAATGCAGAGGGATTAGGGTACAGCTTAGGGTACGACAGTGCTTAAGGGTTAGCGTTCGTGTGAGGTCAAGGGTTAGTGTTAGTGTCCTGGTTAAGATTAGGGCACGGGTGAGGGTAAGGCTTCAGGTGAGGGTCAGGGTTAGGATTCGGGTTAGGGTTAGGGTTAGGGAATGGGGAGGGATTAGGGTACAGTTTAGGGTAAGACAACGATTAAGGGTTAGCGTACGTGTGAGGGCACAAGTTAGTGTTGGTGTCCTGGTTAAGGTTAGGGCACGGGTGAGGGTGAGGTTTCGGGTGAGGGTCAGGGATAGAATTCTGGTTAGGGTTAGGGTTAGGGAATGGGGAGATATTAGTGCACAGTTTTGGGTACCACAACGCTTAAGGTTTAGCATACGTGTGAGGTCACTAGTTAGTGTTAGTTTACTGCTTACGATTAGGGCACGGGTGAGGGTATGGCCTCGGAAGAGGGTCACGTTAAGGGTTAGGGTTAGGGTTAGGGTTAGGGAATGGGGATTGATTAGGGTACAGGTTAGGGTACGGCAATGGCTTAGGGTTGGCGTACGTTAGAGGGCATGGGTTAGTGTTGATGTACTGGTTAAAATTAGGACACGGGTGAGGGTAAAGTTTCGGGTGAATGTCATGGTTAGGTTTCTGGTTAGGGTTAGGGTTAGGGAATGGAGAGGGATTAGGGTACAGGTTAGGGTACCGCTGCAGTTTAGTGTTAGCGTACGTGTGAGGGCACGATTTAGTCTTGGTGTCCTGGTTAAGATTAGGGCACGGGTGAGGGTAAGGCTTCGGGTGAGGGTCAGGGTTAGGATTCGGGTTAGGGTTAGGGTTAGGGAATGGAGAGGGATTAGGGTACAGGTTAGGGTACGACAATGCTTAAGGGTTAGCGTAAGTGTGAGGGCACGAGTTAGTGTTGGTGTACTGGTTAAGACAACGGCACCGATGAGGGTAAGGCTTCGGAAAAGGGTCACGTTCAGGGTTTCGCTTAGGGTTAGGGTTAGGGAATGGGGAGGGATTAGGGTACAGGATAGGGTACCGCTGCAGTTAAGTGTTAGCGTACGTGTGAGGGCACGATTTAGTCTTGGTGTCCTGGTTAAGATTAGGGCACGGGTGAGGGTAAGGCTTCAGGTGAGGGTCAGGGTTAGGATTCGGGTTAGGGTTAGGGTTAGGGAATGGGGAGGTAATAGGGTACAGGTTAGTGTACGGCAATGGCTTAGGGTTGGCGTACGTTAGAGGGCATGGGTTAGTGTTGATGTACTGGTTAAAATTAGGACACGGGTGAGGGTAAAGTTTCGGGTGAGTGTCATGGTTAGGTTTCAGGTTAGAGTTAGGGATAGGGAATGGAGAGGGATTAGGGTACAGGTTAGGGTACCGCTGCGGTTTAGTGTTAGCGTACGTTTGAGGGCACGAGTTAGTCTTGGTGTCCTGGTTAAGATTAGGGCATGGGTGAGGGTAAGGCTTCGGGTGAGGGTCAGGGTTAGGATTCGGGTTAGGGTTAGGGTTAGGGAATGGAGAGGGATTAAGGTACAGGTTAGGGTACGACAATGCTTAAGGGTTAGCGTAAGTGTGAGGGCACGAGTTAGTGTTGGTGTACTGGTTAAGACAACGGCACCGATGACGGTAAGGCCTCGGAAAAGGGTCACGTTCAGGGTTTCGCTTAGGGTTAGGGTTAGGGAATGGGGAGGGATTATGGTACAGGATAGGGTACGACAATGTTTAAGGGTTAGCGTAGGTTTGAGGGCATGAGTTAGTGTTTGGGTACTGGTTAAGATTAGGGCATTGGTTACGGTAGGGCATCGGAAGTGGGTCAGGTTTAGGGATGGGGTTAGGGTTAGGGTTAAGGAATGGGGAGGGATTAGGGTACAATTTAGGGTACGACAACGCTTAAGGTTTAGCGTACGTGTGAGGGCACGAGTTAGTGTTGGTGTCCTGGTTAAGATTAGGGCACGGGTGAGGGTATGGCTTCGGGTGAGGGTCAGGGTTAGGATTCGGGTTAGGGTTGGGGTTAAGGAATGCAGAGGGATTAGGGTACAGCTTAGGGTACGACAGTGCTTAAGGGTTAGCGTTCGTGTGAGGGCAAGGGTTAGTGTTAGTGTCCTGGTTAAGATTAGGGCACGGGTGAGGGTATGGCTTCAGGTGAGGGTCAGGGTTAGGATTCGGGTTAGGGTTAGTGTTAGGGAATGGGGAGGGATTAGGGTACAGTTTAGGGTACGACAACGATTAAGGGTTAGCGTACGTGTGAGGACACAAGTTAGTGTTGGTGTCCTGGTTAAGACTAGGGCACGGGTGAGGGTAAAGTTTCGGGTGAGGGTCAGGGATAGAATTCGGGTTAGGTTTAGGGTTAGGGAATGGGGAGATATTAGGGCACAGTTTAGGGTACCACAACGCTTAAGGTTTAGCGTACGTGTGAGGTCACTAGTTAGTGTTAGTGTACTGCTTACGATTAGGGCACGGGTGAGGGTAAGGCCTTGGAAGAGGGTCACGTTAAGGGTTAGGGTTAGGGTTAGGGTTAGGGAATGGGGATTGATTAGGCTACAGGTTAGGGTACGGCAATGGCTTAGGGTTGGCGTACGTTAGAGGGCATGGGTTAGTGTTGATGTACTGGTTAAAATTAGGACACGGGTGAGGGTAAAGTTTCGGGTGAATGTCATGGTTAGGTTTCTGGTTAGGGTTAGGGTTAGGGAATGGAGAGGGATTAGGGTACAGGTTAGGGTACCGCTGCAGTTTAGTGTTAGCGTACGTGTGAGGGCACGATTTAGTCTTGGTGTCCTGGTTAAGATTAGGGCACGGGTGAGGGTAAGGCTTCGGTTGAGGGTCAGGGTTAGGATTCGCGTTAGGGTTAGGGTTAAGGAATGCAGAGGGATTAGGGTAAAGCTTAGGGTACGACAGTGCTTAAGGGTTAGCGTACGTGTGAGGTCAAGGGTTAGTGTTAGTGTCCTGGTTAAGATTAGGGCACGGGTGAGGGTAAGGCTTCAGGTGAGGGTCAGGGTTAGGATTCGGGTTAGGGTTAGGGTTAGGGAATGGGGAGGTAATAGGGTACAGGTTAGTGTACGGCAATGGCTTAGGGTTGGCGTACGTTAGAGGGCATGGGTTAGTGTTGATGTACTGGTTAAAATTAGGACACGGGTGAGGGTAAAGTTTCGGGTGAGTGTCATGGTTAGGTTTCAGGTTAGAGTTAGGGTTAGGGAATGGAGAGGGATTAGGGTACAGGTTAGGGTACCGCTGCGGTTTAGTGTTAGCGTACGTTTGAGGGCACGAGTTAGTCTTGGTGTCCTGGTTAAGATTAGGGCATGGGTGAGGGTAAGGCTTCGGGTGAGGGTCAGGGTTAGGATTCGGGTTAGGGTTAGGGTTAGGGAATGGAGAGGGATTAGGGTACAGGTTAGGGTACGACAATGCTTAAGGGTTAGCGTAAGTGTGAGGGCACGAGTTAGTGTTGGTGTACTGGTTAAGACAACGGCACCGATGACGGTAAGGCCTCGGAAAAGGGTCACGTTCAGGGTTTCGCTTAGGGTTAGGGTTAGGGAATGGGGAGGGATTATGGTACAGGATAGGGTACGACAATGTTTAAGGGTTAGCGTAGGTTTGAGGGCATGAGTTAGTGTTTGGGTACTGGTTAAGATTAGGGCATTGGTTAGGGTAGGGCATCGGAAGTGGGTCAGGTTTAGGGATGGGGTTAGGGTTAGGGTTAAGGAATGGGGAGGGATTAGGGTACAATTTAGGGTACGACAACGCTTAAGGTTTAGCGTACGTGTGAGGGCACGAGTTAGTGTTGGTGTCCTGGTTAAGATTAGGGCACGGGTGAGGGTATGGCTTCGGGTGAGGGTCAGGGTTAGGATTCGGGTTAGGGTTGGGGTTAAGGAATGCAGAGGGATTAGGGTACAGCTTAGGGTACGACAGTGCTTAAGGGTTAGCGTTCGTGTGAGGGCAAGGGTTAGTGTTAGTGTCCTGGTTAAGATTAGGGCACGGGTGAGGGTATGGCTTCAGGTGAGGGTCAGGGTTAGGATTCGGGTTAGGGTTAGTGTTAGGGAATGGGGAGGGATTAGGGTACAGTTTAGGGTACGACAACGATTAAGGGTTAGCGTACGTGTGAGGACACAAGTTAGTGTTGGTGTCCTGGTTAAGACTAGGGCACGGGTGAGGGTAAAGTTTCGGGTGAGGGTCAGGGATAGAATTCGGGTTAGGTTTAGGGTTAGGGAATGGGGAGATATTAGGGCACAGTTTAGGGTACCACAACGCTTAAGGTTTAGCGTACGTGTGAGGTCACTATTTAGTGTTAGTGTACTGCTTACGATTAGGGCACGGGTGAGGGTAAGGCCTCGGAAGAGTGTCACGTTAAGGGTTAGGGTTAGGGTTAGGGTTAGGGAATGGGGATTGATTAGGGTACAGGTTAGGGCACGGCAATGGCTTAGGGTTGGCGTACGTTAGAGGGCATGGGTTAGTGTTGATGTACTGGTTAAAATTAGGACACGGGTGAGGGTAAAGTTTCGGGTGAGTGTCATGGTTAGGTTTCCGGTTAGGTTTAGGGTTAGGGAATGGAGAGGAATTAGGGTACAGGTTAGGGTGCCGCTGCGGTTTAGTGTTAGCGTACGTGTGAGGGCACGAGTTAGTCTTGGTGTCCTTGTTAAGATTAGGGCACGGGTGAGGGTAAGGCTTCGGGTGAGGGTCAGGTTTAGGGTTAGGGTTAGGGAATGGAGAGGGATTAGGGTACAGGTTAGGGTACGACAATGCTTAAGGGTTAGCGTAAGTGTTAGGGCACCAGTTAGTGTTGGTGTACTGGTTAAGACAACGGCACCGATGAGGGTAAGGCCTCGGAAAAGGGTCACGTTCAGGGTTTCGCTTAGGGTTAGGGTTAGGGAATGGGGAGGGATTAGGTTACAGGATAGGGTACGACAACGCTTAAGGGTTAGCGTACGTTTGAGGGCATGAGTTAGTGTTTGTTTACTGGTTAAGATTAGGGCATTGGTTAGGGTAGGGCATCGGAAGTGGGTCAGGTTTAGGGATGGGGTTAGGGTTAGGGTTAAGGAATGGGGAGGGATTAGGGTACAATTTAGGGTACGACAACGCTTAAGGTTTAGCGTACGTGTGAGAGCACGAGTTAGTGTTGGTGTCCTGGTTAAGATTAGGGCACGGGTGAGGGTAAGGCTTCGGGTGAGGGTCAGGGTTAGGATTCGCGTTAGGGTTAGGGTTAAGGAATGCAGAGGGATTAGGGTACAGCTTAGGGTACGACAGTGCTTAAGGGTTAGCGTTCGTGTGAGGTCAAGGGTTAGTGTTAGTGTCCTGGTTAAGATTAGGGCACGGGTGAGGGTAATGCTTCAGGTGAGGGTCAGGGTTAGGATTCGGGTTAGGGTTAGGGTTAGGGAATGGGGAGGTATTAGGGTACAGGTTAGTGTACGGCAATGGCTTAGGGTTGGCGTACGTTAGAGGGCATGGGTTAGTGTTGATGTACTGGTTAAAATTAGGACACGGGTGAAGGTAAAGTTTCGGGTGAGTGTCATGGTTAGGTTTCAGGTTAGGGTTAGGGTTAGGGAATGGGGAGATATTAGGGCACAGTTTAGGGTATCACAACGCTTAAGGTTTAGCGTACGTGTTAGGTCACTAGTTAGTGTTAGTGTACTGCTTACGATTAGGGCACGGGTGAGGGTAAGGCCTCGGAAGAGGGTCACGTTAAGGGTTAGGGTTAGGGTTAGGGTTAGGGAATGGGGATTGATTAGGGTACAGGTTAGGGTACGGCAATGGCTTAGGCTTGGGGTACGTTAGAGGGCATGGGTTAGTGTTGATGTACTCGTTAAAATTAGGACACGGGTGAGGGTAAGGCTTCGGGTGAGGGTCAGGGTTAGGATTCGGGTTAGGGTTAGGGTTAAGGAATGCAGAGGGATTAGGGTACAGCTTAGGGTACGACAGTGCTTAAGGGTTAGCGTTCGTGTGAGGGCAAGGGTTAGTGTTAGTGTCCTGGTTAAGATTAGGGCACGGGTGAGGGTAAGGTTTCGGGTGAGGGTCAGGGATAGAATTCGGTTTAGGGTTAGGGTTAGGGAATGGGGAGATATTAGGGCACAGTTTAGGGTACCACAACGCTTAAGGTTTAGCGTACGTGTGAGGTCACTAATTAGTGTTAGTTTACTGCTTACGATTAGGGCACGGGTGAGGGTAAGGCCTCGGAAGAGGGTCACGTTAAGGGTTAGGGTTAGGGTTAGGGTTAGGGAATGGTGATTGATTAAGGTACAGGTTAGGCTACGGCAATGGCTTAGGGTTGGCATACGTTAGAGGGCATGGGTTAGTGTTGATGTACTGGTTAAAATTAGGACACGGGTGAGGGTAAAGTTGCGGGTGAGTGTCATGGTTAGGTTTCAGGTTAGGGTTAGGGTTAGGGAATGGAGAGGGATTAGGGTACAGGTTAGGGTACCGCTGCGGTTTAGTGTTAGCGTACGTGTGAGGGCACGAGTTAGTCTAGGTGTCCTGGTTAAGATTAGGGCACGGGTGAGGGTAAGGCTTCGGGTGAGGGTCAGGGTTAGGATTCGGGTTAGGGTTAGGGTTAGGGAATGGAGAGGGATTAGGGTACAGGTTAGGGTACGACAATGCTTAAGGGTTAGCGTAAGTGTGGGGGCACGAGTTAGAGTTGGTGTACTGGTTAAGACAACGGCACCGATGAGGGTAAGGCCTCGGAAAAGGGTCACGTTCAGGGTTTTGCTTAGGGTTAGGGTTAGGGAATGGGGAGGGATTAGGGTACAGGATAGGGAACGACAGTGCTTAAGGGTTAGCGTACGTTTGAGGGCATGAGTTAGTGTTTGTGTACTGGTTAAGATTAGGGCATTGGTTAGGGTAGGGCATCGGAAGTGGGTCAGGTTTAGGGATGGGGTTAGGGTTAGGGTTAAGGAATGGGGAGGGATTAGGGTACAATTTAGGGTACGACAACGCTTAAGGTTTAGCGTACGTGTGAGGGCACGAGTTAGTGTTGGTGTCCTGGTTAAGATTAGGGCACGGGTGAGGGTAAGTCTTCGGGTGAGGGGAAGGCTTCGGGTGAGGGTCAGGGTTAGGATTCGGGTTAGGGTTAGGGTTAAGGAATGCAGAGGGATTAGGGTACAGCTTAGGGTACGACAGTGCTTAAGGGTTAGCGTTCATGTGAGGGCAAGGGTTAGTGTTAGTGTCCTGGTTAAGATTAGGGCACGGGTGAGGGTAAGGCTTCAGGTGAGGTTCAGGGTTAGGATTCGGGTTAGGGTTAGGGTTAGGGAATGGGGAGGGATTAGGGTACAGTTTAGGGTACGAAAACGATTAAGGGTTAGCGTACGTGTGAGGGCACCAGTTAGTGTTGGTGTACTGGATAAGACAACGGCACCGATGAGGGTAAGGCCTCGGAAAAGGGTCACGTTCAGGGTTTCGCTTAGGGTTAGGTTTAGGGAATGGGGAGGGATTAGGGTACAGGATAGGGTACGACAATGCTTAATGGTTAGCGTACATTTGAGGGCATGAGTTAGTGTTTGTGTACTGGTTAAGATTAGGGCATTGGTTAGGGTAGGGCATCGGAAGTGCGTCAGGTTTAGGGATGGGGTTAGGGTTAGGGTTAAGGAATGGGGAGGGATTAGGGTACAATTTAGGGTACGACAACGCTTAAGGTTTAGCGTACGTGTGAGGGCACGAGTTAGTGTTGGTGTCCTGGTTAAGATTAGGGCACGGGTGAGGGTAAGGCTTCGGGTGAGGGTCAGGGTTAGGATTCGGGTTAGGGTTAGGGTTAAGGAATGCAGAGGGATTAGGGTACAGCTTAGGGTACGACAGTGCTTAAGGGTTAGCGTTCGTGTGAGGGCAAGGGTTAGTGTTAGTGTCCTGGTTAAGATTAGGGCACGGGTGAGGGTAAGGTTTCGGGTGAGGGTCAGGGATAGAATTCGGGTTAGGGTTAGGGTTAGGGAATGGGGAGATATTAGGGCACAGTTTAGGGTACCACAACGCTTAAGGTTTAGCGTACGTGTGAGGTCATTAGTTAGTGTTAATTTACTGCTTACGATTAGGGCACGGGTGAGGGTAAGGCCTCGGAAGAGGGTCACGTTAAGGGTTAGGGTTAGGGTTAGGGTTAGGGAATGGTGATTGATTAGGGTACAGGTTAGGCTACGGCAATGGCTTAGGGTTGGCGTACGTTAGAGGGCATGGGTTAGTGTTGATGTACTGGTTAAAATTAGGACACGGGTGAGGATAAAGTTTCGGGTGAGTGTCATGGTTAGGGTTAGGGTTAGGGTTAGGGTTAGGGAATGGAGAGGGATTAGGGTACAGGTTAGGGTACCGCTGCGGTTTAGTGTTAGCGTACGTGTGAGGGCACGAGTTAGTCTAGGTGTCCTGGTTAAGATTAGGGCACGGGTGAGGGTAAGGCTTCGGGTGAGGGTCAGGGTTAGGATTCGGGTTAGGGTTAGGGTTAGGGAATGGAGAGGGATTAGGGTAAAGGTTAGGGTACGACAATGCTTAAGGGTTAGCGTAAGTGTGAGGGCACGAGTTAGTGTTGGTGTACTGGTTAAGACATCGGCACCGATGAGGGTAAGGCCTCGGAAAAGGGTCACGTTCAGGGTTTTGCTTAGGGTTAGGGTTAGGGAATGGGGAGGGATTAGGGTACAGGATAGGGTACGACAATGCTTAAGGGTTAGCGTACGTTTGAGGGCATGAGTTAGTGTTTGTGTACTGGTTAAGATTAGGGCATTGGTTAGGGTAGGGCATCGGAAGTGGGTCAGGTTTAGGGATGGGGTTAGGGTTAGGGTTAAGGAATGGGGAGGGATTAGGGTACAATTTAGGGTACGACAACGCTTAAGGTTTAGCGTACGTGTGAGGGCACGAGTTAGTGTTGGTGTCCTGGTTAAGATTAGGGCACGGGTGAGGGTAAGGCTTCGGGTGAGGGGAAGGCTTCGGGTGAGGGTCAGGGTTAGGATTCGGCTTAGGGTTAGGGTTAAGGAATGCAGAGGGATTAGGGTATAGCTTAGGGTACGACAGTGCTTAAGGGTTAGCCTTCGTGTGAGGGCAAGGGTTAGTGTTAGTGTCCTGGTTAAGATTAGGGCACGGGTGAGGGTAAGGCTTCAGGTGAGGGTCAGGGTTAGGATTCGGGTTAGGGTTAGGGTTAGGGAATGGGGAGGGATTAGGGTACAGTTTAGGGTACGACAACGATTAAGGGTTAGCGTACGTGTGAGGACACAAGTTAGTGTTTGTGTCCTGGTTAAGATTAGGGCACGGGTGAGGGTAAGGTTTCGGGTGAGGGTCAGGGGTAGATTTCGGGTTAGGGTTAGGGTTAGGGAATGGGGAGATGTTAGGGCACAGTTTAGGGTACCACAACGCTTAAGGTTTAGCGTACGTGTGAGGTCACTAGTTAGTGTTAGTGTACTGCTTACGATTAGGGCACGGGTGAGGGTAAGGCCTCGGAAGAGGGTCACGTTAAGGGTTAGGGTTAGGGTTAGGGTTAGGGAATGCGGATTGATTAGGGTACAGGTTAGGGTATGGCAATGGCTTAGGGTTGGCGTACGTTAGAGGGCATGGGTTAGTGTTGATGTACTGGTTAAAATTAGGACACGGGTGAGGGTAAAGTTTCGGGTGAATGTCATGGTTAGGTTTCAGGTTAGGGTTAGGGTTAGGGAATGGAGAGGGATTAGGGTACAGGTTAGGGTACCGCTGCGGTTTAGCGTTAGCGTACGTGTGAGGGCACGAGTTAGTCTTGGTGTCCTGGTTAAGATTAGGGCACGGGTGAGGGTAAGGCTTCGGGTGAGTGTCAGGTTTAGGATTCGGGTTAGGGTTAGGGTTAGGGAATGGAGAGGGATTAGGGTACAGGTTAGGGTACGACAATGCTTAAGGGTTAGCGTAAGTGTGAGGGCACGAGTTAGTGTTGGTGTACTGGTTAAGACAACGGCACCGATGAGGGTAAGGCCTCGGAAAAGGGTCACGTTCAGGGTTTCGCTTAGGGTTAGGGTTAGGGAATGGGGAGGGATTATGGTACAGGATAGGGTACGACAATGTTTAAGGGTTAGCGTACGTTTGAGGGCATGAGTTAGTGTTTGGGTACTGGTTAAGATTAGGGCATTGGTTAGGGTAGGGCATCGGAAGTGGGTCAGGTTTAGGGATGGGATTAGGGTTAGGGTTAAGGAATGGGGAGTGATTAGGGTACAATTTAGGGTACGACAACGCTTAAGGTTTAGCGTACGTGTGAGGGCACGAGTTAGTGTTGGTGTCCTGGTTAAGATTAGGGCACGGGTGAGGGTAAGGCTTCGGGTGAGGGTAAGGCTTCGGGTGAGGGTCAGGGTTAGGATTCGGTTTAGGGTTAGGGTTAAGGAATGCAGAGGGATTAGGGTACAGCTTAGGGTACGACAGTGCTTAAGGGTTAGCGTTCGTGTGAGGGCAAGGGTTAGTGTTAGTGTCCTGGTTAAGATTAGGGCACGGGTGAGGGTAAGGCTTCAGGTGAGGGTCAGGGTTAGGATTCGGGTTAGGGTTAGGGTTAGGGAATGGGGAGGGATTAGGGTACAGTTTAGGGTACGACAACGATTAAGGGTTAGCGTACGTGTGAGGACACAAGTTAGTGTTGGTGTCCTGGTTAAGATTAGGGCACGGGTGAGGGTAAGGTTTCGGGTTAGGGTCAGGGATAGAATTCGGGTTAGGGTTAGGGTTAGGGAATTGGGACATATTAGGGCACAGTTTAGGGTACCACAACGCTTAAGGTTTAGCGTACGTGTGAGGTCACTAGTTAGTGTTAGTGTACTTCTTACGATTAGGGCACGGGTGAGGGTAAGGCCTCGGAAGAGTGTCACGTTAAGGGTTAGGGTTAGGGTTAGGGTTAGGGAATGGGGATTGATTAGGGTACAGGTTAGGGTACGGCAATGGCTTAGGGTTGGCGTACATTAGAGGGCATGGGTTAGTGTTGATGTACTGGTTAAAATTAGGACACGGGTGAGGGTAAAGTTTCGGGTGTGTGTCATGGTTAGGTTTCGGGTTAGAGTTAGGGTTAGGGAATGGAGAGGGATTAGGGTACAGGTTAGGGTACCGCTGCGGTTTAGTGTTAGCGTACGTTTGAGGGCACGAGTTAGTCTTGGTGTCCTGGTTAAGATTAGGGCACGGGTGAGGGTAAGGCTTCGGGTGAGGGTCAGGGTTAGGATTCGGGTTAGGGTTAGGGTTAGGGAATGGAGAGGGATTAGGGTACAGGTTAGGGTACGACAATGCTTAAGGGTTAGCGTAAGTGTGAGGGCACGAGTTAGTGTTGGTGTACTGGTTAAGACAACGGCACCGATGACGGTAAGGCCTCGGAAAAGGGTCACGTTCAGGGTTTCGCTTAAGGTTAGGGTTAGGGAATGGGGAGGGATTATGGTACAGGATAGGGTACGACAATGTTTAAGGGTTAGCGTACGTTTGAGGGCATGAGTTAGTGTTTGGGTACTGGTTAAGATTAGGGCATTGGTTAGGGTAGGGCATCGGAAGTGGGTCAGGTTTAGGGATGGGATTAGGGTTAGGGTTAAGGAATGGGGAGGGATTAGGGTACAATTTAGGGTACGACAACGCTTAAGGTTTAGCGTACGTGTGAGGGCACGAGTTAGTGTTGGTGTCCTGGTTAAGATTAGGGCACGGGTGAGGGTAAGGCTTCGTTTAAGGGTCAGGTTTAGGATTCGGATTAGGGTTAGGGTTAAGGAATGCAGAGGGATTAGGGTACAGCTTAGGGTTCGACAGTGCTTAAGGGTTAGCGTTCGTGTGAGGGCAAGGGTTAGTGTTAGTGTCCTGGTTAAGATTAGGGCACGGGTGAGGGTAACACTTCAGGTGAGGGTCAGGGTTAGGATTCGGGTTAGGGTTAGGGTTAGGGAATGGGGAGGGATTAGGGTACAGTTTCGGGTATGAGAACGATTAAGGGTTAGCGTACGTGTGAGGGCACAAGTTAGTGTTGGTGTCCTGGTTAAGATTAGGGCACGGGTGAGGGTAAGGTTTCGGGTGACGGTCAGGGATAGAATTCGGGTTAGGGTTAGGGTTAGGGAATGGGGAGATATTAGGGCACAGTTTAGGGTACCACAACGCTTAAGGTTTAGCGTACGTGTGAGGTCACTAGTTAGTGTTAGTGTACTGCTTACGATTAGGGCACGGGTGAGGGTAAGGCCTTGGAAGAGGGTCACGTTAAGGGTTAGGGTTAGGGTTAGGGTTAGGGAATGGGGATTGATTAGGGTACAGGTTAGGGTACGGCAATGGCTTAGGGTTGGCGTACGTTAGAGGGCATGGGTTAGTGTTGATGTACTGGTTAAAATTAGGACACGGGTGAGGGTAAAGTTTCGGGTGAATGTCATGGTTAGGTTTCTGGTTAGGGTTAGGGTTAGGGAATGGAGAGGGATTAGGGTACAGGTTAGGGTACCGCTGCAGTTTAGTGTTAGCGTACGTGTGAGGGCACGATTTAGTCTTGGTGTCCTGGTTAAGATTAGGGCACGGGTGAGGGTAAGGCTTCGGGTGAGGGTCAGGGTTAGGATTCGCGTTAGTGTTAGGGTTAAGGAATGCAGAGGGATTAGGGTAAAGCTTAGGGTACGACAGTGCTTAAGGGTTAGCGTACGTGTGAGGTCAAGGGTTAGTGTTAGTGTCCTGGTTAAGATTAGGGCACGGGTGAGGGTAAGGCTTCAGGTGAGGGTCAGGGTTAGGATTCGGGTTAGGGTTAGGGTTAGGGAATGGGGAGGTAATAGGGTACAGGTTAGTGTACGGCAATGGCTTAGGGTTGGCGTACGTTAGAGGGCATGGGTTAGTGTTGATGTACTGGTTAAAATTAGGACACGGGTGAGGGTAAAGTTTCGGGTGAGTGTCATGGTTAGGTTTCAGGTTAGAGTTAGGGTTAGGGAATGGAGAGGGATTAGGGTACAGGTTAGGGTACCGCTGCGGTTTAGTGTTAGCGTACGTTTGAGGGCACGAGTTAGTCTTGGTGTCCTGGTTAAGATTAGGGCATGGGTGAGGGTAAGGCTTCGGGTGAGGGTCAGGGTTAGGATTCGGGTTAGGGTTAGGGTTAGGGAATGGAGAGGGATTAGGGTACAGGTTAGGGTACGACAATGCTTAAGGGTTAGCGTAAGTGTGAGGGCACGAGTTAGTGTTGGTGTACTGGTTAAGACAACGGCACCGATGACGGTAAGGCCTCGGAAAAGGGTCACGTTCAGGGTTTCGCTTAGGGTTAGGGTTAGGGAATGGGGAGGGATTATGGTACAGGATAGGGTACGACAATGTTTAAGGGTTAGCGTAGGTTTGAGGGCATGAGTTAGTGTTTGGGTACTGGTTAAGATTAGGGCATTGGTTAGGGTAGGGCATCGGAAGTGGGTCAGGTTTAGGGATGGGGTTAGGGTTAGGGTTAAGGAATGGGGAGGGATTAGGGTACAATTTAGGGTACGACAACGCTTAAGGTTTAGCGTACGTGTGAGGGCACGAGTTAGTGTTGGTGTCCTGGTAAAGATTAGGGCACGGGTGAGGGTATGGCTTCGGGTGAGGGTCAGGGTTAGGATTCGGGTTAGGGTTGGGGTTAAGGAATGCAGAGGGATTAGGGTACAGCTTAGGGTACGACAGTGCTTAAGGGTTAGCGTTCGTGTGAGGGCAAGGGTTAGTGTTAGTGTCCTGGTTAAGATTAGGGCACGGGTGAGGGTATGGCTTCAGGTGAGGGTCAGGGTTAGGATTCGGGTTAGGGTTAGTGTTAGGGAATGGGGAGGGATTAGGGTACAGTTTAGGGTACGACAACGATTAAGGGTTAGCGTACGTGTGAGGACACAAGTTAGTGTTGGTGTCCTGGTTAAGACTAGGGCACGGGTGAGGGTAAAGTTTCGGGTGAGGGTCAGGGATAGAATTCGGGTTAGGTTTAGGGTTAGGGAATGGGGAGATATTAGGGCACAGTTTAGGGTACCACAACGCTTAAGGTTTAGCGTACGTGTGAGGTCACTATTTAGTGTTAGTGTACTGCTTACGATTAGGGCACGAGTGAGGATAAGGCCTCGGAAGAGTGTCACGTTAAGGGTTAGGGTTAGGGTTAGGGTTAGGGAATGGGGATTGATTAGGGTACAGGTTAGGGCACGGCAATGGCTTAGGGTTGGCGTACGTTAGAGGGCATGGGTTAGTGTTGATGTACTGGTTAAAATTAGGACACGGGTGAGGGTAAAGTTTCGGGTGAGTGTCATGGTTAGGTTTCCGGTTAGGTTTAGGGTTAGGGAATGGAGAGGAATTAGGGTACAGGTTAGGGTGCCGCTGCGGTTTAGTGTTAGCGTACGTGTGAGGGCACGAGTTAGTCTTGGTGTCCTTGTTAAGATTAGGGCACGGGTGAGGGTAAGGCTTCGGGTGAGGGTCAGGTTTAGGGTTAGGGTTAGGGAATGGAGAGGGATTAGGGTACAGGTTAGGGTACGACAATGCTTAAGGGTTAGCGTAAGTGTTAGGGCACCAGTTAGTGTTGGTGTACTGGTTAAGACAACGGCACCGATGAGGGTAAGGCCTCGGAAAAGGGTCACGTTCAGGGTTTCGCTTAGGGTTAGGGTTAGGGAATGGGGAGGGATTAGGTTACAGGATAGGGTACGACAACGCTTAAGGGTTAGCGTACGTTTGAGGGCATGAGTTAGTGTTTGTTTACTGGTTAAGATTAGGGCATTGGTTAGGGTAGGGCATCGGAAGTGGGTCAGGTTTAGGGATGGGGTTAGGGTTAGGGTTAAGGAATGGGGAGGGATTAGGGTACAATTTAGGGTACGACAACGCTTAAGGTTTAGCGTACGTGTGAGAGCACGAGTTAGTGTTGGTGTCCTGGTTAAGATTAGGGCACGGGTGAGGGTAAGGCTTCGGGTGAGGGTCAGGGTTAGGATTCGCGTTAGGGTTAGGGTTAAGGAATGCAGAGGGATTAGGGTACAGCTTAGGGTACGACAGTGCTTAAGGGTTAGCGTTCGTGTGAGGTCAAGGGTTAGTGTTAGTGTCCTGGTTAAGATTAGGGCACGGGTGAGGGTAAGGCTTCAGGTGAGGGTCAGGGTTAGGATTCGGGTTAGGGTTAGGGTTAGGGAATGGGGAGGTATTAGGGTACAGGTTAGTGTACGGCAATGGCTTAGGGTTGGCGTACGTTAGAGGGCATGGGTTAGTGTTGATGTACTGGTTAAAATTAGGACACGGGTGAAGGTAAAGTTTCGGGTGAGTGTCATGGTTAGGTTTCAGGTTAGGGTTAGGGTTAGGGAATGGGGAGATATTAGGGCACAGTTTAGGGTATCACAACGCTTAAGGTTTAGCGTACGTGTTAGGTCACTAGTTAGTGTTAGTGTACTGCTTACGATTAGGGCACGGGTGAGGGTAAGGCCTCGGAAGAGGGTCACGTTAAGGGTTAGGGTTAGGGTTAGGGTTAGGGAATGGGGATTGATTAGGGTACAGGTTAGGGTACGGCAATGGCTTAGGCTTGGGGTACGTTAGAGGGCATGGGTTAGTGTTGATGTACTCGTTAAAATTAGGACACGGGTGAGGGTAAGGCTTCGGGTGAGGGTCAGGGTTAGGATTCGGGTTAGGGTTAGGGTTAAGGAATGCAGAGGGATTAGGGTACAGCTTAGGGTACGACAGTGCTTAAGGGTTAGCGTTCGTGTGAGGGCAAGGGTTAGTGTTAGTGTCCTGGTTAAGATTAGGGCACGGGTGAGGGTAAGGTTTCGGGTGAGGGTCAGGGATAGAATTCGGTTTAGGGTTAGGGTTAGGGAATGGGGAGATATTAGGGCACAGTTTAGGGTACCACAACGCTTAAGGTTTAGCGTACGTGTGAGGTCACTAATTAGTGTTAGTTTACTGCTTACGATTAGGGCACGGGTGAGGGTAAGGCCTCGGAAGAGGGTCACGTTAAGGGTTAGGGTTAGGGTTAGGGTTAGGGAATGGTGATTGATTAAGGTACAGGTTAGGCTACGGCAATGGCTTAGGGTTGGCATACGTTAGAGGGCATGGGTTAGTGTTGATGTACTGGTTAAAATTAGGACACGGGTGAGGGTAAAGTTGCGGGTGAGTGTCATGGTTAGGTTTCAGGTTAGGGTTAGGGTTAGGGAATGGAGAGGGATTAGGGTACAGGTTAGGGTACCGCTGCGGTTTAGTGTTAGCGTACGTGTGAGGGCACGAGTTAGTCTAGGTGTCCTGGTTAAGATTAGGGCACGGGTGAGGGTAAGGCTTCGGGTGAGGGTCAGGGTTAGGATTCGGGTTAGGGTTAGGGTTAGGGAATGGAGAGGGATTAGGGTACAGGTTAGGGTACGACAATGCTTAAGGGTTAGCGTAAGTGTGGGGGCACGAGTTAGAGTTGGTGTACTGGTTAAGACAACGGCACCGATGAGGGTAAGGCCTCGGAAAAGGGTCACGTTCAGGGTTTTGCTTAGGGTTAGGGTTAGGGAATGGGGAGGGATTAGGGTACAGGATAGGGAACGACAGTGCTTAAGGGTTAGCGTACGTTTGAGGGCATGAGTTAGTGTTTGTGTACTGGTTAAGATTAGGGCATTGGTTAGGGTAGGGCATCGGAAGTGGGTCAGGTTTAGGGATGGGGTTAGGGTTAGGGTTAAGGAATGGGGAGGGATTAGGGTACAATTTAGGGTACGACAACGCTTAAGGTTTAGCGTACGTGTGAGGGCACGAGTTAGTGTTGGTGTCCTGGTTAAGATTAGGGCACGGGTGAGGGTAAGTCTTCGGGTGAGGGGAAGGCTTCGGGTGAGGGTCAGGGTTAGGATTCGGGTTAGGGTTAGGGTTAAGGAATGCAGAGGGATTAGGGTACAGCTTAGGGTACGACAGTGCTTAAGGGTTAGCGTTCATGTGAGGGCAAGGGTTAGTGTTAGTGTCCTGGTTAAGATTAGGGCACGGGTGAGGGTAAGGCTTCAGGTGAGGTTCAGGGTTAGGATTCGGGTTAGGGTTAGGGTTAGGGAATGGGGAGGGATTAGGGTACAGTTTAGGGTACGAAAACGATTAAGGGTTAGCGTACGTGTGAGGGCACCAGTTAGTGTTGGTGTACTGGATAAGACAACGGCACCGATGAGGGTAAGGCCTCGGAAAAGGGTCACGTTCAGGGTTTCGCTTAGGGTTAGGTTTAGGGAATGGGGAGGGATTAGGGTACAGGATAGGGTACGACAATGCTTAATGGTTAGCGTACATTTGAGGGCATGAGTTAGTGTTTGTGTACTGGTTAAGATTAGGGCATTGGTTAGGGTAGGGCATCGGAAGTGCGTCAGGTTTAGGGATGGGGTTAGGGTTAGGGTTAAGGAATGGGGAGGGATTAGGGTACAATTTAGGGTACGACAACGCTTAAGGTTTAGCGTACGTGTGAGGGCACGAGTTAGTGTTGGTGTCCTGGTTAAGATTAGGGCACGGGTGAGGGTAAGGCTTCGGGTGAGGGTCAGGGTTAGGATTCGGGTTAGGGTTAGGGTTAAGGAATGCAGAGGGATTAGGGTACAGCTTAGGGTACGACAGTGCTTAAGGGTTAGCGTTCGTGTGAGGGCAAGGGTTAGTGTTAGTGTCCTGGTTAAGATTAGGGCACGGGTGAGGGTAAGGTTTCGGGTGAGGGTCAGGGATAGAATTCGGGTTAGGGTTAGGGTTAGGGAATGGGGAGATATTAGGGCACAGTTTAGGGTACCACAACGCTTAAGGTTTAGCGTACGTGTGAGGTCATTAGTTAGTGTTAATTTACTGCTTACGATTAGGGCACGGGTGAGGGTAAGGCCTCGGAAGAGGGTCACGTTAAGGGTTAGGGTTAGGGTTAGGGTTAGGGAATGGTGATTGATTAGGGTACAGGTTAGGCTACGGCAATGGCTTAGGGTTGGCGTACGTTAGAGGGCATGGGTTAGTGTTGATGTACTGGTTAAAATTAGGACACGGGTGAGGATAAAGTTTCGGGTGAGTGTCATGGTTAGGGTTAGGGTTAGGGTTAGGGTTAGGGAATGGAGAGGGATTAGGGTACAGGTTAGGGTACCGCTGCGGTTTAGTGTTAGCGTACGTGTGAGGGCACGAGTTAGTCTAGGTGTCCTGGTTAAGATTAGAGCACGGGTGAGGGTAAGGCTTCGGGTGAGGGTCAGGGTTAGGATTCGGGTTAGGGTTAGGGTTAGGGAATGGAGAGGGATTAGGGTAAAGGTTAGGGTACGACAATGCTTAAGGGTTAGCGTAAGTGTGAGGGCACGAGTTAGTGTTGGTGTACTGGTTAAGACATCGGCACCGATGAGGGTAAGGCCTCGGAAAAGGGTCACGTTCAGGGTTTTGCTTAGGGTTAGGGTTAGGGAATGGGGAGGGATTAGGGTACAGGATAGGGTACGACAATGCTTAAGGGTTAGCGTACGTTTGAGGGCATGAGTTAGTGTTTGTGTACTGGTTAAGATTAGGGCATTGGTTAGGGTAGGGCATCGGAAGTGGGTCAGGTTTAGGGATGGGGTTAGGGTTAGGGTTAAGGAATGGGGAGGGATTAGGGTACAATTTAGGGTACGACAACGCTTAAGGTTTAGCGTACGTGTGAGGGCACGAGTTAGTGTTGGTGTCCTGGTTAAGATTAGGGCACGGGTGAGGGTAAGGCTTCGGGTGAGGGGAAGGCTTCGGGTGAGGGTCAGGGTTAGGATTCGGCTTAGGGTTAGGGTTAAGGAATGCAGAGGGATTAGGGTATAGCTTAGGGTACGACAGTGCTTAAGGGTTAGCCTTCGTGTGAGGGCAAGGGTTAGTGTTAGTGTCCTGGTTAAGATTAGGGCACGGGTGAGGGTAAGGCTTCAGGTGAGGGTCAGGGTTAGGATTCGGGTTAGGGTTAGGGTTAGGGAATGGGGAGGGATTAGGGTACAGTTTAGGGTACGACAACGATTAAGGGTTAGCGTACGTGTGAGGACACAAGTTAGTGTTTGTGTCCTGGTTAAGATTAGGGCACGGGTGAGGGTAAGGTTTCGGGTGAGGGTCAGGGGTAGATTTCGGGTTAGGGTTAGGGTTAGGGAATGGGGAGATGTTAGGGCACAGTTTAGGGTACCACAACGCTTAAGGTTTAGCGTACGTGTGAGGTCACTAGTTAGTGTTAGTGTACTGCTTACGATTAGGGCACGGGTGAGGGTAAGGCCTCGGAAGAGGGTCACGTTAAGGGTTAGGGTTAGGGTTAGGGTTAGGGAATGCGGATTGATTAGGGTACAGGTTAGGGTATGGCAATGGCTTAGGGTTGGCGTACGTTAGAGGGCATGGGTTAGTGTTGATGTACTGGTTAAAATTAGGACACGGGTGAGGGTAAAGTTTCGGGTGAATGTCATGGTTAGGTTTCAGGTTAGGGTTAGGGTTAGGGAATGGAGAGGGATTAGGGTACAGGTTAGGGTACCGCTGCGGTTTAGCGTTAGCGTACGTGTGAGGGCACGAGTTAGTCTTGGTGTCCTGGTTAAGATTAGGGCACGGGTGAGGGTAAGGCTTCGGGTGAGTGTCAGGTTTAGGATTCGGGTTAGGGTTAGGGTTAGGGAATGGAGAGGGATTAGGGTACAGGTTAGGGTACGACAATGCTTAAGGGTTAGCGTAAGTGTGAGGGCACGAGTTAGTGTTGGTGTACTGGTTAAGACAACGGCACCGATGAGGGTAAGGCCTCGGAAAAGGGTCACGTTCAGGGTTTCGCTTAGGGTTAGGGTTAGGGAATGGGGAGGGATTATGGTACAGGATAGGGTACGACAATGTTTAAGGGTTAGCGTACGTTTGAGGGCATGAGTTAGTGTTTGGGTACTGGTTAAGATTAGGGCATTGGTTAGGGTAGGGCATCGGAAGTGGGTCAGGTTTAGGGATGGGATTAGGGTTAGGGTTAAGGAATGGGGAGTGATTAGGGTACAATTTAGGGTACGACAACGCTTAAGGTTTAGCGTACGTGTGAGGGCACGAGTTAGTGTTGGTGTCCTGGTTAAGATTAGGGCACGGGTGAGGGTAAGGCTTCGGGTGAGGGTAAGGCTTCGGGTGAGGGTCAGGGTTAGGATTCGGTTTAGGGTTAGGGTTAAGGAATGCAGAGGGATTAGGGTACAGCTTAGGGTACGACAGTGCTTAAGGGTTAGCGTTCGTGTGAGGGCAAGGGTTAGTGTTAGTGTCCTGGTTAAGATTAGGGCACGGGTGAGGGTAAGGCTTCAGGTGAGGGTCAGGGTTAGGATTCGGGTTAGGGTTAGGGTTAGGGAATGGGGAGGGATTAGGGTACAGTTTAGGGTACGACAACGATTAAGGGTTAGAGTACGTGTGAGGACACAAGTTAGTGTTGGTGTCCTGGTTAAGATTAGGGCACGGGTGAGGGTAAGGTTTCGGGTTAGGGTCAGGGATAGAATTCGGGTTAGGGTTAGGGTTAGGGAATTGGGACATATTAGGGCACAGTTTAGGGTACCACAACGCTTAAGGTTTAGCGTACGTGTGAGGTCACTAGTTAGTGTTAGTGTACTTCTTACGATTAGGGCACGGGTGAGGGTAAGGCCTCGGAAGAGGGTCACGTTAAGGGTTAGGGTTAGGGTTAGGGTTAGGGAATGGGGATTGATTAGGGTACAGGTTAGGGTACGGCAATGGCTTAGGGTTGGCGTACATTAGAGGGCATGGGTTAGTGTTGATGTACTGGTTAAAATTAGGGCACGGGTGAGGGTAAGGCTTCAGGTGAGGGTCAGGGTTAGGATTCGGGTTAGGGTTAGGGTTAGGGAATGGAGAGGGATTAGGGTACAGGTTAGGGTACGACAATGCTTAAGGGTTAGCGTAAGTGTTAGGGCACCAGTTAGTGTTGGTGTACTGGTTAAGACAACGGCACCGATGAGGGTAAGGCCTCGGAAAAGGGTCACGTTCAGGGTTTCGCTTAGGGTTAGGGTTAGGGAATGGGGAGGGATTAGGTTACAGGATAGGGTACGACAACGCTTAAGGGTTAGCGTACGTTTGAGGGCATGAGTTAGTGTTTGTTTACTGGTTAAGATTAGGGCATTGGTTAGGGTAGGGCATCGGAAGTGGGTCAGGTTTAGGGATGGGGTTAGGGTTAGGGTTAAGGAATGGGGAGGGATTAGGGTACAATTTAGGGTACGACAACGCTTAAGGTTTAGCGTACGTGTGAGAGCACGAGTTAGTGTTGGTGTCCTGGTTAAGATTAGGGCACGGGTGAGGGTAAGGCTTCGGGTGAGGGTCAGGGTTAGGATTCGCGTTAGGGTTAGGGTTAAGGAATGCAGAGGGATTAGGGTACAGCTTAGGGTACGACAGTGCTTAAGGGTTAGCGTTCGTGTGAGGTCAAGGGTTAGTGTTAGTGTCCTGGTTAAGATTAGGGCACGGGTGAGGGTAAGGCTTCAGGTGAGGGTCAGGGTTAGGATTCGGGTTAGGGTTAGGGTTAGGGAATGGGGAGGTATTAGGGTACAGGTTAGTGTACGGCAATGGCTTAGGGTTGGCGTACGTTAGAGGGCATGGGTTAGTGTTGATGTACTGGTTAAAATTAGGACACGGGTGAAGGTAAAGTTTCGGGTGAGTGTCATGGTTAGGTTTCAGGTTAGGGTTAGGGTTAGGGAATGGGGAGATATTAGGGCACAGTTTAGGGTATCACAACGCTTAAGGTTTAGCGTACGTGTTAGGTCACTAGTTAGTGTTAGTGTACTGCTTACGATTAGGGCACGGGTGAGGGTAAGGCCTCGGAAGAGGGTCACGTTAAGGGTTAGGGTTAGGGTTAGGGTTAGGGAATGGGGATTGATTAGGGTACAGGTTAGGGTACGGCAATGGCTTAGGCTTGGGGTACGTTAGAGGGCATGGGTTAGTGTTGATGTACTCGTTAAAATTAGGACACGGGTGAGGGTAAGGCTTCGGGTGAGGGTCAGGGTTAGGATTCGGGTTAGGGTTAGGGTTAAGGAATGCAGAGGGATTAGGGTACAGCTTAGGGTACGACAGTGCTTAAGGGTTAGCGTTCGTGTGAGGGCAAGGGTTAGTGTTAGTGTCCTGGTTAAGATTAGGGCACGGGTGAGGGTAAGGTTTCGGGTGAGGGTCAGGGATAGAATTCGGTTTAGGGTTAGGGTTAGGGAATGGGGAGATATTAGGGCACAGTTTAGGGTACCACAACGCTTAAGGTTTAGCGTACGTGTGAGGTCACTAATTAGTGTTAGTTTACTGCTTACGATTAGGGCACGGGTGAGGGTAAGGCCTCGGAAGAGGGTCACGTTAAGGGTTAGGGTTAGGGTTAGGGTTAGGGAATGGTGATTGATTAAGGTACAGGTTAGGCTACGGCAATGGCTTAGGGTTGGCATACGTTAGAGGGCATGGGTTAGTGTTGATGTACTGGTTAAAATTAGGACACGGGTGAGGGTAAAGTTGCGGGTGAGTGTCATGGTTAGGTTTCAGGTTAGGGTTAGGGTTAGGGAATGGAGAGGGATTAGGGTACAGGTTAGGGTACCGCTGCGGTTTAGTGTTAGCGTACGTGTGAGGGCACGAGTTAGTCTAGGTGTCCTGGTTAAGATTAGGGCACGGGTGAGGGTAAGGCTTCGGGTGAGGGTCAGGGTTAGGATTCGGGTTAGGGTTAGGGTTAGGGAATGGAGAGGGATTAGGGTACAGGTTAGGGTACGACAATGCTTAAGGGTTAGCGTAAGTGTGGGGGCACGAGTTAGAGTTGGTGTACTGGTTAAGACAACGGCACCGATGAGGGTAAGGCCTCGGAAAAGGGTCACGTTCAGGGTTTTGCTTAGGGTTAGGGTTAGGGAATGGGGAGGGATTAGGGTACAGGATAGGGAACGACAGTGCTTAAGGGTTAGCGTACGTTTGAGGGCATGAGTTAGTGTTTGTGTACTGGTTAAGATTAGGGCATTGGTTAGGGTAGGGCATCGGAAGTGGGTCAGGTTTAGGGATGGGGTTAGGGTTAGGGTTAAGGAATGGGGAGGGATTAGGGTACAATTTAGGGTACGACAACGCTTAAGGTTTAGCGTACGTGTGAGGGCACGAGTTAGTGTTGGTGTCCTGGTTAAGATTAGGGCACGGGTGAGGGTAAGTCTTCGGGTGAGGGGAAGGCTTCGGGTGAGGGTCAGGGTTAGGATTCGGGTTAGGGTTAGGGTTAAGGAATGCAGAGGGATTAGGGTACAGCTTAGGGTACGACAGTGCTTAAGGGTTAGCGTTCATGTGAGGGCAAGGGTTAGTGTTAGTGTCCTGGTTAAGATTAGGGCACGGGTGAGGGTAAGGCTTCAGGTGAGGTTCAGGGTTAGGATTCGGGTTAGGGTTAGGGTTAGGGAATGGGGAGGGATTAGGGTACAGTTTAGGGTACGAAAACGATTAAGGGTTAGCGTACGTGTGAGGGCACCAGTTAGTGTTGGTGTACTGGATAAGACAACGGCACCGATGAGGGTAAGGCCTCGGAAAAGGGTCACGTTCAGGGTTTCGCTTAGGGTTAGGTTTAGGGAATGGGGAGGGATTAGGGTACAGGATAGGGTACGACAATGCTTAATGGTTAGCGTACATTTGAGGGCATGAGTTAGTGTTTGTGTACTGGTTAAGATTAGGGCATTGGTTAGGGTAGGGCATCGGAAGTGCGTCAGGTTTAGGGATGGGGTTAGGGTTAGGGTTAAGGAATGGGGAGGGATTAGGGTACAATTTAGGGTACGACAACGCTTAAGGTTTAGCGTACGTGTGAGGGCACGAGTTAGTGTTGGTGTCCTGGTTAAGATTAGGGCACGGGTGAGGGTAAGGCTTCGGGTGAGGGTCAGGGTTAGGATTCGGGTTAGGGTTAGGGTTAAGGAATG
The DNA here is from genome assembly GCA_036417435.1 of Inia geoffrensis. NCBI lineage: Eukaryota > Metazoa > Chordata > Mammalia > Artiodactyla > Iniidae > Inia > Inia geoffrensis. The sequence continues at coordinate 905,819 of CM070918.1, forward strand.
CAGAGGGATTAGGGTACAGCTTAGGGTACGACAGTGCTTAAGGGTTAGCGTTCGTGTGAGGGCAAGGGTTAGTGTTAGTGTCCTGGTTAAGATTAGGGCACGGGTGAGGGTAAGGTTTCGGGTGAGGGTCAGGGATAGAATTCGGGTTAGGGTTAGGGTTAGGGAATGGGGAGATATTAGGGCACAGTTTAGGGTACCACAACGCTTAAGGTTTAGCGTACGTGTGAGGTCATTAGTTAGTGTTAATTTACTGCTTACGATTAGGGCACGGGTGAGGGTAAGGCCTCGGAAGAGGGTCACGTTAAGGGTTAGGGTTAGGGTTAGGGTTAGGGAATGGTGATTGATTAGGGTACAGGTTAGGCTACGGCAATGGCTTAGGGTTGGCGTACGTTAGAGGGCATGGGTTAGTGTTGATGTACTGGTTAAAATTAGGACACGGGTGAGGATAAAGTTTCGGGTGAGTGTCATGGTTAGGGTTAGGGTTAGGGTTAGGGTTAGGGAATGGAGAGGGATTAGGGTACAGGTTAGGGTACCGCTGCGGTTTAGTGTTAGCGTACGTGTGAGGGCACGAGTTAGTCTAGGTGTCCTGGTTAAGATTAGAGCACGGGTGAGGGTAAGGCTTCGGGTGAGGGTCAGGGTTAGGATTCGGGTTAGGGTTAGGGTTAGGGAATGGAGAGGGATTAGGGTAAAGGTTAGGGTACGACAATGCTTAAGGGTTAGCGTAAGTGTGAGGGCACGAGTTAGTGTTGGTGTACTGGTTAAGACATCGGCACCGATGAGGGTAAGGCCTCGGAAAAGGGTCACGTTCAGGGTTTTGCTTAGGGTTAGGGTTAGGGAATGGGGAGGGATTAGGGTACAGGATAGGGTACGACAATGCTTAAGGGTTAGCGTACGTTTGAGGGCATGAGTTAGTGTTTGTGTACTGGTTAAGATTAGGGCATTGGTTAGGGTAGGGCATCGGAAGTGGGTCAGGTTTAGGGATGGGGTTAGGGTTAGGGTTAAGGAATGGGGAGGGATTAGGGTACAATTTAGGGTACGACAACGCTTAAGGTTTAGCGTACGTGTGAGGGCACGAGTTAGTGTTGGTGTCCTGGTTAAGATTAGGGCACGGGTGAGGGTAAGGCTTCGGGTGAGGGGAAGGCTTCGGGTGAGGGTCAGGGTTAGGATTCGGCTTAGGGTTAGGGTTAAGGAATGCAGAGGGATTAGGGTATAGCTTAGGGTACGACAGTGCTTAAGGGTTAGCCTTCGTGTGAGGGCAAGGGTTAGTGTTAGTGTCCTGGTTAAGATTAGGGCACGGGTGAGGGTAAGGCTTCAGGTGAGGGTCAGGGTTAGGATTCGGGTTAGGGTTAGGGTTAGGGAATGGGGAGGGATTAGGGTACAGTTTAGGGTACGACAACGATTAAGGGTTAGCGTACGTGTGAGGACACAAGTTAGTGTTTGTGTCCTGGTTAAGATTAGGGCACGGGTGAGGGTAAGGTTTCGGGTGAGGGTCAGGGGTAGATTTCGGGTTAGGGTTAGGGTTAGGGAATGGGGAGATGTTAGGGCACAGTTTAGGGTACCACAACGCTTAAGGTTTAGCGTACGTGTGAGGTCACTAGTTAGTGTTAGTGTACTGCTTACGATTAGGGCACGGGTGAGGGTAAGGCCTCGGAAGAGGGTCACGTTAAGGGTTAGGGTTAGGGTTAGGGTTAGGGAATGCGGATTGATTAGGGTACAGGTTAGGGTATGGCAATGGCTTAGGGTTGGCGTACGTTAGAGGGCATGGGTTAGTGTTGATGTACTGGTTAAAATTAGGACACGGGTGAGGGTAAAGTTTCGGGTGAATGTCATGGTTAGGTTTCAGGTTAGGGTTAGGGTTAGGGAATGGAGAGGGATTAGGGTACAGGTTAGGGTACCGCTGCGGTTTAGCGTTAGCGTACGTGTGAGGGCACGAGTTAGTCTTGGTGTCCTGGTTAAGATTAGGGCACGGGTGAGGGTAAGGCTTCGGGTGAGTGTCAGGTTTAGGATTCGGGTTAGGGTTAGGGTTAGGGAATGGAGAGGGATTAGGGTACAGGTTAGGGTACGACAATGCTTAAGGGTTAGCGTAAGTGTGAGGGCACGAGTTAGTGTTGGTGTACTGGTTAAGACAACGGCACCGATGAGGGTAAGGCCTCGGAAAAGGGTCACGTTCAGGGTTTCGCTTAGGGTTAGGGTTAGGGAATGGGGAGGGATTATGGTACAGGATAGGGTACGACAATGTTTAAGGGTTAGCGTACGTTTGAGGGCATGAGTTAGTGTTTGGGTACTGGTTAAGATTAGGGCATTGGTTAGGGTAGGGCATCGGAAGTGGGTCAGGTTTAGGGATGGGATTAGGGTTAGGGTTAAGGAATGGGGAGTGATTAGGGTACAATTTAGGGTACGACAACGCTTAAGGTTTAGCGTACGTGTGAGGGCACGAGTTAGTGTTGGTGTCCTGGTTAAGATTAGGGCACGGGTGAGGGTAAGGCTTCGGGTGAGGGTAAGGCTTCGGGTGAGGGTCAGGGTTAGGATTCGGTTTAGGGTTAGGGTTAAGGAATGCAGAGGGATTAGGGTACAGCTTAGGGTACGACAGTGCTTAAGGGTTAGCGTTCGTGTGAGGGCAAGGGTTAGTGTTAGTGTCCTGGTTAAGATTAGGGCACGGGTGAGGGTAAGGCTTCAGGTGAGGGTCAGGGTTAGGATTCGGGTTAGGGTTAGGGTTAGGGAATGGGGAGGGATTAGGGTACAGTTTAGGGTACGACAACGATTAAGGGTTAGAGTACGTGTGAGGACACAAGTTAGTGTTGGTGTCCTGGTTAAGATTAGGGCACGGGTGAGGGTAAGGTTTCGGGTTAGGGTCAGGGATAGAATTCGGGTTAGGGTTAGGGTTAGGGAATTGGGACATATTAGGGCACAGTTTAGGGTACCACAACGCTTAAGGTTTAGCGTACGTGTGAGGTCACTAGTTAGTGTTAGTGTACTTCTTACGATTAGGGCACGGGTGAGGGTAAGGCCTCGGAAGAGGGTCACGTTAAGGGTTAGGGTTAGGGTTAGGGTTAGGGAATGGGGATTGATTAGGGTACAGGTTAGGGTACGGCAATGGCTTAGGGTTGGCGTACATTAGAGGGCATGGGTTAGTGTTGATGTACTGGTTAAAATTAGGACACGGGTGAGGGTAAAGTTTCGGGTGTGTGTCATGGTTAGGTTTCGGGTTAGAGTTAGGGTTAGGGAATGGAGAGGGATTAGGGTACAGGTTAGGGTACCGCTGCGGTTTAGTGTTAGCGTACGTTTGAGGGCACGAGTTAGTCTTGGTGTCCTGGTTAAGATTAGGGCACGGGTGAGGGTAAGGCTTCGGGTGAGGGTCAGGGTTAGGATTCGGGTTAGGGTTAGGGTTAGGGAATGGAGAGGGATTAGGGTACAGGTTAGGGTACGACAATGCTTAAGGGTTAGCGTAAGTGTGAGGGCACGAGTTAGTGTTGGTGTACTGGTTAAGACAACGGCACCGATGACGGTAAGGCCTCGGAAAAGGGTCACGTTCAGGGTTTCGCTTAAGGTTAGGGTTAGGGAATGGGGAGGGATTATGGTACAGGATAGGGTACGACAATGTTTAAGGGTTAGCGTACGTTTGAGGGCATGAGTTAGTGTTTGGGTACTGGTTAAGATTAGGGCATTGGTTAGGGTAGGGCATCGGAAGTGGGTCAGGTTTAGGGATGGGATTAGGGTTAGGGTTAAGGAATGGGGAGGGATTAGGGTACAATTTAGGGTACGACAACGCTTAAGGTTTAGCGTACGTGTGAGGGCACGAGTTAGTGTTGGTGTCCTGGTTAAGATTAGGGCACGGGTGAGGGTAAGGCTTCGTTTAAGGGTCAGGTTTAGGATTCGGATTAGGGTTAGGGTTAAGGAATGCAGAGGGATTAGGGTACAGCTTAGGGTTCGACAGTGCTTAAGGGTTAGCGTTCGTGTGAGGGCAAGGGTTAGTGTTAGTGTCCTGGTTAAGATTAGGGCACGGGTGAGGGTAACACTTCAGGTGAGGGTCAGGGTTAGGATTCGGGTTAGGGTTAGGGTTAGGGAATGGGGAGGGATTAGGGTACAGTTTCGGGTATGAGAACGATTAAGGGTTAGCGTACGTGTGAGGGCACAAGTTAGTGTTGGTGTCCTGGTTAAGATTAGGGCACGGGTGAGGGTAAGGTTTCGGGTGACGGTCAGGGATAGAATTCGGGTTAGGGTTAGGGTTAGGGAATGGGGAGATATTAGGGCACAGTTTAGGGTACCACAACGCTTAAGGTTTAGCGTACGTGTGAGGTCACTAGTTAGTGTTAGTGTACTGCTTACGATTAGGGCACGGGTGAGGGTAAGGCCTTGGAAGAGGGTCACGTTAAGGGTTAGGGTTAGGGTTAGGGTTAGGGAATGGGGATTGATTAGGGTACAGGTTAGGGTACGGCAATGGCTTAGGGTTGGCGTACGTTAGAGGGCATGGGTTAGTGTTGATGTACTGGTTAAAATTAGGACACGGGTGAGGGTAAAGTTTCGGGTGAATGTCATGGTTAGGTTTCTGGTTAGGGTTAGGGTTAGGGAATGGAGAGGGATTAGGGTACAGGTTAGGGTACCGCTGCAGTTTAGTGTTAGCGTACGTGTGAGGGCACGATTTAGTCTTGGTGTCCTGGTTAAGATTAGGGCACGGGTGAGGGTAAGGCTTCGGGTGAGGGTCAGGGTTAGGATTCGCGTTAGGGTTAGGGTTAAGGAATGCAGAGGGATTAGGGTAAAGCTTAGGGTACGACATTGCTTAAGGGTTAGCGTACGTGTGAGGTCAAGGGTTAGTGTTAGTGTCCTGGTTAAGATTAGGGCACGGGTGAGGGTAAGGCTTCAGGTGAGGGTCAGGGTTAGGATTCGGGTTAGGGTTAGGGTTAGGGAATGGGGAGGTAATAGGGTACAGGTTAGTGTACGGCAATGGCTTAGGGTTGGCGTACGTTAGAGGGCATGGGTTAGTGTTGATGTACTGGTTAAAATTAGGACACGGGTGAGGGTAAAGTTTCGGGTGAGTGTCATGGTTAGGTTTCAGGTTAGAGTTAGGGTTAGGGAATGGAGAGGGATTAGGGTACAGGTTAGGGTACCGCTGCGGTTTAGTGTTAGCGTACGTTTGAGGGCACGAGTTAGTCTTGGTGTCCTGGTTAAGATTAGGGCATGGGTGAGGGTAAGGCTTCGGGTGAGGGTCAGGGTTAGGATTCGGGTTAGGGTTAGGGTTAGGGAATGGAGAGGGATTAGGGTACAGGTTAGGGTACGACAATGCTTAAGGGTTAGCGTAAGTGTGAGGGCACGAGTTAGTGTTGGTGTACTGGTTAAGACAACGGCACCGATGACGGTAAGGCCTCGGAAAAGGGTCACGTTCAGGGTTTCGCTTAGGGTTAGGGTTAGGGAATGGGGAGGGATTATGGTACAGGATAGGGTACGACAATGTTTAAGGGTTAGCGTAGGTTTGAGGGCATGAGTTAGTGTTTGGGTACTGGTTAAGATTAGGGCATTGGTTAGGGTAGGGCATCGGAAGTGGGTCAGGTTTAGGGATGGGGTTAGGGTTAGGGTTAAGGAATGGGGAGGGATTAGGGTACAATTTAGGGTACGACAACGCTTAAGGTTTAGCGTACGTGTGAGGGCACGAGTTAGTGTTGGTGTCCTGGTAAAGATTAGGGCACGGGTGAGGGTATGGCTTCGGGTGAGGGTCAGGGTTAGGATTCGGGTTAGGGTTGGGGTTAAGGAATGCAGAGGGATTAGGGTACAGCTTAGGGTACGACAGTGCTTAAGGGTTAGCGTTCGTGTGAGGGCAAGGGTTAGTGTTAGTGTCCTGGTTAAGATTAGGGCACGGGTGAGGGTATGGCTTCAGGTGAGGGTCAGGTTAGGATTCGGGTTAGGGTTAGTGTTAGGGAATGGGGAGGGATTAGGGTACAGTTTAGGGTACGACAACGATTAAGGGTTAGCGTACGTGTGAGGACACAAGTTAGTGTTGGTGTCCTGGTTAAGACTAGGGCACGGGTGAGGGTAAAGTTTCGGGTGAGGGTCAGGGATAGAATTCGGGTTAGGTTTAGGGTTAGGGAATGGGGAGATATTAGGGCACAGTTTAGGGTACCACAACGCTTAAGGTTTAGCGTACGTGTGAGGTCACTATTTAGTGTTAGTGTACTGCTTACGATTAGGGCACGAGTGAGGATAAGGCCTCGGAAGAGTGTCACGTTAAGGGTTAGGGTTAGGGTTAGGGTTAGGGAATGGGGATTGATTAGGGTACAGGTTAGGGCACGGCAATGGCTTAGGGTTGGCGTACGTTAGAGGGCATGGGTTAGTGTTGATGTACTGGTTAAAATTAGGACACGGGTGAGGGTAAAGTTTCGGGTGAGTGTCATGGTTAGGTTTCCGGTTAGGTTTAGGGTTAGGGAATGGAGAGGAATTAGGGTACAGGTTAGGGTGCCGCTGCGGTTTAGTGTTAGCGTACGTGTGAGGGCACGAGTTAGTCTTGGTGTCCTTGTTAAGATTAGGGCACGGGTGAGGGTAAGGCTTCGGGTGAGGGTCAGGTTTAGGGTTAGGGTTAGGGAATGGAGAGGGATTAGGGTACAGGTTAGGGTACGACAATGCTTAAGGGTTAGCGTAAGTGTTAGGGCACCAGTTAGTGTTGGTGTACTGGTTAAGACAACGGCACCGATGAGGGTAAGGCCTCGGAAAAGGGTCACGTTCAGGGTTTCGCTTAGGGTTAGGGTTAGGGAATGGGGAGGGATTAGGTTACAGGATAGGGTACGACAACGCTTAAGGGTTAGCGTACGTTTGAGGGCATGAGTTAGTGTTTGTTTACTGGTTAAGATTAGGGCATTGGTTAGGGTAGGGCATCGGAAGTGGGTCAGGTTTAGGGATGGGGTTAGGGTTAGGGTTAAGGAATGGGGAGGGATTAGGGTACAATTTAGGGTACGACAACGCTTAAGGTTTAGCGTACGTGTGAGAGCACGAGTTAGTGTTGGTGTCCTGGTTAAGATTAGGGCACGGGTGAGGGTAAGGCTTCGGGTGAGGGTCAGGGTTAGGATTCGCGTTAGGGTTAGGGTTAAGGAATGCAGAGGGATTAGGGTACAGCTTAGGGTACGACAGTGCTTAAGGGTTAGCGTTCGTGTGAGGTCAAGGGTTAGTGTTAGTGTCCTGGTTAAGATTAGGGCACGGGTGAGGGTAAGGCTTCAGGTGAGGGTCAGGGTTAGGATTCGGGTTAGGGTTAGGGTTAGGGAATGGGGAGGTATTAGGGTACAGGTTAGTGTACGGCAATGGCTTAGGGTTGGCGTACGTTAGAGGGCATGGGTTAGTGTTGATGTACTGGTTAAAATTAGGACACGGGTGAAGGTAAAGTTTCGGGTGAGTGTCATGGTTAGGTTTCAGGTTAGGGTTAGGGTTAGGGAATGGAGAGGGATTAGGGTACAGGTTAGGGTACCGCTGCAGTTTAGTGTTAGCGTACGTGTGAGGGCACGAGTTAGTCTTGATGTCCTGGTTAAGATTAGGGTATGGGTGAGGGTAAGGCTTCGGGTGAGGGTCAGGGTTAGGATTCGGGTTAGGGTTAGGGTTAGGGAATGGAGAGGGATTAGGGTACAGGTTAGGGTACGACAATGCTTAAGGGTTAGCGTAAGTGTGAGGGCACGAGTTAGTGTTGGTGTACTGGTTAAGACAATGGCACCGATGAGGGTAAGGCCTCGGAAAAGGGTCACGTTCAGGGTTTCGCTTAGGGTTAGGGTTAGGGAATGGGGAGGGATTAGGGTACAGGATAGGGTACGACAATGCTTAAGGGTTAGCGTACGTTTGAGGGCATGAGTTAGTGTTTGTGTAGTGGTCAAGATTAGGGCATTGGTTAGGGTAGGGCATCGGAAGTGGGTCAGGTTTAGGGATGGGGTTAGGGTTAGGGTTAAGGAATGGGGAGGGATTAGTGTACAATTTAGGTTACGACAACGCTTAAGGTTTAGCGTACGTGTGAGGGCACGAGTTAGTGTTGGTGTCCTGCTTAAGATTAGGGCACGGGTGAGGGTAAGGCTTCGGGTGAGGGTCAGGGTTAGGATTCGTGTTAGGGTTAGGGTTAAGGAATGCAGAGGGATTAGGGTACAGCTTAGGGTACGACAGTGCTTAAGGGTTAGCGTTCGTGTGAGGGCAAGCGTTAGTGTTAGTGTCCTGGTTAAGATTAGCGCACGGGTGAGGGTAAGGCTTCAGGTGAGGGCCAGGGTTAGGATTCGGGTTAGGGTTAGGGTTAGGGAATGGGGAGGGATTAGGGTACAGTTTAGGGTACGACAACGATTAAGGGTTAGCGTACGTGTGAGGGCACAAGTTAGTGTTGGTGTCCTGGTTAAGATTAGGGCACGGGTGAGGGAAAGGTTTCGGGTGAGGGTCAGGGATAGAATTCGGGTTAGGGTTAGGGTTAGGGAATGGAGAGGGATTAGGGTACAGGTTAGGGTACCGCTGCGGTTTAGTGTTAGCGTACGTGTGAGGGCACGAGTTAGTCTAGGTGTCCTGGTTAAGATTAGGGCACGGGTGAGGGTAAGGCTTCAGGTGAGGGTCAGGGTTAGGATTCGGGTTAGGGTTAGGGTTAGGGAATGGGGAGGGATTAGGGTACAGTTTAGGGTACGACAACGATTAAGGGTTAGCGTACGTGTGAGGGCACAAGTTAGTGTTGGTGTCCTGGTTAAGATTAGGGCACGGGTGACGGTAAGGTTTCGGGTGAGGGTCAGGGATAGAATTCGGGTTAGGGTTAGGGTTAGGGAATCGGGAGATGTTAGGGCACAGTTTAGGGTACCACAACGCTTAAGGTTTAGCGTACGTGTGAGGTCACTAGTTAGTGTTAGTGTACTGCTTACGATTAGGGCACGGGTGAGGGTAAGGCCTCGGAAGAGGGTCACGTTAAGGGTTAGGGTTAGGGTTAGGGTTAGGGAATGGGGATTGATTAGGGTACAGGTTAGGCTACGGCAATGGCTTAGGGTTGGCGTACGTTAGAGGGCATGGGTTAGTGTTGATGTACTGGTTAAAATTAGGACACGGGTGAGGGTAAAGTTTCGGGTGAGTGTCATGGTTAGGTTTCAGGTTAGGGTTAGTGTTAGGGAATGGAGAGGGATTAGGGTACAGGTTAGGGTACCGCTGCGGTTTAGTGTTAGCGTACGTGTGAGGGCACGTGTTAGTCTTGGTGTCCTGGTTAAGATTAGGGCACGGGTGAGGGTAAGGCTTCGGGTGAGGGTCAGGGTTAGGATTCGGGTTAGGGTTAGGGTTAGGGAATGGAGAGGGATTAGGGTACAGGTTAGTGTACGACAATGCTTAAGGGTTAGCGTAAGTGTGAGGGCACGAGTTAGTGTTGGTGTACTGGTTAAGACAACGGCACCGATGAGGGTAAGGCCTCGGAAAAGGGTCACGTTCAGGGTTTTGCTTAGGGTTAGGGTTAGGGAATGGGGAGGGATTAGGGTACAGGATAGGGTACGACAATGCTTAAGGGTTAGCGTACGTTTGAGGGCATGAGTTAGTGTTTGTGTACTGGTTAAGATTAGGGCATTGGTTAGGGTAGGGCATCGGAAGTGGGTCAGGTTTAGGGATGGGGTTAGGGTTAGTGTTAAGGAATGGGGAGGGATTAGGGTACAATTTAGGGTACGACAACGCTTAAGGTTTAGCGTACGTGTGAGGGCACGAGTTAGTGTTGGTGTCCTGGTTAAGATTAGGGCACGGGTGAGGGTAAGGCTTCAGGTGAGGGGAAGGCTTCGGGTGAGGGTCAGGGTTAGGATTCGGGTTAGGGTTAGGGTTAAGGAATGCAGAGGGATTAGGGTACAGCTTAGGGTACGACAGTGCTTAAGGGTTAGCGTTCGTGTGAGGGCAAGGGTTAGTGTTAGTGTCCTGGTTAAGATTAGCGCACGGGTGAGGGTAAGGCTTCAGGTGAGGGTCAGGGTTAGGATTCGGGTTAGGGTTAGGGTTAGGGAATGGGGAGGGATTAGGGTACAGTTTAGGGTACGACAACGATTAAGGGTTAGCGTACGTGTGAGGGCACAAGTTAGTGTTGGTGTCCTGGTTAAGATTAGGGCACGGGTGAGGGAAAGGTTTCGGGTGAGGGTCAGGGATAGAATTCGGGTTAGGGTTAGGGTTAGGGAATGGGGAGATATTAGGGCACAGTTTAGGGTATCACAATGCTTAAGGTTTAGCGTACGTGTTAGGTCACTAGTTAGTGTTAGTGTACTGCTTACGATTAGGGCACGGGTGAGGGTAAGGCCTCGGAAGAGGGTCACGTTAAGGGTTAGGGTTAGGGTTAGGGTTAGGGAATGGGGATTGATTAGGGTACAGGTTAGGGTACGGCAATGGCTTAGGGTTGGCGTACGTTAGAGGGCATGGGTTAGTGTTGATGTACTGGTTAAAATTAGGACACGGGTGAGGGTAAAGTTTCGGGTGAGTGTCATGGTTAAGTTTCAGGTTAGGGTTAGGGTTAGGGAATGGAGAGGGATTAGGGTACAGGTTAGGGTACCGCTGCGGTTTAGTGTTAGCGTACGTGTGAGGGCACGAGTTAGTCCTGGTGTCCTGGTTAAGATTAGGGCATGGGTGAGGGTAAGGCTTCGGGTGAGGGTCAGGGTTAGGATTCGTGTTAGGGTTAGGGTTAAGGAATGCAGAGGGATTAGGGTACAGCTTAGGGTATGACAGTGCTTAAGGGTTAGCGTTCGTGTGAGGGCAAGGGTTAGTGTTAGTGTCCTGGTTAAAATTAGCGCACGGGTGCGGGTAAGGCTTCAGGTGAGGGTCAGGGTTAGGATTCGGGTTTGGGTTAGGGTTAGGGAATGGGGAGGGATTAGGGTACAGTTTAGGGTACGACAACGATTAAGGGTTAGCGTACGTGTGAGGGCACCAGTTAGTGTTGGTGTACTGGATAAGACAACGGCACCGATGAGGGTAAGGCCTCGGAAAAGGGTCACGTTCAGGGTTTCGCTTAGGGTTAGGTTTAGGGAATGGGGAGGGATTAGGGTACAGGATAGGGTACGACAATGCTTAATGGTTAGCGTACGTTTGAGGGCATGAGTTAGTGTTTGTGTACTGGTTAAGATTAGGGCATTGGTTAGGGTAGGGCATCGGAAGTGCGTCAGGTTTAGGGATGGGGTTAGGGTTAGGGTTAAGGAATGGGGAGGGATTAGGGTACAATTTAGGGTACGACAACGCTTAAGGTTTAGCGTACGTGTGAGGGCACGAGTTAGTGTTGGTGTCCTGGTTAAGATTAGGGCACGGGTGAGGGTAAGGCTTCGGGTGAGGGTCAGGGTTAGGATTCGGGTTAGGGTTAGGGTTAAGGAATGCAGAGGGATTAGGGTACAGCTTAGGGTACGACAGTGCTTAAGGGTTAGCGTTCGTGTGAGGGCAAGGGTTAGTGTTAGTGTCCTGGTTAAGATTAGGGCACGGGTGAGGGTAAGGTTTCGGGTGAGGGTCAGGGATAGAATTCGGGTTAGGGTTAGGGTTAGGGAATGGGGAGATATTAGGGCACAGTTTAGGGTACCACAACGCTTAAGGTTTAGCGTACGTGTGAGGTCATTAGTTAGTGTTAGTTTACTGCTTACGATTAGGGCACGGGTGAGGGTAAGGCCTCGGAAGAGGGTCACGTTAAGGGTTAGGGTTAGGGTTAGGGTTAGGGAATGGTGATTGATTAGGGTACAGGTTAGGCTACGGCAATGGCTTAGGGTTGGCGTACGTTAGAGGGCATGGGTTAGTGTTGATGTACTGGTTAAAATTAGGACACGGGTGAGGATAAAGTTTCGGGTGAGTGTCATGGTTAGGTTTCAGGTTAGGGTTAGGGTTAGGGAATGGAGAGGCATTAGGGTACAGGTTAGGGTACCGCTGCGGTTTAGTGTTAGCGTACGTGTGAGGGCACGAGTTAGTCTAGGTGTCCTGGTTAAGATTAGGGCACGGGTGAGGGTAAGGCTTCGGGTGAGGGTCAGGGTTAGGATTCGGGTTAGGGTTAGGGTTAGGGAATGGAGAGGGATTAGGGTACAGGTTAGGGTACGACAATGCTTAAGGGTTAGCGTAAGTGTGAGGGCACGAGTTAGTGTTGGTGTACTGGTTAAGACATCGGCACCGATGAGGGTAAGGCCTCGGAAAAGGGTCACGTTCAGGGTTTTGCTTAGGGTTAGGGTTAGGGAATGGGGAGGGATTAGGGTACAGGATAGGGTACGACAATGCTTAAGGGTTAGCGTACGTTTGAGGGCATGAGTTAGTGTTTGTGTACTGGTTAAGATTAGGGCATTGGTTAGGGTAGGGCATCGGAAGTGGGTCAGGTTTAGGGATGGGGTTAGGGTTAGGGTTAAGGAATGGGGAGGGATTAGGGTACAATTTAGGGTACGACAACGCTTAAGGTTTAGCGTACGTGTGAGGGCACGAGTTAGTGTTGGTGTCCTGGTTAAGATTAGGGCACGGGTGAGGGTAAGGCTTCGGGTGAGGGGAAGGCTTCGGGTGAGGGTCAGGGTTAGGATTCGGCTTAGGGTTAGGGTTAAGGAATGCAGAGGGATTAGGGTATAGCTTAGGGTACGACAGTGCTTAAGGGTTAGCCTTCGTGTGGGGGCAAGGGTTAGTGTTAGTGTCCTGGTTAAGATTAGGGCACGGGTGAGGGTAAGGCTTCAGGTGAGGGTCAGGGTTAGGATTCGGGTTAGGGTTAGGGTTAGGGAATGGGGAGGGATTAGGGTACAGTTTAGGGTACGACAACGATTAAGGGTTAGCGTACGTGTGAGGACACATGTTAGTGTTTGTGTCCTGGTTAAGATTAGGGCACGGGTGAGGGTAAGGTTTCGGGTGAGGGTCAGGGGTAGATTTCGGGTTAGGGTTAGGGTTAGGGAATGGGGAGATGTTAGGGCACAGTTTAGGGTACCACAACGCTTAAGGTTTAGCGTACGTGTGAGGTCACTAGTTAGTGTTAGTGTACTGCTTACGATTAGGGCACGGGTGAGGGTAAGGCCTCGGAAGAGGGTCACGTTAAGGGTTAGGGTTAGGGTTAGGGTTAGGGAATGCGGATTGATTAGGGTACAGGTTAGGGTATGGCAATGGCTTAGGGTTGGCGTACGTTAGAGGGCATGGGTTAGTGTTGATGTACTGGTTAAAATTAGGACACGGGTGAGGGTAAAGTTTCGGGTGAATGTCATGGTTAGGTTTCAGGTTAGGGTTAGGGTTAGGGAATGGAGAGGGATTAGGGTACAGGTTAGGGTACCGCTGCGGTTTAGTGTTAGCGTACGTTTGAGGGCACGAGTTAGTCTTGGTGTCCTGGTTAAGATTAGGGCATGGGTGAGGGTAAGGCTTCGGGTGAGTGTCAGGGTTAGGATTCGGGTTAGGGTTAGGGTTAGGGAATGGAGAGGGATTAGGGTACAGGTTAGGGTACGACAATGCTTAAGGGTTAGCGTAAGTGTGAGGGCACGAGTTAGTGTTGGTGTACTGGTTAAGACAACGGCACCGATGAGGGTAAGGCCTCGGAAAAGGGTCACGTTCAGGGTTTCGCTTAGGGTTAGGGTTAGGGAATGGGGAGGGATTATGGTACAGGATAGGGTACGACAATGTTTAAGGGTTAGCGTACGTTTGAGGGCATGAGTTAGTGTTTGGGTACTGGTTAAGATTAGGGCATTGGTTAGGGTAGGGCATCGGAAGTGGGTCAGGTTTAGGGATGGGATTAGGGTTAGGGTTAAGGAATAGGGAGGGATTAGGGTACAATTTAGTGTACGACAACGCTTAAGGTTTAGCGTACGTGTGAGGGCACGAGTTAGTGTTGGTGTCCTGGTTAAGATTAGGGCACGGGTGAGGGTAAGGCTTCGGGTGAGGGTAAGGCTTCGGGTGAGGGTCAGGGTTAGGATTCGGTTTAGGGTTAGGGTTAAGGAATGCAGAGGGATTAGGGTACAGCTTAGGGTACGACAGTGCTTAAGGGTTAGCGTTCGTGTGAGGGCAAGGGTTAGTGTTAGTGTCCTGGTTAAGATTAGGGCACGGGTGAGGGTAAGGCTTCAGGTGAGGGTCAGGGTTAGGATTCGGGTTAGGGTTAGGGTTAGGGAATGGGGAGGGATTAGGGTACAGTTTAGGGTACGACAACGATTAACGGTTAGCGTACGTGTGAGGACACAAGTTAGTGTTGGTGTCCTGGTTAAGATTAGGGCACGGGTGAGGGTAAGGTTTCGGGTTAGGGTCAGGGATAGAATTCGGGTTAGGGTTAGGGTTAGGGAATTGGGACATATTAGGGCACAGTTTAGGGTACCACAACGCTTAAGGTTTAGCGTACGAGTGAGGTCACTAGTTAGTGTTAGTGTACTTCTTACGATTAGGGCACGGGTGAGGGTAAGGCCTCGGAAGAGGGTCACGTTAAGGGTTAGGGTTAGGGTTAGGGTTAGGGAATGGGGATTGATTAGGGTACAGGTTAGGGTACGGCAATGGCTTAGGGTTGGCGTACATTAGAGGGCATGGGTTAGTGTTGATGTACTGGTTAAAATTAGGACACGGGTGAGGGTAAAGTTTCGGGTGTGTGTCATGGTTAGGTTTCGGGTTAGAGTTAGGGTTAGGGAATGGAGAGGGATTAGGGTACAGGTTAGGGTACCGCTGCGGTTTAGTGTTAGCGTACGTTTGAGGGCACGAGTTAGTCTTGGTGTCCTGGTTAAGATTAGGGCACGGGTGAGGGTAAGGCTTCGGGTGAGGGTCAGGGTTAGGATTCGGGTTAGGGTTAGGGTTAGGGAATGGAGAGGGATTAGGGTACAGGTTAGGGTACGACAATGCTTAAGGGTTAGCGTAAGTGTGAGGGCACGAGTTAGTGTTGGTGTACTGGTTAAGACAACGGCACCGATGACGGTAAGGCCTCGGAAAAGGGTCACGTTCAGGGTTTCGCTTAGGGTTAGGGTTAGGGAATGGGGAGGGATTATGGTACAGGATAGGGTACGACAATGTTTAAGGGTTAGCGTACGTTTGAGGGCATGAGTTAGTGTTTGGGTACTGGTTAAGATTAGGGCATTGGTTAGGGTAGGGCATCGGAAGTGGGTCAGGTTTAGGGATGGGATTAGGGTTAGGGTTAAGGAATGGGGAGGGATTAGGGTACAATTTAGGGGACGACAACGCTTAAGGTTTAGCGTACGTGTGAGGGCACGAGTTAGTGTTGGTGTCCTGGTTAAGATTAGGGCACGGGTGAGGGTAAGGCTTCGGGTGAGGGTCAGGGTTAGGATTCGGGTTAGGGTTAGGGTTAAGGAATGCAGAGGGATTAGGGTACAGCTTAGGGTACGACAGTGCTTAAGGGTTAGCGTTCGTGTGAGGGCAAGGGTTAGTGTTAGTGTCCTGGTTAAGATTAGGGCACGGGTGAGGGTATGGCTTCAGGTGAGGGTCAGGGTTAGGATTCGGGTTAGGGTTAGGGTTAGGGAATGGGGAGGGATTAGGGTACAGGTTAGGGTACGGCAATGGCTTAGGGTTGGCGTACGTTAGAGGGCATGGGATAGTGTTGATGTACTGGTTAAAATTAGGACACGGGTGAGGGTAAAGTTTCGGGTGAGTGTCATGGTTAGGTTTCAGGTTAGAGTTAGGGTTAGGGAATGGAGAGGGATTAGGGTACAGGTTAGGGTACCGCTGCGGTTTAGTGTTAGCGTACGTTTGAGGGCACGAGTTAGTCTTGGTGTCCTGGTTAAGATTAGGGCATGGGTGAGGGTAAGGCTTCGGGTGAGGGTCAGGGTTAGGATTCGGGTTAGGGTTAGGGTTAGGGAATGGGGAGGGATTAGGGTACAGTTTAGGGTACGACAACGATTAAGGGTTAGCGTACGTGTGAGGACACAAGTTAGTGTTGGTGTCCTGGTTAAGATTAGGGCACGGGTGAGGGTAAGGTTTCGGGTGAGGGTCAGGGATAGAATTCGGGTTAGGGTTAGTGTTAGGGTATGGGGAGATATTAGGGCACAGTTTAGGGTACCACAACACTTAAGGTTTAGCGTACGTGTGAGGTCACTTGTTAGTGTTAGTGTACTGCTTACGATTAGGGCACGGGTGAGGGTAAGGCCTCGGAAGAGGGTCACGTTAAGGGTTAGGGTTAGGGTTAGGGAATGGAGAGGGATTAGGGTACAGGTTAGGGTACGACAATGCTTAAGGGTTAGCGTAAGTGTGAGGGCACGAGTTAGTGTTGGTGTACTGGTTTAGACAACGGCACCGATGAGGGTAAGGCCTCGGAAAAGGGTCACGTTCAGGGTTTTGCTTAGGGTTAGGGTTAGGGAATGGGGAGGGATTAGGGTACAGGATAGGGTACGACAATGCTTAAGGGTTAGCGTAGGTTTGAGGGCATGAGTTAGTGTTTGTGTACTGGTTAAGATTAGGGCATTGGTTAGGGTAGGGCATCGGAAGTGGGTCAGGGTTAGGGATGGGTTTAGGGTTAGGGTTAAGGAATGGGGAGAGATTAGGGTACAATTTAGGGTACGACAACGCTTAAGGTTTAGCGTACGTGTGAGGGCACGAGTTAGTGTTGGTGTCCTGGTTAAGATTAGGGCACGGGTGAGGGTAAGGCTTCGGGTGAGGGGAAGGCTTCGGGTGAGGGTCAGGGTTAGGATTCGGGTTAGGGTTAGGGTTAAGGAATGCAGAGGGATTAGGGTACAGCTTAGGGTACGACAGTGCTTAAGGGTTAGCGTTCGTGTGAGGGCAAGGGTTAGTGTTAGTGTCCTGGTTAAGATTAGGGCACGGGTGAGGGTAAGGCTTCAGGTGAGTGTCAGGGGTAGGATTCGGGTTAGGGTTAGGGTTAGGGAATGGGGAGGGATTATGGTACAGTTTAGGGTACCTCAACGATTAAGGGTTAGCGTACGTGTGAGGACACAAGTTAGTGTTGGTGTCCTGGTTAAGATTAGGGCACGGGTGAGGGTAAGGTTTCGGGTGAGGGTCAGGGATAGAATTCGGGTTAGGGTTAGGGTTAGGGAATGGGGAGATATTAGGGCACAGTTTAGGGTACCACAACGCTTAAGGTTTAGCGTACGTGTGAGGTCACTAGTTAGTGTTAGTGTACTGCTTACGATTAGGGCACGGGTGAGGGTAAGGCCTCGGAAGAGGGTCACGTTAAGGGTTAGGGTTAGGGTTAGGGTTAGGGAATGGGGATTGATTAGGGTACAGGTTAGGGTACGGCAATGGCTTAGGGTTGGCGTACGTTAGAGGGCATGGGTTAGTGTTGATGTACTGGTTAAAATTAGGACACGGGTGAGGGTAAAGTTTCGGGTGAGTGTCATGGTTAGGTTTCAGGTTAGAGTTAGGGTTAGGGAATGGAGAGGGATTAGGGTACAGGTTAGGGTACCGCTGCGGTTTAGTGTTAGCGTACGTTTGAGGGCACGAGTTAGTCTTGGTGTCCTGGTTAAGATTAGGGCATGGGTGAGGGTAAGGCTTCGGGTGAGTGTCAGGGTTAGGATTCGGGTTAGGGTTAGGGTTAGGGAATGGAGAGGGATTAGGGTACAGGTTAGGGTACGACAATGCTTAAGGGTTAGCGTAAGTGTGAGGGCACGAGTTAGTGTTGGTGTACTGGTTAAGACAACGGCACCGATGAGGGTAAGGCCTCGGAAAAGGGTCACGTTCAGGGTTTCGCTTAGGGTTAGGGTTAGGGAATGGGGAGGGATTATGGTACAGGATAGGGTACGACAATGTTTAAGGGTTAGCGTACGTTTGAGGGCATGAGTTAGTGTTTGGGTACTGGTTAAGATTAGGGCATTGGTTAGGGTAGGGCATCGGAAGTGGGTCAGGTTTAGGGATGGGATTAGGGTTAGGGTTAAGGAATGGGGAGTGATTAGGGTACAATTTAGGGTACGACAACGCTTAAGGTTTAGCGTACGTGTGAGGGCACGAGTTAGTGTTGGTGTCCTGGTTAAGATTAGGGCACGGGTGAGGGTAAGGCTTCGGGTGAGGGTAAGGCTTCGGGTGAGGGTCAGGGTTAGGATTCGGTTTAGGGTTAGGGTTAAGGAATGCAGAGGGATTAGGGTACAGCTTAGGGTACGACAGTGCTTAAGGGTTAGCGTTCGTGTGAGGGCAAGGGTTAGTGTTAGTGTCCTGGTTAAGATTAGGGCACGGGTGAGGGTAAGGCTTCAGGTGAGGGTCAGGGTTAGGATTCGGGTTAGGGTTAGGGTTAGGGAATGGGGAGGGATTAGGGTACAGTTTAGGGTACGACAACGATTAAGGGTTAGCGTACGTGTGAGGACACAAGTTAGTGTTGGTGTCCTGGTTAAGATTAGGGCACGGGTGAGGGTAAGGTTTCGGGTTAGGGTCAGGGATAGAATTCGGGTTAGGGTTAGGGTTAGGGAATTGGGACATATTAGGGCACAGTTTAGGGTACCACAACGCTTAAGGTTTAGCGTACGTGTGAGGTCACTAGTTAGTGTTAGTGTACTTCTTACGATTAGGGCACGGGTGAGGGTAAGGCCTCGGAAGAGGGTCACGTTAAGGGTTAGGGTTAGGGTTAGGGTTAGGGAATGGGGATTGATTAGGGTACAGGTTAGGGTACGGCAATGGCTTAGGGTTGGCGTACGTTAGAGGGCATGGGTTAGTGTTGATGTACTGGTTAAAATTAGGACACGGGTGAGGGTAAAGTTTCGGGTGAGTGTCATGGTTAGGTTTCGGGTTAGAGTTAGGGTTAGGGAATGGAGAGGGATTAGGGTACAGGTTAGGGTACCGCTGCGGTTTAGTGTTAGCGTACGTGTGAGGGCACGAGTTAGTCCTGGTGTCCTGGTTAAGATTAGGGCATGGGTGAGGGTAAGGCTTCGGGTGAGGGTCAGGGTTAGGATTCGTGTTAGGGTTAGGGTTAAGGAATGCAGAGGGATTAGGGTACAGCTTAGGGTATGACAGTGCTTAAGGGTTAGCGTTCGTGTGAGGGCAAGGGTTAGTGTTAGTGTCCTGGTTAAAATTAGCGCACGGGTGCGGGTAAGGCTTCAGGTGAGGGTCAGGGTTAGGATTCGGGTTTGGGTTAGGGTTAGGGAATGGGGAGGGATTAGGGTACAGTTTAGGGTACGACAACGATTAAGGGTTAGCGTACGTGTGAGGGCACCAGTTAGTGTTGGTGTACTGGATAAGACAACGGCACCGATGAGGGTAAGGCCTCGGAAAAGGGTCACGTTCAGGGTTTCGCTTAGGGTTAGGTTTAGGGAATGGGGAAGGATTAGGGTACAGGATAGGGTACGACAATGCTTAATGGTTAGCGTACGTTTGAGGGCATGAGTTAGTGTTTGTGTACTGGTTAAGATTAGGGCATTGGTTAGGGTAGGGCATCGGAAGTGCGTCAGGTTTAGGGATGGGGTTAGGGTTAGGGTTAAGGAATGGGGAGGGATTAGGGTACAATTTAGGGTACGACAACGCTTAAGGTTTAGCGTACGTGTGAGGGCACGAGTTAGTGTTGGTGTCCTGGTTAAGATTAGGGCACGGGTGAGGGTAAGGCTTCGGGTGAGGGTCAGGGTTAGGATTCGGGTTAGGGTTAGGGTTAAGGAATGCAGAGGGATTAGGGTACAGCTTAGGGTACGACAGTGCTTAAGGGTTAGCGTTCGTGTGAGGGCAAGGGTTAGTGTTAGTGTCCTGGTTAAGATTAGGGCACGGGTGAGGGTAAGGTTTCGGGTGAGGGTCAGGGATAGAATTCGGGTTAGGGTTAGGGTTAGGGAATGGGGAGATATTAGGGCACAGTTTAGGGTACCACAACGCTTAAGGTTTAGCGTACGTGTGAGGTCATTAGTTAGTGTTAGTTTACTGCTTACGATTAGGGCACGGGTGAGGGTAAGGCCTCGGAAGAGGGTCACGTTAAGGGTTAGGGTTAGGGTTAGGGTTAGGGAATGGTGATTGATTAGGGTACAGGTTAGGCTACGGCAATGGCTTAGGGTTGGCGTACGTTAGAGGGCATGGGTTAGTGTTGATGTACTGGTTAAAATTAGGACACGGGTGAGGATAAAGTTTCGGGTGAGTGTCATGGTTAGGTTTCAGGTTAGGGTTAGGGTTAGGGAATGGAGAGGCATTAGGGTACAGGTTAGGGTACCGCTGCGGTTTAGTGTTAGCGTACGTGTGAGGGCACGAGTTAGTCTAGGTGTCCTGGTTAAGATTAGGGCACGGGTGAGGGTAAGGCTTCGGGTGAGGGTCAGGGTTAGGATTCGGGTTAGGGTTAGGGTTAGGGAATGGAGAGGGATTAGGGTACAGGTTAGGGTACGACAATGCTTAAGGGTTAGCGTAAGTGTGAGGGCACGAGTTAGTGTTGGTGTACTGGTTAAGACATCGGCACCGATGAGGGTAAGGCCTCGGAAAAGGGTCACGTTCAGGGTTTTGCTTAGGGTTAGGGTTAGGGAATGGGGAGGGATTAGGGTACAGGATAGGGTACGACAATGCTTAAGGGTTAGCGTACGTTTGAGGGCATGAGTTAGTGTTTGTGTACTGGTTAAGATTAGGGCATTGGTTAGGGTAGGGCATCGGAAGTGGGTCAGGTTTAGGGATGGGGTTAGGGTTAGGGTTAAGGAATGGGGAGGGATTAGGGTACAATTTAGGGTACGACAACGCTTAAGGTTTAGCGTACGTGTGAGGGCACGAGTTAGTGTTGGTGTCCTGGTTAAGATTAGGGCACGGGTGAGGGTAAGGCTTCGGGTGAGGGGAAGGCTTCGGGTGAGGGTCAGGGTTAGGATTCGGCTTAGGGTTAGGGTTAAGGAATGCAGAGGGATTAGGGTATAGCTTAGGGTACGACAGTGCTTAAGGGTTAGCCTTCGTGTGAGGGCAAGGGTTAGTGTTAGTGTCCTGGTTAAGATTAGGGCACGGGTGAGGGTAAGGCTTCAGGTGAGGGTCAGGGTTAGGATTCGGGTTAGGGTTAGGGTTAGGGAATGGGGAGGGATTAGGGTACAGTTTAGGGTACGACAACGATTAAGGGTTAGCGTACGTGTGAGGACACAAGTTAGTGTTTGTGTCCTGGTTAAGATTAGGGCACGGGTGAGGGTAAGGTTTCGGGTGAGGGTCAGGGGTAGATTTCGGGTTAGGGTTAGGGTTAGGGAATGGGGAGATGTTAGGGCACAGTTTAGGGTACCACAACGCTTAAGGTTTAGCGTACGTGTGAGGTCACTAGTTAGTGTTAGTGTACTGCTTACGATTAGGGCACGGGTGAGGGTAAGGCCTCGGAAGAGGGTCACGTTAAGGGTTAGGGTTAGGGTTAGGGTTAGGGAATGCGGATTGATTAGGGTACAGGTTAGGGTATGGCAATGGCTTAGGGTTGGCGTACGTTAGAGGGCATGGGTTAGTGTTGATGTACTGGTTAAAATTAGGACACGGGTGAGGGTAAAGTTTCGGGTGAATGTCATGGTTAGGTTTCAGGTTAGGGTTAGGGTTAGGGAATGGAGAGGGATTAGGGTACAGGTTAGGGTACCGCTGCGGTTTAGTGTTAGCGTACGTTTGAGGGCACGAGTTAGTCTTGGTGTCCTGGTTAAGATTAGGGCATGGGTGAGGGTAAGGCTTCGGGTGAGTGTCAGGGTTAGGATTCGGGTTAGGGTTAGGGTTAGGGAATGGAGAGGGATTAGGGTACAGGTTAGGGTACGACAATGCTTAAGGGTTAGCGTAAGTGTGAGGGCACGAGTTAGTGTTGGTGTACTGGTTAAGACAACGGCACCGATGAGGGTAAGGCCTCGGAAAAGGGTCACGTTCAGGGTTTCGCTTAGGGTTAGGGTTAGGGAATGGGGAGGGATTATGGTACAGGATAGGGTACGACAATGTTTAAGGGTTAGCGTACGTTTGAGGGCATGAGTTAGTGTTTGGGTACTGGTTAAGATTAGGGCATTGGTTAGGGTAGGGCATCGGAAGTGGGTCAGGTTTAGGGATGGGATTAGGGTTAGGGTTAAGGAATAGGGAGGGATTAGGGTACAATTTAGTGTACGACAACGCTTAAGGTTTAGCGTACGTGTGAGGGCACGAGTTAGTGTTGGTGTCCTGGTTAAGATTAGGGCACGGGTGAGGGTAAGGCTTCGGGTGAGGGTAAGGCTTCGGGTGAGGGTCAGGGTTAGGATTCGGTTTAGGGTTAGGGTTAAGGAATGCAGAGGGATTAGGGTACAGCTTAGGGTACGACAGTGCTTAAGGGTTAGCGTTCGTGTGAGGGCAAGGGTTAGTGTTAGTGTCCTGGTTAAGATTAGGGCACGGGTGAGGGTAAGGCTTCAGGTGAGGGTCAGGGTTAGGATTCGGGTTAGGGTTAGGGTTAGGGAATGGGGAGGGATTAGGGTACAGTTTAGGGTACGACAACGATTAACGGTTAGCGTACGTGTGAGGACACAAGTTAGTGTTGGTGTCCTGGTTAAGATTAGGGCACGGGTGAGGGTAAGGTTTCGGGTTAGGGTCAGGGATAGAATTCGGGTTAGGGTTAGGGTTAGGGAATTGGGACATATTAGGGCACAGTTTAGGGTACCACAACGCTTAAGGTTTAGCGTACGAGTGAGGTCACTAGTTAGTGTTAGTGTACTTCTTACGATTAGGGCACGGGTGAGGGTAAGGCCTCGGAAGAGGGTCACGTTAAGGGTTAGGGTTAGGGTTAGGGTTAGGGAATGGGGATTGATTAGGGTACAGGTTAGGGTACGGCAATGGCTTAGGGTTGGCGTACATTAGAGGGCATGGGTTAGTGTTGATGTACTGGTTAAAATTAGGACACGGGTGAGGGTAAAGTTTCGGGTGTGTGTCATGGTTAGGTTTCGGGTTAGAGTTAGGGTTAGGGAATGGAGAGGGATTAGGGTACAGGTTAGGGTACCGCTGCGGTTTAGTGTTAGCGTACGTTTGAGGGCACGAGTTAGTCTTGGTGTCCTGGTTAAGATTAGGGCACGGGTGAGGGTAAGGCTTCGGGTGAGGGTCAGGGTTAGGATTCGGGTTAGGGTTAGGGTTAGGGAATGGAGAGGGATTAGGGTACAGGTTAGGGTACGACAATGCTTAAGGGTTAGCGTAAGTGTGAGGGCACGAGTTAGTGTTGGTGTACTGGTTAAGACAACGGCACCGATGACGGTAAGGCCTCGGAAAAGGGTCACGTTCAGGGTTTTGCTTAGGGTTAGGGTTAGGGAATGGGGAGGGATTAGGGTACAGGATAGGGTACGACAATGTTTAAGGGTTAGCGTACGTTTGAGGGCATGAGTTAGTGTTTGGGTACTGGTTAAGATTAGGGCATTGGTTAGGGTAGGGCATCGGAAGTGGGTCAGGTTTAGGGATGGGATTAGGGTTAGGGTTAAGGAATGGGGAGGGATTAGGGTACAATTTAGGGTACGACAACGCTTAAGGTTTAGCGTACGTGTGAGGGCACGAGTTAGTGTTGGTGTCCTGGTTAAGATTAGGGCACGGGTGAGGGTAAGGCTTCGGGTGAGGGTCAGGGTTAGGATTCGGGTTAGGGTTAGGGTTAAGGAATGCAGAGGGATTAGGGTACAGCTTAGGGTACGACAGTGCTTAAGGGTTAGCGTTCGTGTGAGGGCAAGGGTTAGTGTTAGTGTCCTGGTTAAGATTAGGGCACGGGTGAGGGTATGGCTTCAGGTGAGGGTCAGGGTTAGGATTCGGGTTAGGGTTAGGGTTAGGGAATGGGGAGGGATTAGGGTACAGGTTAGGGTACGGCAATGGCTTAGGGTTGGCGTACGTTAGAGGGCATGGGATAGTGTTGATGTACTGGTTAAAATTAGGACACGGGTGAGGGTAAAGTTTCGGGTGAGTGTCATGGTTAGGTTTCAGGTTAGAGTTAGGGTTAGGGAATGGAGAGGGATTAGGGTACAGGTTAGGGTACCGCTGCGGTTTAGTGTTAGCGTACGTTTGAGGGCACGAGTTAGTCTTGGTGTCCTGGTTAAGATTAGGGCATGGGTGAGGGTAAGGCTTCGGGTGAGGGTCAGGGTTAGGATTCGGGTTAGGGTTAGGGTTAGGGAATGGGGAGGGATTAGGGTACAGTTTAGGGTACGACAACGATTAAGGGTTAGCGTACGTGTGAGGACACAAGTTAGTGTTGGTGTCCTGGTTAAGATTAGGGCACGGGTGAGGGTAAGGTTTCGGGTGAGGGTCAGGGATAGAATTCGGGTTAGGGTTAGTGTTAGGGTATGGGGAGATATTAGGGCACAGTTTAGGGTACCACAACACTTAAGGTTTAGCGTACGTGTGAGGTCACTTGTTAGTGTTAGTGTACTGCTTACGATTAGGGCACGGGTGAGGGTAAGGCCTCGGAAGAGGGTCACGTTAAGGGTTAGGGTTAGGGTTAGGGAATGGAGAGGGATTAGGGTACAGGTTAGGGTACGACAATGCTTAAGGGTTAGCGTAAGTGTGAGGGCACGAGTTAGTGTTGGTGTACTGGTTTAGACAACGGCACCGATGAGGGTAAGGCCTCGGAAAAGGGTCACGTTCAGGGTTTTGCTTAGGGTTAGGGTTAGGGAATGGGGAGGGATTAGGGTACAGGATAGGGTACGACAATGCTTAAGGGTTAGCGTAGGTTTGAGGGCATGAGTTAGTGTTTGTGTACTGGTTAAGATTAGGGCATTGGTTAGGGTAGGGCATCGGAAGTGGGTCAGGGTTAGGGATGGGTTTAGGGTTAGGGTTAAGGAATGGGGAGAGATTAGGGTACAATTTAGGGTACGACAACGCTTAAGGTTTAGCGTACGTGTGAGGGCACGAGTTAGTGTTGGTGTCCTGGTTAAGATTAGGGCACGGGTGAGGGTAAGGCTTCGGGTGAGGGGAAGGCTTCGGGTGAGGGTCAGGGTTAGGATTCGGGTTAGGGTTAGGGTTAAGGAATGCAGAGGGATTAGGGTACAGCTTAGGGTACGACAGTGCTTAAGGGTTAGCGTTCGTGTGAGGGCAAGGGTTAGTGTTAGTGTCCTGGTTAAGATTAGGGCACGGGTGAGGGTAAGGCTTCAGGTGAGTGTCAGGGGTAGGATTCGGGTTAGGGTTAGGGTTAGGGAATGGGGAGGGATTATGGTACAGTTTAGGGTACCTCAACGATTAAGGGTTAGCGTACGTGTGAGGACACAAGTTAGTGTTGGTGTCCTGGTTAAGATTAGGGCACGGGTGAGGGTAAGGTTTCGGGTGAGGGTCAGGGATAGAATTCGGGTTAGGGTTAGGGTTAGGGAATGGGGAGATATTAGGGCACAGTTTAGGGTACCACAACGCTTAAGGTTTAGCGTACGTGTGAGGTCACTAGTTAGTGTTAGTGTACTGCTTACGATTAGGGCACGGGTGAGGGTAAGGCCTCGGAAGAGGGTCACGTTAAGGGTTAGGGTTAGGGTTAGGGTTAGGGAATGGGGATTGATTAGGGTACAGGTTAGGGTACGGCAATGGCTTAGGGTTGGCGTACGTTAGAGGGCATGGGTTAGTGTTGATGTACTGGTTAAAATTAGGACACGGGTGAGGGTAAAGTTTCGGGTGAGTGTCATGGTTAGGTTTCAGGTTAGAGTTAGGGTTAGGGAATGGAGAGGGATTAGGGTACAGGTTAGGGTACCGCTGCGGTTTAGTGTTAGCGTACGTTTGAGGGCACGAGTTAGTCTTGGTGTCCTGGTTAAGATTAGGGCATGGGTGAGGGTAAGGCTTCGGGTGAGTGTCAGGGTTAGGATTCGGGTTAGGGTTAGGGTTAGGGAATGGAGAGGGATTAGGGTACAGGTTAGGGTACGACAATGCTTAAGGGTTAGCGTAAGTGTGAGGGCACGAGTTAGTGTTGGTGTACTGGTTAAGACAACGGCACCGATGAGGGTAAGGCCTCGGAAAAGGGTCACGTTCAGGGTTTCGCTTAGGGTTAGGGTTAGGGAATGGGGAGGGATTATGGTACAGGATAGGGTACGACAATGTTTAAGGGTTAGCGTACGTTTGAGGGCATGAGTTAGTGTTTGGGTACTGGTTAAGATTAGGGCATTGGTTAGGGTAGGGCATCGGAAGTGGGTCAGGTTTAGGGATGGGATTAGGGTTAGGGTTAAGGAATGGGGAGTGATTAGGGTACAATTTAGGGTACGACAACGCTTAAGGTTTAGCGTACGTGTGAGGGCACGAGTTAGTGTTGGTGTCCTGGTTAAGATTAGGGCACGGGTGAGGGTAAGGCTTCGGGTGAGGGTAAGGCTTCGGGTGAGGGTCAGGGTTAGGATTCGGTTTAGGGTTAGGGTTAAGGAATGCAGAGGGATTAGGGTACAGCTTAGGGTACGACAGTGCTTAAGGGTTAGCGTTCGTGTGAGGGCAAGGGTTAGTGTTAGTGTCCTGGTTAAGATTAGGGCACGGGTGAGGGTAAGGCTTCAGGTGAGGGTCAGGGTTAGGATTCGGGTTAGGGTTAGGGTTAGGGAATGGGGAGGGATTAGGGTACAGTTTAGGGTACGACAACGATTAAGGGTTAGCGTACGTGTGAGGACACAAGTTAGTGTTGGTGTCCTGGTTAAGATTAGGGCACGGGTGAGGGTAAGGTTTCGGGTTAGGGTCAGGGATAGAATTCGGGTTAGGGTTAGGGTTAGGGAATTGGGACATATTAGGGCACAGTTTAGGGTACCACAACGCTTAAGGTTTAGCGTACGTGTGAGGTCACTAGTTAGTGTTAGTGTACTTCTTACGATTAGGGCACGGGTGAGGGTAAGGCCTCGGAAGAGGGTCACGTTAAGGGTTAGGGTTAGGGTTAGGGTTAGGGAATGGGGATTGATTAGGGTACAGGTTAGGGTACGGCAATGGCTTAGGGTTGGCGTACGTTAGAGGGCATGGGTTAGTGTTGATGTACTGGTTAAAATTAGGACACGGGTGAGGGTAAAGTTTCGGGTGAGTGTCATGGTTAGGTTTCGGGTTAGAGTTAGGGTTAGGGAATGGAGAGGGATTAGGGTACAGGTTAGGGTACCGCTGCGGTTTAGTGTTAGCGTACGTTTGAGGGCACGAGTTAGTCTTGGTGTCCTGGTTAAGATTAGGGCATGGGTGAGGGTAAGGCTTCGGGTGAGGGTCAGGTTTAGGATTCGGGTTAGGGTTAGGGTTAGGGAATGGAGAGGGATTAGGGTACAGGTTAGGGTACGACAATGCTTAAGGGTTAGCGTAAGTGTGAGGGCACGAGTTAGTGTTGGTGTACTGGTTAAGACAACGGCACCGATGACGGTAAGGCCTCGGAAAAGGGTCACGTTCAGGGTTTCGCTTAGGGTTAGGGTTAGGGAATGGGGAGGGATTATGGTACAGGATAGGGTACGACAATGTTTAAGGGTTAGCGTACGTTTGAGGGCATGAGTTAGTGTTTGGGTACTGGTTAAGATTAGGGCATTGGTTAGGGTAGGGCATCGGAAGTGGGTCAGGTTTAGGGATGGGATTAGGGTTAGGGTTAAGGAATGGGGAGGGATTAGGGTACAATTTAGGGTACGACAACGCTTAAGGTTTAGCGTACGTGTGAGGGCACGAGTTAGTGTTGGTGTCCTGGTTAAGATTAGGGCACGGGTGAGGGTAAGGCTTCGGGTGAGGGTCAGGGTTAGGATTCGGGTTAGGGTTAGGGTTAAGGAATGCAGAGGGATTAGGGTACAGCTTAGGGTACGACAGTGCTTAAGGGTTAGCGTTCGTGTGAGGGCAAGGGTTAGTGTTAGTGTCCTGGTTAAGATTAGGGCACGGGTGAGGGTATGGCTTCAGGTGAGGGTCAGGGTTAGGATTCGGGTTAGGGTTAGGGTTAGGGAATGGGGAGGGATTAGGTTACAGGTTAGGGTACGGCAATGGCTTAGGGTTGGCGTACGTTAGAGGGCATGGGATAGTGTTGATGTACTGGTTAAAATTAGGACACGGGTGAGGGTAAAGTTTCGGGTGAGTGTCATGGTTAGGTTTCAGGTTAGAGTTAGGGTTAGGGAATGGAGAGGGATTAGGGTACAGGTTAGGGTACCGCTGCGGTTTAGTGTTAGCGTACGTTTGAGGGCACGAGTTAGTCTTGGTGTCCTGGTTAAGATTAGGGCATGGGTGAGGGTAAGGCTTCGGGTGAGGGTCAGGGTTAGGATTCGGGTTAGGGTTAGGGTTAGGGAATGGGGAGGGATTAGGGTACAGTTTAAGGTACGACAACGATTAAGGGTTAGCGTACGTGTGAGGACACAAGTTAGTGTTGGTGTCCTGGTTAAGATTAGGGCACGGGTGAGGGTAAGGTTTCGGGTGAGGGTCAGGGATAGAATTCGGGTTAGGATTAGTGTTAGGGAATGGGGAGATATTAGGGCACAGTTTAGGGTACCACAACACTTAAGGTTTAGCTTACGTGTGAGGTCACTTGTTAGTGTTAGTGTACTGCTTACGATTAGGGCACGGGTGAGGGTAAGGCCTCGGAAGAGGGTCACGTTAAGGGTTAGGGTTAGGGTTAGGGAATGGAGAGGGATTAGGGTACAGGTTAGGGTACGACAATGCTTAAGGGTTAGCGTAAGTGTGAGGGCACGAGTTAGTGTTGGTGTACTGGTTTAGACAACGGCACCGATGAGGGTAAGGCCTCGGAAAAGGGTCACGTTCAGGGTTTTGCTTAGGGTTAGGGTTAGGGAATGGGGAGGGATTAGGGTACAGGATAGGGTACGACAATGCTTAAGGGTTAGCGTAGGTTTGAGGGCATGAGTTAGTGTTTGTGTACTGGTTAAGATTAGGGCATTGGTTAGGGTAGGGCATCGGAAGTGGGTCAGGGTTAAGGATGGGTTTAGGGTTAGGGTTAAGGAATGGGGAGGGATTAGGTTACAATTTAGGGTACGACAACGCTTAAGGTTTAGGGTACGTGTGAGGGCACGAGTTAGTGTTGGTGTCCTGGTTAAGATTAGGGCACGGGTGAGGGTAAGGCTTCGGGTGAGGGGAAGGCTTCGGGTGAGGGTCAGGGTTAGGATTCGGGTTAGGGTTAGGGTTAAGGAATGCAGAGGGATTAGGGTACAGCTTAGGGTACGACAGTGCTTAAGGGTTAGCGTTCGTGTGAGGGCAAGGGTTAGTGTTAGTGTCCTGGTTAAGATTAGGGCACGGGTGAGGGTAAGGCTTCAGGTGAGTGTCAGGGGTAGGATTCGGGTTAGGGTTAGGGTTAGGGAATGGGGAGGGATTATGGTACAGTTTAGGGTACCTCAACGATTAAGGGTTAGCGTACGTGTGAGGACACAAGTTAGTGTTGGTGTCCTGGTTAAGATTAGGGCACGGGTGAGGGTAAGGTTTCGGGTGAGGGTCAGGGATAGAATTCGGGTTAGGGTTAGGGTTAGGGAATGGGGAGATATTAGGGCACAGTTTAGGGTACCACAACGCTTAAGGTTTAGCGTACGTGTGAGGTCACTAGTTAGTGTTAGTGTACTGCTTACGATTAGGGCACGGGTGAGGGTAAGGCCTCGGAAGAGGGTCACGTTAAGGGTTAGGGTTAGGGTTAGGGTTAGGGAATGGGGATTGATTAGGGTACAGGTTAGGGTACGGCAATGGCTTAGGGTTGGCGTACGTTAGAGGGCATGGGTTAGTGTTGATGTACTGGTTAAAATTAGGACACGGGTGAGGGTATAGTTTCGGGTGAGTGTCATGGTTAGGTTTCAGGTTAGAGTTAGGGTTAGGGAATGGAGAGGGATTAGGGTACAGGTTAGGGTACCGCTGCGGTTTAGTGTTAGCGTACGTTTGAGGGCACGAGTTAGTCTTGGTGTCCTGGTTAAGATTAGGGCATGGGTGAGGGTAAGGCTTCGGGTGAGTGTCAGGGTTAGGATTCGGGTTAGGGTTAGGGTTAGGGAATGGAGAGGGATTAGGGTACAGGTTAGGGTACGACAATGCTTAAGGGTTAGCGTAAGTGTGAGGGCACGAGTTAGTGTTGGTGTACTGGTTAAGACAACGGCACCGATGAGGGTAAGGCCTCGGAAAAGGGTCACGTTCAGGGTTTCGCTTAGGGTTAGGGTTAGGGAATGGGGAGGGATTATGGTACAGGATAGGGTACGACAATGTTTAAGGGTTAGCGTACGTTTGAGGGCATGAGTTAGTGTTTGGGTACTGGTTAAGATTAGGGCATTGGTTAGGGTAGGGCATCGGAAGTGGGTCAGGTTTAGGGATGGGATTAGGGTTAGGGTTAAGGAATGGGGAGTGATTAGGGTACAATTTAGGGTACGACAACGCTTAAGGTTTAGCGTACGTGTGAGGGCACGAGTTAGTGTTGGTGTCCTGGTTAAGAT
This sequence comes from Inia geoffrensis, assembly GCA_036417435.1. Lineage (NCBI taxonomy): Eukaryota > Metazoa > Chordata > Mammalia > Artiodactyla > Iniidae > Inia > Inia geoffrensis. Next base: position 935,833 of record CM070918.1, read on the forward strand.
TAGGGCACGGGTGAGGGTAAGGCTTCGGGTGAGGGTAAGGCTTCGGGTGAGGGTCAGGGTTAGGATTCGGTTTAGGGTTAGGGTTAAGGAATGCAGAGGGATTAGGGTACAGCTTAGGGTACGACAGTGCTTAAGGGTTAGCGTTCGTGTGAGGGCAAGGGTTAGTGTTAGTGTCCTGGTTAAGATTAGGGCACGGGTGAGGGTAAGGCTTCAGGTGAGGGTCAGGGTTAGGATTCGGGTTAGGGTTAGGGTTAGGGAATGGGGAGGGATTAGGGTACAGTTTAGGGTACGACAACGATTAAGGGTTAGCGTACGTGTGAGGACACAAGTTAGTGTTGGTGTCCTGGTTAAGATTAGGGCACGGGTGAGGGTAAGGTTTCGGGTTAGGGTCAGGGATAGAAATCGGGTTAGGGTTAGGGTTAGGGAATTGGGACATATTAGGGCACAGTTTAGGGTACCACAACGCTTAAGGTTTAGCGTACGTGTGAGGTCACTAGTTAGTGTTAGTGTACTTCTTACGATTAGGGCACGGGTGAGGGTAAGGCCTCGGAAGAGGGTCACGTTAAGGGTTAGGGTTAGGGTTAGGGTTAGGGAATGGGGATTGATTAGGGTACAGGTTAGGGTACGGCAATGGCTTAGGGTTGGCGTACGTTAGAGGGCATGGGTTAGTGTTGATGTACTGGTTAAAATTAGGACACGGGTGAGGGTAAAGTTTCGGGTGAGTGTCATGGTTAGGTTTCGGGTTAGAGTTAGGGTTAGGGAATGGAGAGGGATTAGGGTACAGGTTAGGGTACCGCTGCGGTTTAGTGTTAGCGTACGTTTGAGGGCACGAGTTAGTCTTGGTGTCCTGGTTAAGATTAGGGCATGGGTGAGGGTAAGGCTTCGGGTGAGGGTCAGGTTTAGGATTCGGGTTAGGGTTAGGGTTAGGGAATGGAGAGGGATTAGGGTACAGGTTAGGGTACGACAATGCTTAAGGGTTAGCGTAAGTGTGAGGGCACGAGTTAGTGTTGGTGTACTGGTTAAGACAACGGCACCGATGACGGTAAGGCCTCGGAAAAGGGTCACATTCAGGGTTTCGCTTAGGGTTAGGGTTAGGGAATGGGGAGGGATTATGGTACAGGATAGGGTACGACAATGTTTAAGGGTTAGCGTACGTTTGAGGGCATGAGTTAGTGTTTGGGTACTGGTTAAGATTAGGGCATTGGTTAGGGTAGGGCATCGGAAGTGGGTCAGGTTTAGGAATGGGATTAGGGTTAGGGTTAAGGAATGGGGAGGGATTAGGGTACAATTTAGGGTACGACAACGCTTAAGGTTTAGCGTACGTGTGAGGGCACGAGTTAGTGTTGGTGTCCTGGTTAAGATTAGGGCACGGGTGAGGGTAAGGCTTCGGGTGAGGGTCAGGGTTAGGATTCGGGTTAGGGTTAGGGTTAAGGAATGCAGAGGGATTAGGGTACAGCTTAGGGTACGACAGTGCTTAAGGGTTAGCGTTCGTGTGAGGGCAAGGGTTAGTGTTAGTGTCCTGGTTAAGATTAGGGCACGGGTGAGGGTATGGCTTCAGGTGAGGGTCAGGGTTAGGATTCGGGTTAGGGTTAGGGTTAGGGAATGGGGAGGGATTAGGGTACAGGTTAGGGTACGGCAATGGCTTAGGGTTGGCGTACGTTAGAGGGCATGGGTTAGTGTTGATGTACTGGTTAAAATTAGGACACGGGTGAGGGTAAAGTTTCGGGTGAGTGTCATGGTTAGGTTTCAGGTTAGAGTTAGGGTTAGGGAATGGAGAGGGATTAGGGTACAGGTTAGGGTACCGCTGCGGTTTAGTGTTAGCGTACGTTTGAGGGCACGAGTTAGTCTTGGTGTCCTGGTTAAGATTAGGGCATGCGTGAGGGTAAGGCTTCGGGTGAGGGTCAGGGTTAGGATTCGGGTTAGGGTTAGGGTTAGGGAATGGAGAGGGATTAGGGTACAGGTTAGGGTACGACAATGCTTAAGGGTTAGCGTAAGTGTGAGGGCACGAGTTAGTGTTGGTGTACTGGTTAAGACAACGGCACCGATGAGGGTAAGGCCTCGGAAAAGGGTCACGTTCAGGGTTTCGCTTAGGGTTAGGGTTAGGGAATGGGGAGGGATTATGGTACAGTATAGGGTACGACAATGTTTAAGGGTTAGCGTACGTTTGGGGGCATGAGTTAGTGTTTGGGTACTGGTTAAGATTAGGGCATTGGTTAGGGTAGGGAATCGGAAGTGGGTCAGGTTTAGGGATGGGGTTAGGATTAGGGTTAAGGAATGGGGAGGGATTAGGGTACAATTTAGGGTACGACAACGCTTAAGGTTTAGCGTACGTGTGAGGGCACGAGTTAGTGTTGGTGTCCTGGTTAAGATTAGGGCACGGGTGTGGGTAAGGCTTCGGGTGAGGGTCAGGGTTAGGATTCGGGTTAGGGTTATGGTTAAGGAATGCAGAGGGATTAGGGTACAGCTTAGGGTACGACAGTGCTTAAGGGTTAGCGTAAGTGTGAGGGCACGAGTTAGTGTTGGTGTACTGGTTAAGACAACGGCACCGATGAGGGTAAGGCCTCGGAAAAGGGTCACGTTCAGGGTTTCACTTAGGGTTAGGGTTAGGGAATGGGGAGGGATTAGGTTACAGGATAGGGTACGACAATGCTGAAGGGTTAGCGTACGTTTGAGGGCATGAGTTAGTGTTTGTGTACTGGTTAAGTTTAGGGCATTGGTTAGGGTAGGGCATCGGAAGTGGGTCAGGTTTAGGGATGGGGTTAGGGTTAGGGTTAAGGAATGGGGAGGGATTAGGGTACAATTTAGGGTACGACAACGCCTAAGGTTTAGCGTATGTGTGAGAGCACGAGTTAGTGTTGGTGTCCTGGTTAAGATTAGGGCACGGGTGAGGGTAAGGCTTCGGGTGAGGGTCAGGGTTAGGATTCGGGTTAGGGTTAGGGTTAAGGAATGCAGAGGGATTAGGGTACAGCTTAGGGTACGACAGTGCTTAAGGGTTAGCGTTCGTGTGAGGGCAAGGGTTAGTGTTAGTGTCCTGGTTAAGATTAGGGCACGGGTGAGGGTATGGCTTCAGGTGAGGGTCAGGGTTAGGATTCGGGTTAGGGTTAGGGTTAGGGAATGGGGAGGGATTAGGGTACAGTTTAGGGTACGACAACGATTGAGGGTTAGCGTACGTGTGAGGACACAAGTTAGTGTTGGTGTCCTGGTTAAGATTAGGGCACGGGTGAGGGTAAGGTTTCGGGTGAGGGTCAGGGATAGAATTTGGGTTAGGGTTAGGGTTAGGGAATTGGGAGATATTAGGGCACAGTTTAGGGTACCACAACGCTTAAGGTTTAGCGTACGTGTGAGGTCACTAGTTAGTGTTAGTGTACTGCTTACGATTAGGGCACGTTTGAGGGTAAGGCCTCGGAAGAGGGTCACGTTAAGGGTTAGGGTTAGGGTTAAGGTTAGGGAATGGGGATTGATTAGGGTACAGGTTAGGGTACGGCAATGGCTTAGGTTTGGCGTACGTTAGAGGGCATGGGTTAGTGTTGATGTACTGGTTAAAATTAGGACACGGGTGAGGGTAAAGTTTCGGGTGAGTGTCATGGTTAGGTTTCAGGTTAGGGTTAGGGTTAGGGAATGGAGAGGGATTAGGGTACAGGTTAGGGTACCGCTGCGGTTTAGTGTTAGCGTACGTTTGAGGGCACGAGTTAGTCTTGGTGTCCTGGTTAAGATTAGGGCACGGGTGAGGGTAAGGCTTCGGGTGAGGGTCAGGGTTAGGATTCGGGTTAGGGTTAGGGTTAGGGAATGGAGAGGGATTAGGGTGCAGGTTAGGGTACGACAATGCTTAAGCGTTATAAGTGTGAGGGCACGAGTTAGTGTTGGTGTACTGGTTAAGACAACGGCACCGATGACGGTAAGACCTCGGAAAAGGGTCACGTTCAGGGTTTCGCTTAGTGTTAGGGTTAGGGAATGGGGAGGGATTATGGTACAGGATACGGTGAGACAATGTTTAAGGGTTAGCGTACGTTTGAGGGCATGAGTTAGTGTTTGTGTACTGGTTAAGATTAGGGCATTGGTTAGGGTAGGGCATCGGAAGTGGGTCAGGTTTAAGGATGGGGTTAGGGTTCGGGTTAAGGAATGGGGAGGGATTAGGGTACAATTTAGGGTACGACAACGCTTAAGGTTTAGCGTACGTGTGAGGGCACGAGTTAGTGTTGTTGTCCTGGTTAAGATTAGGGCACGGGTGAGGGTAAGGCTTCGGGTGAGGGTCAGGGTTAGGATTCGGGTTAGGGTTAGGTTTAAGGAATGCAGAGGGATTAGGGTACAGCTTAGGGTACGACAGTGCTTAAGGGTTAGCGTTCGTGTGAGGGCAAGGGTTAGTTTTAGTGTCCTGGTTAAGATTAGGACACGGGTGAGGGTAAGGCTTCGGGTGAGGGTCAGGGTTAGGATTCGGGTTAGGGTTAGGGTTAGGGAATGGAGAGGGATTAGGGTACAGGTTAGGGTACGACAATGCTTAAGGGTTAGCGTAAGTGTGAGGGCACGAGTTAGTGTTGGTGTACTGGTTAAGACAACGGCACCGATGACGGTAAGGCCTCGGAAAAGGGTCACGTTCAGGGTTTCGCTTAGGGTTAGGGTTAGGGAATGGGGAGGGATTATCGTACAGGATAGTGTACGACAATGTTTAAGGGTTAGCGTACGTTTGAGGGCATGAGTTAGTGTTTGGGTACTGGTTAAGATTAGGGCATTGGTTAGGGTAGGGCATCGGAAGTGGGTCAGGTTTAGGGATGGGGTTAGGGTTAGGGTTAAGGAATGGGGAGGGATTAGGGTACAATTTAGGGTACGACAACGCTTAAGGTTTAGCGTACGTGTGAGGGCACGAGTTAGTGTTGGTGTCCTGGTTAAGATTAGGGCACGGGTGAGGGTAAGGCTTCGGGTGAGGGTCAGGGTTAGGATTCGGGTTAGGGTTGGGGTTAAGGAATGCAGAGGGATTAGGGTACAGCTTAGGGTACGACAGTGCTTAAGGGTTAGCGTTCGTGTGAGGGCAAGGGTTAGTGTTAGTGTCCTGGTTAAGATTAGGGCACGGGTGAGGGTATGGCTTCAGGTGAGGGTCAGGGTTAGGATTCGGGTTAGGGTTAGGGTTAGGGAATGGGGAGGGATTAGGGTACAGTTTAGGGTACGACAACGATTAAGGGTTAGCGTACGTGTGAGGGCACAAGTTAGTGTTGGTGTCCTGGTTAAGATTAGGGCACGGGTGAGGGTAAGGTTTCGGGTGAGGGTCAGGGATAGAATTCGGGTTAGGGTTAGGGTAAGGGAATGGGGAGATATTAGGGCACAGTTTAGGGTACCACAACGCTTAAGGTTTAGCGTACGTGTGAGGTCACTATTTAGTGTTAGTGTACTGCTTACGATTAGGGCACGGGTGAGGGTAAGGCCTCGGAAGACTGTCACGTTAAAGGTTAGAGTTAGGGTTAGGGTTAGGGAATGGGGATTGATTAGGGTACAGGTTAGTGTCCGGCAATGGCTTAGGGTTGGCGTACGTTAGAGGGCATGGGTTAGTGTTGATGTACTGGTTAAAATTAGGACACGGGTGAGGGTAAAGTTTCGGGTGAGTGTCATGGTTAGGTTTCAGGTTAGGGTTAGGGTTAGGGAATGGAGAGGGATTAGGGTACAGGTTAGGGTACCGCTGCGGTTTAGTGTTAGCGTACGTGTGAGGGCACGAGTTAGTCTTGGTGTCCTGGTTAAGATTAGGGCACGGGTGAGAGTAAGGCTTCGGGTGAGGGTCAGGGTTAGGATTCGGGTTAGGGTTAGGGTTAAGGAATGCAGAGGGATTAGGGTACAGCTTAGGGTACGACAGTGCTTAAGGGTTAGCGTTCGTGAGAGGTCAAGGGTTAGTGTTAGTGTCCTGGTTAAGATTAGGGCATGGGTGAGCGTAAGGCTTCAGGTGAGGGTCAGGGTTAGGATTCGGGTTAGGGTTAGGGTTAGGGAATGGGGAGGGATTAGGGTACAGTTTAGGGTACGACAACGATTAAGGGTTAGCATACGTGTGAGGGCACAAGTCAGTGTTGGTGTCCTGGTTAAGGTTAGGGCACGGGTGAGGGTGAGGTTTCGGGTGAGGGTCAGGGATAGAATTCGGGATAGGGTTAGGGTTAGGGAATGGGGAGATATTAGTGCACAGTTTAGGGTACCACAACGCTTAAGGTTTAGCATACGTGTGAGGTCACTAGTTAGTGTTAGTGTACTGCTTACGATTAGGGCACGGGTGAGGGTATGGCCTCGGAAGAGGGTCACGTTAAGGGTTAGGGTTAGGGTTAGGGTTAGGGAATGGGGATTGATTAGGGTACAGGTTAGGGTACGGCAATGGCTTAGGGTTGGCGTACGTTAGAGGGCATGGGTTAGTGTTGATGTACTGGTTAAAATTAGGACACGGGTGAGGGTAAAGTTTCGGGTGAATGTCATGGTTAGGTTTCTGGTTAGGGTTAGGGTTAGGGAATGGAGAGGGATTAGGGTACAGGTTAGGGTACCGCTGCAGTTTAGTGTTAGCGTACGTGTGAGGGCACGATTTAGTCTTGGTGTCCTGGTTAAGATTAGGGCACGGGTGAGGGTAAGGCTTCGGGTGAGGGTCAGGGTTAGGATTCGGGTTAGGGTTAGGGTTAGGGAATGGAGAGGGATTAGGGTACAGGTTAGGGTACGACAATGCTTAAGGGTTAGCGTAAGTGTGAGGGCACATGTTAGTGTTGGTGTACTGGTTAAGACAACGGCACCGATTGGGGAAAGGCCTCGGAAAAGGGTCACGTTCAGAGTTTCGCTTAGGGTTAGGGTTAGGGAATGAGGAGGGATTAGGGTACAGGATAGGGTACGACAATGCTTAAGGGTTAGCGTACGTTTGAGGGCATGAGTTAGTGTTTGTGTACTGGTTAAGATTAGGGCATTGGTTAGGGTAGGGCATCGGAAGTGGGTCAGGTTTAGGGATGGGGTTAGGGTTAGTGTTAAGGAATGGGGAGGGATTAGGGTACAATTTAGTGTACGACAACGCTTAAGGTTTATCGTACGTGTGAGGGCACGAGTTAGTGTTGGTGTCCTGGTAAAGATTAGGGCACGGGTGAGGGTAAGGCTTCGTTTGAGGGTCAGGTTTAGGATTCGGGTTAGGGTTAGGGTTAAGGAATGCAGAGGGATTAGGGCACAGCTTAGGGTTCGACAGTGCTTAGGGGTTAGCGTTCGTGTGAGGGCAAGGGTTAGTGTTAGTGTCCTGGTTAAGATTAGGGCACGGGTGAGGGTAAGACTTCAGGTGAGGGTCAGGGTTAGGATTCGGGTTAGGGTTAGGGTTAAGGAATGGGGAGGGATTAGGGTACAGTTTAGGGTACGAGAACGATTAAGGGTTAGCGTACGTGTGAGGGCACAAGTTAGTGTTGGTGTCCTGGTTAAGATTAGGGCACGGGTGTGGGTAAGGTTTCGGGTGAGGGTCAGGGATAGAATTCGGGTTAGGGTTAGGGTTAGGGAATGGGGAGATATTAGGGCACAGTTTAGGGTACCACAACGCTTAAGGTTTAGCGTACGTGTGAGGTCACTAGTTAGTGTTAGTGTACTGCTTACGATTAGGGCACGGGTGAGGGTAAGGCCTCGGAAGAGCGTCACGTTAAGGGTTAGGGTTAGGGTTAGGGTTAGGGAATGGGGATTGATTAGGGTACAGGTTAGGGTACGGCAATGGCTTAGGGTTGGCGTACGTTAGAGGGCATGGGTTAGTGTTGATGTACTGGTTAAAATTAGGACACGGGTGAGGGTAAAGTTTCGGGTGAATGTCATGGTTAGGTTTCTGGTTAGGCTTAGGGTTAGGGAATGGAGAGGGATTAGGGTACAGGTTAGGGTACCGCTGCAGTTTAGTGTTAGCGTACGTGTGAGGGCACGATTTAGTCTTGGTGTCCTGGTTAATATTAGGGCACGGGTGAGGGTAAGGCTTCGGGTGAGGGTCAGGGTTAGGATTCGCGTTAGGGTTAGGGTTAAGGAATGCAGAGGGATTAGGGTAAAGCTTAGGGTACGACAGTGCTTAAGGGTTAGCGTTCGTGTGAGGTCAAGGGTTAGTGTTAGTGTCCTGGTTAAGATTAGGGCACGGGTGAGGGTAAGGCTTCAGGTGAGGGTCAGGGTTAGGATTCGGGTTAGGGTTAGGGTTAGGGAATGGGGAGGTAATAGGGTACAGGTTAGTGTACGGCAATGGCTTAGGGTTGGCGTACGTTAGAGGGCATGGGTTAGTGTTGATGTACTGGTTAAAATTAGGACACGGGTGAGGGTAAAGTTTCGGGTGAGTGTCATGGTTAGGTTTCAGGTTAGAGTTAGGGTTAGGGAATGGAGAGGGATTAGGGTACAGGTTAGGGTACCGCTGCGGTTTAGTGTTAGCGTACGTTTGAGGGCACGAGTTAGTCTTGGTGTCCTGGTTAAGATTAGGGCATGGGTGAGGGTAAGGCTTCGGGTGAGGGTCAGGGTTAGGATTCGGGTTAGGGTTAGGGTTAGGGAATGGAGAGGGATTAGGGTACAGGTTAGGGTACGACAATGCTTAAGGGTTAGCGTAAGTGTGAGGGCACGAGTTAGTGTTGGTGTACTGGTTAAGACAACGGCACCGATGACGGTAAGGCCTCGGAAAAGGGTCAAGTTGAGGGTTTCGCTTAGGGTTAGGGTTAGGGAATGCGGAGGGATTATGGTACAGGATAGGGTACGACAATGTTTAAGGGTTAGCGTACGTTTGTGGGCATGAGTTAGTGTTTGGGTACTGGTTAAGATTAGGGCATTGGTTAGGGTAGGGCATCGGAAGTGGGTCAGGTTTAGGGATGGGGTTAGGGTTAGGGTTAAGGAATGGGGAGGGATTAGGGTACAATTTAGGGTACGACAACGCTTAAGGTTTAGCGTACGTGTGAGGGCACGAGTTAGTGTTGGTGTCCTGGTTAAGATTAGGGCACGGGTGAGGGTAAGGCTTCGGGTGAGGGTAAGGCTTCGGGTGAGGGTCAGGGTTAGGATTCGGTTTAGGGTTAGGGTTAAGGAATGCAGAGGGATTAGGGTACAGCTTAGGGTACGACAGTGCTTAAGGGTTAGCGTTCGTGTGAGGGCAAGGGTTAGTGTTAGTGTCCTGGTTAAGATTAGGGCACGGGTGAGGGTAAGGCTTCAGGTGAGGGTCAGGGTTAGGATTCGGGTTAGGGTTAGCGTTAGGGAATGGGGAGGGATTAGGGTACAGTTTAGGGTACGACAACTATTAAGGGTTAGCGTACGTGTGAGGACACAAGTTAGTGTTGGTGTCCTGGTTAAGATTAGGGCACGGATGAGGGTAAGGTTTCGGGTGACGGTCAGGGATAGAATTCGGGTTAGGGTTAGGGTTAGGGAATGGGGAGATATTAGGGCACAGTTTAGGGTACCACAACGCTTAAGGTTTAGCGTACGTGTGAGGTCACTTGTTAGTGTTAGTGTACTGCTTACGATTAGGGCACGGGTGAGGGTAAGGCCTCGGAAGAGGGTCACGTTAAGGGTTAGGGTTAGGGTTAGGGTTAGGGAATGGGGATTGATTAGGGTACAGGTTATGGTACGGCAATGGCTTACGGTTGGCGTACGTTATAGGGCATGGGTTAGTGTTGATGTACTGGTTAAAATTAGGACACGGGTGAGGGTAAAGTTTCGGGTGAGTGTCATGGTTAGGTTTCGGTTTAGGGTTAGGGTTAGGGAATGGAGAGGGATTAGGGTACAGGTTAGGGTACCGCTGCGGTTTAGTGTTAGCGTACGTTTGAGGGCATGAGTTAGTCTTGGTGTCCTGGTTAAGATTAGGGCACGGGTGAGGGTAAGGCTTCGGGTGAGGGTCAGGGTTAGGATTCGGGTTAGGGTTAGGGTTAGGGAATGGAGAGGGATTAGGGTACAGGTTAGGGTACGACAATGCTTAAGGGTTAGCGTAAGTGTGAGGGCACATGTTAGTGTTGGTGTACTGGTTAAGACAACGGCACCGATTGGGGTAAGGCCTCGGAAAAGGGTCTCGTTCAGGGTTTCGCTTAGGGTTAGGGTTAGGGAATGAGGAGGGATTAGGGTACAGGATAGGGTACGACAATGCTTAAGGGTTAGCGTACGTTTGAGGGCATGAGTTAGTGTTTGTGTACTGGTTAAGATTAGGGCATTGGTTAGGGTAGGGCATCGGAAGTGGGTCAGGTTTAGGGATGGGGTTAGGGTTAGTGTTAAGGAATGGGGAGGGATTAGGGTACAATTTAGTGTACGACAACGCTTAAGGTTTATCGTACGTGTGAGGGCACGAGTTAGTGTTGGTGTCCTGGTAAAGATTAGGGCACGGGTGAGGGTAAGGCTTCGTTTGAGGGTCAGGTTTAGGATTCGGGTTAGGGTTAGGGTTAAGGAATGCAGAGGGATTAGGGCACAGCTTAGGGTTCGACAGTGCTTAGGGGTTAGCGTTCGTGTGAGGGCAAGGGTTAGTGTTAGTGTCCTGGTTAAGATTAGGGCACGGGTGAGGGTAAGACTTCAGGTGAGGGTCAGGGTTAGGATTCGGGTTAGGGTTAGGGTTAGGGAATGGGGAGGGATTAGGGTACAGTTTAGGGTACGAGAACGATTAAGGGTTAGCGTACGTGTGAGGGCACAAGTTAGTGTTGGTGTGCTGGTTAAGATTAGGGCACGGGTGTGGGTAAGGTTTCGGGTGAGGGTCAGGGATAGAATTCGGGTTAGGGTTAGGGTTAGGGAATGGGGAGATATTAGGGCACAGTTTAGGGTACCACAACGCTTAAGGTTTAGCGTACGTGTGAGGTCACTAGTTAGTGTTAGTGTACTGCTTACGATTAGGGCACGGGTGAGGGTAAGGCCTCGGAAGAGGGTCACGTTAAGGGTTAGGGTTAGGGTTAGGGTTAGGGAATGGGGATTGATTAGGGTACAGGTTAGGGTACGGCAATGGCTTACGGTTGGCGTACGTTATAGGGCATGGGTTAGTGTTGATGTACTGGTTAAAATTAGGACACGGGTGAGGGTAAAGTTTCGGGTGAGTGTCACGGTTAGGTTTCGGTTTAGGGTTAGGGTTAGGGAATGGAGAGGGATTAGGGTACAGGTTAGGGTACCGCTGCGGTTTAGTGTTAGCGTACGTGTGAGGGCACGATTTAGTCTTGGTGTCCTGGTTAAGATTAGGGCACGGGTGAGGGTAAGGCTTCGGGTGAGGGTCAGGGTTAGGATTCGCGTTAGGGTTTGGGTTAAGGAATGCAGAGGGATTAGGGTAAAGCTTAGGGTACGACAGTGCTTAAGGGTTAGCGTTCGTGTGAGGTCAAGGGTTAGTGTTAGTGTCCTGGTTAAGATTAGGGCACGGGTGAGGGTAAGGCTTCAGGTGAGGGTCAGGGTTAGGATTCGGGTTAGGGTTAGGGTTAGGGAATGGGGAGGTAATAGGGTACAGGTTAGTGTACGGCAATGGCTTAGGGTTGGCGTACGTTAGAGGGCATGGGTTAGTGTTGATGTACTGGTTAAAATTAGGACACGGGTGAGGGTAAAGTTTCGGGTGAGTGTCATGGTTAGGTTTCAGGTTAGAGTTAGGGTTAGGGAATGGAGAGGGATTAGGGTACAGGTTAGGGTACCGCTGCGGTTTAGTGTTAGCGTACGTTTGAGGGCACGAGTTAGTCTTGGTGTCCTGGTTAAGATTAGGGCATGGGTGAGGGTAAGGCTTCGGGTAAGGGTCAGGGTTAGGATTCGGGTTAGGGTTAGGGTTAGGGAATGGAGAGGGATTAGGGTACAGGTTAGGGTACCACAATGCTTAAGGGTTAGCGTAAGTGTGAGGGCACGAGTTAGTGTTGGTGTACTGGTTAAGACAACGGCACCGATGACGGTAAGGCCTCGGAAAAGGGTCACGTTCAGGGTTTCGCTTAGGGTTAGGGTTAGGGAATGGGGAGGGATTACGGTACAGGATAGGGTACGACAATGTTTAAGGGTTAGCGTAGGTTTGAGGGCATGAGTTAGTGTTTGGGTACTGGTTAAGATTAGGGCATTGGTTAGGGTAGGGCATCGGAAGTGGGTCAGGTTTAGGGATGGGGTTAGGGTTAGGGTTAAGGAATGGGGAGGGATTAGGGTACAATTTAGGGTACGACAACGCTTAAGGTTTAGCGTACGTGTGAGGGCACGAGTTAGTGTTGGTGTCCTGGTTAAGATTAGGGCACGGGTGAGGGTAAGGCTTCGGGTGAGGGTCAGGGTTAGGATTCGGGTTAGGGTTGGGGTTAAGGAATGCAGAGGGATTAGGGTACAGCTTAGGGTACGACAGTGCTTAAGGGTTAGCGTTCGTGTGAGGGCAAGGGTTAGTGTTAGTGTCCTGGTTAAGATTAGGGCACGGGTGAGGGTATGGCTTCAGGTGAGGGTCAGGGTTAGGATTCGGGTTAGGGTTAGGGTTAGGGAATGGGGAGGGATTAGGGTACAGTTTAGGGTACGACAACGATTAAGGGTTAGCGTACGTGTGAGGGCACAAGTTAGTGTTGGTGTCCTGGTTAAGATTAGGGCACGGGTGAGGGTAAGGTTTCGGGTGAGGGTCAGGGATAGAATTCGGGTTAGGGTTAGGGTAAGGGAATGGGGAGATATTAGGGCACAGTTTAGGGTACCACAACGCTTAAGGTTTAGCGTACGTGTGAGGTCACTATTTAGTGTTAGTGTACTGCTTACGATTAGGGCACGGGTGAGGGTAAGGCCTTGGAAGACTGTCACGTTAAAGGTTAGAGTTAGGGTTAGGGTTAGGGAATGGGGATTGAGTAGGGTACAGGTTAGGGTACGGCAATGGCTTAGGGTTGGCGTACGTTAGAGGGCATGGGTTAGTGTTGATGTACTGGTTAAAATTAGGACACGGGTGAGGGTAAAGTTTCGGGTGAGTGTCATGGTTAGGTTTCAGGTTAGGGTTAGGGTTAGGGAATGGAGAGGGATTAGGGTACAGGTTAGGGTACCGCTGCGGTTTAGTGTTAGCGTACGTGTGAGGGCACGAGTTAGTCTTGGTGTCCTGGTTAAGATTAGGGCACGGGTGAGGGTAAGGCTTCGGGTGAGGGTCAGGGTTAGGATTCGGGTTAGGGTTAGGGTTAAGGAATGCAGAGGGATTAGGGTACAGCTTAGGGTACGACAGTGCTTAAGGGTTAGCGTTCGTGAGAGGTCAAGGGTAAGTGTTAGTGTCCTGGTTAAGATTAGGGCATGGGTGAGGGTAAGGCTTCAGGTGAGGGTCAGGGTTAGGATTCGGGTTAGGGTTAGGGTTAGGGAATGGGGAGGGATTAGGGTACAGTTTAGGGTACGACAACGATTAAGGGTTAGCATACGTGTGAGGGCACAAGTTAGTGTTGGTGTCCTGGTTAAGGTTAGGGCACGGGTGAGGGTGAGGTTTCGGGTGAGGGTCAGGGATAGAATTCGGGATAGGGTTAGGGTTAGGGAATGGGGAGATATTAGTGCACAGTTTAGGGTACCACAACGCTTAAGGTTTAGCATACGTGTGAGGTCACTAGTTAGTGTTAGTGTACTGCTTACGATTAGGGCACGGGTGAGGGTATGGCCTCGGAAGAGGGTCACGTTAAGGATTAGGGTTAGGGTTAGGGTTAGGGAATGGGGATTGATTAGGGTACAGGTTAGGGTACGGCAATGGCTTAGGGTTGGCGTACGTTAGAGGGCATGGGTTAGTGTTGATGTACTGGTTAAAATTAGGACACAGGTGAGGGTAAAGTTTCGGGTGAATGTCATGGTTAGGTTTCTGGTTAGGGTTAGGGTTAGGGAATGGAGAGGGATTAGGGTACAGGTTAGGGTACCGCTGCAGTTTAGTATTAGCGTACGTGTGAGGGCACGATTTAGTCTTGGTGTCCTGGTTAAGATTAGGGCACGGGTGAGGGTAAGGCTTCGGGTGAGGGTCAGGGTTAGGATTCGGGTTAGGGTTAGGGTTAGGGAATGGAGAGGGATTAGGGTACAGGTTAGGGTACGACAATGCTTAATGGTTAGCGTAAGTGTGAGGGCACATGTTAGTGTTGGTGTACTGGTTAAGACAACGGCACCGATTGGGGTAAGGCCTCGGAAAAGGGTCACGTTCAGGGTTTCGCTTAGGGTTAGGGTTAGGGAATGAGGAGGGATTAGGGTACAGGATAGGGTACGACAATGCTTAAGGGTTAGCGTACGTTTGAGGGCATGAGTTAGTGTTTGTGTACTGGTTAAGATTAGGGCATTGGTTAGGGTAGGGCATCGGAAGTGGGTCAGGTTTAGGGATGGGGTTAGGGTTAGTGTTAAGGAATGGGGAGGGATTAGGGTACAATTTAGTGTACGACAACGCTTAAGGTTTATCGTACGTGTGAGGGCACGAGTTAGTGTTGGTGTCCTGGTAAAGATTAGGGCACGGGTGAGGGTAAGGCTTCGTTTGAGGGTCAGGTTTAGGATTCGGGTTAGGGTTGGGGTTAAGGAATGCAGAGGGATTAGGGTACAGCTTAGGGTACGACAGTGCTTAAGGGTTAGCGTTCGTGTGAGGGCAAGGGTTAGTGTTAGTGTCCTGGTTAAGATTAGGGCACGGGTGAGGGTATGGCTTCAGGTGAGGGTCAGGGTTAGGATTCGGGTTAGGGTTAGGGTTAGGGAATGGGGAGGGATTAGGGTACAGTTTAGGGTACGACAACGATTAAGGGTTAGCGTACGTGTGAGGGCACAAGTTAGTGTTGGTGTCCTGGTTAAGATTAGGGCACGGGTGAGGGTAAGGATTCGGGTGAGGGTCAGGGTTAGGATTCGGGTTAGGGTTATGGTTAAGGAATGCAGAGGGATTAGGGTACAGCTTAGGGTACGACAGTGCTTAAGGGTTAGCATAAGTGTGAGGGCACGATTTAGTGTTGGTGTACTGGTTAAGACAACGGCACCGATGAGGGTAAGGCCTCGGAAAAGGGTCACGTTCAGGGTTTCACTTAGGGTTAGGGTTAGGGAATGGGGATTGATTAGGGTACAGGTTAGGGTACGGCAATGGCTTAGGGTTGGCGTACGTTAGAGTGCATGGGTTAGTGTTGATGTACTGGTTAAAATTAGGACACGGGTGAGGGTAAAGTTTCGGGTGAGTGTCATGGTTAGGTTTCTGGTTAGGGTTAGGGTTAGGGAATGGAGAGGGATTAGGGTACAGGTTAGGGTACCGCTGCAGTTTAGTGTTAGCGTACGTGTGAGGGCACGATTTAGTCTTGGTGTCCTGGTTAAGATTAGGGCACGGGTGAGGGTAAGGCTTCGGGTGAGGGTCAGGGTTTGGATTCGGGTTAGGGTTAGGGTTAGGGAATGGAGAGGGATTAGGGTACAGGTTAGGGTACGACAATGCTTAAGGGTTAGCGTAAGTGTGAGGGCACGATTTAGTGTTGGTGTACTGGTTAAGACAACGGCACCGATGACGGTAAGGCCTCGGAAAAGGGTCACGTTCAGGGTTTCGCTTAGGGTGAGGGTTAGGGAATGCGGAGGGATTAGGGTACAGGATAGGGTACGACAATGCTTAAGGGTTAGCGTACGTTTGAGGGCATGAGTTAGTGTTTGTGTACTGGTTAAGATTAGGGCATTGGTTAGGGTAGGGCATCGGAAGTGGGTCAGGTTTAGGGATGGGGTTAGGGTTAGGGTTAAGGAATGGGGAGCGATTAGGGTACAATTTAGGGTACGACAACGCTTAAGGTTTAGCGTACGTGTGAGGGCACGAGTTAGTGTTGGTGTCCTGGTTAAGATTAGGGCACGGGTGAGGGTAAGGCTTCGGGTGAGGGTCAGGGTTAGGATTCGGGTTAGGGTTGGGGTTAAGGAATGCAGAGGGATTAGGGTACAGCTTAGGGTTCGACAGTGCTTAAGGGTTAGCGTTCGTGTGAGGGCAAGGGTTAGTGTTAGTGTCCTGGTTAAGATTAGGGCACGGGTGAGGGTAAGGTTTCGGGTGAAGGTCAGGGATAGAATTCGGGTTAGGGTTAGGGTAAGGGAATGGGGAGATATTAGGGCACAGTTTAGGGTACCACAACGCTTAAGGTTTAGCGTACGTGTGAGGTCACTATTTAGTGTTAGTGTACTGCTTACGATTAGGGCACGGGTGAGGGTAAGGCCTCGGAAGACTGTCACGTTAAAGGTT
Organism: Inia geoffrensis; assembly: GCA_036417435.1. Taxonomy (NCBI): domain Eukaryota; kingdom Metazoa; phylum Chordata; class Mammalia; order Artiodactyla; family Iniidae; genus Inia; species Inia geoffrensis. The sequence continues at coordinate 951,875 of CM070918.1, forward strand.
AGAGTTAGGGTTAGGGTTAGGGAATGGGGATTGATTAGGGTACAGGTTAGGGTATGGCAATGGCTTAGGGTTGGCGTACGTTAGAGGGCATGGGTTAGTGTTGATGTACAGGTTAAAATTAGGACACGGGTGAGGGTCAAGTTTCGGGTGAGTGTCATGGTTAGGTTTCTGGTTAGGGTTAGGGTTAGGGAATGGAGAGGGATTAGGGTACAGGTTAGGGTACCGCTGCAGTTTAGTGTTAGCGTACGTGTGAGGGCACGATTTAGTCTTGGTGTCCTGGTTAAGATTAGGGCACGGGTGAGGGTAAGGCTTCGGGTGAGGGGAAGGCTTCGGGTGAGGGTCAGGGTTAGAATTCGGGTTAGGGTTAGGGTTAAGGAATGCAGAGGGATTAGGGTACAGCTTAGGGTACGACAGTGCTTAAGGGTTAGCGTTCGTGTGAGGGCAAGGGTTAGTGTTAGTGTCCTGGTTAAGATTAGGGCACGGGTGAGGGTAAGGCTTCAGGTGAGGGTCAGGGTTAGGATTCGGGTTAGGGTTAGGGTTAGGGAATGGGGAGGGATTAGGGTACAGTTTAGGGTACGACAACGATTAAGGGTTAGCGTACGTGTGAGGACACAAGTTAGTGTTGGTGTCCTGGTTAAGATTAGGGCACGGGTGAGGGTAAGGTTTCGGGTGAGGGTCAGGGATAGAATTCGGGTTAGGGTTAGGGTTAGGGAATGGGGAGATATTAGGGCACAGTTTAGGGTACCACAACGCTTAAGGTTTAGCGTACGTGTGAGGTCACTAGTTAGTGTTAGTGTACTGCTTACGATTATTGCACGGGTGAGGGTAAGGCCTCGGAAGAGGGTCACGTTAAGGGTTAGGGTTAGGGTTAGGGTTAGGGAATGGGGATTGATTAGGGTACAGGTTAGGGTACGGCAATGGCTTAGGGTTGGCGTACGTTAGAGGGCATGGGTTAGTGTTGATGTACTGGTTAAAATTAGGACACGGGTGAGGGTAAAGTTTCGGGTGAGTGTCATGGTTAGGTTTCAGGTTAGAGTTAGGGTTAGGGAATGGAGAGGGATTAGGGTACAGGTTAGCGTACCGCTGCGGTTTAGTGTTAGCGTACGTTTGAGGGCACGAGTTAGTCTTGGTGTCCTGGTTAAGATTAGGGCATGGGTGAGGGTAAGGCTTCGGGTGAGGGTCAGGGTTAGGATTCGGGTTAGGGTTAGGGTTAGGGAATGGAGAGGGATTAGGGTACAGGTTAGGGTACGACAATGCTTAAGGGTTAGCGTAAGTGTGAGGGCACGAGTTAGTGTTGGTGTACTGGTTAAGACAACGGCACCGATGACGGTAAGGCCTCGGAAAAGGGTCACGTTCAGGGTTTCGCTTAGGGTTAGGGTTAGGGAATGGGGAGGGATTATCGTACAGGATAGTGTACGACAATGTTTAAGGGTTAGCGTACGTTTGAGGGCATGAGTTAGTGTTTGGGTACTGGTTAAGATTAGGGCATTGGTTAGGGTAGGGCATCGGAAGTGGGTCAGGTTTAGGGATGGGGTTAGGGTTAGGGTTAAGGAATGGGGAGGGATTAGGGTACAATTTAGGGTACGACAACGCTTAAGGTTTAGCGTACGTGTGAGGGCACGAGTTAGTGTTGGTGTCCTGGTTAAGATTAGGGCACGGGTGAGGGTAAGGCTTCGGGTGAGGGTCAGGGTTAGGATTCGGGTTAGGGTTGGGGTTAAGGAATGCAGAGGGATTAGGGTACAGCTTAGGGTACGACAGTGCTTAAGGGTTAGCGTTCGTGTGAGGGCAAGGGTTAGTGTTAGTGTCCTGGTTAAGATTAGGGCACGGGTGAGGGTATGGCTTCAGGTGAGGGTCAGGGTTAGGATTCGGGTTAGGGTTAGGGTTAGGGAATGGGGAGGGATTAGGGTACAGTTTAGGGTACGACAACGATTAAGGGTTAGCGTACGTGTGAGGGCACAAGTTAGTGTTGGTGTCCTGGTTAAGATTAGGGCACGGGTGAGGGTAAGGTTTCGGGTGAGGGTCAGGGATAGAATTCGGGTTAGGGTTAGGGTAAGGGAATGGGGAGATATTAGGGCACAGTTTAGGGTACCACAACGCTTAAGGTTTAGCGTACGTGTGAGGTCACTATTTAGTGTTAGTGTACTGCTTACGATTAGGGCACGGGTGAGGGTAAGGCCTCGGAAGACTGTCACGTTAAAGGTTAGAGTTAGGGTTAGGGTTAGGGAATGGGGATTGATTAGGGTACAGGTTAGTGTACGGCAATGGCTTAGGGTTGGCGTACGTTAGAGGGCATGGGTTAGTGTTGATGTACTGGTTAAAATTAGGACACGGGTGAGGGTAAAGTTTCGGGTGAGTGTCATGGTTAGGTTTCAGGTTAGGGTTAGGGTTAGGGAATGGAGAGGGATTAGGGTACAGGTTAGGGTACCGCTGCGGTTTAGTGTTAGCGTACGTGTGAGGGCACGAGTTAGTCTTGGTTTCCTGGTTAAGATTAGGGCACGGGTGAGGGTAAGGCTTCGGGTGAGGGTCAGGGTTAGGATTCGGGTTAGGGTTAGGGTTAAGGAATGCAGAGGGATTAGGGTACAGCTTAGGGTACGACAGTGCTTAAGGGTTAGCGTTCGTGAGAGGTCAAGGGTTAGTGTTAGTGTCCTGGTTAAGATTAGGGCATGGGTGAGCGTAAGGCTTCAGGTGAGGGTCAGGGTTAGGATTCGGGTTAGGGTTAGGGTTAGGGAATGGGGAGGGATTAGGGTACAGTTTAGGGTACGACAACGATTAAGGGTTAGCATACGTGTGAGGGCACAAGTTAGTGTTGGTGTCCTGGTTAAGGTTAGGGCACGGGTGAGGGTGAGGTTTCGGGTGAGGGTCAGGGATAGAATTCGGGATAGGGTTAGGGTTAGGGAATGGGGAGATATTAGTGCACAGTTTAGGGTACCACAACGCTTAAGGTTTAGCATACGTGTGAGGTCACTAGTTAGTGTTAGTGTACTGCTTACGATTAGGGCACGGGTGAGGGTATGGCCTCGGAAGAGGGTCACGTTAAGGGTTAGGGTTAGGGTTAGGGTTAGGGAATGGGGATTGATTAGGGTACAGGTTAGGGTACGGCAATGGCTTAGGGTTGGCGTACGTTAGAGGGCATGGGTTAGTGTTGATGTACTGGTTAAAATTAGGACACGGGTGAGGGTAAAGTTTCGGGTGAATGTCATGGTTAGGTTTCTGGTTAGGGTTAGGGTTAGGGAATGGAGAGGGATTAGGGTACAGGTTAGGGTACCGCTGCAGTTTAGTGTTAGCGTACGTGTGAGGGCACGATTTAGTCTTGGTGTCCTGGTTAAGATTAGGGCACGGGTGAGGGTAAGGCTTCGGGTGAGGGTCAGGGTTAGGATTCGGGTTAGGGTTAGGGTTAGGGAATGGAGAGGGATTAGGGTGCAGGTTAGGGTACGACAATGCTTAAGCGTTATAAGTGTGAGGGCACGAGTTAGTGTTGGTGTACTGGTTAAGACAACGGCACCGATGACGGTAAGGCCTCGGAAAAGGGTCACGTTCAGGGTTTCGCTTAGTGTTAGGGTTAGGGAATGGGGAGGGATTATGGTACAGGATACGGTGCGACAATGTTTAAGGGTTAGCGTACGTTTGAGGGCATGAGTTAGTGTTTGTGTACTGGTTAAGATTAGGGCATTGGTTAGGGTAGGGCATCGGAAGTGGGTCAGGTTTAAGGATGGGGTTAGGGTTCGGGTTAAGGAATGGGGAGGGATTAGGGTACAATTTAGGGTACGACAACGCTTAAGGTTTAGCGTACGTGTGAGGGCACGAGTTAGTGTTGTTGTCCTGGTTAAGATTAGGGCACGGGTGAGGGTAAGGCTTCGGGTGAGGGTCAGGGTTAGGATTCGTGTTAGGGTTAGGTTTAAGGAATGCAGAGGGATTAGGGTACAGCTTAGGGTACGACAGTGTTTAAGGGTTAGCGTTCGTGTGAGGGCAAGGGTTAGTTTTAGTGTCCTGGTTAAGATTAGGACACGGGTGAGGGTAAGGATTCGGGTGAGGGTCAGGGTTAGGATTCGGGTTAGGGTTATGGTTAAGGAATGCAGAGGGATTAGGGTACAGCTTAGGGTACGACAGTGCTTAAGGGTTAGCATAAGTGTGAGGGCACGATTTAGTGTTGGTGTACTGGTTAAGACAACGGCACCGATGAGGGTAAGGCCTCGGAAAAGGGTCACGTTCAGGGTTTCACTTAGGGTTAGGGTTAGGGAATGGGGATTGATTAGGGTACAGGTTAGGGTACGGCAATGGCTTAGGGTTGGCGTACGTTAGAGTGCATGGGTTAGTGTTGATGTACTGGTTAAAATTAGGACACGGGTGAGGGTAAAGTTTCGGGTGAGTGTCATGGTTAGGTTTCTGGTTAGGGTTAGGGTTAGGGAATGGAGAGGGATTAGGGTACAGGTTAGGGTACCGCTGCAGTTTAGTGTTAGCGTACGTGTGAGGGCACGATTTAGTCTTGGTGTCCTGGTTAAGATTAGGGCACGGGTGAGGGTAAGGCTTAGGGTGAGGGTCAGGGTTTGGATTCGGGTTAGGGTTAGGGTTAGGGAATGGAGAGGGATTAGGGTACAGGTTAGGGTACGACAATGCTTAAGGGTTAGCGTAAGTGTGAGGGCACGATTTAGTGTTGGTGTACTGGTTAAGACAACGGCACCGATGACGGTAAGGCCTCGGAAAAGGGTCACGTTCAGGGTTTCACTTAGGGTGAGGGTTAGGGAATGCGGAGGGATTAGGGTACAGGATAGGGTACGACAATGCTTAAGGGTTAGCGTACGTTTGAGGGCATGAGTTAGTGTTTGTGTACTGGTTAAGATTAGGGCATTGGTTAGGGTAGGGCATCGGAAGTGGGTCAGGTTTAGGGATGGGGTTAGGGTTAGGGTTAAGGAATGGGGAGGGATTAGGGTACAATTTAGGGTACGACAACGCTTAAGGTTTAGCGTACGTGTGAGGGCACGAGTTAGTGTTGGTGTCCTGGTTAAGATTAGGGCACGGGTGAGGGTAAGGCTTCGGGTGAGGGTCAGGGTTAGGATTCGGGTTAGGGTTGGGGTTAAGGAATGCAGAGGGATTAGGGTACAGCTTAGGGTACGACAGTGCTTAAGGGTTAGCGTTCGTGTGAGGGCAAGGGTTAGTGTTAGTGTCCTGGTTAAGATTAGGGCACGGGTGAGGGTATGGCTTCAGGTGAGGGTCAGGGTTAGGATTCGGGTTAGGGTTAGGGTTAGGGAATGGGGAGGGATTAGGGTACAGTTTAGGGTACGACAACGATTAAGGGTTAGCGTACGTGTGAGGGCACAAGTTAGTGTTGGTGTCCTGGTTAAGATTAGGGCACGGGTGAGGGTAAGGTTTCGGGTGAAGGTCAGGGATAGAATTCGGGTTAGGGTTAGGGTAAGGGAATGGGGAGATATTAGGGCACAGTTTAGGGTACCACAACGCTTAAGGTTTAGCGTACGTGTGAGGTCACTATTTAGTGTTAGTGTACTGCTTACGATTAGGGCACGGGTGAGGGTAAGGCCTCGGAAGACTGTCACGTTAAAGGTTAGAGTTAGGGTTAGGGTTAGGGAATGGGGATTGATTAGGGTACAGGTTAGGGTACGGCAATGGCTTAGGGTTGGCGTACGTTAGAGGGCATGGGTTAGTGTTGATGTACAGGTTAAAATTAGGACACGGGTGAGGGTCAAGTTTCGGGTGAGTGTCATGGTTAGGTTTCTGGTTAGGGTTAGGGTTAGGGAATGGAGAGGGATTAGGGTACAGGTTAGGGTACCGCTGCAGTTTAGTGTTAGCGTACGTGTGAGGGCACGATTTAGTCTTGGTGTCCTGGTTAAGATTAGGGCACGGGTGAGGGTAAGGCTTCGGGTGAGGGTCAGGGTTAGGATTCGGGTTAGGGTTAGGGTTAGGGAATGGAGAGGGATTAGGGTACAGGTTAGGGTACGACAATGCTTAAGGGTTAGCGTAAGTGTGAGGGCACATGTTAGTGTTGGTGTACTGGTTAAGACAACGGCACCGATTGGGGAAAGGCCTCGGAAAAGGGTCACGTTCAGAGTTTCGCTTAGGGTTAGGGTTAGGGAATGAGGAGGGATTAGGGTACAGGATAGGGTACGACAATGCTTAAGGGTTAGCGTACGTTTGAGGGCATGAGTTAGTGTTTGTGTACTGGTTAAGATTAGGGCATTGGTTAGGGTAGGGCATCGGAAGTGGGTCAGGTTTAGGGATGGGGTTAGGGTTAGTGTTAAGGAATGGGGAGGGATTAGGGTACAATTTAGTGTACGACAACGCTTAAGGTTTATCGTACGTGTGAGGGCACGAGTTAGTGTTGGTGTCCTGGTAAAGATTAGGGCACGGGTGAGGGTAAGGCTTCGTTTGAGGGTCAGGTTTAGGATTCGTGTTAGGGTTAGGGTTAAGGAATGCAGAGGGATTAGGGCACAGCTTAGGGTTCGACAGTGCTTAGGGGTTAGCGTTCGTGTGAGGGCAAGGGTTAGTGTTAGTGTTCTGGTTAAGATTAGGGCACGGGTGAGGGTAAGACTTCAGGTGAGGGTCAGGGTTAGGATTCGGGTTAGGGTTAGGGTTAGGGAATGGGGAGGGATTAGGGTACAGTTTAGGGTACGAGAACGATTAAGGGTTAGCGTACGTGTGAGGGCACAAGTTAGTGTTGGTGTCCTGGTTAAGATTAGGGCACGGGTGTGGGTAAGGTTTCGGGTGAGGGTCAGGGATAGAATTCGGGTTAGGGTTAGGGTTAGGGAATGGGGAGATATTAGGGCACAGTTTAGGGTACCACAACGCTTAAGGTTTAGCGTACGTGTGAGGTCACTAGTTAGTGTTAGTGTACTGCTTACGATTAGGGCACGGGTGAGGGTAAGGCCTCGGAAGAGCGTCACGTTAAGGGTTAGGGTTAGGGTTAGGGTTAGGGAATGGGGATTGATTAGGGTACAGGTTAGGGTACGGCAATGGCTTAGGGTTGGCGTACGTTAGAGGGCATGGGTTAGTGTTGATGTACTGGTTAAAATTAGGACACGGGTGAGGGTAAAGTTTCGGGTGAATGTCATGGTTAGGTTTCTGGTTAGGCTTAGGGTTAGGGAATGGAGAGGGATTAGGGTACAGGTTAGGGTACCGCTGCAGTTTAGTGTTAGCGTACGTGTGAGGGCACGATTTAGTCTTGGTGTCCTGGTTAATATTAGGGCACGGGTGAGGGTAAGGCTTCGGGTGAGGGTCAGGGTTAGGATTGGCATTAGGGTTAGGGTTAAGGAATGCAGAGGGATTAGGGTAAAGCTTAGGGTACGACAGTGCTTAAGGGTTAGCGTTCGTGTGAGGTCAAGGGTTAGTGTTAGTGTCCTGGTTAAGATTAGGGCACGGGTGAGGGTAAGGCTTCAGGTGAGGGTCAGGGTTAGGATTCGGGTTAGGGTTAGGGTTAGGGAATGGGGAGGTAATAGGGTACAGGTTAGTGTACGGCAATGGCTTAGGGTTGGCGTACGTTAGAGGGCATGGGTTAGTGTTGATGTACTGGTTAAAATTAGGACACGGGTGAGGGTAAAGTTTCGGGTGAGTGTCATGGTTAGGTTTCAGGTTAGAGTTAGGGTTAGGGAATGGAGAGGGATTAGGGTACAGGTTAGGGTACCGATGCGGTTTAGTGTTAGCGTACGTTTGAGGGCACGAGTTAGTCTTGGTGTCCTGGTTAAGATTAGGGCATGGGTGAGGGTAAGGCTTCGGGTGAGGGTCAGGGTTAGGATTCGGGTTAGGGTTAGGGTTAGGGAATGGAGAGGGATTAGGGTACAGGTTAGGGTACGACAATGCTTAAGGGTTAGCGTAAGTGTGAGGGCACGAGTTAGTGTTGGTGTACTGGTTAAGACAACGGCACCGATGACGGTAAGGCCTCGGAAAAGGGTCAAGTTGAGGGTTTCGCTTAGGGTTAGGGTTAGGGAATGCGGAGGGATTATGGTACAGGATAGGGTACGACAATGTTTAAGGGTTAGCGTACGTTTGTGGGCATGAGTTAGTGTTTGGGTACTGGTTAAGATTAGGGCATTGGTTAGGGTAGGGCATCGGAAGTGGGTCAGGTTTAGGGATGGGGTTAGGGTTAGGGTTAAGGAATGGGGAGGGATTAGGGTACAATTTAGGGTACGACAACGCTTAAGGTTTAGCGTACGTGTGAGGGCACGAGTTAGTGTTGGTGTCCTGGTTAAGATTAGGGCACGGGTGAGGGTAAGGCTTCGGGTGAGGGTAAGGCTTCGGGTGAGGGTCAGGGTTAGGATTCGGTTTAGGGTTAGGGTTAAGGAATGCAGAGGGATTAGGGTACAGCTTAGGGTACGACAGTGCTTAAGGGTTAGCGTTCGTGTGAGGGCAAGGGTTAGTGTTAGTGTCCTGGTTAAGATTAGGGCACGGGTGAGGGTAAGGCTTCAGGTGAGGGTCAGGGTTAGGATTCGGGTTAGGGTTAGCGTTAGGGAATGGGGAGGGATTAGGGTACAGTTTAGGGTACGACAACTATTAAGGGTTAGCGTACGTGTGAGGACACAAGTTAGTGTTGGTGTCCTGGTTAAGATTAGGGCACGGATGAGGGTAAGGTTTCGGGTGACGGTCAGGGATAGAATTCGGGTTAGGGTTAGGGTTAGGGAATGGGGAGATATTAGGGCACAGTTTAGGGTACCACAACGCTTAAGGTTTAGCGTACGTGTGAGGTCACTTGTTAGTGTTAGTGTACTGCTTACGATTAGGGCACGGGTGAGGGTAAGGCCTCGGAAGAGGGTCACGTTAAGGGTTAGGGTTAGGGTTAGGGTTAGGGAATGGGGATTGATTAGGGTACAGGTTATGGTACGGCAATGGCTTACGGTTGGCGTACGTTATAGGGCATGGGTTAGTGTTGATGTACTGGTTAAAATTAGGACACGGGTGAGGGTAAAGTTTCGGGTGAGTGTCATGGTTAGGTTTCGGTTTAGGGTTAGGGTTAGGGAATGGAGAGGGATTAGGGTACAGGTTAGGGTACCGCTGCGGTTTAGTGTTAGCGTACGTTTGAGGGCACGAGTTAGTCTTGGTGTCCTGGTTAAGATTAGGGCACGGGTGAGGGTAAGGCTTCGGGTGAGGGTCAGGGTTAGGATTCGGGTTAGGGTTAGGGTTAGGGAATGGAGAGGGATTAGGGTACAGGTTAGGGTACGACAATGCTTAAGGGTTAGCGTAAGTGTGAGGGCACATGTTAGTGTTGGTGTACTGGTTAAGACAACGGCACCGATTGGGGTAAGGCCTCGGAAAAGGGTCTCGTTCAGGGTTTCGCTTAGGGTTAGGGTTAGGGAATGAGGAGGGATTAGGTTACAGGATAGGGTACGACAATGCTTAAGGGTTAGCGTACGTTTGAGGGCATGAGTTAGTGTTTGTGTACTGGTTAAGATTAGGGCATTGGTTAGGGTAGGGCATCGGAAGTGGGTCAGGTTTAGGGATGGGGTTAGGGTTAGTGTTAAGGAATGGGGAGGGATTAGGGTACAATTTAGTGTACGACAACGCTTAAGGTTTATCGTACGTGTGAGGGCACGAGTTAGTGTTGGTGTCCTGGTAAAGATTAGGGCACGGGTGAGGGTAAGGCTTCGTTTGAGGGTCAGGTTTAGGATTCGGGTTAGGGTTAGGGTTAAGGAATGCAGAGGGATTAGGGCACAGCTTAGGGTTCGACAGTGCTTAGGGGTTAGCGTTCGTGTGAGGGCAAGGGTTAGTGTTAGTGTCCTGGTTAAGATTAGGGCACGGGTGAGGGTAAGACTTCAGGTGAGGGTCAGGGTTAGGATTCGGGTTAGGGTTAGGGTTAGGGAATGGGGAGGGATTAGGGTACAGTTTAGGGTACGAGAACGATTAAGGGTTAGCGTACGTGTGAGGGCACAAGTTAGTGTTGGTGTCCTGGTTAAGATTAGGGCACGGGTGTGGGTAAGGTTTCGGGTGAGGGTCAGGGATAGAATTCGGGTTAGGGTTAGGGTTAGGGAATGGGGAGATATTAGGGCACAGTTTAGGGTACCACAACGCTTAAGGTTTAGCGTACGTGTGAGGTCACTAGTTAGTGTTAGTGTACTGCTTACGATTAGGGCACGGGTGAGGGTAAGGCCTCGGAAGAGGGTCACGTTAAGGGTTAGGGTTAGGGTTAGGGTTAGGGAATGGGGATTGATTAGGGTACAGGTTAGGGTACGGCAATGGCTTAGGGTTGGCGTACGTTAGAGGGCATGGGTTAGTGTTGATGTACTGGTTAAAATTAGGACACGGGTGAGGGTAAAGTTTCGGGTGAATGTCATGGTTAGGTTTCTGGTTAGGTTTAGGGTTAGGGAATGGAGAGGGATTAGGGTACAGGTTAGGGTACCGCTGCAGTTTAGTGTTATCGTACGTGTGAGGGCACGATTTAGTCTTGGTGTCCTGGTTAATATTAGGGCACGGGTGAGGGTAAGGCTTCGGGTGAGGGTCAGGGTTAGGATTCGCGTTAGTGTTAGGGTTAAGGAATGCAGAGGGATTAGGGTAAAGCTTAGGGTACGACAGTGCTTAAGGGTTAGCGTTCGTGTGAGGTCAAGGGTTAGTGTTAGTGTCCTGGTTAAGATTAGGGCACGGGTGAGGGTAAGGCTTCAGGTGAGGGTCAGGGTTAGGATTCGGGTTAGGGTTAGGGTTAGGGAATGGGGAGGTAATAGGGTACAGGTTAGTGTACGGCAATGGCTTAGGGTTGGCGTACGTTAGAGGGCATGGGTTAGTTTTGATGTACTGGTTAAAATTAGGACACGGGTGAGGGTAAAGTTTCGGGTGAGTGTCATGGTTAGGTTTCAGGTTAGAGTTAGGGTTAGGGAATGGAGAGGGATTAGGGTACAGGTTAGGGTACCGCTGCGGTTTAGTGTTAGCGTACGTTTGAGGGCACGAGTTAGTCTTGGTGTCCTGGTTAAGATTAGGGCATGGGTGAGGGTAAGTCTTCGGGTGAGGGTCAGGGTTAGGATTCGGGTTAGGGTTAGGGTTAGGGAATGGAGAGGGATTAGGGTACAGGTTAGGGTACGACAATGCTTAAGGGTTAGCGTAAGTGTGAGGGCACGAGTTAGTGTTGGTGTACTGGTTAAGACAACGGCACCGATGACGGTAAGGCCTCGGAAAAGGGTCACGTTCAGGGTTTCGCTTAGGGTTAGGGTTAGGGAATGCGGAGGGATTATGGTACAGGATAGGGTACGACAATGTTTAAGGGTTAGCGTACGTTTGTGGGCATGAGTTAGTGTTTGGGTACTGGTTAAGATTAGGGCATTGGTTAGGGTAGGGCATCGGAAGAGGGTCAGGTTTAGGGATGGGGTTAGGGTTAGGGTTAAGGAATGGGGAGGGATTAGCGTACAATTTAGGGTACGACAACGCTTAAGGTTTAGCGTACGTGTGAGGGCACGAGTTAGTGTTGGTGTCCTGGTTAAGATTAGGGCACGGGTGAGGGTAAGGCTTCGGGTGAGGGTAAGGCTTCGGGTGAGGGTCAGGGTTAGGATTCGGTTTAGGGTTAGGGTTAAGGAATGCAGAGGGATTAGGGTACAGCTTAGGGTACGACAGTGCTTAAGGTTTAGCGTACGTGTGAGGGCACGAGTTAGTGTTGGTGTCCTGGTTAAGATTAGGGCACGGGTGAGGGTATGGCTTCAGGTGAGGGTCAGGGTTAGGATTCGGGTTAGGGTTAGGGTTAGGGAATGGGGAGGGATTAGGGTACAGTTTAGGGTACGACAACGATTAAGGGTTAGCGTACGTGTGAGGGCACAAGTTAGTGTTGGTGTCCTGGTTAAGATTAGGGCACGGGTGAGGGTAAGGTTTCGGGTGAGGGTCAGGGATAGAATTCGGGTTAGGGTTAGGGTAAGGGAATGGGGAGATATTAGGGCACAGTTTAGGGTACCACAACGCTTAAGGTTTAGCGTACGTGTGAGGTCACTATTTAGTGTTAGTGTACTGCTTACGATTAGGGCACGGGTGAGGGTAAGGCCTTGGAAGACTGTCACGTTAAAGGTTAGAGTTAGGGTTAGGGTTAGGGAATGGGGATTGAGTAGGGTACAGGTTAGGGTACGGCAATGGCTTAGGGTTGGCGTACGTTAGAGGGCATGGGTTAGTGTTGATGTACTGGTTAAAATTAGGACACGGGTGAGGGTAAAGTTTCGGGTGAGTGTCATTGTTAGGTTTCAGGTTAGGTTTAGGGTTAGGGAATGGAGAGGGATTAGGGTACAGGTTAGGGTACCGCTGCGGTTTAGTGTTAGCGTACGTGTGAGGGCACGAGTTAGTCTTGGTGTCCTGGTTAAGATTAGGGCACGGGTGAGGGTAAGGCTTCGGGTGAGGGTCAGGGTTAGGATTCGGGTTAGGGTTAGGGTTAAGGAATGCAGAGGGATTAGGGTACAGCTTAGGGTACGACAGTGCTTAAGGGTTAGCGTTCGTGAGAGGTCAAGGGTAAGTGTTAGTGTCCTGGTTAAGATTAGGGCATGGGTGAGGGTAAGGCTTCAGGTGAGGGTCAGGGTTAGGATTCGGGTTAGGGTTAGGGTTAGGGAATGGGGAGGGATTAGGGTACAGTTTAGGGTACGACAACGATTAAGGGTTAGCATACGTGTGAGGGCACAAGTTAGTGTTGGTGTCCTGGTTAAGGTTAGGGCACGGGTGAGGGTGAGGTTTCGGGTGAGGGTCAGGGATAGAATTCGGGATAGGGTTAGGGTTAGGGAATGGGGAGATATTAGTGCACAGTTTAGGGTACCACAACGCTTAAGGTTTAGCATACGTGTGAGGTCACTAGTTAGTGTTAGTGTACTGCTTACGATTAGGGCACGGGTGAGGGTATGGCCTCGGAAGAGGGTCACGTTAAGGATTAGGGTTAGGGTTAGGGTTAGGGAATGGGGATTGATTAGGGTACAGGTTAGGGTACGGCAATGGCTTAGGGTTGGCGTACGTTAGAGGGCATGGGTTAGTGTTGATGTACTGGTTAAAATTAGGACACGGGTGAGGGTAAAGTTTCGGGTGAATGTCATGGTTAGGTTTCTGGTTAGGGTTAGGGTTAGGGAATGGAGAGGGATTAGGGTACAGGTTAGGGTACCGCTGCAGTTTAGTGTTAGCGTACGTGTGAGGGCACGATTTAGTCTTGGTGTCCTGGTTAAGATTAGGGCACGGGTGAGGGTAAGGCTTCGGGTGAGGGTCAGGGTTAGGATTCGGGTTAGGGTTAGGGTTAGGGAATGGAGAGGGATTAGGGTACAGGTTAGGGTACGACAATGCTTAATGGTTAGCGTAAGTGTGAGGGCACATGTTAGTGTTGGTGTACTGGTTAAGACAACGGCACCGATTGGGGTAAGGCCTCGGAAAAGGGTCACGTTCAGGGTTTCGCTTAGGGTTAGGGTTAGGGAATGAGGAGGGATTAGGGTACAGGATAGGGTACGACAATGCTTAAGGGTTAGCGTACGTTTGAGGGCATGAGTTAGTGTTTGTGTACTGGTTAAGATTAGGGCATTGGTTAGGGTAGGACATCGGAAGTGGGTCAGGTTTAGGGATGGGGTTAGGGTTAGTGTTAAGGAATGGGGAGGGATTAGGGTACAATTTAGTGTACGACAACGCTTAAGGTTTATCGTACGTGTGAGGGCACGAGTTAGTGTTGGTGTCCTGGTAAAGATTAGGGCACGGGTGAGGGTAAGGCTTCGTTTGAGGGTCAGGTTTAGGATTCGGGTTAGGGTTGGGGTTAAGGAATGCAGAGGGATTAGGGTACAGCTTAGGGTACGACAGTGCTTAAGGGTTAGCGTTCGTGTGAGGGCAAGGGTTAGTGTTAGTGTCCTGGTTAAGATTAGGGCACGGGTGAGGGTATGGCTTCAGGTGAGGGTCAGGGTTAGGATTCGGGTTAGGGTTAGGGTTAGGGAATGGGGAGGGATTAGGGTACAGTTTAGGGTACGACAACGATTAAGGGTTAGCGTACGTGTGAGGGCACAAGTTAGTGTTGGTGTCCTGGTTAAGATTAGGGCACGGGTGAGGGTAAGGTTTCGGGTGAGGGTCAGGGATAGAATTCGGGTTAGGGTTAGGGTAAGGGAATGGGGAGATATTAGGGCACAGTTTAGGGTACCACAACGCTTAAGGTTTAGCGTACGTGTGAGGTCACTATTTAGTGTTAGTGTACTGCTTACGATTAGGGCACGGGTGAGGGTAAGGCCTTGGAAGACTGTCACGTTAAAGGTTAGAGTTAGGGTTAGGGTTAGGGAATGGGGATTGAGTAGGGTACAGGTTAGGGTACGGCAATGGCTTAGGGTTGGCGTACGTTAGAGGGCATGGGTTAGTGTTGATGTACTGGTTAAAATTAGGACACGGGTGAGGGTAAAGTTTCGGGTGAGTGTCATGGTTAGGTTTCAGGTTAGGGTTAGGGTTAGGGAATGGAGAGGGATTAGGGTACAGGTTAGGGTACCGCTGCGGTTTAGTGTTAGCGTACGTGTGAGGGCACGAGTTAGTCTTGGTGTCCTGGTTAAGATTAGGGCACGGGTGAGGGTAAGGCTTCGGGTGAGGGTCAGGGTTAGGATTCGGGTTAGGGTTAGGGTTAAGGAATGCAGAGGGATTAGGGTACAGCTTAGGGTACGACAGTGCTTAAGGGTTAGCGTTCGTGAGAGGTCAAGGGTAAGTGTTAGTGTCCTGGTTAAGATTAGGGCATGGGTGAGGGTAAGGCTTCAGGTGAGGGTCAGGGTTAGGATTCGGGTTAGGGTTAGGGTTAGGGAATGGGGAGGGATTAGGGTACAGTTTAGGGTACGACAACGATTAAGGGTTAGCATACGTGTGAGGGCACAAGTTAGTGTTGGTGTCCTGGTTAAGGTTAGGGCACGGGTGAGGGTGAGGTTTCGGGTGAGGGTCAGGGATAGAATTCGGGATAGGGTTAGGGTTAGGGAATGGGGAGATATTAGTGCACAGTTTAGGGTACCACAACGCTTAAGGTTTAGCATACGTGTGAGGTCACTAGTTAGTGTTAGTGTACTGCTTACGATTAGGGCACGGGTGAGGGTATGGCCTCGGAAGAGGGTCACGTTAAGGATTAGGGTTAGGGTTAGGGTTAGGGAATGGGGATTGATTAGGGTACAGGTTAGGGTACGGCAATGGCTTAGGGTTGGCGTACGTTAGAGGGCATGGGTTAGTGTTGATGTACTGGTTAAAATTAGGACACGGGTGAGGGTAAAGTTTCGGGTGAATGTCATGGTTAGGTTTCTGGTTAGGGTTAGGGTTAGGGAATGGAGAGGGATTAGGGTACAGGTTAGGGTACCGCTGCAGTTTAGTGTTAGCGTACGTGTGAGGGCACGATTTAGTCTTGGTGTCCTGGTTAAGATTAGGGCACGGGTGAGGGTAAGGCTTCGGGTGAGGGTCAGGGTTAGGATTCGGGTTAGGGTTAGGGTTAGGGAATGGAGAGGGATTAGGGTACAGGTTAGGGTATGACAATGCTTAATGGTTAGCGTAAGTGTGAGGGCACATGTTAGTGTTGGTGTACTGGTTAAGACAACGGCACCGATTGGGGTAAGGCCTCGGAAAAGGGTCACGTTCAGGGTTTCGCTTAGGGTTAGGGTTAGGGAATGAGGAGGGATTAGGGTACAGGATAGGGTACGACAATGCTTAAGGGTTAGCGTACGTTTGAGGGCATGAGTTAGTGTTTGTGTACTGGTTAAGATTAGGGCATTGGTTAGGGTAGGGCATCGGAAGTGGGTCAGGTTTAGGGATGGGGTTAGGGTTAGTGTTAAGGAATGGGGAGGGATTAGGGTACAATTTAGTGTACGACAACGCTTAAGGTTTATCGTACGTGTGAGGGCACGAGTTAGTGTTGGTGTCCTGGTAAAGATTAGGGCACGGGTGAGGGTAAGGCTTCGTTTGAGGGTCAGGTTTAGGATTCGGGTTAGGGTTAGGGTTAAGGAATGCAGAGGGATTAGGGCACAGCTTAGGGTTCGACAGTGCTTAGGGGTTAGCGTTCGTGTGAGGGCAAGGGTTAGTGTTAGTGTCCTGGTTAAGATTAGGGCACGGGTGAGGGTAAGACTTCAGGTGAGGGTCAGGGTTAGGATTCGGGTTAGGGTTAGGGTTAGGGAATGGGGAGGGATTAGGGTACAGTTTAGGGTACGAGAACGATTAAGGGTTAGCGTACGTGTGAGGGCACAAGTTAGTGTTGGTGTCCTGGTTAAGATTAGGGCACGGGTGTGGGTAAGGTTTCGGGTGAGGGTCAGGGATAGAATTCGGGTTAGGGTTAGGGTTAGGGAATGGGGAGATATTAGGGCACAGTTTAGGGTACCACAACGCTTAAGGTTTAGCGTACGTGTGAGGTCACTAGTTAGTGTTAGTGTACTGCTTACGATTAGGGCACGGGTGAGGGTAAGGCCTCGGAAGAGGGTCACGTTAAGGGTTAGGGTTAGGGTTAGGGTTAGGGAATGGGGATTGATTAGGGTACAGGTTAGGGTACGGCAATGGCTTAGGGTTGGCGTACGTTAGAGGGCATGGGTTAGTGTTGATGTACTGGTTAAAATTAGGACACGGGTGAGGGTAAAGTTTCGGGTGAATGTCATGGTTAGGTTTCTGGTTAGGGTTAGGGTTAGGGAATGGAGAGGGATTAGGGTACAGGTTAGGGTACCGCTGCAGTTTAGTGTTAGCGTACGTGTGAGGGCACGATTTAGTCTTGGTGTCCTGGTTAATATTAGGGCACGGGTGAGGGTAAGGCTTCGGGTGAGGGTCAGGGTTAGGATTCGCGTTAGTGTTAGGGTTAAGGAATGCAGAGGGATTAGGGTAAAGCTTAGGGTACGACAGTGCTTAAGGGTTAGCGTTCGTGTGAGGTCAAGGGTTAGTGTTAGTGTCCTGGTTAAGATTAGGGCACGGGTGAGGGTAAGGATTCAGGTGAGGGTCAGGGTTAGGATTCGGGTTAGGGTTAGGGTTAGGGAATGGGGAGGTAATAGGGTACAGGTTAGTGTACGGCAATGGCTTAGGGTTGGCGTACGTTACAGGGCATGGGTTAGTGTTGATGTACTGGTTAAAATTAGGACACGGGTGAGGGTAAAGTTTCGGGTGAGTGTCATGGTTAGGTTTCAGGTTAGAGTTAGGGTTAGGGAATGGAGAGGGATTAGGGTACAGGTTAGGGTACCGCTGCGGTTTAGTGTTAGCGTACGTTTGAGGGCACGAGTTAGTCTTGGTGTCCTGGTTAAGATTAGGGCATGGGTGAGGGTAAGTCTTCGGGTGAGGGTCAGGGTTAGGATTCGGGTTAGGTTTAGGGTTAGGGAATGGAGAGGGATTAGGGTACAGGTTAGGGTACGACAATGCTTAAGGGTTAGCGTAAGTGTGAGGGCACGAGTTAGTGTTGGTGTACTGGTTAAGACAACGGCACCGATGACGGTAAGGCCTCGGAAAAGGGTCAAGTTGAGGGTTTCGCTTAGGGTTAGGGTTAGGGAATGCGGAGGGATTATGGTACAGGATAGGGTACGACAATGTTTAAGGGTTAGCGTACGTTTGTGGGCATGAGTTAGTGTTTGGGTACTGGTTAAGATTAGGGCATTGGTTAGGGTAGGGCATCGGAAGTGGGTCAGGTTTAGGGATGGGGTTAGGGTTAGGGTTAAGGAATGGGGAGGGATTAGGGTACAATTTAGGGTACGACAACGCTTAAGGTTTAGCGTACGTGTGAGGGCACGAGTTAGTGTTGGTGTCCTGGTTAAGATTAGGGCACGGGTGAGGGTAAGGCTTCGGGTGAGGGTAAGGCTTCGGGTGAGGGTCAGGGTTAGGATTCGGTTTAGGGTTAGGGTTAAGGAATGCAGAGGGATTAGGGTACAGCTTAGGGTACGACAGTGCTTAAGGGTTAGCGTTCGTGTGAGGGCAAGGGTTAGTGTTAGTGTCCTGGTTAAGATTAGGGCACGGGTGAGGGTAAGGCTTCAGGTGAGGGTCAGGGTTAGGATTCGGGTTAGGGTTAGCGTTAGGGAATGGGGAGGGATTAGGGTACAGTTTAGGGTACGACAACTATTAAGGGTTAGCGTACGTGTGAGGACACAAGTTAGTGTTGGTGTCCTGGTTAAGATTAGGGCACGGATGAGGGTAAGGTTTCGGGTGACGGTCAGGGATAGAATTCGGGTTAGGGTTAGGGTTAGGGAATGGGGAGATATTAGGGCACAGTTTAGGGTACCACAAAGCTTAAGGTTTAGCGTACGTGTGAGGTCACTTGTTAGTGTTAGTGTACTGCTTACGATTAGGGCACGGGTGAGGGTAAGGCCTCGGAAGAGGGTCACGTTAAGGGTTAGGGTTAGGGTTAGGGTTAGGGAATGGGGATTGATTAGGGTACAGGTTAGGGTACGGCAATGGCTTACGGTTGGCGTACGTTAGAGGGCATGGGTTAGTGTTGATGTACTGGTTAAAATTAGGACACGGGTGAGGGTAAAGTTTCGGGTGAGTGTCACGGTTAGGTTTCGGTTTAGGGTTAGGGTTAGGGAATGGAGAGGGATTAGGGTACAGGTTAGGGTACCGCTGCGGTTTAGTGTTAGCGTACGTTTGAGGGCACGAGTTAGTCTTGGTGTCCTGGTTAAGATTAGGGCACGGGTGAGGGTAAGGCTTCGGGTGAGGGTCAGGGTTAGGATTCGGGTTAGGGTTAGGGTTAGGGAATGGAGAGGGATTAGGGTACAGGTTAGGGTACGACAATGCTTAAGGGTTAGCGTAAGTTTGAGGGCACGGGTTAGTGTTTGTGTACTGGTTAAGACAACGGCACCGATGAGGGTAAGGCCTCGGAAAAGGGTCACGTTCAGGGTTTCGCTTAGGGTTAGGGTTAGGGAATGGGGAGGGATTATGGTACAGGATAGGGTACGACAATGTTTAAGGGTTAGCGTAGGTTTGAGGGCATGAGTTAGTGTTTGGGTACTGGTTAAGATTAGGGCATTGGTTAGGGTAGGGCATCGGAAGTGGGTCAGGTTTAGGGATGGGGTTAGGGTTAGGGTTAAGGAATGGGGAGGGATTAGGGTACAATTTAGGGTACGACAACGCTTAAGGTTTAGCGTACGTGTGAGGGCACGAGTTAGTGTTGGTGTCCTGGTTAAGATTAGGGCACGGGTGAGGGTAAGGCTTCGGGTGAGGGTCAGGGTTAGGATTCGGGTTAGGGTTGGGGTTAAGGAATGCAGAGGGATTAGGGTACAGCTTAGGGTACGACAGTGCTTAAGGGTTAGCGTTCGTGTGAGGGCAAGGGTTAGTGTTAGTGTCCTGGTTAAGATTAGGGCACGGGTGAGGGTAAGGCTTCAGGTGAGGGTCAGGGTTAGGATTCGGGTTAGGGTTAGGGTTAGGGAATGGGGAGGGATTAGGGTACAGTTTAGGGTAAGACAACGATTAAGGGTTAGCGTACGTGTGAGGGCACAAGTTAGTGTTGGTGTCCTGGTTAAGGTTAGGGCACGGGTGAGGGTGAGGTTTCGGGTGAGGGTCAGGGATAGAATTCTCGTTAGGGTTAGGGTTAGGGAATGGGGAGATATTAGTGCACCGTTTAGGGTACCACAACGCTTAAGGTTTAGCATACGTGTGAGGTCACTAGTTAGTGTTAGTTTACTGCTTACGATTAGGGCACGGGTGAGGGTAAGGCCTCGGAAAAGGGTCACGTTCAGGGTTTCGCTTAGGGTTAGGGTTAGGGAATGAGGAGGGATTAGGGTACAGGATAGGGTACGACAATGCTTAAGGGTTAGCGTACGTTTGAGGGCATGAGTTAGTGTTTGTGTACTGGTTAAGATTAGGGCATTGGTTAGGGTAGGGCATCGGAAGTGGGTCAGGTTTAGGGATGGGGTTACGGTTAGTGTTAAGGAATGGGGAGGGATTAGGGTACAATTTAGTGTACGACAACGCTTAAGGTTTATCGTACGTGTGAGGGCACGAGTTAGTGTTGGTGTCCTGGTAAAGATTAGGGCACGGGTGAGGGTAAGGCTTCGTTTGAGGGTCAGGTTTAGGATTCGGGTTAGGGTTAGGGTTAAGGAATGCAGAGGGATTAGGGTACAGCTTAGGGTTCGACAGTGCTTAAGGGTTAGTGTTCGTGTGAGGGCAAGGGTTAGTGTTAGTGTCCTGGTTAAGATTAGGGCACGGGTGAGGGTAACACTTCAGGTGAGGGTCAGGGTTAGGATTCGGGTTAGGGTTAGGGTTAGGGAATGGGGAGGGATTAGGGTACAGTTTAGGGTATGAGAACGATTAAGGGTTAGCGTACGTGTGAGGGCACAAGTTAGTGTTGGTGTCCTGGTTAAGATTAGGGCACGGGTGTGGGTAAGGTTTCGGGTGACGGTCAGGGATAGAATTCGGGTTAGGGTTAGGGTTAGGGAATGGGGAGATATTAGGGCACAGTTTAGGGTACCACAACGCTTAAGGTTTAGCGTACGTGTGAGGTCACTAGTTAGTGTTAGTGTACTGCTTACGATTAGGGCACGGGTGAGGGTAAGGCCTTGGAAGAGGGTCACGTTAAGGGTTAGGGTTAGGGTTAGGGTTAGGGAATGGGGATTGATTAGGGTACAGGTTAGGGTACGGCAATGGCTTAGGGTTGGCGTACGTTAGAGGGCATGGGTTAGTGTTGATGTACTGGTTAAAATTAGGACACGGGTGAGGGTAAAGTTTCGGGTGAATGTCATGGTTAGGTTTCTGGTTAGGGTTAGGGTTAGGGAATGGAGAGGGATTAGGGTACAGGTTAGGGTACCGCTGCAGTTTAGTGTTAGCGTACGTGTGAGGGCACGATTTAGTCTTGGTGTCCTGGTTAAGATTAGGGCACGGGTGAGGGTATGGCTTCGGGTGAGGGTCAGGGTTAGGATTCGGGTTATGGTTGGGGTTAAGGAATGCAGAGGGATTAGGGTACAGCTTAGGGTACGACAGTGCTTAAGGGTTAGCGTTCGTGTGAGGGCAAGGGTTAGTGTTAGTGTCCTGGTTAAGATTAGGGCACGGGTGAGGGTATGACTTCAGGTGAGGGTCAGGGTTAGGATTCGGGTTAGGGTTAGTGTTAGGGAATGGGGAGGGATTAGGGTACAGTTTAGGGTACGACAACGATTAAGGGTTAGCGTACGTGTGAGGACACAAGTTAGTGTTGGTGTCCTGGTTAAGACTAGGGCACGGGTGAGGGTAAAGTTTCGGGTGAGGGTCAGGGATAGAATTCGGGTTAGGGTTAGGGTTAGGGAATGGGGAGATATTAGGGCACAGTTTAGGGTACCACAACGCTTAAGGTTTAGCGTACGTGTGAGGTCACTATTTAGTGTTAGTGTACTGCTTACGATTAGGGCACGGGTGAGGGTAAGGCCTCGGAAGAGTGTCACGTTAAGGGTTAGGGTTAGGGTTAGGGTTAGGGAATGGGGATTGATTAGGGTACAGGTTAGGGTACGGCAATGGCTTAGGGTTGGCGTACGTTAGAGGGCATGGGTTAGTGTTGATGTACTGGTTAAAATTAGGACACGGGTGAGGGTAAAGTTTCGGGTGAGTGTCATGGTTAGGTTTCCGGTTAGGGTTAGGGTTAGGGAATGGAGAGGAATTAGGGTACAGGTTAGGGTGCCGCTGCGGTTTAGTGTTAGCGTACGTGTGAGGGCACGAGTTAGTATTGGTGTCCTTGTTAAGATTAGGGCACGGGTGAGGGTAAGGCTTCGGGTGAGGGTCAGGTTTAGGGTTAGGGTTAGGGAATGGAGAGGGATTAGGGTACAGGTTAGGGTACGACAATGCTTAAGGGTTAGCGTAAGTGTTAGGGCACCAGTTAGTGTTGGTGTACTGGTTAAGACAACGGCACCGATGAGGGTAAGGCCTCGGAAAAGGGTCACGTTCAGGGTTTCGCTTAGGGTTAGGGTTAGGGAATGGGGAGGGATTAGGTTACAGGATAGGGTACGACAACGCTTAAGGGTTAGCGTACGTTTGAGGGCGTGAGTTAGTGTTTGTTTACTGGTTAAGATTAGGGCATTGGTTAGGGTAGGGCATCGGAAGTGGGTCAGGTTTAGGGATGGGGTTAGGGTTAGGGTTAAGGAATGGGGAGGGATTAGGGTACAATTTAGGGTACGACAACGCTTAAGGTTTAGCGTACGTGTGAGAGCACGAGTTAGTGTTGGTGTCCTGGTTAAGATTAGGGCACGGGTGAGGGTAAGGCTTCGGGTGAGGGTCAGGGTTAGGATTCGCGTTAGGGTTAGGGTTAAGGAATGCAGAGGGATTAGGGTACAGCTTAGGGTACGACAGTGCTTAAGGGTTAGCGTTCGTGTGAGGTCAAGGGTTAGTGTTAGTGTCCTGGTTAAGATTAGGGCACGGGTGAGGGTAAGGCTTCAGGTGAGGGTCAGGGTTAGGATTCGGGTTAGGGTTAGGGTTAGGGAATGGGGAGGTATTAGGGTACAGGTTAGTGTACGGCAATGGCTTAGGGTTGGCGTACGTTAGAGGGCATGGGTTAGTGTTGATGTACTGGTTAAAATTAGGACACGGGTGAAGGTAAAGTTTCGGGTGAGTGTCATGGTTAGGTTTCAGGTTAGGGTTAGGGTTAGGGAATGGAGAGGGATTAGGGTACAGGTTAGGGTACCGCTGCGGTTTAGTGTTAGCGTACGTGTGAGGGCACGAGTTAGTCTTGATGTCCTGGTTAAGATTAGGGTATGGGTGAGGGTAAGGCTTCGGGTGAGGGTCAGGGTTAGGATTCGGGTTAGGGTTAGGGTTAGGGAATGGAGAGGGATTAGGGTACAGGTTAGGGTACGACAATGCTTAAGGGTTAGCGTAAGTGTGAGGGCACGAGTTAGTGTTGGTGTACTGGTTAAGACAATGGCATCGATGAGGGTAAGGCCTCGGAAAAGGGTCACGTTCAGGGTTTCGCTTAGGGTTAGGGTTAGGGAATGGGGAGGGATTAGGGTACAGGATAGGGTACGACAATGCTTAAGGGTTAGCGTACGTTTGAGGGCATGAGTTAGTGTTTGTGTACTGGTTAAGATTAGGGCATTGGTTAGGGTAGGGCATCGGAAGTGGGTCAGGTTTAGGGATGGGGTTAGGGTTAGGTCTAAGGAATGGGGAGGGATTAGGGTACAATTTAGGTTACGACAACGCTTAAGGTTTAGCGTACGTGTGAGGGCACGAGTTAGTGTTGGTGTCCTGCTTAAGATTAGGGCACGGGTGAGGGTAAGGCTTCGGGTGAGGGTCAGGGTTAGGATTCGTGTTAGGGTTAGGGTTAAGGAATGCAGAGGGATTAGGGTACAGCTTAGGGTACGACAGTGCTTAAGGGTTAGCGTTCGTGTGAGGGCAAGGGTTAGTGTTAGTGTCCTGGTTAAGATTAGCGCACGGGTGAGGGTAAGGCTTCAGGTGAGGGTCAGGGTTAGGATTCGGGTTAGGGTTAGGGTTAGGGAATGGGGAGGGATTAGGGTACAGTTTAGGGTACGACAACGATTAAGGGTTAGCGTACGTGTGAGGGCACAAGTTAGTGTTGGTGTCCTGGTTAAGATTAGGGCACGGGTGAGGGAAAGGTTTCGGGTGAGGGTCAGGGATAGAATTCGGGTTAGGGTTAGGGTTAGGGAATGGGGAGATATTAGGGCACAGTTTAGGGTATCACAACGCTTAAGGTTTAGCGTATGTGTTAGGTCACTAGTTAGTGTTAGTGTACTGCTTACGATTAGGGCACGGGTGAGGGTAAGGCCTCGGAAGAGGGTCACGTTAAGGGTTAGGGTTAGGGTTAGGGTTAGGGAATGGGGATTGATTAGGGTACAGGTTAGGGTACGGCAATGGCTTAGGGTTGGGGTACGTTAGAGGGCATGGGTTAGTGTTGATGTACTCGTTAAAATTAGGACACGGGTGAGGGTAAAGTTTCGGGTGAGTGTCATGGTTAGGTTTCAGGTTAGGGTTAGTGTTAGGGAATGGAGAGGGATTAGGGTACAGGTTAGGGTACCGCTGCGGTTTAGTGTTAGCGTACGTTTGAGGGCACGAGTTAGTCTTGGTGTCCTGGTTAAGATTAGGGCACGGGTGAGGGTAAGGCTTCGGGTGAGGGTCAGGGTTAGGATTCGTGTTAGGGTTAGGGATAAGGAATGCAGAGGGATTAGGGTACAGCTTAGGGTACGACAGTGCTTAAGGGTTAGCGTTCGTGTGAGGGCAAGGGTTAGTGTTAGTGTCCTGGTTAAGATTAGCGCACGGGTGAGGGTAAGGCTTCAGGTGAGGGTCAGGGTTAGGATTCGGGTTAGGGTTAGGGTTAGGGAATGGGGAGGGATTAGGGTACAGTTTAGAGTACGACAACGATTAATGGTTAGTGTACGTGTGAGGGCACCAGTTAGTGTTGGTGTACTGGTTAAGACAACGGCACCGATGAGGGTAAGGCCTCGGAAAAGGGTCACGTTCAGGGTTTCGCTTAGGGTTAGGGTTAGGGAATGGGGAGGGATTAGGGTACAGGATAGGGTACGACAATGCTTAAGGGTTAGCGTACGTTTGAGGGCATGAGTTAGTGTTTGTGTACTGGTTAAG
Organism: Inia geoffrensis; assembly: GCA_036417435.1. NCBI lineage: Eukaryota > Metazoa > Chordata > Mammalia > Artiodactyla > Iniidae > Inia > Inia geoffrensis. The sequence continues at coordinate 976,241 of CM070918.1, forward strand.
ATTAGGGCATTGGTTAGGGTAGGGCATCGGAAGTGGGTCAGGTTTAGGGATGGGGTTAGGGTTAGGGTTAAGGAATGGGGAGGGATTAGGGTACAATTTAGGGTACGACAACGCTTAAGGTTTAGCGTACGTGTGAGGGCACGAGTTAGTGTTGGTGTCCTGGTTAAGATTAGGGCACGGGTGAGGGTAAGGCTTCGGGTGAGGGTCAGGGTTAGGATTCGGGTTAGGGTTAGGGTTAAGGAATGCAGAGGGATTAGGGTACAGCTTAGGGTACGACAGTGCTTAAGGGTTAGCGTTCGTGTGAGGGCAAGGGTTAGTGTTAGTGTCCTGGTTAAGATTAGGGCACGGGTGAGGGTAAGGTTTCGGGTGAGGGTCAGGGATAGAATTCGGTTTAGGGTTAGGGTTAGGGAATGGGGAGATATTAGGGCACAGTTTAGGGTACCACAACGCTTAAGGTTTAGCGTACGTGTGAGGCCACTAATTAGTGTTAGTTTACTGCTTACGATTAGGGCACGGGTGAGGGTGAGGCCTCGGAAGAGGGTCACGTTAAGGGTTAGGGTTAGGGTTAGGGTTAGGGAATGGTGATTGATTAAGGTACAGGTTAGGCTACGGCAATGGCTTAGGGTTGGCATACGTTAGAGGGCATGGGTTAGTGTTGATGTACTGGTTAAAATTAGGACACGGGTGAGGGTAAAGTTGCGGGTGAGTGTCATGGTTAGGTTTCAGGTTAGGGTTAGGGTTAGGGAATGGAGAGGGATTAGGGTACAGGTTAGGGTACCGCTGCGGTTTAGTGTTAGCGTACGTGTGAGGGCACGAGTTAGTCTAGGTGTCCTGGTTAAGATTAGGGCACGGGTTAGGGTAAGGCTTCGGGTGAGGGTCAGGGTTAGGATTCGGGTTAGGGTTAGGGTTAGGGAATGGAGAGGGATTAGGGTACAGGTTAGGGTACGATAGTGCTTAAGGGTTAGCGTAAGTGTGGGGGCACGAGTTAGAGTTGGTGTACTGGTTAAGACAACGGCACCGATGAGGGTATGGCCTCGGAAAAGGGTCACGTTCAGGGTTTTGCTTAGGGTTAGGGTTAGGGAATGGGGAGGGATTAGGGTACAGGATAGGGAACGACAGTGCTTAAGGGTTAGCGTACGTTTGAGGGCATGAGTTAGTGTTTGTGTACTGGTTAAGATTAGGGCATTGGTTAGGGTAGGGCATCGGAAGTGGGTCAGGTTTAGGGATGGGGTTAGGGTTAGGGTTAAGGAATGGGGAGGGATTAGGGTACAATTTAGGGTACGACAACGCTTAAGGTTTAGCGTACGTGTGAGGGCACGAGTTAGTGTTGGTGTCCTGGTTAAGATTAGGGCACGGGTGAGGGTAAGTCTTCGGGTGAGGGGAAGGCTTCGGGTGAGGGTCAGGGTTAGGATTCGGGTTAGGGTTAGGGTTAAGGAATGCAGAGGGATTAGGGTACAGCTTAGGGTACGACAGTGCTTAAGGGTTAGCGTTCATGTGAGGGCAAGGGTTAGTGTTAGTGTCCTGGTTAAGATTAGGGCACGGGTGAGGGTAAGGCTTCAGGTGAGGGTCAGGGTTAGGATTCGGGTTAGGGTTAGGGTTAGGGAATGGGGAGGGATTAGGGTACAGTTTAGGGTACGACAACGATTAAGGGTCAGCGTACGTGTGAGGACACAAGTTAGTGTTGGTGTCCTGGTTAAGATTAGGGCACGGGTGACGGTAAGGTTTCGGGTGAGGGTCAGGGATAGAATTCGGGTTAGGGTTAGGGTTAGGGAATCGGGAGATGTTAGGGCACAGTTTAGGGTACCACAACGCTTAAGGTTTAGCGTACGTGTGAGGTCACTAGTTAGTGTTAGTGTACTGCTTACGATTAGGGCACGGGTGAGGGTAAGGCCTCGGAAGAGGGTCACGTTAAGGGTTAGGGTTAGGTTTAGGGTTAGGGAATGGGGATTGATTAGGGTACAGGTTAGGCTACGGCAATGGCTTAGGGTTGGCGTACGTTAGACGGCATGGGTTGGTGTTGATGTACTGGTTAAAATTAGGACACGGGTGAGGGTAAAGTTTCGGGTGAGTGTCATGGTTAGGTTTCAGGTTAGGGTTAGTGTTAGGGAATGGAGAGGGATTAGGGTACAGGTTAGGGTACCGCTGCGGTTTAGTGTTAGCGTACGTGTGAGGGCACGTGTTAGTCTTGGTGTCCTGGTTAAGATTAGGGCACGGGTGAGGGTAAGGCTTCGGATGAGGGTCAGGGTTAGGATTCGGGTTAGGGTTAGGGTTAGGGAATGGAGAGGGATTAGGGTACAGGTTAGGGTACGACAATGCTTAAGGGTTAGCGTAAGTGTGAGGGCACGAGTTAGTGTTGGTGTACTGGTTAAGACAACGGCACCGATGAGGGTAAGGCCTCGGAAAAGGGTCACGTTCAGGGTTTTGCTTAGGGTTAGGGTTAGGGAATGGGGAGGGATTAGGGTACAGGATAGGGTACGACAATGCTTAAGGGTTAGCGTACGTTTGAGGGCATGAGTTAGTGTTTGTGTACTGGTTAAGGTTAGGGCATTGGTTAGGGTAGGGCATCGGAAGTGGGTCAGGTTTAGGGATGGGGTTAGGGTTAGGGTTAAGGAATGGGGAGGGATTAGGGTACAATTTAGGGTACGACAACGCTTAAGGTTTAGCGTACGTGTGAGGGCACGAGTTAGTGTTGGTGTCCTGGTTAAGATTAGGGCACGGGTGAGGGTAAGGCTTCGGGTGAGGGGAAGGCTTCGCGTGAGGGTCAGGGTTAGGATTCGGGTTAGGGTTAGGGTTAAGGAATGCAGAGGGATTAGGGTACAGCTTAGGGTACGACAGTGCTTAAGGGTTAGCGTTCGTGTGAGGGCAAGGGTTAGTGTTAGTGTCCTGGTTAAGATTAGCGCACGGGTAAGGGTAAGGCTTCAGGTGAGGGTCAGGGTTAGGATAAGGGTTAGGGTTAGGGTTAGGGAATGGGGAGGTATTAGGGTACAGGTTAGTGTACGGCAATGGCTTAGGGTTGGCGTACGTTAGAGGGCATGGGTTAGTGTTGATGTACTGGTTAAAATTAGGACACGGGTGAGGGTAAAGTTTCGGGTGAGTGTCATGGTTAGGTTTCAGGTTAGGGTTAGGGTTAGGGAATGGAGAGGGATTAGGGTACAGGTTAGGGTACCGCTGCGGTTTAGTGTTAGCGTACGTGTGAGGGCACGAGTTAGTCTAGGTGTCCTGGTTAAGATTAGGGCACGGGTGAGGGTAAGGCTTCGGGTGAGGGTCAGGGTTAGGATTCGGGTTAGGGTTAGGGTTAGGGAATGGAGAGGGATTAGGGTACAGGTTAGGGTACGACAATGCTTAAGGGTTAGCGTAAGTGTGAGGGCACGATTTAGTGTTGGTGTACTGGTTAAGACAACGGCACCGATGAGGGTAAGGCCTCGGAAAGGGTCACGTTCAGGGTTTTGCTTAGGGTTAGGGTTAGGAAATGGGGAGGGATTAGGGTACAGGATAGGGTACGACAGTGCTTAAAGGTTAGCGTACGTTTGAGGGCATGAGTTAGTGTTTGTGTACTGGTTAAGATTAGGGCATTGGTTAGTGTAGGGCATCGGATGTGGGTCAGGTTTAGGGATGGGGTTAGGGTTAGGGTTAAGGAATGGGGAGGGATTAGGGTACAATTTAGGGTACGACAACGCTTAAGGTTTAGCGTACGTGTGAGGGCACGAGTTAGTGTTGGTGTCCTGGTTAAGATTAGGGCACGGGTGAGGGTAAGGCTTCGGGTGAGGGGAAGGCTTCGGGTGAGGGTCAGGGTTAGGATTCGGGTTAGGGTTAGGGTTAAGGAATGCAGATGGATTAGGGTACAGCTTAGGGTACGACAGTGCTTAAGGGTTAGCGTTCGTGTGAGGGCAAGGGTTAGTGTTATTGTCCTGGTTAAGATTAGGGCACGGGTGAGGGTAAGGCTTCAGGTGAGGGTCAGGGTTAGGATTCGGGTTAGGGTTAGGGTTAGGGAATGGGGAGGGATTAGGGTACAGTTTAGGGTACGACAACGATTAAGGGTTAGCGTACGTGTGAGGACACATGTTAGTGTTGGTGTCCTGGTTAAGATTAGGGCACGGGTGAGGGTAAGGTTTCGGGTGAGGGTCAGGGATAGAATTCGGGTTAGGGTTAGGGTTAGGGAATGGGGAGATGTTAGGGCACAGTTTAGGGTACCACAACGCTTAAGGTTTAGCGTACGTGTGAGGTCACTAGTTAGTGTTAGTGTACTGCTTACGATTAGGGCACGGGTGAGGGTAAGGCCTCGGAAGAGGGTCACGTTAAGGGTTAGGGTTAGGGTTAGGGTTAGGGAATGGGGATTGATTAGGGTACAGGTTAGGGTACGGCAATGGCTTAGGGTTGGCGTACGTTAGAGGGCATGGGTTAGTGTTGATGTACTGGTTAAAATTAGGACACGGGTGAGGGTAAAGTTTCGGGTGAGTGTCATGGTTAGGTTTCAGGTTAGGGTTAGTGTTAGGGAATGGAGAGGGATTAGAGTACAGGTTAGGGTACCGCTGCGGTTTAGTGTTAGCGTACGTGTGAGGGCACGAGTTAGTCTTGGTGTCCTGGTTAAGATTAGGGCACGGGTGAGGGTAAGGCTTCGGGTGAGGGTCAGGGTTAGGATTCGGGTTAGGGTTAGGTTTAGGGAATGGAGAGGGATTAGGGTACAGGTTAGTGTACGACAATGCTTAAGGGTTAGCGTAAGTGTGAGGGCACGAGTTAGTGTTGGTTTACTGGTTAAGACAACGGCACCGATGAGGGTAAGGCCTCGGAAAAGGGTCACGTTCAGGGTTTTGCTTAGGGTTAGGGTTAGGGAATGGGGAGGGATTAGGGTACAGGATAGGGTACGACAATGTTTAAGGGTTAGCGTACGTTTGAGGGCATGAGTTAGTGTTTGTGTACTGGTTAAGATTAGGGCATTGGTTAGGGTAGGGCATCGGAAGTGGGTCAGGTTTAGGGATGGGGTTAGGGTTAGTGTTAAGGAATGGGGAGGGATTAGGGTACAATTTAGGTTACGACAACGCTTAAGGTTTAGCGTACGTGTGAGGGCACGAGTTAGTGTTGGTGTCCTGGTTAAGATTAGGGCACGGGGGAGGGTAAGGCTTCGGGTGAGGGTCAGGGTTAGGATTCGGGTTAGGGTTAGGGTTAGGGAATGGGGAGGGATTAGTGTACAGTTTAGGGTACGACAACGATTAAGGGTTAGCGTACGTGTGAGGGCACAAGTTAGTGTTGGTGTCCTGGTTAAGATTAGGGCACGGGTGAGGGAAAGGTTTCGGGTGAGGGTCAGGGATAGAATTCGGGTTAGGGTTAGGGTTAGGGAATGGGGAGATATTAGGGCACAGTTTAGGGTATCACAATGCTTAAGGTTTAGCGTACGTGTTAGGTCACTAGTTAGTGTTAGTGTACTGCTTACGATTAGGGCACGGGTGAAGGTAAGGCCTCGGAAGAGGGTCACGTTAAGGGTTAGGGTTAGGGTTAGGGTTAGGGAATGGGGATTGATTAGGGTACAGGTTAGGGTACGGCAATGGCTTAGGGTTGGCGTACGTTAGAGGGCATGGGTTAGTGTTGATGTACTGGTTAAAATTAGGACACGGGTGAGGGTAAAGTTTCGGGTGAGTGTCATGGTTAGGTTTCCGGTTAGGGTTAGGGTTAGGGAATGGAGAGGAATTAGGGTACAGGTTAGGGTGCCGCTGCGGTTTAGTGTTAGCGTACGTGTGAGGGCACGAGTTAGTATTGGTGTCCTTGTTAAGATTAGGGCACGGGTGAGGGTAAGGCTTCGGGTGAGGGTCAGGTTTAGGGTTAGGGTTAGGGAATGGAGAGGGATTAGGGTACAGGTTAGGGTACGACAATGCTTAAGGGTTAGCGTAAGTGTTAGGGCACCAGTTAGTGTTGGTGTACTGGTTAAGACAACGGCACCGATGAGGGTAAGGCCTCGGAAAAGGGTCACGTTCAGGGTTTCGCTTAGGGTTAGGGTTAGGGAATGGGGAGGGATTAGGTTACAGGATAGGGTACGACAACGCTTAAGGGTTAGCGTACGTTTGAGGGCGTGAGTTAGTGTTTGTTTACTGGTTAAGATTAGGGCATTGGTTAGGGTAGGGCATCGGAAGTGGGTCAGGTTTAGGGATGGGGTTAGGGTTAGGGTTAAGGAATGGGGAGGGATTAGGGTACAATTTAGGGTACGACAACGCTTAAGGTTTAGCGTACGTGTGAGAGCACGAGTTAGTGTTGGTGTCCTGGTTAAGATTAGGGCACGGGTGAGGGTAAGGCTTCGGGTGAGGGTCAGGGTTAGGATTCGCGTTAGGGTTAGGGTTAAGGAATGCAGAGGGATTAGGGTACAGCTTAGGGTACGACAGTGCTTAAGGGTTAGCGTTCGTGTGAGGTCAAGGGTTAGTGTTAGTGTCCTGGTTAAGATTAGGGCACGGGTGAGGGTAAGGCTTCAGGTGAGGGTCAGGGTTAGGATTCGGGTTAGGGTTAGGGTTAGGGAATGGGGAGGTATTAGGGTACAGGTTAGTGTACGGCAATGGCTTAGGGTTGGCGTACGTTAGAGGGCATGGGTTAGTGTTGATGTACTGGTTAAAATTAGGACACGGGTGAAGGTAAAGTTTCGGGTGAGTGTCATGGTTAGGTTTCAGGTTAGGGTTAGGGTTAGGGAATGGAGAGGGATTAGGGTACAGGTTAGGGTACCGCTGCGGTTTAGTGTTAGCGTACGTGTGAGGGCACGAGTTAGTCTTGATGTCCTGGTTAAGATTAGGGTATGGGTGAGGGTAAGGCTTCGGGTGAGGGTCAGGGTTAGGATTCGGGTTAGGGTTAGGGTTAGGGAATGGAGAGGGATTAGGGTACAGGTTAGGGTACGACAATGCTTAAGGGTTAGCGTAAGTGTGAGGGCACGAGTTAGTGTTGGTGTACTGGTTAAGACAATGGCATCGATGAGGGTAAGGCCTCGGAAAAGGGTCACGTTCAGGGTTTCGCTTAGGGTTAGGGTTAGGGAATGGGGAGGGATTAGGGTACAGGATAGGGTACGACAATGCTTAAGGGTTAGCGTACGTTTGAGGGCATGAGTTAGTGTTTGTGTACTGGTTAAGATTAGGGCATTGGTTAGGGTAGGGCATCGGAAGTGGGTCAGGTTTAGGGATGGGGTTAGGGTTAGGTCTAAGGAATGGGGAGGGATTAGGGTACAATTTAGGTTACGACAACGCTTAAGGTTTAGCGTACGTGTGAGGGCACGAGTTAGTGTTGGTGTCCTGCTTAAGATTAGGGCACGGGTGAGGGTAAGGCTTCGGGTGAGGGTCAGGGTTAGGATTCGTGTTAGGGTTAGGGTTAAGGAATGCAGAGGGATTAGGGTACAGCTTAGGGTACGACAGTGCTTAAGGGTTAGCGTTCGTGTGAGGGCAAGGGTTAGTGTTAGTGTCCTGGTTAAGATTAGCGCACGGGTGAGGGTAAGGCTTCAGGTGAGGGTCAGGGTTAGGATTCGGGTTAGGGTTAGGGTTAGGGAATGGGGAGGGATTAGGGTACAGTTTAGGGTACGACAACGATTAAGGGTTAGCGTACGTGTGAGGGCACAAGTTAGTGTTGGTGTCCTGGTTAAGATTAGGGCACGGGTGAGGGAAAGGTTTCGGGTGAGGGTCAGGGATAGAATTCGGGTTAGGGTTAGGGTTAGGGAATGGGGAGATATTAGGGCACAGTTTAGGGTATCACAACGCTTAAGGTTTAGCGTATGTGTTAGGTCACTAGTTAGTGTTAGTGTACTGCTTACGATTAGGGCACGGGTGAGGGTAAGGCCTCGGAAGAGGGTCACGTTAAGGGTTAGGGTTAGGGTTAGGGTTAGGGAATGGGGATTGATTAGGGTACAGGTTAGGGTACGGCAATGGCTTAGGGTTGGGGTACGTTAGAGGGCATGGGTTAGTGTTGATGTACTCGTTAAAATTAGGACACGGGTGAGGGTAAAGTTTCGGGTGAGTGTCATGGTTAGGTTTCAGGTTAGGGTTAGTGTTAGGGAATGGAGAGGGATTAGGGTACAGGTTAGGGTACCGCTGCGGTTTAGTGTTAGCGTACGTTTGAGGGCACGAGTTAGTCTTGGTGTCCTGGTTAAGATTAGGGCACGGGTGAGGGTAAGGCTTCGGGTGAGGGTCAGGGTTAGGATTCGTGTTAGGGTTAGGGATAAGGAATGCAGAGGGATTAGGGTACAGCTTAGGGTACGACAGTGCTTAAGGGTTAGCGTTCGTGTGAGGGCAAGGGTTAGTGTTAGTGTCCTGGTTAAGATTAGCGCACGGGTGAGGGTAAGGCTTCAGGTGAGGGTCAGGGTTAGGATTCGGGTTAGGGTTAGGGTTAGGGAATGGGGAGGGATTAGGGTACAGTTTAGAGTACGACAACGATTAATGGTTAGTGTACGTGTGAGGGCACCAGTTAGTGTTGGTGTACTGGTTAAGACAACGGCACCGATGAGGGTAAGGCCTCGGAAAAGGGTCACGTTCAGGGTTTCGCTTAGGGTTAGGGTTAGGGAATGGGGAGGGATTAGGGTACAGGATAGGGTACGACAATGCTTAAGGGTTAGCGTACGTTTGAGGGCATGAGTTAGTGTTTGTGTACTGGTTAAGATTAGGGCATTGGTTAGGGTAGGGCATCGGAAGTGGGTCAGGTTTAGGGATGGGGTTAGGGTTAGGGTTAAGGAATGGGGAGGGATTAGGGTACAATTTAGGGTACGACAACGCTTAAGGTTTAGCGTACGTGTGAGGGCACGAGTTAGTGTTGGTGTCCTGGTTAAGATTAGGGCACGGGTGAGGGTAAGGCTTCGGGTGAGGGTCAGGGTTAGGATTCGGGTTAGGGTTAGGGTTAAGGAATGCAGAGGGATTAGGGTACAGCTTAGGGTACGACAGTGCTTAAGGGTTAGCGTTCGTGTGAGGGCAAGGGTTAGTGTTAGTGTCCTGGTTAAGATTAGGGCACGGGTGAGGGTAAGGTTTCGGGTGAGGGTCAGGGATAGAATTCGGTTTAGGGTTAGGGTTAGGGAATGGGGAGATATTAGGGCACAGTTTAGGGTACCACAACGCTTAAGGTTTAGCGTACGTGTGAGGCCACTAATTAGTGTTAGTTTACTGCTTACGATTAGGGCACGGGTGAGGGTGAGGCCTCGGAAGAGGGTCACGTTAAGGGTTAGGGTTAGGGTTAGGGTTAGGGAATGGTGATTGATTAAGGTACAGGTTAGGCTACGGCAATGGCTTAGGGTTGGCATACGTTAGAGGGCATGGGTTAGTGTTGATGTACTGGTTAAAATTAGGACACGGGTGAGGGTAAAGTTGCGGGTGAGTGTCATGGTTAGGTTTCAGGTTAGGGTTAGGGTTAGGGAATGGAGAGGGATTAGGGTACAGGTTAGGGTACCGCTGCGGTTTAGTGTTAGCGTACGTGTGAGGGCACGAGTTAGTCTAGGTGTCCTGGTTAAGATTAGGGCACGGGTTAGGGTAAGGCTTCGGGTGAGGGTCAGGGTTAGGATTCGGGTTAGGGTTAGGGTTAGGGAATGGAGAGGGATTAGGGTACAGGTTAGGGTACGATAGTGCTTAAGGGTTAGCGTAAGTGTGGGGGCACGAGTTAGAGTTGGTGTACTGGTTAAGACAACGGCACCGATGAGGGTATGGCCTCGGAAAAGGGTCACGTTCAGGGTTTTGCTTAGGGTTAGGGTTAGGGAATGGGGAGGGATTAGGGTACAGGATAGGGAACGACAGTGCTTAAGGGTTAGCGTACGTTTGAGGGCATGAGTTAGTGTTTGTGTACTGGTTAAGATTAGGGCATTGGTTAGGGTAGGGCATCGGAAGTGGGTCAGGTTTAGGGATGGGGTTAGGGTTAGGGTTAAGGAATGGGGAGGGATTAGGGTACAATTTAGGGTACGACAACGCTTAAGGTTTAGCGTACGTGTGAGGGCACGAGTTAGTGTTGGTGTCCTGGTTAAGATTAGGGCACGGGTGAGGGTAAGTCTTCGGGTGAGGGGAAGGCTTCGGGTGAGGGTCAGGGTTAGGATTCGGGTTAGGGTTAGGGTTAAGGAATGCAGAGGGATTAGGGTACAGCTTAGGGTACGACAGTGCTTAAGGGTTAGCGTTCATGTGAGGGCAAGGGTTAGTGTTAGTGTCCTGGTTAAGATTAGGGCACGGGTGAGGGTAAGGCTTCAGGTGAGGGTCAGGGTTAGGATTCGGGTTAGGGTTAGGGTTAGGGAATGGGGAGGGATTAGGGTACAGTTTAGGGTACGACAACGATTAAGGGTCAGCGTACGTGTGAGGACACAAGTTAGTGTTGGTGTCCTGGTTAAGATTAGGGCACGGGTGACGGTAAGGTTTCGGGTGAGGGTCAGGGATAGAATTCGGGTTAGGGTTAGGGTTAGGGAATCGGGAGATGTTAGGGCACAGTTTAGGGTACCACAACGCTTAAGGTTTAGCGTACGTGTGAGGTCACTAGTTAGTGTTAGTGTACTGCTTACGATTAGGGCACGGGTGAGGGTAAGGCCTCGGAAGAGGGTCACGTTAAGGGTTAGGGTTAGGTTTAGGGTTAGGGAATGGGGATTGATTAGGGTACAGGTTAGGCTACGGCAATGGCTTAGGGTTGGCGTACGTTAGACGGCATGGGTTGGTGTTGATGTACTGGTTAAAATTAGGACACGGGTGAGGGTAAAGTTTCGGGTGAGTGTCATGGTTAGGTTTCAGGTTAGGGTTAGTGTTAGGGAATGGAGAGGGATTAGGGTACAGGTTAGGGTACCGCTGCGGTTTAGTGTTAGCGTACGTGTGAGGGCACGTGTTAGTCTTGGTGTCCTGGTTAAGATTAGGGCACGGGTGAGGGTAAGGCTTCGGATGAGGGTCAGGGTTAGGATTCGGGTTAGGGTTAGGGTTAGGGAATGGAGAGGGATTAGGGTACAGGTTAGGGTACGACAATGCTTAAGGGTTAGCGTAAGTGTGAGGGCACGAGTTAGTGTTGGTGTACTGGTTAAGACAACGGCACCGATGAGGGTAAGGCCTCGGAAAAGGGTCACGTTCAGGGTTTTGCTTAGGGTTAGGGTTAGGGAATGGGGAGGGATTAGGGTACAGGATAGGGTACGACAATGCTTAAGGGTTAGCGTACGTTTGAGGGCATGAGTTAGTGTTTGTGTACTGGTTAAGGTTAGGGCATTGGTTAGGGTAGGGCATCGGAAGTGGGTCAGGTTTAGGGATGGGGTTAGGGTTAGGGTTAAGGAATGGGGAGGGATTAGGGTACAATTTAGGGTACGACAACGCTTAAGGTTTAGCGTACGTGTGAGGGCACGAGTTAGTGTTGGTGTCCTGGTTAAGATTAGGGCACGGGTGAGGGTAAGGCTTCGGGTGAGGGGAAGGCTTCGCGTGAGGGTCAGGGTTAGGATTCGGGTTAGGGTTAGGGTTAAGGAATGCAGAGGGATTAGGGTACAGCTTAGGGTACGACAGTGCTTAAGGGTTAGCGTTCGTGTGAGGGCAAGGGTTAGTGTTAGTGTCCTGGTTAAGATTAGCGCACGGGTAAGGGTAAGGCTTCAGGTGAGGGTCAGGGTTAGGATAAGGGTTAGGGTTAGGGTTAGGGAATGGGGAGGTATTAGGGTACAGGTTAGTGTACGGCAATGGCTTAGGGTTGGCGTACGTTAGAGGGCATGGGTTAGTGTTGATGTACTGGTTAAAATTAGGACACGGGTGAGGGTAAAGTTTCGGGTGAGTGTCATGGTTAGGTTTCAGGTTAGGGTTAGGGTTAGGGAATGGAGAGGGATTAGGGTACAGGTTAGGGTACCGCTGCGGTTTAGTGTTAGCGTACGTGTGAGGGCACGAGTTAGTCTAGGTGTCCTGGTTAAGATTAGGGCACGGGTGAGGGTAAGGCTTCGGGTGAGGGTCAGGGTTAGGATTCGGGTTAGGGTTAGGGTTAGGGAATGGAGAGGGATTAGGGTACAGGTTAGGGTACGACAATGCTTAAGGGTTAGCGTAAGTGTGAGGGCACGATTTAGTGTTGGTGTACTGGTTAAGACAACGGCACCGATGAGGGTAAGGCCTCGGAAAGGGTCACGTTCAGGGTTTTGCTTAGGGTTAGGGTTAGGAAATGGGGAGGGATTAGGGTACAGGATAGGGTACGACAGTGCTTAAAGGTTAGCGTACGTTTGAGGGCATGAGTTAGTGTTTGTGTACTGGTTAAGATTAGGGCATTGGTTAGTGTAGGGCATCGGATGTGGGTCAGGTTTAGGGATGGGGTTAGGGTTAGGGTTAAGGAATGGGGAGGGATTAGGGTACAATTTAGGGTACGACAACGCTTAAGGTTTAGCGTACGTGTGAGGGCACGAGTTAGTGTTGGTGTCCTGGTTAAGATTAGGGCACGGGTGAGGGTAAGGCTTCGGGTGAGGGGAAGGCTTCGGGTGAGGGTCAGGGTTAGGATTCGGGTTAGGGTTAGGGTTAAGGAATGCAGATGGATTAGGGTACAGCTTAGGGTACGACAGTGCTTAAGGGTTAGCGTTCGTGTGAGGGCAAGGGTTAGTGTTATTGTCCTGGTTAAGATTAGGGCACGGGTGAGGGTAAGGCTTCAGGTGAGGGTCAGGGTTAGGATTCGGGTTAGGGTTAGGGTTAGGGAATGGGGAGGGATTAGGGTACAGTTTAGGGTACGACAACGATTAAGGGTTAGCGTACGTGTGAGGACACATGTTAGTGTTGGTGTCCTGGTTAAGATTAGGGCACGGGTGAGGGTAAGGTTTCGGGTGAGGGTCAGGGATAGAATTCGGGTTAGGGTTAGGGTTAGGGAATGGGGAGATGTTAGGGCACAGTTTAGGGTACCACAACGCTTAAGGTTTAGCGTACGTGTGAGGTCACTAGTTAGTGTTAGTGTACTGCTTACGATTAGGGCACGGGTGAGGGTAAGGCCTCGGAAGAGGGTCACGTTAAGGGTTAGGGTTAGGGTTAGGGTTAGGGAATGGGGATTGATTAGGGTACAGGTTAGGGTACGGCAATGGCTTAGGGTTGGCGTACGTTAGAGGGCATGGGTTAGTGTTGATGTACTGGTTAAAATTAGGACACGGGTGAGGGTAAAGTTTCGGGTGAGTGTCATGGTTAGGTTTCAGGTTAGGGTTAGTGTTAGGGAATGGAGAGGGATTAGAGTACAGGTTAGGGTACCGCTGCGGTTTAGTGTTAGCGTACGTGTGAGGGCACGAGTTAGTCTTGGTGTCCTGGTTAAGATTAGGGCACGGGTGAGGGTAAGGCTTCGGGTGAGGGTCAGGGTTAGGATTCGGGTTAGGGTTAGGTTTAGGGAATGGAGAGGGATTAGGGTACAGGTTAGTGTACGACAATGCTTAAGGGTTAGCGTAAGTGTGAGGGCACGAGTTAGTGTTGGTTTACTGGTTAAGACAACGGCACCGATGAGGGTAAGGCCTCGGAAAAGGGTCACGTTCAGGGTTTTGCTTAGGGTTAGGGTTAGGGAATGGGGAGGGATTAGGGTACAGGATAGGGTACGACAATGTTTAAGGGTTAGCGTACGTTTGAGGGCATGAGTTAGTGTTTGTGTACTGGTTAAGATTAGGGCATTGGTTAGGGTAGGGCATCGGAAGTGGGTCAGGTTTAGGGATGGGGTTAGGGTTAGTGTTAAGGAATGGGGAGGGATTAGGGTACAATTTAGGTTACGACAACGCTTAAGGTTTAGCGTACGTGTGAGGGCACGAGTTAGTGTTGGTGTCCTGGTTAAGATTAGGGCACGGGGGAGGGTAAGGCTTCGGGTGAGGGTCAGGGTTAGGATTCGGGTTAGGGTTAGGGTTAGGGAATGGGGAGGGATTAGTGTACAGTTTAGGGTACGACAACGATTAAGGGTTAGCGTACGTGTGAGGGCACAAGTTAGTGTTGGTGTCCTGGTTAAGATTAGGGCACGGGTGAGGGAAAGGTTTCGGGTGAGGGTCAGGGATAGAATTCGGGTTAGGGTTAGGGTTAGGGAATGGGGAGATATTAGGGCACAGTTTAGGGTATCACAATGCTTAAGGTTTAGCGTACGTGTTAGGTCACTAGTTAGTGTTAGTGTACTGCTTACGATTAGGGCACGGGTGAAGGTAAGGCCTCGGAAGAGGGTCACGTTAAGGGTTAGGGTTAGGGTTAGGGTTAGGGAATGGGGATTGATTAGGGTACAGGTTAGGGTACGGCAATGGCTTAGGGTTGGCGTACGTTAGAGGGCATGGGTTAGTGTTGAGGTACTGGTTAAAATTAGGACACGGGTGAGGGTAAAGTTTCGGGTGAGTGTCATGGTTAAGTTTCAGGTTAGGGTTAGGGTTAGGGAATGGAGAGGGATTAGGGTACAGGTTAGGGTACCGCTGCGGTTTAGTGTTAGCGTACGTGTGAGGGCACGAGTTAGTCCTGGTGTCCTGGTTAAGATTAGGGCACGGGTGAGGGTAAGGCTTCGGGTGAGGGTCAGGGTTAGGATTCGTGTTAGGGTTAGGGTTAAGGAATGCAGAGGGATTAGGGTACAGCTTAGGGTATGACAGTGCTTAAGGGTTAGCGTTCGTGTGAGGGCAAGGGTTAGTGTTAGTGTCCTGGTTAAAATTAGCGCACGGGTGCGGGTAAGGCTTCAGGTGAGGGTCAGGGTTAGGATTCGGGTTAGGGTTAGGGTTAGGGAATGGGGAGGGATTAGGGTACAGTTTAGGGTACGACAACGATTAAGGGTTAGCGTACGTGTGAGGGCACCAGTTAGTGTTGGTGTACTGGATAAGACAACGGCACCGATGAGGGTAAGGCCTTGGAAAAGGGTCACGTTCAGGGTTTCGCTTAGGGTTAGGTTTAGGAAATGGGGAGGGATTAGGGTACAGGATAGGGTACGACAATGCTTAATGGTTAGCGTACGTTTGAGGGCATGAGTTAGTGTTTGTGTACTGGTTAAGATTAGGGCATTGGTTAGGGTAGGGCATCGGAAGTGCGTCAGGTTTAGGTATGGGGTTAGGGTTAGGGTTAAGGAATGGGGAGGGATTAGGGTACAATTTAGGGTACGACAACGCTTAAGGTTTAGCGTACGTGTGAGGGCACGAGTTAGTGTTGGTGTCCTGGTTAATATTAGGGCACGGGTGAGGGTAAGGCTTCGGGTGAGGGTCAGGGTTAGGATTCGGGTTAGGGTTAGGGTTAAGGAATGCAGAGGGATTAGGGTACAGCTTAGGGTACGACAGTGCTTAAGGGTTAGCGTTCGTGTGAGGGCAAGGGTTAGTGTTAGTGTCCTGGTTAAGATTAGGGCACGGGTGAGGGTAAGGTTTCGGGTTAGGGTCAGGGATAGAATTCGGGTTAGGGTTAGGGTTAGGGAATTGGGACATATTAGGGCACAGTTTAGGGTACCACAACGCTTAAGGTTTAGCGTACGTGTGAGGTCACTAGTTAGTGTTAGTGTACTTCTTACGATTAGGGCACGGGTGAGGGTAAGGCCTCGGAAGAGGGTCACGTTAAGGGTTAGGGTTAGGGTTAGGGTTAGGGAATGGGGATTGATTAGGGTACAGGTTAGGGTACGGCAATGGCTTAGGGTTGGCGTACATTAGAGGGCATGGGTTAGTGTTGATGTACTGGTTAAAATTAGGACACGGGTGAGGGTAAAGTTTCGGGTGTGTGTCATGGTTAGGTTTCGGGTTAGAGTAAGGGTTAGGGAATGGAGAGGGATTAGGGTACAGGTTAGGGTACCGCTGCGGTTTAGTGTTAGCGTACGTTTGAGGGCACGAGTTAGTCTTGGTGTCCTGGTTAAGATTAGGGCATGGGTGAGGGTAAGGCTTCGGGTGAGGGTCAGGGTTAGGATTCGGGTTAGGGTTAGGGTTAGGGAATGGAGAGGGATTAGGGTACAGGTTAGGGTACGACAATGCTTAAGGGTTAGCGTAAGTGTGAGGGCACGAGTTAGTGTTGGTGTACTGGTTAAGACAACGGCACCGATGACGGTAAGGCCTCGGAAAAGGGTCACGTTCAGGGTTTCGCTTAGGGTTAGGGTTAGGGAATGGGGAGGGATTATGGTACAGGATAGGGTACGACAATGTTTAAGGGTTAGCGTACGTTTGAGGGCATGAGTTAGTGTTTGGGTACTGGTTAAGATTAGGGCATTGGTTAGGGTAGGGCATCGGAAGTGGGTCAGGTTTAGGGATGGGATTAGGGTTAGGGTTAAGGAATGGGGAGGGATTAGGGTACAATTTAGGGTACGACAACGCTTAAGGTTTAGCGTACGTGTGAGGGCACGAATTAGTGTTGGTGTCCTGGTTAAGATTAGGGCACGGGTGAGGGTAATGCTTCGGGTGAGGGTCAGGGTTAGGATTCGGGTTAGGGTTAGGGTTAAGGAATGCAGAGGGATTAGGGTACAGCTTAGGGTACGACAGTGCTTAAGGGTTAGCGTTCGTGTGAGGGCAAGGGTTAGTGTTAGTGTCCTGGTTAAGATTAGGGCACGGGTGAGGGTATGGCTTCAGGTGAGGGTCAGGGTTAGGATTCGGGTTAGGGTTAGGGTTAGGGAATGGGGAGGGATTAGGGTACAGGTTAGGGTACGGCAATGGCTTAGGGTTGGCGTACGTTAGAGGGCATGGGATAGTGTTGATGTACTGGTTAAAATTAGGACACGGGTGAGGGTAAAGTTTCGGGTGAGTGTCATGGTTAGGTTTCAGGTGAGAGTTAGGGTTAGGGAATGGAGAGGGATTAGGGTACAGTTTAGGGTACCGCTGCGGTTTAGTGTTAGCGTACGTTTGAGGGCACGAGTTAGTCTTGGGGTCCTGGTTAAGATTAGGGCATGGGTGAGGGTAAGGCTTCGGGTGAGGGTCAGGGTTAGGATTCGGGTTAGGGTTAGGGTTAGGGAATGGGGAGGGATTAGGGTACAGTTTAGGGTACGACAACGATTAAGGGTTAGCGTACGTGTGAGGACACAAGTTAGTGTTGGTGTCCTGGTTAAGATTAGGGCACGGGTGAGGGTAAGGTTTCGGGTGAGGGTCAGGGATAGAATTCGGGATAGGGTTAGTGTTAGGGAATGGGGAGATATTAGGGCACAGTTTAGGGTACCACAACACTTAAGGTTTAGCGTACGTGTGAGGTCACTTGTTAGTGTTAGTGTACTGCTTACGATTAGGGCACGGGTGAGGGTAAGGCCTCGGAAGAGGGTCACGTTAAGGGTTAGGGTTAGGGTTAGGGAATGGAGAGGGATTAGGGTACAGGTTAGGGTACGACAATGCTTAAGGGTTAGCGTAAGTGTGAGGGCACGAGTTAGTGTTGGTGTACTGGTTAAGACAACGGCACCGATGAGGGTAAGGCCTCGGAAAAGGGTCACGTTCAGGGTTTTGCTTAGGGTTAGGGTTAGGGAATGGGGAGGGATTAGGGTACAGGATAGGGTATGACAATGCTTAAGGGTTAGCGTAGGTTTGAGGGCATGAGTTAGTGTTTGTGTACTGGTTAAGATTAGGGCATTGGTTAGGGTAGGGCATCGGAAGTGGGTCAGGTTTAGGGATGGGTTTAGGGTTAGGGTTAAGGAATGGGGAGGGATTAGGGTACAATTTAGGGTACGACAACGCTTAAGGTTTAGCGTACGTGTGAGGGCACGAGTTAGTGTTGGTGTCCTGGTTAAGATTAGGGCACGGGTGAGGGTAAGGCTTCGGGTGAGGGGAAGGCTTCGGGTGAGGGTCAGGGTTAGGATTCGGGTTAGGGTTAGGGTTAAGGAATGCAGAGGGATTAGGGTACAGCTTAGGGTACGACAGTGCTTAAGGGTTAGCGTTCGTGTGAGGGCAAGGGTTAGTGTTAGTGTCCTGGTTAAGATTAGGGCACGGGTGAGGGTAAGGCTTCAGGTGAGGGTCAGGGGTAGGATTCGGGTTAGGGTTAGGGTTAGGGAATGGGGAGGGATTATGGTACAGTTTAGGGTACCTCAACGATTAAGGGTTAGCGTACGTGTGAGGACACAAGTTAGTGTTGGTGTCCTGGTTAAGATTAGGGCACGGGTGAGGGTAAGGTTTCGGGTGAGGGTCAGGGATAGAATTCGGGTTAGGGTTAGGGTTAGGGAATGGGGAGATATTAGGGCACAGTTTAGGGTACCACAAGGTACCACAACGCTTAAGGTTTAGCGTACGTGTGAGGTCACTAGTTAGTGTTAGTGTACTGCTTACGATTAGGGCACGGGTGAGGGTAAGGTCTCGGAAGAGGGTCACGTTAAGGGTTAGGGTTAGGGTTAGGGTTAGGGAATGGGGATTGATTAGGGTACAGGTTAGGGTACGGCAATGGCTTAGGGTTGGGATACGTTAGAGGGCATGGGTTAGTGTTGATGTACTGGTTAAAATTAGGACACGGGTGAGGGTAAAGTTTCGGGTGAGTGTCATGGTTAGGTTTCAGGTTAGAGTTAGGGTTAGGGAATGGAGAGGGATTAGGGTACAGGTTAGGTTACCGCTGCGGTTTAGTGATAGCGTACGTTTGAGGATACGAGTTAGTCTTGGTGTCCTGGTTAAGATTAGGGCATGGGTGAGGGTAAGGCTTCGGGTGAGGGTCAGGGTTAGGATTCGGGTTAGGGTTAGGGTTAGGGAATGGATAGGGATTAGGGTACAGGTTAGGGTACGACAATGCTTAAGGGTTAGCGTAAGTGTGAGGGCACGAGTTAGTGTTGGTGTACTGGTTAAGACAACGGCACCGATGACGGTAAGGCCTCGGAAAAGGGTCACGTTCAGGGTTTCGCTTAGGGTTAGGGTTAGGGAATGGGGAGGGATTATGGTACAGGATAGGGTACGACAATGTTTAAGGGTTAGCGTACGTTTGAGGGCATGAGTTAGTGTTTGGGTACTGGTTAAGATTAGCGCATTGGTTAGGGTAGGGCATCGGAAGTGGGTCAGGTTTAGGGATGGGGTTAGGGTTAGGGTTAAGGAATGGGGAGGGATTAGGGTACAATTTAGGGTACGACAACGCTTAAGGTTTAGCGTACCTGTGAGGGCACGAGTTAGTGTTGGTGTCCTGGTTAAGATTAGGGCACGGGTGAGGGTAAGGCTTCGGTGAGGGTAAGGCTTGGGGTGAGGGTCAGGGTTAGGATACGGTTTAGGGTTAGGGTTAAGGAATGCAGAGGGATTAGGGTACAGCTTAGGGTACGACAGTGCTTAAGGGTTAGCGTTCGTGTGAGGGCAAGGGTTAGTGTTAATGTCCTGGTTAAGATTAGGGCACGGGTGAGGGTAAGGCTTCAGGTGAGGGTCAGGGTTAGGATTCGGGTTAGGGTTAGGGTTAGGGAATGGGGAGGGATTAGGGTACAGTTTAGGGTACGAAAACGATTAAGGGTTAGCTTACGTGTGAGGACACAAGTTAGTGTTGGTGTCCTGGTTAAGATTAGGGCACGGATGAGGGTAAGGTTTCGGGTGAGGGTCAGGGATAGAATTCGGGTTAGGGTTAGGGTTAGGGAATTGGGAGATATTAGGGCACAGTTTAGGGTACCACAACGCTTAAGGTTTAGCGTACGTGTGAGGTCACTAATTAGAGTTAGTGTACTTCTTACGATTAGGGCACGGGTGAGGGTAAGGCCTCGGAAGAGGGTCACGTTAAGGGTTAGGGTTAGGGTTAGTGTTAGGGAATGGGGATTGATTAGGGTATAGGTTAGGGTACGGCAATGGCTTAGGGTTGGCGTACGTTAGAGGGCATGGGTTATTGTTGATGTACTGGTTAAAATTAGGACACGGGTGAGGGTAAAGTTTCGGGTGAGTGTCATGGTTAGGTTTCGGGTTAGGGTTAGGGTTAGGGAATGGAGAGGGATTAGGGTACAGGTTAGGGTACAGCTGCGGTTTAGTGTTAGCGTACGTTTGAGGGCACGAGTTAGTCTTGGTGTCCTGGTTAAGATTAGGGCACGGGTGAGGGTAAGGCTTCGGGTTAGGGTCAGGGTTAGGATTCGGGTTAGGGTTAGGGTTAGGGAATGGAGAGGGATTAGGGTACAGGTTAGGGTACGACAATGCTTAAGGGTTAGCGTAAGTTTGAGGGCACGAGTTAGTGTTGGTGTACTGGTTAAGACAACGGCACCGATGAGGGTAAGGCCTCGGAAAATGGTCACGTTCAGGGTTTCGCTTAGGGTTAGGGTTAGGGAATGGGGAGGGATTATGGTACAGGATAGGGTACAACAATGTTTAAGAGTTAGCGTAAGTTTGAGGGCATGAGTTAGTGTTTGGGTACTGGTTAAGATTAGTTCATTGGTTAGGGTAGGGCATCGGAAGTGGGTCAGGTTTAGGGATGGGGTTAGGGTTAGGGTTAAGGAATGGGGAGGGATTAGGGTACAATTTAGGGTACGACAACGCTTAAGGTTTAGCGTACGTGTGAGGGCACGAGTTAGTGTTGGTGTCCTGGTTAAGATTAGGGCACGGGTGAGGGTAAGGCTTCGGGTGAGGGTCAGGGTTAGGATTCGGGTTAGGGTTAGGATTAAGGAATGCAGAGGGATTAGGGTACAGCTTAGGGTACGACAGTGCTTAAGGGTTAGCGTTCGTGTGAGGGCAAGGGTTAGTGTTAGTGTCCTGGTTAAGATTAGGGCACGGGTGAGGGTATGGCTTCAGGTGAGGGTCAGGGTTAGGATTCGGGTTAGGGTTAGGGTTAGGGAATTGGGAGGGATTAGGGTACAGTTTAGGGTACGACAACGATTAAGGGTTAGCGTACGTGTGAGGACACAAGTTAGTGTTGGTGTCCTGGTTAAGATTAGGGCACGGGTGAGGGTAAGGTTTCGGGTGAGGGTCAGGGATAGAATTCGGGTTAGGGTTAGGGTTAGGGAATGGGGAGATATTAGGGCACAGTTTAGGGTACCACAACGCTTAAGTTTTAGCGTACGTGTGAGGTCACTATTTAGTGTTAGTGTACTGCTTACTATTAGGACACGGGTGAGGGTAAGGCCTCGGAATAGTGTCACGTTAAGGGTTAGGGTTAGGGTTAGGGTTAGGGAATGGGGATTGATTAGGGTACAGGTAAGGGTACGGCAATGGCTTAGGGTTGGCATACGTTAGAGGGCATGGGTTAGTGTTGATGTACTGGTTAAAATTAGGACACGGGTGAGGGTAAAGTTTCGGGTGAGTGTCATGGTTAGGTTTCAGGTTAGAGTTAGGGTTAGGGAATGGAGAGGGATTAGGGTACAGGTTAGGGTACCGCTGCGGTTTAGTGTTAGCGTACGTTTGAGTGCACGAGTTAGTCTTGGTGTCCTGGTTAAGATTAGGGCATGGGTGAGGGTAAGGCTTCGGGTGAGGGTCAGGGTTAGGATTCGGGTTAGGGTTAGGGTTAGGGAATGGAGAGGGATTAGGGTACAGGTTAGGGTACGACAATGATTAAGGGTTAGCGTAAGTGTGAGGGCACGAGTTAGTGTTTGTGTACTGGTTAAGACAACGGCACCGATGCGGGTAAGGCCTCGGAAAAGGGTCACGTTCAGGGTTTCGCTTAGGGTTAGGGTTAGGGAATGGGGAGGGATTATGGTACAGTATAGGGTACCACAATGTTTAAGGGTTAGCGTACGTTTGAGGGCATGAGTTAGTGTTTGGGTACTGGTTAAGATTAGGGCATTGGTTAGGGTAGGGCATCGGAAGTGGGTCAGGTTTAGGGATGGGGTTAGGGTTAGGGTTAAGGAATGGGGAGGGATTAGGGTACAATTTAGGGTACGACAACGCTTAAGGTTTAGCGTACGTGTGAGGGCACGAGTTAGTGTTGGTGTCCTGGTTAAGATTAGGGCACGGGTGAGGGTAAGGCTTCGGGTGAGGGTCAGGGTTAGGATTCGGGTTAGGGTTATGGTTAAGGAATGCAGAGGGATTAGGGTACAGCTTAGGGTACGACAGTGCTTAAGTGTTAGCGTAAGTGTGAGGGCACGAGTTAGTGTTAGTGTACTGCTTAAGACAACGGCACCGATGAGGGTAAGGCCTCGGAAAAGGGTCACGTTCAGGGTTTCACTTAGGGTTAGGGTTAGGGAATGGGGAGGGATTAGGTTACAGGATAGGGTACGACAATGCTTAAGGGTTAGCGTACGTTTGAGGGCATGAGTTAGTGTTTGTGTACTGGTTAAGATTAGGGCATTGGTTAGGGTAGGGCATCGGAAGTGGGTCAGGTTTAGGGATGGGGTTAGGGTTAGGGTTAAGGAATGGGGAGGGATTAGGGTACAATTTAGGGTACGACAACGCCTAAGGTTTAGCGTACGTGTGAGAGCACGAGTTAGTGTTGGTGTCCTGGTTCAGATTAGGGCACGGGTGAGGTTAAGGCTTCGGGTGAGGGTCAGGGTTAGGATTCGGGTTAGGGTTAGGGTTAAGGAATGCAGAGGGATTAGGGTACAGCTTAGGGTACGACAGTGCTTAAGGGTTAGCGTTCGTGTGAGGGCAAGGGTTAGTGTTAGTGTCCTGGTTAAGATTAGGACACGGGTGAGGGTAAGGATTCGGGTGAGGGTCAGGGATAGAATTCGGGTTAGGGTTAGGGTTAGGGAATGGGGAGATATTAGGGCACAGTTTAGGGTACCACAACGCTTAAGGTTTAGCGTACGTGTGAGGTCACTAGTTAGTGTTAGTGTACTGCTTACGATTAGGGCACGGGTGAGGGTAAGGTCTCGGAAGAGGGTCACGTTAAGGGTTAGGGTTAGGGTTAGGGTTAGGGAATGGGGATTGATTAGGGTACAGTTTAGGGTACGGCATTGGCTTAGGGTTGGGATACGTTAGAGGGCATGGGTTAGTGTTGATGTACTGGTTAAAATTAGGACACGGGTGAGGGTAAAGTTTCGGGTGAGTGTCATGGTTAGGTTTCAGGTTAGAGTTAGGGTTAGGGAATGGAGAGGGATTAGGGTACAGGTTAGGGTACCGCTGCGGTTTAGTGTTAGCGTACGTTTGAGGGCACGAGTTAGTCTTGGTGTCCTGGTTAAGATTAGGGCATGGTTGAGGGTAAGGCTTCGGGTGAGGGTCAGGGTTAGAATTCGGGTTAGGGTTAGTGTTAGGGAATGGATAGGGATTAGGGTACAGGTTAGGGTACGACAATGCTTAAGGGTTAGCGTAAGTGTGAGGGCACGAGTTAGTGTTGGTGTACTGGTTAAGACAACGGCACCGATGACAGTAAGGCCTCGGAAAAAGGTCACGTTCAGGGTTTCGCTTAGGGTTAGGGTTAGGGAATGGGGAGGGATTATGGTACAGGATAGGGTACGACAATGTTTAAGGGTTAGCGTACGTTTGAGGGGATGAGTTAGTGTTTGGGTACTGGTTAAGATTAGGGCATTGGTTAGGGTAGGGCATCGGAAGTGGTTAAGGTTTAGGGATGGGGTTAGGGTTAGGGTTAAGGAATGGGGAGGGATTAGGGTACAATTTAGGGTACGACAACGCTTAAGGTTTAGCGTACCTGTGAGGGCACGAGTTAGTGTTGGTGTCCTGGTTAAGATTAGGGCACGGGTGAGGGTAAGCCTTCGGGTGAGGGTAAGGCTTGGGGTGAGGGTCAGGGTTAGGATACGGTTTAGGGTTAGGGTTAAGGAATGCAGAGGGATTAGGGTACAGCTTAGGGTACGACAGTGTTTAAGGGTTAGCGTTAGTGTGAGGGCAAGGGTTAGTGTTAATGTCCTGGTTAAGATTAGGGCACGGGTGAGGGTAAGGCTTCAGGTGAGGGTCAGGGTTAGGATTCGGGTTAGGGTTAGGGTTAGGGAATGGGGAGGGATTAGGGTACAGTTTAGGGTACGACAACGATTAAGGGTTAGCTTACGTGTGAGGACACAAGTTAGTGTTGGTGTCCTGGTTAAGATTAGGGCACGGATGAGGGTAAGGTTTCGGGTGAGGGTCAGGGATAGAATTCGGGTTAGGGTTAGGGTTAGGGAATGGGGAGATATTAGGGCACAGTTTAGGGTACCACAACGCTTAAGGTTTAGCGTACGTGTGAGGTCACTAGTTAGTGTTAGTGTACTTCTTACGATTAGGGCACGGGTGAGGGTAAGGCCTCGGAAGAGGGTCACGTTAAGGGTTAGGGTTAGGGTTAGTGTTAGGGAATGGGGATTGATTAGGGTACAGGTTAGGGTACGGCAATGGCTTAGGGTTGGCGTACGTTAGAGGGCATGGGTTAGTGTTGATGTACTGGTTAAAATTAGGACACGGGTGAGGGTAACGTTTCGGGTGAGTGTCATGGTTAGGTTTCGGGTTAGGGTTAGGGTTAGGGAATGGAGAGGGATTAGGGTACAGGTTAGGGTACAGCTGCGGTTTAGTGTTAGCGTACGTTTGAGGGCACGAGTTAGTCTTGGTGTCCTGGTTAAGATTAGGGCACGGGTGAGGGTAAGGCTTCGGGTTAGGGTCAGGGTTAAGATTCGGGTTAGGGTTAGGGTTAGGGAATAGAGAGGGATTAGGGTACAGGTTAGGGTACGACAATGCTTAAGGGTTAGCGTAAGTTTGAGGGCACGAGTTAGTGTTGGTGTACTGGTTAAGACAACGGCACCGATGAGGGTAAGGCCTCGGAAAATGGTCACGTTCAGGGTTTCGCTTAGGGTTAGGGTTAGGGAATGGGGAGGGATTATGGTACAGGATAGGGTACAACAATGTTTAAGAGTTAGCGTAAGTTTGAGGGCATGAGTTAGTGTTTGGGTACTGGTTAAGATTAGTTCATTGGTTAGGGTAGGACATCGGAAGTGGGTCAGGTTTAGGGATGGGGTTAGGGTTAGGGTTAAGGAATGGGGAGGGATTAGGGTACAATTTAGGGTACGACAACGCTTAAGGTTTAGCGTACGTGTGAGGGCACGAGTTAGTGTTGGTGTCCTGGTTAAGATTAGGGCACGGGTGAGGGTAAGGCTTCGGGTGAGGGTCAGGGTTAGGATTCGGGTTAGGGTTAGGATTAAGGAATGCAGAGGGATTAGGGTACAGCTTAGGGTACGACAGTGCTTAAGGGTTAGCGTTCGTGTGAGGGCAAGGGTTAGTGTTAGTGTCCTGGTTAAGATTAGGGCACGGGTGAGGGTAAGGATTCGGGTGAGGGTCAGGGATAGAATTCGGGTTAGGGTTAGGGTTAGGGAATGGGGAGATATTAGGGCACAGTTTAGGGTACCACAACGCTTAAGTTTTAGCGTACATGTGAGGTCACTATTTAATGTTAGTGTACTGCTTACGATTAGGGCACGGGTGAGGGTAAGGCCTCGGAATAGTGTCACGTTAAGGGTTAGGTTTAGGGTTAGGGTTAGGGAATGGGGATTGATTAGGGTACAGGTTAGGGTGCGGCAATGGCTTAGGGTTGGCGTACGTTAGAGGGCATGGGTTAGTGTTGATGTACTGGTTAAAATTAGGACACGGGTGAGGGTAAAGTCTCGGGTGAGTGTCATGGTTAGGTTTCAGGTTAGAGTTAGGGTTAGGGAATGGAGAGGGATTAGGGTACAGGTTAGGGTACCACTGCGGTTTAGTGTTAGCGTACGTTTGAGGGCACGAGTTAGTCTTGGTGTCCTGGTTAAGATTAGGGCATGGGTGAGGGTAAGGCTTCGGGTGAGGGTCAGGGTTAGGATTCGTGTTAGGGTTAGGGTTAGGGAATGGAGAGGGATTAGGGTACAGGTTAGGGTACGACAATGATTAAGGGTTAGCGTAAGTGTGAGGGCACGAGTTAGTGTTTGTGTACTGGTTAAGACAACGGCACCGATGAGGGTAAGGCCTCGGAAAAGGGTCACGTTCAGGGTTTCGCTTAGGGTTAGGGTTAGGGAATGGGGAGGGATTATGGTACAGTATAGGGTACGACAATGTTTAAGGGTTAGCGTACGTTTGAGGGCATGAGTTAGTGTTTGGGTACTGGTTAAGATTAGGGCATTGGTTAGGGTAGGGCATCGGAAGTGGGTCAGGTTTAGGGATGGGGTTAGGGTTAGGGTTAAGGAATGGGGAGGGATTAGGTTACAATTTAGGGTACGACAACGCTTAAGGTTTAGCGTACGTGTGAGGGCACGAGTTAGTGTTGGTGTCCTGGTTAAGATTAGGGCACGGGTGAGGGTAAGGCTTCGGGTGAGGGTCAGGGTTAGGATTCGGGTTAGGGTTATGGTTAAGGAATGCAGAGGGATTAGGGTACAGCTTAGGGTACGACAGTGCTTAAGGGTTAGCGTAAGTGTGAGGGCACGAGTTAGTGTTGGTGTACTGGTTAAGACAACGGCACCGATGAGGGTAAGGCCTCGGAAAAGGGTCACGTTCAGGGTTTCACTTAGGGTTAGGGTTAGGGAATGGGGAGGGATTAGGTTACAGGATAGGGTACGACAACGATTAAGGGTTAGCGTACGTGTGAGGACACAAGTTAGTGTTGGTGTCCTGGTTCAGATTAGGGCACGGGTGAGGGTAAGGTTTCGGGTGAGGGTCAGGGATAGAATTCGGGTTAGGGTTAGGGTTAGGGAATGGGGAGATATTAGGGCACAGTTTAGGGTACCACAACGCTTAAGGTTTAGCGTACGTGTGAGGTCACTATTTAGTGTTAGTGTACTGCTTACGATTAGGGCACGGGTGAGGGTAAGGCCTCGGAAGAGTGTCACGTTAAGGGTTAGGGTTAGGGTTAGGGTTAGGGAATGGGGATTGATTAGGGTACAGGTTAGGGTACGGCAATGGCTTAGGGTTGGCGTACGTTAGAGGGCATGGGTTAGTGTTGATGTACTGGTTAAAATTAGGACACGGGTGAGGGTAAAGTTTCGGGTGAGTGTCATAGTTAGGTTTCAGGTTAGAGTTAGGGTTAGCGAATGGAGAGGGATTAGGGTACAGGTTAGGGTACCGCTGCGGTTTAGTGTTAGCGTACGTTTGAGGGCACGAGTTAGTGTTGGTGTCCTGGTTAAGATTAGGGCATGGGTGAGGGTAAGGCTTCGGGTGAGGGTCAGGGTTAGGATTCGGGTTAGGGTTAGGGTTAGGGAATTGGGAGATATTAGGGCACAGTTTAGGGTACCACAACGCTTAAGGTTTAGCGTACGTGTGAGGTCACTAGTTAGTGTTAGTGTACTTCTTACGATTAGGGCACGGGTGAGGGTAAGGCCTCGGAAGAGGGTCACGTTAAGGGTTAGGGTTAGGGTTAGTGTTAGGGAATGGGGATTGATTAGGGTACAGGTTAGGGTACGGCAATGGCTTAGGGTTGGCGTACGTTAGAGGGCATGGGTTAGTGTTGATGTACTGGTTAAAATTAGGACACGGGTGAGGGTAAAGTTTCGGGTGAGTGTCATGGTTAGGTTTCGGGTTAGGGTTAGGGTTAGGGAATGGAGAGGGATTAGGGTACAGGTTAGGGTACCGCTGCGGTTTAGTGTTAGCGTACGTTTGAGGGCACGAGTTAGTCTTGGTGTCCTGGTTAAGATTAGGGCACGGGTGAGGGTAAGGCTTCGGGTTAGGGTCAGGGTTAGGATTCGGGTTAGGGTTAGGGTTAGGGAATGGAGAGGGATTAGGGTACAGGTTAGGGTACGACAATGCTTAAGGGTTAGCGTAAGTTTGAGGTCACGAGTTAGTGTTGGTGTACTGGTTAAGACAACGGCACCGATGAGGGTAAGGCCTCGGAAAATGGTCACGTTCAGGGTTTCGCTTAGGGTTAGGGTTAGGGAATGGGGAGGGATTATGGTACAGGATAGGGTACAACAATGTTTAAGAGTTAGCGTAAGTTTGAGGGCATGAGTTAGTGTTTGGGTACTGTTTAAGATTAGTTCATTGGTTAGGGTAGGGCATCGGAAGTGGGTCAGGTTTAGGGATGGGGTTAGGGTTAGGGTTAAGGAATGGGGAGGGATTAGGGTACAATTTAGGGTACGACAACGCTTAAGGTTTAGCGTACGTGTGAGGGCACGAGTTAGTGTTGGTGTCCTGGTTAAGATTAGGGCACGGGTGAGGGTAAGGCTTCGGGTGAGGGTCAGGGTTAGGATTCGGGTTAGGGTTAGGATTAAGGAATGCAGAGGGATTAGGGTACAGCTTAGGGTACGACAGTGCTTAAGGGTTAGCGTTCGTGTGAGGGCAAGGGTTAGTGTTAGTGTCCTGGTTAAGATTAGGGCACGGGTGAGGGTATGGCTTCAGGTGAGGGTCAGGGTTAGGATTCGGGTTAGGGTTAGGGTTAGGGAATGGGGAGGGATTAGGGTACAGTTTAGGGTACGACAACGATTAAGGGTTAGCGTACGTGTGAGGACACAAGTTAGTGTTGGTGTCCTGGTTAAGATTAGGGCACGGGTGAGGGTAAGACCTCGGAAGAGGGTCACGTTAAGGGTTAGGGTTAGGGTTAGGGTTAGGGAATGGGGATTGATTAGGGTACAGGTTAGGGTACGGCAATGGCTTAGGGTTGGCGTACGTTAGAGGGCATGGGTTACTGTTGATGAACTGGTTAAAATTAGGATACGGATGAGGGTAAAGTTTCTGGTGAGTGTCAGGGTTAGGATTCGGGTTAGGGTTAGGGTTAGGGAATGGGGAGGGATTAGGGTACAGTTTAGGGTACGACAACGATTAAGGGTTAGCGTACGTGTGAGGGCACGAGTTAGTGTTGGTGTCCTGGTTAAGATTAGGGCACGGGTGAGGGTAAGGTTTCGGGTGAAGGTCAGGGATAGAATTCGGGTTAGGGTTAGGGTTAGTTAATGGGGAGATATTAGGGCACAGTTTAGGGTACCACAACGCTTAAGGTTTAGCGTACGTGTGAGGTCACTAGTTAGTGTTAGTGTACTGCTTACGATTAGGGCACGGGTGAGGGTAAGGCCTCGGAAGAGGGTCACGTTAAGGGTTAGGGTTAGGGTTAGGGTTAGGGAATGGGGATTGATTAGGGTACAGGTTAGGGTACGGCAATGGCTTAGGGTTGGCGTACGTTAGAGGGCATGGGTTAGTGTTGATGTACTGGTTAAAATTAGGACACGGGTGAGGGTAAAGTTTCGGGTGAGTGTCATGGTTAGGTTTCAGGTTAGGGTTAGGGTTAGGGAATGGAGAGGGATTAGGGTACAGGTTAGGGTACCGCTGCGGTTTAGTGTTAGCGTACGTTTGAGGGCACGAGTTAGTCTTGGTGTCCTGGTTAAGATTAGGGCACGGGTGAGGGTAAGGCTTCGGGTGAGGGTCAGGGTTAGGATTCGGGTTAGGGTTAGGGTTAGGGAATGGAGAGGGTTTAGGGTACAGGTTAGTGTACGACAATGCTTAAGGGTTAGCGTAAGTGTGAGGGCACGAGTTAGTGTTGGTGTACTGGTTAAGACAACGGCAACGATGAGGGTAAAGTCTCGGAAAAGGGTCACGTTCAGGGTTTCGCTTAGGGTTAGGGTTAGGGAATGGGGAGGGATTAGGGTACAGCATAGGGTAGGACAATGCTTAAGGGTTAGCGTACGTTTGAGGGCAAGAGTTAGTGTTTGTGTACTGGTTAAGATTAGGGCATTGGTTAGGGTAGGGCATCGGAAGTGGGTCAGATTTAGGGATGGGGTTAGGGTAAGGGTTAAGGAATGGGGAGGGATTAGGGTACAATTTAGGGTATGACAACGCTTAAGGTTTAGCGTACGTGTGAGGGCACGAGTTAGTGTTGGTGTCCTGGTTAAGATTAGGGCACGGGTGAGGGTAAGGCTTCGGGTGAGGGTCAGGGTTAGGATTCGGTTTAGGTTTAGGGTTAAGGAATGCAGAGGGATTAGGGTACAGCTTAGGGAACGACAGTGCTTAAGGGTTAGCGTTCGTGTGAGGGCAAGGGTTAGTGTTAGTGTCCTGCTTAAGATTAGGGCACGGGTGAGGGTAAGGCTTCAGGTGAGGGTCAGGGTTAGGATTCGGGTTAGGGTTAGGGTTAGGGAATGGGGAGGGATTAGTGTACAGTTTACGGTACGACAACGATTAAGGGTTAACGTACGTGTGAGGACACAAGTTAGTGTTGGTGTCCTGGTTAAGATTAGGGCACGGGTTAGGGTAAGGTTTCGGGTGAGGGTCAGGGATAGAATTCGGGTTAGGGTTAGGGTTAGGGAATGGGGAGATATTAGGGCACAGTTTAGGGTACCACAACGCTTAAGGTTTAGCGTACGTGTGAGGTCACTAGTTAGTGTTAGTGTACTGCTTACGATTAGGGCACGGGTGAGGGTAAGGCCTCGAAAGAGGGTCACGTTAAGGGTTAGGGTTAGGGTTAGGGAATGGGGATTGATTAGGGTACAGGTTAGGGTACGGAAATGGCTTAGGGTTGGCGTACGTTAGAGGGTATGGGTTAGTGTTGATGTACTGGTTAAAATAAGGACATGGGTGAGGGTAAAGTTTCGGGTGAGTGTCATGGTTAGGTTTCAGGTTAGGGTTAGGGTTAGGGAATGGAGAGGGATTAGGGTACAGGTTAGGGTAACGCTGCGGTTTAGTGTTAGCGTAGGTTTTTGGGCACGAGCTAGTCTTGGTGTCCTGGTTAAGATTAGGGCATGGGTGAGGGTAAGGCTTCGGGTGAGGGTCAGGGTTAG
This sequence comes from Inia geoffrensis, assembly GCA_036417435.1. Lineage (NCBI taxonomy): Eukaryota > Metazoa > Chordata > Mammalia > Artiodactyla > Iniidae > Inia > Inia geoffrensis. Next base: position 1,006,505 of record CM070918.1, read on the forward strand.
GATTCGGGTTAGGGTTGGGGTTAGGGAATGGAGAGGGATTAAGGTACAGGTTAGGGTACGACAATGCTTAAGGGTTAGCTTAAGTGTGAGGGCACGAGTTAGTGTTGGTGTACTGGTTAAGACAACGGCACCGATAAGGGTAAGGCCTCGGAAAAGGGTCACGTTCAGGGTTTTGCTTAGGGTTAGAGTTAGGGAATGGGGAGGGATTAGGGTACAGGATAGGGTACGACAATGCTTAAGGGTTAGCGTACGTTTGAGGGCATGAGTTAGTGTTTGGGTACTGGTTAAGATTAGGGCATTGGTTAGGGTAGGGTATCGGAAGTGGGTCAGGTTTAGGGATGGGGTTAGGGTTAGGGTTAAGGAATTGGGAGGGATTAGGGTGCAATTTTGGGTACGACAACGCTTAAGGTTTATCGTACGTGTGAGGGCACGAATTAGTGTTGGTGTCCTGGTTAAGATTAGGGCACGGGTTAGGCTAAGGCTTCAGGTGAGGGTCAGGGTTAGGATTCGGTTTAGGGTTATGGTTAGGGAATGTGGAGGGATTAGGGTACAGTTTAGTGTACGACAACAATTAAGGGTTAGCGTACGTGTGAGGGCACAAGTTAGTGTTGGTGTCCTGGATAAGATTAGGGCACGGGTGAGGGTAAGGTTTCGGGTGAGGGTCAGGGATAGAATTCGGGTTAGGGTTAGGGTTAGGGAATGGGGAGATATTAGGGCACAGTTTAGGGTACCACAACGCTTAAGGTTTAGCGTACGTGTGAGGTCACTAGTTAGTGTTAGTGTACTGCTTACGATTAGGGCACGGGTGAGGGTAAGGCCTCGGAAGAGGCTCACGTTAAGGGTTAGGGTTAGGGTTAGGGTTAGGGAATGGGGATTGATTAGGGTACAGGTTAGGGTACGGCAATGGCTTAGGGTTGGCGTACGTTAGAAGGCATGGGTTAGTGTTGATGTACTGGTTAAAATTAGGACACGGATGAGGGTAAAGTTTCGGGTGAGTGTCATGGTTAGGTTTCAGGTTAGGGTTAGTGTTAGGGAATGGAGAGGGATTAGGGTACAGGTTAGGGTACCGCTGCGGTTTAGTGTTAGCGTACGTTTGAGGGCACGAGTTAGTATTGGTGTCCTGGATAAGATTAGGGCACGGGTGAGGGTAAGGCTTCAGGGGACGGTCAGGGTTAGGATTCGGGTTAGGGTTAGGGTTAGGGAATGGAGAGTGATTAGGTTACAGGTTAGGGTACGACAATGCTTAAGGGTTAGCGTAAGTGTGAGGGCACGAGTTAGTGTTGGTGTACTGGTTAAGAGAACGGCACCGATGAGGGTAAGGCCTCGGAAAAGGGTCACGTTCAGGGTTTCGCTTAGGTTTAGGGTTAGGGAATGGGTAGGGATTAGGCTACAGGATAGGGTACGACAATGCTTAAGGGTTAGCGTACGTTTGAGGGCATGAGTTAGTGTTTGTGTACTCGTTAAGATTAGGGAATTGGTTAGGGTAGGGCATCGGAAGTGGGTCAGGTTTAGGGATGGGGTTAGGGTTAGGGTTAAGGAATGGGGAGGGATTAGGGTACAATTTAGGGTACGACAACGCTTAAGGTTTAGCGTACGTGTGAGGGTACGAGTTAGTGTTGGTGTCTTGGTTAAGATTAGGGCACGGGTGAGGGTAAGGCTTCGGGTGAGGGTTAGGCTTCGGGTGAGGGTCAGGGTTAGGATTCGGGTTAAGGTTAGGGTTAAGGAATGCAGAGGGCTTAGGGTACAGCTTAGGGTACGACAGTGCTTAAGGGTTAGCGTTCGTGGGAGGGGAAGGGTTAGTGTTAGTGTCCTGATTAAGATTAGGGCACGGGTGAGGGTAAGACCTCGGAAGAGGGTCACGTTAAGGGTTAGGGTTAGGGTTAGGGTTAGGGAATGGGGATTGATTAGGGTACAGGTTAGGGTACGGCAATGGCTTAGGGTTGGCGTACGTTAGAGGGCATGGGTTAGTGTTGATGTACTGGTTAAAATTAGGACACGGGTGAGGGTAAAGTTTCGGGTGAGTGTCATGGTTAGGTTTCAGGTTAGAGTTAGGGTTAGGGAATGGAGAGGGATTAGGGTACAGGTTAGGTTACCGCTGCGGTTTAGTGTTAGCGTACGTTTGAGGGCACGAGTTAGTCTTGGTGTCCTGGTTAAGATTAGGGTTAGGGTTAGGGTTAGGGTTAGGGTTAGGGTTAGGGTTAGGGTTAGGGTTAGGGTTAGGGTTAAGGAATGCAGAGGGATTAGGGTACAGCTTAGGGTACGACAGTGCTTAAGGGTTAGCGTTCGTGTGAGGGCAAGGGTTAGTGTTACTGTCCTGGTTAAGATTAGGGCACGGGTGAGGGTAAGGCTTCAGGTGAGGGTCAGGGTTAGGATTCGGGTTAGGGTTAGGGTTAGGGAATGGGGAGGGATTAGTGTACAGTTTACGGTACGACAACGATTAAGGGTTAACGTACGTGTGAGGACACAATTTAGTGTTGGTGTCCTGGTTAAGATTAGGGCACGGGTTAGGGTAAGGTTTCGGGTGAGGGTCAGGGATAGAATTCGGGTTAGGGTTAGGGTTAGGGAATGGGGAGATATTAGGGCACAGTTTAGGGTACCACAACGCTTAAGGTTTTGCGTACGTGTGAGGTCACTAGTTAGTGTTAGTGTACTGCTTATGATTAGGGCACGGGTGAGGGTAAGGCCTCGAAAGAGGGTCACGTTAAGGGTTAGGGTTAGGGTTAGGGAATGGGGATTGATTAGGGTACAGGTTAGGGTACGGAAATGGCTTAGGGTTGGCGTACGTTAGAGGGTATGGGTTAGTGTTGATGTACTGGTTAAAATAAGGACATGGGTGAGGGTAAAGTTTCGGGTGAGTGTCATGGTTAGGTTTCAGGTTAGGGTTAGGGTTAGGGAATGGAGAGGGATTAGGGTACAGGTTAGGGTACCGCTGCGGTTTAGTGTTAGCGTAGGTTTTTGGGCACGAGCTAGTCTTGGTGTCCTGGTTAAGATTAGGGCATGGGTGAGGGTAAGGCTTCGGGTGAGGGTCAGGGTTAGGATTCGGGTTAGGGTTGGGGTTAGGGAATGGAGAGGTATTAAGGTACAGGTTAGGGTACGACAATGCTTAAGGGTTAGCTTAAGTGTGAGGGCACGAGTTAGTGTTGGTGTACTGGTTAAGACAACGGCACCGATAAGGGTAAGGCCTCGGAAAAGGGTCACGTTCAGGGTTTTGCTTAGAGTTAGAGTTAGGGAATGGGGAGGGATTAGGGTACAGGATAGGGTACGACAATGCTTAAGGGTTAGCGTACGTTTGAGGGCATGAGTTAGTGTTTGTGTACTGGTTAAGATTAGGGCATTGGTTAGGGTAGGGCATCGGAAGTGGGTCAGGTTTAGGGATGGGGTTAGGGTTAGGGTTAAGGAATTGGGAGGGATTAGGGTGCAATTTTGGGTACGACAACGCTTAAGGTTTATCGTACGTGTGAGGGCACGAATTAGTGTTGGTGTCCTGGTTAAGATTAGGGCACGGGTGAGGCTAAGGCTTCAGGTGAGGGTCAGGGTTAGGATTCGGTTTAGGGTTAGGGTTAGGGAATGGGGAGGGATTAGGGTACAGTTTAGTGTACGACAACAATTAAGGGTTAGCGTACGTGTGAGGGCACAAGTTAGTGTTGGTGTCCTGGATAAGATTAGGGCACGGGTGAGGGTAAGGTTTCGGGTGAGGGTCAGGGATAGAATTCGGGTTAGGGTTAGGGTTAGGGAATGGGGAGATATTAGGGCACAGTTTAGGGTACCACAACGCTTAAGGTTTAGCGTACGTGTGAGGTCACAGGTTAGTGTTAGTGTACTGCTTACGATTAGGGCACGGGTGAGGGTAAGGCCTCGGAAGAGGCTCACGTTAAGGGTTAGGGTTAGGGTTAGGGTTAGGGAATGGGGATTGATTAGGGTAGAGGTTAGGGTACGGCAATGGCTTAGGGTTGGCGTACGTTAGAGGGCATGGGTTAGTGTTGATGTAGTGGTTAAAATTACGACACGGGTGAGGGTAAAGTTTCGGGTGAGTGTCATGGTTAGGTTTCAGGTTAGGGTTAGTGTTAGGGAATGGAGAGGGATTAGGGTACAGGTTAGGGTACCGCTGCGGTTTAGTGTTAGCGTACGTTTGAGGGCACGAGTTAGTATTGGTGTCCTGGATAAGATTAGGGCACGGGTGAGGGTAAGGCTTCAGGGGAGGGTCAGGGTTAGGATTCGGGTTAGGGTTAGGGTTAGGGAATGGAGAGGGATTAGGTTACAGGTTAGGGTACGACAATGCTTAAGGGTTAGCGTAAGTGTGAGGGCACGAGTTAGTGTTGGTGTACTGGTTAAGAGAACGGCACCGATGAGGGTAAGGCCTCGGAAAAGGGTCACGTTCAGGGTTTCGCTTAGGTTTAGGGTTAGGGAATGGGTAGGGATTAGGCTACAGGATAGGGTACGACAATGCTTAAGGGTTAGAGTACGTTTGAGGGCATGAGTTAGTGTTTGGTTACTCGTTAAGATTAGGGAATTGGTTAGGGTAGGGCATCGGAAGTGGGTCAGGTTTAGGGATGGGGTTAGGGTTAGGGTTAAGGAATGGGGAGGGATTAGGGTACAATTTAGGGTACGACAACGCTTAAGGTTTAGCGTACGTGTGAGGGTACGAGTTAGTGTTGGTGTCCTGGTTAAGATTAGGGCACGGGTGAGGGTAAGGCTTCGGGTGAGGGTAAGGCTTCGGGTGAGGGTCAGGGTTAGGATTCGGGTTAGGGTTAGGGTTAAGGAATGCAGAGGGCTTAGGGTACAGCTTAGGGTACGACAGTGCTTAAGGGTTAGCGTTCGTGGGAGGGGAAGGGTTAGTGTTAGTGTCCTGGTTAAGATTAGGGCACGGGTGAGGGTAAGACCTCGGAAGAGGGTCACGTTAATGGTTAGGGTTAGGGTTAGGGTTAGGGAATGGGGATTGATTAGGGTACAGGTTAGGGTACGGCAATGGCTTAGGGTTGGCGTACGTTAGAGGGCATGGGTTAGTGTTGATGTACTGGTTAAAATTAGGACACGGGTGAGGGTAAAGTTTCGGGTGAGTGTCATGGTTAGGTTTCAGGTTAGAGTTAGGGTTAGGGAATGGAGAGGGATTAGGGTACAGGTTAGGGTACCGCTGCGGTTTAGTGTTAGCGTACGTGTGAGGGCATGAGTTAGTCTTGGTGTCCTGGTTAAGATTAGGGCACGGGTGAGGGTAAGGCTTCGGGTGAGGGTCAGGGTTAGGATTCGGGTTAGGGTTAGGGTTAAGGAATGCAGAGGGATTAGGGTACAGCTTAGGGTTCGACAGTGCTTAAGGGATAGCGTTCGTGTGAGGGCAAGGGTTAGTGTTAGTGTCCTCATTAAGATTAGGGCACGGGTGAGGGTAAGGCTTCAGGTGAGGGTCAGGGTTAAGATTAGGGTTAGGGTTAGGGTTAGGGAATGGGGAGGGATTAGGGTACAGTTTAGGGTACGACAACGATTAAGGGTTAGCGTACGTGTGAGGGCACAAGTTAGTGTTGGTGTCCTGGTTAAGATTAGGGCACGGGTGAGGGAAAGGTTTCGGGTGAGGGTCAGGGATAGAATTCGGGTTAGGGTTAGGGTTAGGGAATGGGGAGATATTAGGGCACAGTTTAGGGTACCACAACGCTTAAGGTTTAGCGTACGTGTGAGGTCACTAGTTAGTGTTAGTGTACTGCTTACGATTAGGGCACGGGTGAGGGTAAGGCCTCGGAAGAGGGTCACGTTAAGGGTTAGGGTTAGGGTTAGAGTTAGGGAATGGGGATTGATTAGGGTACAGGTTAGGGTACGGCAATGGCTTAGGGTTGGCGTACGTTAGAGGGCATGGGTTAGTGTTGATGTACTGGTTAAAATTAGGACACGGGTGAGGGTAAAGTTTCGGGTGAGTGTCATGGTTAGGTTTCCGGTTAGGGTTAGGGTTAAGGAATGCAGAGGGATTAGGGTACAGCTTAGGGTACGACAGTGCTTAAGGGTTAGCGTTCGTGTGAGGGCAAGGGTTAGTGTTAGTGTCCTGGTTAAGATTAGGGCACGGGTGAGGGTAAGGCTTCAGGTGAGGGTCAGGGTTACGATTCGGGTTAGGGTTAGGGTTAGGGAATGGGGAGGGATTAGGGTACAGTTTAGGGTACGACAACGATTAAGGGTTAGCGTACGTGTGAGGGCACAAGTTAGTGTTGGTGTCCTGGTTAAGATTAGGGCACGGGTGAGGGAAAGGTTTCGGGTGAGGGTCAGGGATAGAATTCGGGTTAGGGTTAGGGTTAGGGAATGGGGAGATATTAGGGCACAGTTTAGGGTATCACAACGCTTAAGGTTTAGCGTACATGTTAGGTCACTAATTAGTGTTAGTGTACTGCTTACGATTAGGGCACGGGTGAGGGTAAGGCCTCGGAAGAGGGTCACGTTAAGGGTTAGGGTTAGTGTTAGGGTTAGCGAATGGGGATTGATTAGGGTATAGGTTAGGGTATGGCAATGGCTTAGGGTTGGCGTACGTTGGAGGGCATGGGTTAGTGTTGATGTACTGGTTAAAATTAGGACACGGGTGAGGGTAAAGTTTCGGGTGAGTGTCATGGTTAGGTTTCAGGTTAGGGTTAGGGTTAGGGAATGGAGAGGGATTAGGGTACAGGTTAGGGTACCGCTGCGGTTTAGTGTTAGCGTACGTGTGAGGGCAGGAGATAGTCTTGGTGTCCTGGTTAAGATTAGGGCACGGGTGAGGGTAAGGCTTCGGGTGAGGGTCAGGGTTAGGATTCGGTTTAGGGTTAGGGTTAAGGCATGGAGAGGGATTAGGGTACAGGTTAGGGTACGACAATGCTTAAGGGTTAGCGTAAGTGTGAGGGCACGAGTTAGTGTTGGTGTACTGGTTAAGACAACGGCACCGATGAGGGTAAGGCCTCTGAAAAGGGTCACGTTCAGGGTTTCGCTTAGGGTTAGGGTTAGGGAATGGGGAGGGATTAGGGTACAGGATAGGGTACGACAATGCTTAAGGGTTAGCGTACGTTTGAGGGCATGAGTTAGTGTTTGTGTACTGGTTAAGATTAGGGCATGGGTTAGGGTAGCGCCTCGGAAGAGGGTCAGGTTTAGGGATCGGGTTAGGGTTAGGGTTAGGAAATGGGGAGGGATTAGGGTACAATTTAGGGTACGACAACGCTTAAGATTTAGCGTACGTGTGAGTGCACGAGTTAGTGTTGGTGTCCTGGTTAAGTTTAGGGCACGGGTGAGGGTAAGGCTTCGGGTGAGAGTCAGGGTTAGGATTCGGTTTAGGGTTAGGGTTAAGGAATTCAGAGGGATTAGGGTACAGCTTAGGGAACGACAGTGCTTAAGGGTTAGCGTTCGTGTGAGGGCAAGGGTTAGTGTTAGTGTCCTGGTTAAGATTAGGGCATGGGTGAGGGTAAGGCTTCAGGTGAGGGTCAGGGTTAGGATTCGGGTTAGGGTTAGGGTTAGGGAATGGGGAGGGATTAGGGTACAATTTAGGGTACGACAACGCTTAAGGTTTAGCGTACGTGTGAGGGCACGAGTTAGTGTTGGTGTCCTGGTTAAGATTAGGGCACGGGTGAGGGTAAGGCTTTGGGTGAGGGGAAGGCTTCTGGTGAGGGTCAGGGTTAGGATTCGGGTTAGGGTTAGGGTTAAGGAATGCAGAGGGATTAGGGTACAGCTTAGGGTACGACAGTGCTTAAGGGTTAGCGTTCGTGTGAGGGCAAGGGTTAGTGTTAGTGTCCTGGTTAAGATTAGGGCACGGGTGAGGGTAAGGCTTCAGGTGAGGGTCAGGGTTAGGATTCGGGTTAGGGTTAGGGTTAGGGAATGGGGAGGGATTAGGGTACAGTTTAGGGTACGACAACGATTAAGTGTTAGCGTACGTGTGAGGACAGAAGTTAGTGTTGGTGTCCTGGTTAAGATTAGGGCACGGGTGAGGGTAAGGTTTCGGGTGAGGGTCAGGGATAGAATTCGGGTTAGGGTTAGGGTTAGGGAATGGGGAGATATTAGGGCACAGTTTAGGGTACCACAACGCTTAAGGTTTAGCGTACGTGTGAGGTCACTATTTAGTGTTAGTGTACTGCTTACGATTAGGGCACGGGTGAGGGTAAGGCCTCGGAAGAGGGTCACGTTAAGGGTTAGGGTTAGGGTTAGGGTTAGGGAATGGGGATTGATTAGGGTACAGGTTAGGGTACGGCAATGGCTTAGGGTTGGCGTACGTTAGAGGGCATGGGTTAGTGTTGATGTACTGGTTAAAATTAGGACACGGGTGAGGGTAAAGTTTCGGTTGAGTGTCATGGTAAGGTTTCAGGTTAGAGTTAGGGTTAGGGAATGGAGAGGGATTAGCGTAAAGGTTAGGGTACCGCTGCGGTTTAGTGTTAGCGTACGTTTGAGGGCACGAGTTAGTCTTGGTGTCCTGGTTAAGATTAGGTCATGGGTGAGGGTAAGGCTTCGGGTGAGGGTCAGGGTTAGGATTCGGGTTAGGGTTAGGGTTAGGGAATGGAGAGGGATTAGGGTACAGGTTAGGGTACGACAATGCTTAAGGGTTAGCGTACGTTTGAGGGCACGAGTTAGTGTTGGTGTACTGGTTAAGACAACGGCACCGATGAGGGTAAGGCCTCGGAAAAGGGTCACGTTCAGGGTTTCGCTTAGGGTTAGGGTTAGGAAATGGGGAGGGATTATGGTACAGTTTAGGGTACGACAATGTTTAAGGGTTAGCGTACGTTTGAGGGCATGAGTTAGTGTTTGGGTACTGGTTAAGATTAGGGCATTGGTTAGGGTAGGGCATCGGAAGTGGGTCAGGTTTAGGGATGGGGTTAGGGGTAGGGTTAAGGAATGGGGAGGGATTAGGGTACAATTTAGGGTACGACAACGCTTAAGGTTTAGCGTACGTGTGAGGGCACGAGTTAGTGTTGGTGTCCTGGTTAAGATTAGGGCACGGGTGAGGGTAAGGCTTCGGGTGAGGGTCAGGGTTAGGATTCGGGTTAGGGTTATGGTTAAGGAATGCAGAGGGATTAGGGTACAGCTTAGGGTACGACAGTGCTTAAGGGTTAGCATAAGTGTGAGGGCACGATTTAGTGTTGGTGTACTGGTTAAGACAACGGCACCGATGAGGGTAAGGCCTCGGAAAAGGTCACGTTCAGGGTTTCACTTAGGGTTAGGGTTAGGGAATGGGGATTGATTAGGGTACAGGTTAGGGTACGGCAATGGCTTAGGGTTTGCGTACGTTAGAGGGCATGGGTTAGTGTTGATGTACTGGTTAAAATTAGGACACGGGTGAGGGTAAAGTTTCGTGTGAGTGTCATGGTTAGGTTTCTGGTTAGGGTTAGGGTTAGAGAATGGAGAGGGATTAGGGTACAGGTTAGGGTACCGCTGCAGTTTAGTGTTAGCGTACGTGTGAGGGCACGATTTAGTCTTGGTGTCCTGGTTAAGATTAGGGCACGGGTGAGGGTAAGGCTTCGGGTGAGGGTCAGGGTTAGGATTCGGGTTAGGGTTAGGGTTAGGGAATGGAGAGGGATTAGGGTACAGGTTAGGGTACGACAATGCTTAAGGGTTAGCGTAAGTGTGAGGGCACGAGTTAGTGTTGGTGTACTGGTTAAGACAACGGCACCGATGAGGGTAAGGCTTCGGAAAAGGGTCACGTTCAGGGTTTCGCTTAGGGTTAGGGTTAGGGAATGGGGAGGGATTAGGGTACAGGATAGGGTACGACAATGCTTAAGGGTTAGCGTACGTTTGAGGGCATGAGTTAGTGTTTGTGTACTGGTTAAGATTAGGGCATTGGTTAGGGTAGGGCATCGGAAGTGGGTCAGGTTTAGGGATGGGGTTAGGGTTAGGGTTAAGGAATGGGGAGGGATTAGGGTACAATTTAGGGTACGACAACGCTTAAGGTTTAGCGTACGTGTGAGGGCACGAGTTAGTGTTGGTGTGTGGTTAAGATTAGGGCACGGGTGAGGGTAAGGCTTCGGGTGAGGGGAAGGCTTCGGGTGAGGGTCAGGGTTAGGATTCGGTTTAGGGTTAGGGTTAAGGAATGCAGAGGGATTAGGGTACAGCTTAGGGTACGACAGTGCTTAAGGGTTAGCGTTCGTGTGAGGGCAAGGGTTAGTGTTAGTGTCCTGGTTAAGATTAGGGCACGGGTGAGGGTAAGGCTTCAGGTGAGGGTCAGGGTTAGGATTCGGTTTAGGGTTAGGGTTAGGGAATGGGGAGGGATTAGGGTACAGATTAGGGTACGACAACGATTAAGGGTTAGCGTACGTGTGAGGACACAAGTTACTGTTGGTGTCCTGGTTAAGATTAGGGCACGGGTGAGGGTAAGGTTTCGGGTGAGGGTCAGGGATAGAATTCGGGTTAGGGGTAGGGTTAGGGAATGGGGAGATATTAGGGCACAGTTTAGGGTACCACAACGCTTAAGGTTTAGCGTACGTGTGAGGTCACTAGTTAGTGTTAGTGTACTGCTTACGATTAGGGCACGGGTGAGGGTAAGGCCTCGGAAGAGGGTCACCTTAAGGGTTAGGGTTAGGGTTAGTGTTAGGGAATGGGGATTGATTAGGGTACAGGTTAGGGTACGGCAATGGCTTAGGGTTGGCGTACGTTAGAGGGCATGGGTTAGTGTTGATGTACTGGTTAAAATTAGGACACGGGTGAGGGTAAAGTTTCGGGTGAGTGTCATGGTTAGGTTTCAGGTTAGAGTTAGGGTTAGGGAATGGAGAGGGATTAGGGTACAGGTTAGGGTACTGCTGCGGTTTAGTGTTAGCGTACGTTTGAGGGCACGAGTTAGTCTTGGTGTCCTGGTTAAGATTAGGGCATGGGTGAGGGTAAGGCTTCGGGTGAGGGTCAGGGTTAGGATTCGGGTTAGGGTTAGGGTTAGGGAATGGAGAGGGATTAGGGTACAGGTTAGGGTACGACAATGCTTAAGGGTTAGCGTAAGTGTGAGGGCACGAGTTAGTGTTGGTGTACTGGTTAAGACAACGGCACCGATGACGGTAAGGCCTCGGAAAAGGGTCACGTTCAGGGTTTCGCTTAGGGTTAGGGTTAGGGAATGGGGATGGATTATGGTACAGGATAGGGTACGACAATGTTTAAGGGTTAGCGTACGTTTGAGGGCATGAGTTAGTGTTTGGGTACTGGTTAAGATAAGGGCATTGGTTAGGGTAGGGCATCGGAAGTGGGTCAGGTTTAGGGATGGGGTTAGGGTTAGGTTTAAGGAATGGGGAGGGATTAGCGTACAATTTAGGGTACGACAACGCTTAAGGTTTAGCGCACGTGTGAGGGCACGAGTTAGTGTTGGTGTCCGGGTTAAGATTAGGGCACGGGTGAGGGTAAGGCTTCGTGTGAGGGTCAGGGTTAGGATCCGGGTTAGGGTTGGTGTTAAGGAATGCAGAGGGATTAGGGTACAGCTTAGGGTACGACAGTGCTTAAGGGTTAGCGTTCGTGTGAGGGCAAGGGTTAGTGTTAGTGTCCTGGTTAAGATTAGGGCACGGGTGTGGGTATGGCTACAGGTGAGGGTCAGGGTTAGGATTCGGGTTAGGGTTAGGGTTAGGGAATGGGGAGGGATTAGGGTACAGTTTAGGGTACGACAACGATTAAGGGTTAGCGTACGTGTGAGGACACAAGTTAGTGTTGGTGTCCTGGTTAAGATTAGGGCACGGGTGAGGGTAAGGTTTCGGGTGAGGGTCAGGGATAGAATTCGGGTTAGGGTTAGGGTTAGGGAATGGGGAGATATTAGGGCACAGTTTAGGGTACCACAACGCTTAAGGTTTAGCGTACGTGTGAGGTCAATATTTAGTGTTAGTGTACTGCTTACGATTAGGGCACGGGTGAGGGTAAGGCCTCGGAAGAGGGTCACGTTAAGGGTTAGGGTTAGGGTTAGGGAATGGGGATTGATTAGGGTACAGTTTAGGGTACGGCAATGGCTTAGGGTTGGCGTACGTTAGAGGGCATGGGTTAGTGTTGATGTACTGGTTAAAATTAGGACACGGGTGAGGGTGAAGTTTCGGGTGAGTGTCATGGGTAGGTTTCTGGTTAGGGTTAGGGTTAGGGAATGGAGAGGGATTAGGGTACAGGTTAGGGTGCCACTGCGGTTTAGTGTTAGCGTACGTGTGAGGGCACGAGTTAGTCTTGGTGTCCTTGTTAAGTTTAGGGCACGGGTGAGGGTAAGGCTTCGGGTGAGGGTCAGGGTTAGGGTTAGGGTTAGGGAATGGAGAGGGATTAGGGTACAGGTTAGGGTACCGCTGCAGTTTAGTGTTAGCGTACGTGTGAGGGCACGATTTAGTCTTGGTGTCCTGGTTAAGATTAGGGCACGGGTGAGGGTAAGGCTTCGGGTGAGGGTCAGGGTTAGGATTCGGGTTAGGGTTAGGGTTAGGGAATGGAGAGGGATTAGGGTACAGGTTAGGGTACGACAATGCTTAAGGGTTAGCGTAAGTGTGAGGGCACGAGTTAGTGTTGGTGTACTGGTTAAGACAACGGCACCGATGAGGGTAAGGCTTCGGAAAAGGGTCACGTTCAGGGTTTCGCTTAGGGTTAGGGTTAGGGAATGGGGAGGGATTAGGGTACAGGATAGGGTACGACAATGCTTAAGGGTTAGCGTACGTTTGAGGGCATGAGTTAGTGTTTGTGTACTGGTTAAGATTAGGGCATTGGTTAGGGTAGGGCATCGGAAGTGGGTCAGGTTTAGGGATGGGGTTAGGGTTAGGGTTAAGGAATGGGGAGGGATTAGGGTACAATTTAGGGTACGACAACGCTTAAGGTTTAGCGTACGTGTGAGGGCACGAGTTAGTGTTGGTGTGTGGTTAAGATTAGGGCACGGGTGAGGGTAAGGCTTCGGGTGAGGGGAAGGCTTCGGGTGAGGGTCAGGGTTAGGATTCGGTTTAGGGTTAGGGTTAAGGAATGCAGAGGGATTAGGGTACAGCTTAGGGTACGACAGTGCTTAAGGGTTAGCGTTCGTGTGAGGGCAAGGGTTAGTGTTAGTGTCCTGGTTAAGATTAGGGCACGGGTGAGGGTAAGGCTTCAGGTGAGGGTCAGGGTTAGGATTCGGTTTAGGGTTAGGGTTAGGGAATGGGGAGGGATTAGGGTACAGATTAGGGTACGACAACGATTAAGGGTTAGCGTACGTGTGAGGACACAAGTTACTGTTGGTGTCCTGGTTAAGATTAGGGCACGGGTGAGGGTAAGGTTTCGGGTGAGGGTCAGGGATAGAATTCGGGTTAGGGGTAGGGTTAGGGAATGGGGAGATATTAGGGCACAGTTTAGGGTACCACAACGCTTAAGGTTTAGCGTACGTGTGAGGTCACTAGTTAGTGTTAGTGTACTGCTTACGATTAGGGCACGGGTGAGGGTAAGGCCTCGGAAGAGGGTCACCTTAAGGGTTAGGGTTAGGGTTAGTGTTAGGGAATGGGGATTGATTAGGGTACAGGTTAGGGTACGGCAATGGCTTAGGGTTGGCGTACGTTAGAGGGCATGGGTTAGTGTTGATGTACTGGTTAAAATTAGGACACGGGTGAGGGTAAAGTTTCGGGTGAGTGTCATGGTTAGGTTTCAGGTTAGAGTTAGGGTTAGGGAATGGAGAGGGATTAGGGTACAGGTTAGGGTACTGCTGCGGTTTAGTGTTAGCGTACGTTTGAGGGCACGAGTTAGTCTTGGTGTCCTGGTTAAGATTAGGGCATGGGTGAGGGTAAGGCTTCGGGTGAGGGTCAGGGTTAGGATTCGGGTTAGGGTTAGGGTTAGGGAATGGAGAGGGATTAGGGTACAGGTTAGGGTACGACAATGCTTAAGGGTTAGCGTAAGTGTGAGGGCACGAGTTAGTGTTGGTGTACTGGTTAAGACAACGGCACCGATGACGGTAAGGCCTCGGAAAAGGGTCACGTTCAGGGTTTCGCTTAGGGTTAGGGTTAGGGAATGGGGATGGATTATGGTACAGGATAGGGTACGACAATGTTTAAGGGTTAGCGTACGTTTGAGGGCATGAGTTAGTGTTTGGGTACTGGTTAAGATAAGGGCATTGGTTAGGGTAGGGCATCGGAAGTGGGTCAGGTTTAGGGATGGGGTTAGGGTTAGGTTTAAGGAATGGGGAGGGATTAGCGTACAATTTAGGGTACGACAACGCTTAAGGTTTAGCGCACGTGTGAGGGCACGAGTTAGTGTTGGTGTCCGGGTTAAGATTAGGGCACGGGTGAGGGTAAGGCTTCGTGTGAGGGTCAGGGTTAGGATCCGGGTTAGGGTTGGTGTTAAGGAATGCAGAGGGATTAGGGTACAGCTTAGGGTACGACAGTGCTTAAGGGTTAGCGTTCGTGTGAGGGCAAGGGTTAGTGTTAGTGTCCTGGTTAAGATTAGGGCACGGGTGTGGGTATGGCTACAGGTGAGGGTCAGGGTTAGGATTCGGGTTAGGGTTAGGGTTAGGGAATGGGGAGGGATTAGGGTACAGTTTAGGGTACGACAACGATTAAGGGTTAGCGTACGTGTGAGGACACAAGTTAGTGTTGGTGTCCTGGTTAAGATTAGGGCACGGGTGAGGGTAAGGTTTCGGGTGAGGGTCAGGGATAGAATTCGGGTTAGGGTTAGGGTTAGGGAATGGGGAGATATTAGGGCACAGTTTAGGGTACCACAACGCTTAAGGTTTAGCGTACGTGTGAGGTCAATATTTAGTGTTAGTGTACTGCTTACGATTAGGGCACGGGTGAGGGTAAGGCCTCGGAAGAGGGTCACGTTAAGGGTTAGGGTTAGGGTTAGGGAATGGGGATTGATTAGGGTACAGTTTAGGGTACGGCAATGGCTTAGGGTTGGCGTACGTTAGAGGGCATGGGTTAGTGTTGATGTACTGGTTAAAATTAGGACACGGGTGAGGGTGAAGTTTCGGGTGAGTGTCATGGGTAGGTTTCTGGTTAGGGTTAGGGTTAGGGAATGGAGAGGGATTAGGGTACAGGTTAGGGTGCCACTGCGGTTTAGTGTTAGCGTACGTGTGAGGGCACGAGTTAGTCTTGGTGTCCTTGTTAAGTTTAGGGCACGGGTGAGGGTAAGGCTTCGGGTGAGGGTCAGGGTTAGGGTTAGGGTTAGGGAATGGAGAGGGATTAGGGTACAGGTTAGGGTACGACAATGCTTAAGGGTTAGCGTAAGTGTGAGGGCACCAGTTAGTGTTGGTGTACTGGTTAAGACAACGGCACCGATGAGGGTAAGGCCTCGGAAAAGGGTCACGTTCAGGGTTTCGCTTAGGGTTAGGGTTAGGGAATGGGGAGGGATTAGGGTACAGGATAGGGTACGACAACGCTTAAGGGTTAGCGTACGTTGGAGGGCATGAGTTAGTGTTTGTGTACTGGTTAAGATTAGGGCATTGGTTAGGGTAGGGCATCGGAAGTGGGTCAGGTTTAGGGATGGGGTTAGGGTTAGGGTTAAGGAATGGGGAGGGATTAGGGTACAATTTAGGGTACGACAACGCTTAAGGTTTAGCGTACGTGTGAGAGCACGAGTTAGTGTTGGTGTCCTGGTTAAGATTAGGGCACGGGTGAGGGGAAGGCTTCGGGTGAGGGGAAGGCTTCGGGTGAGGGTCAGGGTTAGGATTCGGGTTAGGGTTAGGGTTAAGGAATGCAGAGGGATTAGGGTACAGCTTAGGGTACGACAGTGCTTAAGGGTTAGCGTTCGTGTGAGGGCAAGGGTTAGTGTTAGTGTCCTGGTTAAGATTAGGTCACGGGTGTGGGTATGGCTACAGGTGAGGGTCAGGGTTAGGATTCGGGTTAGGGTTAGGGTTAGGGAATGGGGAGGGATTAGGGTACAGTTTAGGGTACGACAACGATTAAGGGTTAGCGTACGTGTGAGGACACAAGTTAGTGTTGGTGTCCTGGTTAAGATTAGGGCACGGGTGAGGGTAAGGTTTCGGGTGAGGGTCAGGGATAGAATTCGGGTTAGGGTTAGGGTTAGGGAATGGGGAGATATTAGGGCACAGTTTAGGGTACCACAACGCTTAAGGTTTAGCGTACGTGTGAGGTCAATATTTAGTGTTAGTGTACTGCTTACGATTAGGGCACGGGTGAGGGTAAGGCCTCGGAAGAGTGTCACGTTAAGGGTTAGGGTTAGGGTTAGGGTTAGGGAATGGGGATTGATTAGGGTACAGGTTAGGGTATGGCAATGGCTTAGGGTTGGCGTACGTTAGAGGGCATGGGTTAGTGTTGATGTATTGGTTAAAATTAGGACACGGGTGAGGGTAAAGTTTCGGGTGAGTGTCATGGTTAGGTTTCAGGTTAGGGTTAGGGTTAGGGAATGGAGAGGGATTAGGGTACAGGTTAGGGAACCGCTGCGGTTTAGTGTTAGCGTACGTGTGAGGGCACGAGTTAGTCTTGGTGTCCTGGTTAAGATTAGGGCACGGGTGTGGGTAAGGCTTCGGGTGAGGGTCAGGGTTAGGATTCGGGTTCGGGTTAGGGTTAAGGAATGCAGAGGGATTAGGGTACAGCTTAGGGTACGACAGTGCTTAAGGGTTAGCGTTCGTGTGAGGTCAAGGGTTAGTGTTAGTGTCCTGGTTAAGATTAGGGCACGGGTGAGGGTAAGGCTTCAGGTGAGGGTCAGGGTTAGGATTCGGGTTAGGGTTAGGGTTAGGGAATGGGGAGGGATTAGGGTACAGTTTAGGGTACGACAAGGATTAAGGGTTAGCGTACGTGTGAGGGCACAAGTTAGTGTTGGTGTCCTGCTTAAGGTTAGGGCACGGGTGAGGGTGAGGTTTCGGGTGAGGGTCAGGGATAGAATTCGGATTAGGGTTAGTGTTAGGGAATGGGGAGATATTAGGGCACAGTTTAGGGTACCACAACGCTTAAGGTTTAGCATACGTGTGAGGTCACTAGTTAGTGTTAGTGTACTGCTTACGATTAGGGCACGGGTGAGGGTATGGCCTTGGAAGAGGGTCACGTTAAGGGTTAGGGTTAGGGTTAGGGAATGGGGATTGATTAGGGTACAGGTTAGGGTACGGAAATGGCTTAGGGTTGGCGTACGTTAGAGGGCATGGGTTAGTGTTGATGTACTGGTTAAAATTAGGACACGGGTGAGGGTAAAGTTTCGGGTCAATGTCATGGTTAGGTTTCTGGTTAGGGTTAGGGTTAGGGAATGGAGAGGGATTAGGGTACAGGTTAGGGTACCGCTGCAGTTTAGTGTTAGCGTACGTGTGAGGGCACGATTTAGTCTTGGTGTCCTGGTTAAGATTAGGGCACGGGTGAGGATAAGGCTTCAGGTGAGGGTCAGGGTTAGGATTCGGGTTAGGGTTAGGGTTAGGGAATGGAGAGGGATTAGGGTACAGGTTAGGGTACGACAATGCTTAAGGGTTAGCGTAAGTGTGAGGGCACATGTTAGTGTTGGTGTACTGGTTAAGACAACGGCACCGATGAGGGTAAGGCCTCGGAAAAGGGTCACGTTCAGGGTTTCGCTTAGGGTTAGGGTTAGGGAATGAGGAGGGATTAGGGTACAGGATAGGGTACGACAATGCTTAAGGGTTAGCGTACGTTTGAGGGCATGAGTTAGTGTTTGTGTACTGGTTAAGATTAGGGCATTGGTTAGGGTAGGGCATCGGAAGTGGGTCAGGTTTAGGGATGGGGTTAGGGTTAGTGTTAAGGAATGGGGAGGGATTAGGGTACAATTTAGGGTATGACAACGCTTAAGATTTAGCGTACGTGTGAGGGCACGAGTTAGTGTTGGTGTCCTGGTAAATATTAGGGCACGGGTAAGGGTAAGGCTTCGTTTGAGGGTCAGGTTTAGGATTCGGGTTAGGGTTAGGGTTAAGGAATGCAGAGGGATTAGGGTACAGCTTAGGGTTCGACAGTGCTTAAGGGTTAGCATTCGTGTGAGGGCAAGGGTTAGTG
The DNA here is from genome assembly GCA_036417435.1 of Inia geoffrensis. Classification (NCBI taxonomy): domain Eukaryota; kingdom Metazoa; phylum Chordata; class Mammalia; order Artiodactyla; family Iniidae; genus Inia; species Inia geoffrensis. Next base: position 1,024,306 of record CM070918.1, read on the forward strand.
TTAGTGTCCTGGTTAAGATTAGGGCACGGGTGAGGGTAAGGCTTCAGGTGAGTGTCAGGGTTAGGATTCGGGTTAGGGTTAGGGTTAGGGAATTGGGAGGGATTAGGGTACAGTATAGGGTACGAGAACGATTAAGGGTTAGCGTACGTGTGAGGGCACAAGTTAGTGTTGGTGTCCTGGTTAAGATTAGGGCACGGGTGAGGGTAAGGTTACGGGTGAGGGTCAGGGATAGAATTCGGGTTAGGCTTAGGGTTAGGGAATGGGGAGATATTAGGGCACAGTTTAGGGTACCACAACGCTTAAGGTTTAGCGTACGTGTGAGGTCACTAGTTAGTGTTAGTGTACTGCTTACGATTAGGGCACGGGTGAGGGTAAGGCCTCGGAAGAGGGTCACGTTAAGGGTTAGGGTTAGGGTTAGGGAATGGGGATTGATTAGGGTACAGGTTAGGGTACGGCAATGGCTTAGGTTTGGCGTACGTTAGAGGGCATGGGTTAGTGTTGATGTACTGGTTAAAATTAGGACACGGGTGAGGGTGAAGTTTCGGGTGAGTGTCATGGGTAGGTTTCTGGTTAGGGTTAGGGTTAGGGAATGGAGAGGGATTAGGGTACAGTTTAGGTTGCCACTGCGGTTTAGTGTTAGCGTACGTGTGAGGGCACGAGTTAGTCTTGGTGTCCTTGTTAAGATTAGGGCACGGGTGAGGGTAAGGCTTCGGGTGAGGGTCAGGGTTAGGGTTAGGGTTAGGGAATGGAGAGGGATTAGGGTACAGGTTAGGGTACGACAATGCTTAAGGGTTAGCGTAAGTGTGAGGGCACCAGTTAGTGTTGGTGTACTGGTTAAGACAACGGCACCGATGAGGGTAAGGCCTCGGAAAAGGGTCACGTTCAGGGTTTCGCTTAGGGTTAGGGTTAGGGAATGGGGAGGGATTAGGGTACAGGATAGGGTACGACAACGCTTAACGGTTAGCGTACGTTGGAGGGCATGAGTTAGTGTTTGTGTACTGGTTAAGATTAGGGCATTGGTTAGGGTAGGGCATCGGAAGTGGGTCAGGTTTAGGGATGGGGTTAGGGTTAGGGTTAAGGAATGGGGAGGGATTAGGGTACAATTTAGGGTACGACAACGCTTAAGGTTTAGCGTACGTGTGAGAGCACGAGTTAGTGTTGGTGTCCTGGTTAAGATTAGGGCACGGGTGAGGGTAAGGCTTCGGGTGAGGGTCAGGGTTAGGATTCGCGTTAGGGTTAGGGTTAAGGAATGCAGAGGGATTAGGGTACAGCTTAGGGTACGACAGTGCTTAAGGGTTAGCGTTCGTGTGAGGTCAAGGGTTAGTGTTAGTGTCCTGGTTAAGATTAGGGCACGGGTGAGGGTAAGGCTTCAGGTGAGGGTCAGGGTTAGGATTCGGGTTAGGGTTAGGGTTAGGGAATGGGGAGGTATTAGGGTACAGGTTAGTGTACGGCAATGGCTTAGGGTTGGCGTACGTTAGAGGGCATGGGTTAGTGTTGATGTACTGGTTAAAATTAGGACATGGGTGAGGGTAAAGTTTCGGGTGAGTGTCATGGTTAGGTTTCAGGTTAGGGTTAGGGTTACGGTATGGAGAGGGATTAGGGTACAGGTTAGGGTACCGCTGCGGTTTAGTGTTAGCGTACGTGTGAGGGCACGAGTTAGTCTTGATGTCCTGGTTAAGATTAGGGCATGGGTGAGGGTAAGGCTTCGGGTGAGGGTCAGGGTTAGGATTCGGGTTAGGGTTAGGGTTAGGGAATGGAGAGGGATTAGGGTACAGGTTAGGGTATGACAATGCTTAAGGGTTAGCCTAAGTGTGAGGGCACGAGTTAGTGTTGGTGTACTGGTTAAGACAACGGCACCGATGAGGGTAAGGCCTCGGAAAAGGGTCACGTTCAGGGTTTCGCTTAGGGTTATTGTTAGGGAATGGGGAGGGATTAGGGTACAGCATAGGGTACGACAATGCTTAAGGGTTAGCGTACGTTTGAGGGCATGAGTTAGTGTTTGTGTACTGGTTAAGATTAGGGCATTGGTTAGGGTAGGGCATCGGAAGTGGGTCAGGTTTAGGGATGGGGTTAGGGTTAGGGTTAAGGAATGGGGAGGGATTAGGGTACAATTTAGGGTACGACAACGCTTAAGGTTTAGCGTACGTGTGAGGGCACGAGTTAGTGTTGGTGTCCTGGTTAAGATTAGGGCACGGGTCAGGGTAAGGCTTCGGGTGAGGGTCAGGGTTAGGATTCGGGTTAGGGTTAGGGTTAAGGAATGCAGAGGGATTAGGGTACAGCTTAGGGTACGACAGTGCTTAAGGGTTAGCGTTCGTGTGAGGGCAAGGGTTAGTGTTAGTGTCCTGGTTAAGATTAGGGCACGGGTGAGGGTAAGGCTTCAGGTGAGGGTCAGGGTTAGGATTCGGGTTAGGGTTAGGGTTAGGGAATGGGGAGGGATTAGGGTACAGTTTAGGGTACGACAACGATTAAGGGTTAGCGTACGTGTGAGGGCACAAGTTAGTGTTGGTGTCCTGGTTAAGATTAGGGCACGGGTGAGGGTAAGGTTTCGGGTGAGGGTCAGGGATAGAATTCGGGTTAGGGTTAGGGTTAGGGAATGGGGAGATATTAGGGCACAGTTTAGGGTACCACAACGCTTAAGGGTTAGCGTACCTGTGAGGTCACTAGTTAGTGTTAGTGTACTGCTTACGATTAGGGCACGGGTGAGGGTAGGGCCTCGGAAGAGGGTCACGTTAAGGGTTAGGGTTAGGGTTAGGGTTAGGGAATGGGGATTGATTAGGGTACAGGTTAGGGTACGGCAATGGCTTAGGGTTGGCGTACGTTAGAGGGCATGGGTTAGTGTCGATGTACTGGTTAAAATTAGGACACGGGTGAGGGTAAAGTTTCGGGTGAGTGTCATGGTTAGGTTTCTGGTTAGGGTTAGGGTTAGGGAATGGAGAGGGATTAGGGTACAGGTTAGGGTACCGCTGCAGTTTAGTGTTAGCGTACGTGTGAGGGCACGATTTAGTCTTGGTGTCCTGGTTAAGATTAGGGCACGGGTGAAGGTAAGGCTTCGGGTGAGGGTCTGGGTTAGGATTCGGGTTAGGGTTAGGGTTAGGGAATGGAGAGGGATTAGGGTACAGGTGAGGGTACGACAATGCTTAAGGGTTAGCGTAAGTGTGAGGGCACGAGTTAGTGTTGGTGTACTGGTTAAGACAACGGCACCGATGAGGGTAAGGCCTCGGAAAAGGGTCACGTTCAGGGTTTCGCTTAGGGTTAGGGTTAGGGAATGGGGAGGGATTAGGGTACAGGATAGGGTACGACAATGCTTAAGGGTTAGCGTACGTTTGAGGGCATGAGTTAGTGTTTGTGTACTGGTTAAGATTAGGGCATTGGTTAGGGTAGGGCATCGGAAGTGGGTCAGGTTTAGGGATGGGGTTAGGGTTAGGGTTAAGGAATGGGGAGGGATTAGGGTATAATTTAGGGTACGACAACGCTTAAGGTTTAGCGTACGTGTGAGGGCACGAGTTAGTGTTGGTGTCCTGGTAAAGATTAGGGCACGGGTGAGGGTAAGGCTTCAGGTGAGGGTCAGGGTTAAGATTCGGGTTAGGGTTAGGGTTAAGGAATGCAGAGGGATTAGGGTACAGCTTAGGGTTCGACAGTGCTTAAGGGATAGCGTTCGTGTGAGGGCAAGGGTTAGTGTTAGTGTCCTCGTTAAGATTAGGGCACGGGTGAGGGTAAGGCTTCAGGTGAGGGTCAGGGTTAAGATTCGGGTTAGGGTTAGGGTTAGGGAATGGGGAGGGATTAGGGTACAGTTTAGGGTACGACAACGATTAAGGGTTAGCGTACGTGTGAGGGCACAAGTTAGTGTTGGTGTCCTGGTTAAGATTAGGGCACGGGTGAGGGTAAGGTTTCGGGTGAGGGTCAGGGATAGAATTCGGGTTAGGGTTAGGGTTAGGGAATGGGGAGATATTAGGGCACAGTTTAGGGTACCACAACGCTTAAGGTTTAGCGTACGTGTGAGGTCACTAGTTAGTGTTAGTGTACTGCTTACGATTAGGGCACGGGTGAGGGTAAGGCCTCGGAAGAGGGTCACGTTAAGGGTTAGGGTTAGGGTTAGAGTTAGGGAATGGGGATTGATTAGGGTACAGGTTAGGGTACCGCAATGGCTTAGGGTTGGCGTACGTTAGAGGGCATGGGTTAGTGTTGATGTACTGGTTAAAATTAGGACACGGGTGAGGGTAAAGTTTCGGGTGAGTGTCATGGTTAGGTTTCCGGTTAGGGTTAGGGTTAAGGAATGCAGAGGGATTAGGGTACAGCTTAGGGTACGACAGTGCTTAAGGGTTAGCGTTCGTGTGAGGGCAAGGGTTAGTGTTAGTGTCCTGGTTAAGATTAGGGCACGGGTGAGGGTAAGGCTTCAGGTGAGGGTCAGGGTTACGATTCGGGTTAGGGTTAGGGTTAGGGAATGGGGAGGGATTAGGGTACAGTTTACGGTACGACTACGATTAAGGGTTAGCGTACGTGTGAGGGCACAAGTTAGTGTTGGTGTCCTGGTTAAGATTAGGGCACGGGTGAGGGAAATGTTTCGGGTGAGGGTCAGGGATAGAATTCGGGTTAGGGTTAGGGTTAGGGAATGGGGAGATATTAGGGCACAGTTTAGGGTACCACAACGCTTAAGGTTTAGCGTACGTGTGAGGTCACTAGTTAGAGTTAGTGTACTGCTTACGATTAGGGCACGGGTGAGGGTAAGGCCTCGGAAGAGGGTCACGTTAAGGGTTAGGGTTAGGGTTAGAGTTAGGGAATGGGGATTGATTAGGGTACAGGTTAGGGTACCGCAATGGCTTAGGGTTGGCGTACGTTAGAGGGCATGGGTTAGTGTTGATGTACTGGTTAAAATTAGGACACGGGTGAGGGTAAAGTTTCGGGTGAGTGTCATGGTTAGGTTTCCGGTTAGGGTTAGGGTTAAGGAATGCAGAGGGATTAGGGTACAGCTTAGGGTACGACAGTGCTTAAGGGTTAGCGTTCGTGTGAGGGCAAGTGTTAGTGTTAGTGTCCTGGTTAAGATTAGGGCACGGGTGAGGGTAAGGCTTCAGGTGAGGGTCAGGGTTACGATTCGGGTTAGGGTTAGGGTTAGGGAATGGGGAGGGATTAGGGTACAGTTTAGGGTACGACTACGATTAAGGGTTAACGTACGTGTGAGGGCACAAGTTAGTGTTGGTGTCCTGGTTAAGATTAGGGCACGGGTGAGGGAAATGTTTCGGGTGAGGGTCAGGGATAGAATTCGGGTTAGGGTTAGGGTTAGGGAATGGGGAGATATTAGGGCACAGTTTAGGGTATCACAACGCTTAAGGTTTAGCGTACGTGTTAGGTCACTAGTTAGTGTTAGTGTACTGCTTACGATTAGGGCACGGGTGATGGTAAGGCCTCGGAAGAGGGTCACGTTAAGGGTTAGGGTTAGTGTTAGGGTTAGCGAATGGGGATTGATTAGGGTATAGGTTAGGGTATGGCAATGGCTTAGGGTTGGCGTACGTTGGAGGGCACGGGTTAGTGTTGATGTACTGGTTAAAATTAGGACACGGGTGAGGGTAAAGTTTCGGGTGAGTGTCATGGTTAGGTTTCAGGTTAGGGTTAGGGTTAGGGAATAGAGAGGGATTAGGGTACAGGTTAGGGTACCGCTGCGGTTTAGTGTTAGCGTACGTGTGAGGGCACGAGTTAGTCTTGGTGTCCTGGTTAAGATTAGGGCACGGGTGAGGGTAAGGCTTCGGGTGAGGGTCAGGGTTAGGATTCGGGTTAGGGTTAGGGTTAGGGAATGGAGAGGGATTAGGGTACAGGTTAGGGTACGACAATGCTTAAGGGTTAGCGTAAGTGTGAGGGCACGAGTTAGTGTTGGTGTACTGGTTAAGACAACGGCACCGATGAGGGTAAGGCCTCGGAAAAGGGTCACGTTCAGGGTTTCGCTTAGGGTTAGGGTTAGGGAATGGGGAGGGATTAGGGTACAGGATAGGGTACGACAATGCTTAAGGGTTAGCGTACGTTTGAGGGCATGAGTTAGTGTTTGTGTACTGGTTAAGATTAGGGCATGGGTTAGGGTAGCGCCTCGGAAGAGGGTCAGGTTTAGGGATCGGGTTAGGGTTAGGGTTAGGAAATGGGGAGGGATTAGGGTACAATTTAGGGTACGACAACGCTTAAGATTTAGCGTACGTGTGAGTGCACGAGTTAGTGTTGGTGTCCTGGTTAAGTTTAGGGCACGGGTGAGGGTAAGGCTTCGGGTGAGAGTCAGGGTTAGGATTCGGTTTAGGGTTAGTGTTAAGGAATTCAGAGGGATTAGGGTACAGCTTAGGGAACGACAGTGCTTAAGGGTTAGCGTTCGTGTGAGGGCAAGGGTTAGTGTTAGTGTCCTGGTTAAGATTAGGGCATGGGTGAGGGTAAGGCTTCAGGTGAGGGTCAGGGTTAGGATTCGGGTTAGGGTTAGGGTTAGGGAATGGGGAGGGATTAGGGAACAGTTTAGGGTACGACAACGATTAAGGGTTAGCGTACGTGTGAGGGCACAAGTTAGTGTTGGTGTCCTGGTTAAGATTAGGGCACGGGTGAGGGTAAAGTTTCGGGTGAGGGTCAGGGATAGAATTCGGGTTAGGGTTAGGGTTAGGGAATGGGGAGATATTAGGGCACAGTTTAGGGTACCACAACGCTTAAGGTTTAGCGTACGTGTGAGGTCACTAGTTAGTGTTAGTGAACTGCTTACGATTAGGGCACGGGTGAGGGTAAGGCCTCGGAAGAGGGTCACGTTAAGGGTTAGGGTTAGGGTTAGGGTTAGGGAATGGGGATTGATTAGGGTACAGGTTAGGGTACGGCAATGGCTTAGGTTTGGCGTACGTTAGAGGTCATGGGTTAGTGTTGATGTACTGGTTAAAATTAGGACACGGGTGAGGGTAAAGTTTCGGGTGAGTGTCATGGTTAGGTTTCAGGTTAGGTTTAGGGTTAGGGAATGGAGAGGGATTAGGGTACAGGTTAGGGTACCGCTGCGGTTTAGTGTTAGCGTACGTTTGAGGGCACGAGTTAGTCTTGGTGTCCTGGTTAAGATTAGGGCACGGGTGAGGGTAAAGCTTCGGGTGAGGGTCAGGGTTAGGATTCGGGTTAGGGTTAGGGTTAGGGAAGGGAGAGGGATTAGGGTACAGGTTAGGGAACAACAATGCTTAAGGGTTAGCGTAAGTGTGAGGGCACGAGTTAGTGTTGGTGTACTGGTTAAGAGAACGGCACCGATGAGGGTAAGGCCTCGGAAAAGGGTCACGTTCAGGGTTTCGCTTAGGGTTAGGGTTAGGGAATGGGGAGGGATTAGGGTACAGGATAGGGTACGACAATGCTTAAGGGTTAGCGTACGTTTGATGGCATGAGTTAGTGTTTGTGTACTGGTTAAGATTAGGGCATGGTTAGGGTAGGGCATCGGAAGTGGGTCAGGTTCAGGGATGGGGTTAGGGTTAGGGTTAAGGAATGGGGAGGGATTAGGGTACAATTTAGGGTACGACAACGCTTAAGGTTTAGCGTACGTGTGAGGGCACGAGTTAGTGTTGGTGTCCTGGTTAAGATTAGGGCACGGGTGAGGGTAAGGCTTCGGGTGAGGGGAAGGCTTCGGGTGAGGGTCAGGGTTAGGATTCGGGTTAGGGTTAGGGTTAAGGAATGCAGAGGGATTAAGGTACAGCTTAGGGTACGACAGTGCTTAAGGGTTAGCGTTCGTGTGAGGCAAGGGTTAGTGTTAGTGTCCTGGTTAAGATTAGGGCACGGGTGAGGGTAAGGCTTCAGGTGAGGGTCAGGGTTAGGATTCGGGTTAGGTTTAGGTTTAGGGAATGGGGAGGGATTAGGGTACAGTTTAGGGTACGACAACGATTAAGGGTTAGCGTACGTGTGAGGGCACAAGTTAGTGTTGGTGTCCTGGTTAAGATTAGGGCAAGGGTGAGGGTAAGGTTTCGGGTGAGGGTCAGGGATAGAATTCGGATTAGGGTTAGGGTTAGGGAATGGGGAGATATTAGGGCACAGTTTAGGGTACCACAACGCTTAAGGTTTAGCGTACGTGTGAGGTCAATAGTTAGTGTTAGTGTACTGCTTACGATTAGGGCACGGGTGAGTGTAAGGCCTCGGAAGAGGGTCACGTTAAGGGTTAGGGTTAGGGTTAGTGTTAGGGAATGGGGATTGATTAGGGTACAGGTTAGGGTACGGCAATGGCTTAGGGTTGGCGTACATTAGAGGGCATGGGTTAGTGTTGATGTACTGGTTAAAATTAGGACACGGGAGAGGGTAAAGTTTCGGGTGAGTGTCATGGTTAGGTTTCAGGTTAGGGTTAGGGTTAGGGAATGGAGAGGGATTAGGGTACAGGTTAGGGTACCACTGCGGTTTAGTGTTAGCGTACGTTTGAGGGCACGAGTTAGTCTTGATGTCCTGGTTAAGATTAGGGCACGGGTGAGGGTAAGGCTTCGGGTGAGGGTCAGGGTTAGGATTCGGGTTAGGGTTAGGGTTAGGGAATGGAGAGGGATTAGGGTACAGGTTAGGGTACGACAATGCTTAAGGGTTAGCGTAAGTGTGAGGGCATTAGTTAGTGTTGGTGTACTGGTTAAGACAACGGCACCGATGAGGGTAAGGCCTCAAAAAAGGGTCACGTTCAGGGTTTTGCTTAGGGTTAGGGTTAGGGAATGGGGAGGGATTAGGGTACAGGATAGGGTACGACAATGCTTAAGGGTTAGCGTACGTTTGAGGGCATGAGTTAGTGTTTGGGTACTGGTTAAGATTAGGGCATTGGTTTGGGTAGGGCATCGGAAGTGGGTCAGGTTTAGGGATGGGGTTAGGGTTAGGGTTAAGGAATGGGGAGGGATTAGGGTGCAATTTTGGGTACGACAACGCTTAAGGTTTAGCGTACGTGTGAGGGCACGAGTTAGTGTTGGTGTCCTGGTTAAGATTAGGGCACGGGTGAGGGTAAGGCTTCGGGTGAGGTTCAGGGTTAGGATTCGGGTTAGGGTTAGGGTTAAGGAATGCAGAGGGATTAGGGTACAGCATAGGGTACGACAGTGCTTAAGGGTTAGCGTTCGTGTGAGGGCAAGGGTTAGTGTTAGTGTCCTGGTTAAGATTAGGGCACGGGTGAGGGTAAGGCTTCAGGTGAGGGTCAGGGTTAGGATTCGGGTTAGGGTTAGGGTTAGGGAATGCAGAGGGATTAGGGTACAGCATAGGGTACGACAGTGCTTAAGGGTTAGCGTTCGTGTGAGGGCAAGGGTTTGTGTTAGTGTCCTGGTTAAGATTAGGGCACGGGTGAGGGTAAGGCTTCAGGTGAGGGTCAGGGTTAGGATTCGGGTTAGGGTTAGGGTTAGGGAATGGGGAGGGATTAGGGTACAGTTTACGGTACGACAACGATTAAGGGTTAGCGTACGTGTGAGGACACAAGATAGTGTTGGTGTCCTGGTTAAGATTAGGGCACTGGTGAGGGTAAGGTTTCGGGTGAGGGTCAGGGATAGAATTCGGGTTAGTGTTAGGGTTAGGGAATGGGGAGATATTAGGGCACAGTTTAGGATACCACAACGCTTAAGGTTTAGCGTACGTCTGAGGTCACTAGTTATTGTTAGTGTACTGCTTACGATTAGGGCACGGGTGAGGGTAAGGCCTCGGAAGAGGGTCACGTTAAGGGTTAGGGTTAGGGAATGGGGATTGATTAGTGTACAGGTTAGGGTACGGCAATGGCTTAGGGTTGGCGTGCGTTAGAGGGCATGGGTTAGTGTTGATGAACTGGTTAAAATTAGGACACGGGTGAGGGTAAAGTTTCAGGTGAGTGTCATGGTTAGGTTTCAGGTTAGGGTTAGGGTTAGGGAATGGGGAGGGATTAGGGTACCGGATAGGGTACGACTATGCTTAAGGGTTAGTGTACGTTTGAGGGCATGAGTTAGTGTTTGTTTACTGGTTAAGATTAGGGCATTGGTTAGGGTAGGGCATCGGAAGTGGGTCAGATTTAGGGATGGGGTTAGGGTAAGGGTTAAGGAATGGGGAGGGATTAGGGTACAATTTAGGGTACGACAACGCTTAAGGGTTAGCGTTCGTGTGAGGGCAAGGGTTAGTGTTAGTGTCCTGGTTAAGATTAGGGCACGGGTGAGGGTAAGGCTTCAGGTGAGGGTCAGGGTTAGGATTCGGGTTAGGGTTAGGGTTAGGGAATGGGGAGGGATTAGGGTACAGTTTACGGTACGACAACGATTAAGGGTTAGCGTACCTGTGAGGTCACTAGTTAGTGTTAGTGTACTGCTTACGATTAGGGCACGGGTGAGGGTAGGGCCTCGGAAGAGGGTCACGTTAAGGGTTAGGGTTAGGGTTAGGGTTAGGGAATGGGGATTGATTAGGGTACAGGTTAGGGTACGGCAATGGCTTAGGGTTGGCGTACGTTAGAGGGCATGGGTTAGTGTCGATGTACTGGTTAAAATTAGGACACGGGTGAGGGTAAAGTTTCGGGTGAGTGTCATGGTTAGGTTTCTGGTTAGGGTTAGGGTTAGGGAATGGAGAGGGATTAGGGTACAGGTTAGGGTACCGCTGCAGTTTAGTGTTAGCGTACGTGTGAGGGCACGATTTAGTCTTGGTGTCCTGGTTAAGATTAGGGCACGGGTGAAGGTAAGGCTTCGGGTGAGGGTCTGGGTTAGGATTCGGGTTAGGGTTAGGGTTAGGGAATGGAGAGGGATTAGGGTACAGGTGAGGGTACGACAATGCTTAAGGGTTAGCGTAAGTGTGAGGGCACGAGTTAGTGTTGGTGTACTGGTTAAGACAACGGCACCGATGAGGGTAAGGCCTCGGAAAAGGGTCACGTTCAGGGTTTCGCTTAGGGTTAGGGTTAGGGAATGGGGAGGGATTAGGGTACAGGATAGGGTACGACAATGCTTAAGGGTTAGCGTACGTTTGAGGGCATGAGTTAGTGTTTGTGTACTGGTTAAGATTAGGGCATTGGTTAGGGTAGGGCATCGGAAGTGGGTCAGGTTTAGGGATGGGGTTAGGGTTAGGGTTAAGGAATGGGGAGGGATTAGGGTATAATTTAGGGTACGACAACGCTTAAGGTTTAGCGTACGTGTGAGGGCACGAGTTAGTGTTGGTGTCCTGGTAAAGATTAGGGCACGGGTGAGGGTAAGGCTTCAGGTGAGGGTCAGGGTTAAGATTCGGGTTAGGGTTAGGGTTAAGGAATGCAGAGGGATTAGGGTACAGCTTAGGGTTCGACAGTGCTTAAGGGATAGCGTTCGTGTGAGGGCAAGGGTTAGTGTTAGTGTCCTCGTTAAGATTAGGGCACGGGTGAGGGTAAGGCTTCAGGTGAGGGTCAGGGTTAAGATTCGGGTTAGGGTTAGGGTTAGGGAATGGGGAGGGATTAGGGTACAGTTTAGGGTACGACAACGATTAAGGGTTAGCGTACGTGTGAGGGCACAAGTTAGTGTTGGTGTCCTGGTTAAGATTAGGGCACGGGTGAGGGTAAGGTTTCGGGTGAGGGTCAGGGATAGAATTCGGGTTAGGGTTAGGGTTAGGGAATGGAGAGATATTAGGGCACAGTTTAGGGTACCACAACGCTTAAGGTTTAGCGTACGTGTGAGGTCACTAGTTAGTGTTAGTGTACTGCTTACGATTAGGGCACGGGTGAGGGTAAGGCCTCGGAAGAGGGTCACGTTAAGGGTTAGGGTTAGGGTTAGAGTTAGGGAATGGGGATTGATTAGGGTACAGGTTAGGGTACCGCAATGGCTTAGGGTTGGCGTACGTTAGAGGGCATGGGTTAGTGTTGATGTACTGGTTAAAATTAGGACACGGGTGAGGGTAAAGTTTCGGGTGAGTGTCATGGTTAGGTTTCCGGTTAGGGTTAGGGTTCAGGAATGCAGAGGGATTAGGGTACAGCTTAGGGTACGACAGTGCTTAAGGGTTAGCGTTCGTGTGAGGGCAAGGGTTAGTGTTAGTGTCCTGGTTAAGATTAGGGCACGGGTGAGGGTAAGGCTTCAGGTGAGGGTCAGGGTTACGATTCGGGTTAGGGTTAGGGTTAGGGAATGGGGAGGGATTAGGGTACAGTTTACGGTACGACTACGATTAAGGGTTAGCGTACGTGTGAGGGCACAAGTTAGTGTTGGTGTCCTGGTTAAGATTAGGGCACGGGTGAGGGAAATGTTTCGGGTGAGGGTCAGGGATAGAATTCGGGTTAGGGTTAGGGTTAGGGAATGGGGAGATATTAGGGCACAGTTTAGGGTACCACAACGCTTAAGGTTTAGCGTACGTGTGAGGTCACTAGTTAGTGTTAGTGTACTGCTTACGATTAGGGCACGGGTGAGGGTAAGGCCTCGGAAGAGGGTCACGTTAAGGGTTAGGGTTAGGGTTAGAGTTAGGGAATGGGGATTGATTAGGGTACAGGTTAGGGTACCGCAATGGCTTAGGGTTGGCGTACGTTAGAGGGCATGGGTTAGTGTTGATGTACTGGTTAAAATTAGGACACGGGTGAGGGTAAAGTTTCGGGTGAGTGTCATGGTTAGGTTTCCGGTTAGGGTTAGGGTTAAGGAATGCAGAGGGATTAGGGTACAGCTTAGGGTACGACAGTGCTTAAGGGTTAGCGTTCGTGTGAGGGCAAGTGTTAGTGTTAGTGTCCTGGTTAAGATTAGGGCACGGGTGAGGGTAAGGCTTCAGGTGAGGGTCAGGGTTACGATTCGGGTTAGGGTTAGGGTTAGGGAATGGGGAGGGATTAGGGTACAGTTTAGGGTACGACTACGATTAAGGGTTAACGTACGTGTGAGGGCACAAGTTAGTGTTGGTGTCCTGGTTAAGATTAGGGCACGGGTGAGGGAAATGTTTCGGGTGAGGGTCAGGGATAGAATTCGGGTTAGGGTTAGGGTTAGGGAATGGGGAGATATTAGGGCACAGTTTAGGGTATCACAATGCTTAAGGTTTAGCGTACGTGTTAGGTCACTAGTTAGTGTTAGTGTACTGCTTACGATTAGGGCACGGGTGATGGTAAGGCCTCGGAAGAGGGTCACGTTAAGGGTTAGGGTTAGTGTTAGGGTTAGCGAATGGGGATTGATTAGGGTATAGGTTAGGGTATGGCAATGGCTTAGGGTTGGCGTACGTTGGAGGGCACGGGTTAGTGTTGATGTACTGGTTAAAATTAGGACACGGGTGAGGGTAAAGTTTCGGGTGAGTGTCATGGTTAGGTTTCAGGTTAGGGTTAGGGTTAGGGAATAGAGAGGGATTAGGGTACAGGTTAGGGTACCGCTGCGGTTTAGTGTTAGCGTACGTGTGAGGGCACGAGTTAGTCTTGGTGTCCTGGTTAAGATTAGGGCACGGGTGAGGGTAAGGCTTCGGGTGAGGGTCAGGGTTAGGATTCGGGTTAGGGTTAGGGTTAGGGAATGGAGAGGGATTAGGGTACAGGTTAGGGTACGACAATGCTTAAGGGTTAGCGTAAGTGTGAGGGCACGAGTTAGTGTTGGTGTACTGGGTAAGACAACGGCACCGATGAGGGTAAGGCCTCGGAAAAGGGTCACGTTCAGGGTTTCGCTTAGGGTTAGGGTTAGGGAATGGGGAGGGATTAGGGTACAGGATAGGGTACGACAATGCTTAAGGGTTAGCGTACGTTTGAGGGCATGAGTTAGTGTTTGTGTACTGGTTAAGATTAGGGCATGGGTTAGGGTAGCGCCTCGGAAGAGGGTCAGGTTTAGGGATCGGGTTAGGGTTAGGGTTAGGAAATGGGGAGGGATTAGGGTACAATTTAGGGTACGACAACGCTTAAGATTTAGCGTACGTGTGAGTGCACGAGTTAGTGTTGGTGTCCTGGTTAAGTTTAGGGCACGGGTGAGGGTAAGGCTTCGGGTGAGAGTCAGGGTTAGGATTCGGTTTAGGGTTAGTGTTAAGGAATTCAGAGGGATTAGGGTACAGCTTAGGGAACGACAGTGCTTAAGGGTTAGCGTTCGTGTGAGGGCAAGGGTTAGTGTTAGTGTCCTGGTTAAGATTAGGGCATGGGTGAGGGTAAGGCTTCAGGTGAGGGTCAGGGTTAGGATTCGGGTTAGGGTTAGGGTTAGGGAATGGGGAGGGATTAGGGAACAGTTTAGGGTACGACAACGATTAAGGGTTAGCGTACGTGTGAGGGCACAAGTTAGTGTTGGTGTCCTGGTTAAGATTAGGGCACGGGTGAGGGTAAAGTTTCGGGTGAGGGTCAGGGATAGAATTCGGGTTAGGGTTAGGGTTAGGGAATGGGGAGATATTAGGGCACAGTTTAGGGTACCACAACGCTTAAGGTTTAGCGTACGTGTGAGGTCACTAGTTAGTGTTAGTGAACTGCTTACGATTAGGGCACGGGTGAGGGTAAGGCCTCGGAAGAGGGTCACGTTAAGGGTTAGGGTTAGGGTTAGGGTTAGGGAATGGGGATTGATTAGGGTACAGGTTAGGGTACGGCAATGGCTTAGGTTTGGCGTACGTTAGAGGGCATGGGTTAGTGTTGATGTACTGGTTAAAATTAGGACACGGGTGAGGGTAAAGTTTCGGGTGAGTGTCATGGTTAGGTTTCAGGTTAGGTTTAGGGTTAGGGAATGGAGAGGGATTAGGGTACAGGTTAGGGTACCGCTGCGGTTTAGTGTTAGCGTACGTTTGAGGGCACGAGTTAGTCTTGGTGTCCTGGTTAAGATTAGGGCACGGGTGAGGGTAAAGCTTCGGGTGAGGGTCAGGGTTATGATTCGGGTTAGGGTTAGGGTTAGGGAAGGGAGAGGGATTAGGGTACAGGTTAGGGAACAACAATGCTTAAGGGTTAGCGTAAGTGTGAGGGCACGAGTTAGTGTTGGTGTACTGGTTAAGAGAACGGCACCGATGAGGGTAAGGCCTCGGAAAAGGGTCACGTTGAGGGTTTCGCTTAGGGTTAGGGTTAGGGAATGGGGAGGGATTAGGGTACAGGATAGGGTACGACAATGCTTAAGGGTTAGCGTACGTTTGATGGCATGAGTTAGTGTTTGTGTACTGGTTAAGATTAGGGCATGGTTAGGGTAGGGCATCGGAAGTGGGTCAGGTTCAGGGATGGGGTTAGGGTTAGGGTTAAGGAATGGGGAGGGATTAGGGTACAATTTAGGGTACGACAACGCTTAAGGTTTAGCGTACGTGTGAGGGCACGAGTTAGTGTTGGTGTCCTGGTTAAGATTAGGGCACGGGTGAGGGTAAGGCTTCGGGTGAGGGGAAGGCTTCGGGTGAGGGTCAGGGTTAGGATTCGGGTTAGGGTTAGGGTTAAGGAATGCAGAGGGATTAAGGTACAGCTTAGGGTACGACAGTGCTTAAGGGTTAGCGTTCGTGTGAGGCAAGGGTTAGTGTTAGTGTCCTGGTTAAGATTAGGGCACGGGTGAGGGTAAGGCTTCAGGTGAGGGTCAGGGTTAGGATTCGGGTTAGGTTTAGGTTTAGGGAATGGGGAGGGATTAGGGTACAGTTTAGGGTACGACAACGATTAAGGGTTAGCGTACGTGTGAGGGCACAAGTTAGTGTTGGTGTCCTGGTTAAGATTAGGGCAAGGGTGAGGGTAAGGTTTCGGGTGAGGGTCAGGGATAGAATTCGGATTAGGGTTAGGGTTAGGGAATGGGGAGATATTAGGGCACAGTTTAGGGTACCACAACGCTTAAGGTTTAGCGTACGTGTGAGGTCAATAGTTAGTGTTAGTGTACTGCTTACGATTAGGGCACGGGTGAGTGTAAGGCCTCGGAAGAGGGTCACGTTAAGGGTTAGGGTTAGGGTTAGTGTTAGGGAATGGGGATTGATTAGGGTACAGGTTAGGGTACGGCAATGGCTTAGGGTTGGCGTACATTAGAGGGCATGGGTTAGTGTTGATGTACTGGTTAAAATTAGGACACGGGAGAGGGTAAAGTTTCGGGTGAGTGTCATGGTTAGGTTTCAGGTTAGGGTTAGGGTTAGGGAATGGAGAGGGATTAGGGTACAGGTTAGGGTACCACTGCGGTTTAGTGTTAGCGTACGTTTGAGGGCACGAGTTAGTCTTGATGTCCTGGTTAAGATTAGGGCACGGGTGAGGGTAAGGCTTCGGGTGAGGGTCAGGGTTAGGATTCGGGTTAGGGTTAGGGTTAGGGAATGGAGAGGGATTAGGGTACAGGTTAGGGTACGACAATGCTTAAGGGTTAGCGTAAGTGTGAGGGCATTAGTTAGTGTTGGTGTACTGGTTAAGACAACGGCACCGATGAGGGTAAGGCCTCAAAAAAGGGTCACGTTCAGGGTTTTGCTTAGGGTTAGGGTTAGGGAATGGGGAGGGATTAGGGTACAGGATAGGGTACGACAATGCTTAAGGGTTAGCGTACGTTTGAGGGCATGAGTTAGTGTTTGGGTACTGGTTAAGATTAGGGCATTGGTTTGGGTAGGGCATCGGAAGTGGGTCAGGTTTAGGGATGGGGTTAGGGTTAGGGTTAAGGAATGGGGAGGGATTAGGGTGCAATTTTGGGTACGACAACGCTTAAGGTTTAGCGTACGTGTGAGGGCACGAGTTAGTGTTGGTGTCCTGGTTAAGATTAGGGCACGGGTGAGGGTAAGGCTTCGGGTGAGGTTCAGGGTTAGGATTCGGGTTAGGGTTAGGGTTAAGGAATGCAGAGGGATTAGGGTACAGCATAGGGTACGACAGTGCTTAAGGGTTAGCGTTCGTGTGAGGGCAAGGGTTAGTGTTAGTGTCCTGGTTAAGATTAGGGCACGGGTGAGGGTAAGGCTTCAGGTGAGGGTCAGGGTTAGGATTCGGGTTAGGGTTAGGGTTAGGGAATGCAGAGGGATTAGGGTACAGCATAGGGTACGACAGTGCTTAAGGGTTAGCGTTCGTGTGAGGGCAAGGGTTTGTGTTAGTGTCCTGGTTAAGATTAGGGCACGGGTGAGGGTAAGGCTTCAGGTGAGGGTCAGGGTTAGGATTCGGGTTAGGGTTAGGGTTAGGGAATGGGGAGGGATTAGGGTACAGTTTACGGTACGACAACGATTAAGGGTTAGCGTACGTGTGAGGACACAAGATAGTGTTGGTGTCCTGGTTAAGATTAGGGCACTGGTGAGGGTAAGGTTTCGGGTGAGGGTCAGGGATAGAATTCGGGTTAGTGTTAGGGTTAGGGAATGGGGAGATATTAGGGCACAGTTTAGGATACCACAACGCTTAAGGTTTAGCGTACGTCTGAGGTCACTAGTTATTGTTAGTGTACTGCTTACGATTAGGGCACGGGTGAGGGTAAGGCCTCGGAAGAGGGTCACGTTAAGGGTTAGGGTTAGGGAATGGGGATTGATTAGTGTACAGGTTAGGGTACGGCAATGGCTTAGGGTTGGCGTGCGTTAGAGGGCATGGGTTAGTGTTGATGAACTGGTTAAAATTAGGACACGGGTGAGGGTAAAGTTTCACGTGAGTGTCATGGTTAGGTTTCAGGTTAGGGTTAGGGTTAGGGAATGGGGAGGGATTAGGGTACCGGATAGGGTACGACTATGCTTAAGGGTTAGTGTACGTTTGAGGGCATGAGTTAGTGTTTGTTTACTGGTTAAGATTAGGGCATTGGTTAGGGTAGGGCATCGGAAGTGGGTCAGATTTAGGGATGGGGTTAGGGTAAGGGTTAAGGAATGGGGAGGGATTAGGGTACAATTTAGGGTACGACAACGCTTAAGGTTTAGCGTACGTGTGAGGGCACGAGTTAGTGTTGGTGTCCTGGTTAAGATAAGGGCACGGGTGAGGGTAAGGCTTCGGGTGAGGGTCAGGGTTAGGATTCGGTTTAGGGTTAGGGTTAAGGAATGCAGAGGGATTAGGGTACAGCTTAGGGAACGACAGTGCTTAAGGGTTAGCGTTCGTGTGAGGGCAAGGGTTAGTGTTAGTGTCCTGGTTAAGATTAGGGCACGGGTGAGGGTAAGGCTTCAGGTGAGGGTCAGGGTTAGGATTCGGGTTAGGGTTAGGGTTAGGGAATGGGGAGGGATTAGGGTACAGTTTACGGTACGACAACGATTAAGGGTTAGCGTACGTGTGAGGGCACATGTTAGTGTTGGTGTCCTGGTTAAGATTAGGGCACGGGTGAGGGTAAGGTTTCGGGTGAGGGTCAGGGATAGAATTCGGGTTAGGGTTAGGGTTAGGGAATGGGGAGATATTAGGGCACAGTTTAGGGTACCACAACGCTTAAGGTTTAGCTTACGTGTGAGGTCAGTAGTTAGTGTTAGTGTACTGCTTACGATTAGGGCACGAGTGAGGGTAAGGCCTCGGAAGAGGGTCACGTTAAGGGTTAGGGTTAGGGTTAGGGTTAGGGAATGGGGATTGATTAGGGTACAGGTTAGGGTACGGCAATGGCTTAGGGTTGGCGTACGTTAGAGGGCATGGGTTAGTGTTGATGTACTGGTTAAAATTAGGACACGGGTGAGGGTAAAGTTTCGGGTGAGTGTCATGGTTAGGTTTCAGGTTAGGGTTAGGGTTAGGGAATGGAGAGGGATTAGGGTACAGGTTAGGGTACCGCTGCGGTTTAGTGTGAGCGTACGTTTGAGGGCACGATTTAGTCTTGGTGTCCTGGTTAAGATTAGGGCACGGGTGAGGGTAAGGCTTCGGGTGAGGGTCAGGGTTAGGATTCGGGTTAGGGTTAGGGTTAGGGAATGGAGAGGGATTAAGGTACAGGTTAGGGTACGACAATGCTTAAGGGTTAGCGTAAGTGTGAGGGCACGAGTTAGTGTTGGTGTACTGGTTAAGACAACGGCACCGATGAGGGTAAGGCCTCGTAAAAGGGTCACGTTCACGGTTTTGCTTAGGGTTAGGGTTAGGGAATGGGGAGGGATTAGGGTACAGGATAGGGTATGACAATGCTTAAGGGTTAGCGTACGTTTCAGGGCATGAGTTAGTGTTTGGGTACTGGTTAAGATTAGGGCATTTGTTAGGGTAGGGCATCGGAAGTGGGTCAGGTTTAGGGATGGGGTTACGGTTAGGGTTAAGGAATGGGGAGGGATTAGGGTGCAATTTTGGGTACGACAACGCTTAAGGTTTAGCGTACGTGTGAGGGCACGAGTTAGTGTTGGTGTCCTGGTTAAGATTAGGGCACGGGTGAGGGTAAGGCTTCGAGTGAGGGTCAGGGTTAGGATTCGGGTTAGGGTTAGGGTTAAGGAATGCAGCGGGATTAGGGTACAGCTTAAGGTACGACAGTGCTTAAAGATTAGCGTTCGTGTGAGGGCAAGGGTTAGTGTTAGTGTCCTGGTTAAGATTAGGGCACGTGTGAGGCTAAGGCTTCAGGTGAGGGTCAGGGTTAGGATTCGGGTTAGGGTTAGGGTTAGGGAATGGGGAGGGATTAGGGTACAGTTTAGGGTACGACAACAATTAAGGGTTAGCGTACGTGTGAGGGCACAAGTTAGTGTTGGTGTCCTGGTTAAGATTAGGGCATGGGTGAGGGTAAGGTTTCGGGTGAGGGTCAGGGATAGAATTCGGGTTAGGGTTAGGGTTAGGGAATGGGGAGATATTAGGGCACAGTTTAGGATACCACAACGCTTAAGGTTTAGCGTACGTGTGAGGTCACTAGTTAGTGTTAGTGTACTGCTTACGATTAGGGCACGGGTGAGGGTAAGGCCTCGGAAGAGGGTCACGTTAAGGGTTAGGGTTAGGGTTAGGGTTAGGGAATGGGGATTGATTAGGTTACAGGTTAGGGTACGGCAATGGCTTAGGGTTGGCGTACGTTAGAGGGCATGGGTTAGTGTTGATGTACTGGTTAAAATTAGGACACGGGTGAGGGAAAAGTTTCAGGTGAGTGTCATGGTTAGGTTTCCGGTTAGGGTTAGGGATAGGGAATGGAGAGGGATTAGGGTACAGGTTAGGGTACCGCTGCGGTTTAGTGTTAGCGTACGTGTGAGGGCACGAGTTAGTCTTGGTGTCCTGGTTAAGATTAGGGCACGGGTGAGGGTAAGGCTTCGGGTGAGGGTCAGGGTTAGGATTCGGGTTAGGGTTAGGATTAGGGAATGGAGAGGGATTAGGTTACAGGTTAGGGTACGACAATGCTTAAGGGTTAGCGTAAGTGTGAGGGCACGAGTTAGTGTTGGTGCACTGGTTAAGACAACGGCACCGATGAGGGTAAGGCCTCGGAAAAGGGTCACGTTCAGGGTTTCGCTTAGGATTAGGGTTAGGGAATGGGGAGGGATTAGGGTACAGGATAGGGTACGACAATGCTTAAGGGTTAGCGTACGTTTGAGGGCATGAGTTAGTGTTTGTGTACTGGTTAAGATTAGGGCATTGGTTAGGGTAGGGCATCGGAAGTGGGTCAGGTTTAGGGATGGGGTTAGGGTTAGGTTTAAGGAATGGGGAGGGATTAGGGTACAATTTAGGGTACGACAACGCTTAAGGTTTAGCGTACGTGTGAGGGCACGAGTTAGTGTTAGGGTCCTGGTTAAGATTAGGGCACGGGTTAGGGTAAGGCTTCGGGTGAGGGGAAGGCTTCGAGTGAGGGTCAGGGTTAGGATTCGGGTTAGGGTTAGGGTTCAGGAATGCAGAGGGATTAGGGTACAGCTTAGGGTACGACAGTGCTTAAGGGTTAGCGTTCGTGTGAGGGCAAGGGTTAGTGTTAGTGTCCTGGTTAAGATTAGGGCACGGGTGAGGGTAAGGCTTCAGGTGAGGGTCAGGGTTAGGATTCGGGTTAGGGTTAGGGTTAGGGAATGGGGAGATATTAGGGCACAGTTTAGGGTACCACAACGCTTAAGGTTTAGCGTACGTGTGAGGTCACTAGTTAGTGTTAGTGTACTGCTTACGATTAGGGTACGGGTGAGGGTAAGGCCTCGGAAGAGGGTCACGTTAAGGGTTAGGGTTAGGGTTAGGGTTAGGGAATGGGGATTGATTAGGGTACAGGTAAGGGTACGGCAATGGCTTAGGGTTGGCGTACGTTAGAGGGCATGGGTTAGTGTTGATGTACTGGTTAAAATTAGGACACGGGTGAGGGTAAAGTTTCGGGTGAGTGTCATGGTTAGGTTTCAGGTTAGAGTTAGGGTTAGGGAATGGAGAGGGATTAGGGTACAGGTTAGGGTACCGCTGCGGTTTAGTGTTAGCGTACGTTTGAGGGCACGAGTTAGTCTTGGTGTCCTGGTTAAGATTAGGGCATGGGTGAGGGTAAGGCTTCGGGTGAGGGTCAGGGTTAGGATTCGGGTTAGGGTTAGGGTTAGGGAATGGAGAGGGATTAGGGTACAGGTTAGGCTACGACAATGCTTAATGGTTAGCGTAAGTGTGAGGGCACGAGTTAGTGTTGGTGTACTGGTTAAGACAACGGCACCGATGACGGTAAGGCCTCGGAAAAGGGTCACGTTCAGGGTTTCGCTTAGGGTTAGGGTTAAGGAATGGGGAGGGATTATAGTACAGGATAGGGTACGACAATGTTTAAGGGTTAGCATACGTTTGAGGGCATGAGTTAGTGTTTGGGTACTGGTTAAGATTAGGGCATTGGTTAGGGTAGGGCATCGGAAGTGGGTCAGGTTTAGGGATGGGGTTAGGGTTAGGGTTAAGGAATGGGGAGGGATTAGGGTACAATTTAGGGTACGACAACGCTTAAGGTTTAGCGTACGTGTGAGGGCACGAGTTAGTGTTGGTGTCCTGGTTAAGATTAGGTCACGGGTGAGGGTAAGGCTTCGGGTGAGGGGAAGGCTTCAGGTGAGGGTCAGGGTTAGGATTCGGGTTAGGGTTAGGGTTAAGGAATGCAGAGGGATTAGGGTACAGCTTAGGGTACGACAGTGCTTAAGGGTTAGCGTTCGTGTGAGGGCAAGGGTTAGTGTTAGTGTCCTGGTTAAGATTAGGGCACGGGTGAGTGTAAGGCTTCAGGTGAGGGTCAGGTTTAGGATTCGGGTTAGGGTTAGGGTTAGGGAATGGAGAGGGATTAGGGTACAGGTTAGGGTACGGCAAAGGCTTAGGGTTGGCGTACGTTAGAGGGCATGGGTTAGTGTTGATGTACTGGTTAAAATTAGGACACGGGTGAGGGTAAAGTTTCGGGTGAGTGTCATGGTTAGGTTTCTGGTTAGGGTTAGGGTTAGGGAATGGAGAGGGATTAGGGTACAGGTTAGGGTACCGCTGCGGTTTAGTGTTAGCGTACGTGTGAGGGCACGAGTTAGTCTTGGTGTCCTGGTTAAGATTAGGGCACGGATGAGGGTAAGGCTTCGGGTGAGGGTCAGGTTTAGGATTCGGGTTAGGGTTAGGGTTAGGGAATGGAGAGGGATTAGGGTACAGGTTAGGGTACGACAACGCTTAAGGTTTAGCGTACGTGTGAGGGCACGAGTTAGTGTTGGTGTCCTGGTTAAGATTAGGGCACGGGTGAGGGTAAGGCTTCGGGTGAGGGGAAGGCTTCTGGTGAGGGTCAGGGTTAGGATTCGGGTTAGGGTTAGGGTTAAGGAATGCAGAGGGATTAGGGTACAGCTTAGGGTACGACAGTGCTTAAGGGTTAGCGTTCGTGTGAGAGCAAGGGTTAGTGTTAGTGTCCTGGTTAAGATTAGGGCACGGGTGAGGGTAAGGCTTCAGGTGAGGGTCAGGGTTAGGATTCGGGTTAGGGTTAGGGTTAGGGAATGGGGAGGGATTTGGGTACAGTGTAGGGTACGACAACGATTAAGGGTTAGCGTACGTGTGAGGACACAAGTTAGTGTTGGTGTCCTGGTTAAGATTAGGGCACGGGTGAGGGTAAGGTTTGGGGTGAGGGTCAGGGATAGAAATCGGGTTAGGGTTAGGGTTAGGGAATTGGGAGATATTAGGGCACAGTTTAGGGTACCACAACGCTTAAGGTTTAGCGTACGTGTGAGGTCACTAGTTAGTGTTAGTGTACTTCTTACGATTAGGGCACGGGTGAGGGTAAGGCTTCGGAAGAGGGTCACGTTAAGGGTTAGGGTTAGGGTTAGGGTTAGGGAATGGGGATTGATTAGGGTACAGGTTAGGGTACGGCAATGGCTTAGGGTTGGCGTACGTTATAGGGCATGGGTTAGTGTTGATGTACTGGTTAAAATTAGGACACGGGTGAGGGTAAAGTTTCGGGTGAGTGTCATGGTTAGGTTTCGGGTTAGGGTTAGGGTTAGGGAATGGAGAGGGATTAGGGTACAGGTTAGGGTACCGCTGCGGTTTAGTGTTAGCGTACGTTTGAGGGCACGAGTTAGTCTTGGTGTCCTGGTTAAGATTAGGGCACGGGTGAGGGTAAGGCTTCGGGTGAGGGTCAGGGTTAGGATTCGGGTTAGGGTTAGGGTTGGGAACGGAGAGGGATTAGGGTACAGGTTAGGGTACGACAATGCTTAAGGGTTAGCGTAAGTTTGAGGGCACGAGTTAGTGTTGGTGTACTGGTAAAGACAACGGCACCGATGAGGGTAAGGCCTCGGAAAAGGGTCACGTTCAGGGTTTCGCTTAGGGTTAGGGTTAGGGAATGGGGAGGAATTATGGTACAGGATAGGGTACGACAATGTTTAAATGTTAGCGTAGGTTTGAGGGCATGAGTTAGTGTTTGGGTACTGGTTAAGATTAGGGCATTGGTTAGGGTAGGGCATCGGAAGTGGGTCAGGTTTAGGGATGGGGTTAGGGTTAGGGTTAAGGAATGGGGAGGGATTAGGGTACAATTTAGGGTACGACAACGCTTAAGGTTTAGCGTACGTGTGAGGGCACGAGTTAGTGTTGGTGTCCTGGTTAAGATTAGGGCACGGGTGAGGGTAAGGCTTCGGGTGAGGGGAAGGCTTCTGGTGAGGGTCAGGGTTAGGATTCGGGTTAGGGTTAGGGTTAAGGAATGCAGAGGGATTAGGGTACAGCTTAGGGTACGACAGTGCTTAAGGGTTAGCGTTTGTGTGAGGGCAAGGGTTAGTGTTAGTGTCCTGGTTAAGATTAGGGCACGGGTGAGGGTAAGGCTTCAGGTGAGGGTCAGGGTTAGGATTCGGGTTAGGGTTAGGGTTAGGGAATGGGGAGGGATTAGGGTACAGTTTAGGGTACGACAACGATTAAGTGTTAGCGTACGTGTGAGGACAGAAGTTAGTGTTGGTGTCCTGGTTAAGATTAGGGCACGGGTGAGGGTTAGGTTTCGGGTGAGGGTCAGGGATAGAATTCGGGTTAGGGTTAGGGTTAGGGAATGGGGAGATATTAGGGCACAGTTTAGGGTACCACAACGCTTAAGGTTTAGCGTACGTGTGAGGTCACTATTTAGTGTTAGTGTACTGCTTACGATTAGGGCACGGGTGAGGGTAAGGCCTCGGAAGAGTGTCACGTTAAGGGTTAGGGTTAGGGTTAGGGTTAGGGAATGGGGATTGATTAGGGTACAGGTTAGGGTACGGCAATGGCTTAGGGTTGGCGTACGTTAGAGGGCATGGGTTAGTGTTGATGTACTGGTTAAAATTAGGACACCGGTGAGGGTAAAGTTTCGGTTGAGTGTCATGGTTAGGTTTCGGGTTAGGGTTAGGGTTAGGGAATGGAGAGGGATTAGGGTACAGGTTAGGGTACCGCTGCGGTTTAGTGTTAGCGTACGTTTGAGGGCACGAGTTAGTCTTGGTGTCCTGGTTAAGATTAGGGCACGGGTGAGGGTAAGGCTTCGGGTGAGGGTCAGGGTTAGGATTCGGGTTAGGGTTAGGGTTGGGAACGGAGAGGGATTAGGGTACAGCTTAGGGTACGACAATGCTTAAGGGTTAGCGTAAGTTTGAGGGCACGAGTTAGTGTTGGTGTACTGGTAAAGACAACGGCACCGATGAGGGTAAGGCCTCGGAAAAGGGTCACGTTCAGGGTTTCGCTTAGGGTTAGGGTTAGGGAATGGGGAGGAATTATGGTACAGGATAGGGTACGACAATGTTTAAATGTTAGCGTAGGTTTGAGGGCATGAGTTAGTGTTTGGGTACTGGTTAAGATTAGGGCATTGGTTAGGGTAGGGCATCGGAAGTGGGTCAGGTTTAGGGATGGGGTTAGGGTTAGGGTTAAGGAATGGGGAGGGATTAGGGTACAATTTAGGGTACGACAACGCTTAAGGTTTAGCGTACGTGTGAGGGCACGAGTTAGTGTTGGTGTCCTGGTTAAGATTAGGGCACGGGTGAGGGTAAGGCTTCGGGTGAGGGGAAGGCTTCTGGTGAGGGTCAGGGTTAGGATTCGGGTTAGGGTTAGGGTTAAGGAATGCAGAGGGATTAGGGTACAGCTTAGGGTACGACAGTGCTTAAGGGTTAGCGTTTGTGTGAGGGCAAGGGTTAGTGTTAGTGTCCTGGTTAAGATTAGGGCACGGGTGAGGGTAAGGCTTCAGGTGAGGGTCAGGGTTAGGATTCGGGTTAGGGTTAGGGTTAGGGAATGGGGAGGGATTAGGGTACAGTTTAGGGTACGACAACGATTAAGTGTTAGCGTACGTGTGAGGACAGAAGTTAGTGTTGGTGTCCTGGTTAAGATTAGGGCACGGGTGAGGGTTAGGTTTCGGGTGAGGGTCAGGGATAGAATTCGGGTTAGGGTTAGGGTTAGGGAATGGGGAGATATTAGGGCACAGTTTAGGGTACCACAACGCTTAAGGTTTAGCGTACGTGTGAGGTCACTATTTAGTGTTAGTGTACTGCTTACGATTAGGGCACGGGTGAGGGTAAGGCCTCGGAAGAGTGTCACGTTAAGGGTTAGGGTTAGGGTTAGGGTTAGGGAATGGGGATTGATTAGGGTACAGGTTAGGGTACGGCAATGGCTTAGGGTTGGCGTACGTTAGAGGGCATGGGTTAGTGTTGATGTACTGGTTAAAATTAGGACACGGGTGAGGGTAAAGTTTCGGGTGAGTGTCATGGTTAGGTTTCAGGTTAGAGTTAGGGTTAGGGAATGGAGAGGGATTAGGGTAAAGGTTAGGGTACCGCTGCGGTTTAGTGTTAGCGTACGTTTGAGGGCACGAGTTAGTCTTGGTGTCCTGGTTAAGATTAGGGCATGGGTGAGGGTAAGGCTTCGGGTGAGGGTCAGGGTTAGGATTCGGGTTAGGGTTAGGGTTAGAGAATGGAGAGGGATTAGGGTACAGGTTAGGGTACGACAATGCTTAAGGGTTAGAGTACGTTTGAGGGCACGAGTTAGTGTTGGTGTACTGGTTAAGACAACAGCACCGATGAGGGTAAGGCCTCGGAAAAGGGTCACGTTCAGGGTTTCGCTTAGGGTTAGGGTTAGGGAATGGGGAGGGATTATGGTACAGTTTAGGGTACGACAATGTTTAAGGGTTAGCGTACGTTTGAGGGCATGAGTTAGTGTTTGGGTACTGGTTAAGATTAGGGCATTGGTTAGGGTAGGGCATCGGAAGTGGGTCAGGTTTAGGGATGGGGTTAGGGGTAGGGTTAAGGAATGGGGAGGGATTAGGGTACAATTTAGGGTACGACAACGCTTAAGGTTTAGCGTACGTGTGAGGGCACGAGTTAGAGTTGGTGTCCTGGTTAAGATTAGGGCACGGGTGAGGGTAAGGCTTCGGGTGAGGGTCAGGGTTAGGATTCGGGTTAGGGTTATGGTTAAGGAATGCAGAGGGATTAGGGTACAGCTTAGGGTACGACAGTGCTTAAGGGTTAGCATAAGTGTGAGGGCACGATTTAGTGTTGGTGTACTGGTTAAGACAACGGCACCGATGAGGGTAAGGCCTCGGAAAAGGGTCACGTTCAGGGTTTCACTTAGGGTTAGGGTTAGGGAATGGGGATTGATTAGGGTACAGGTTAGGGTACGGCAATGGCTTAGGGTTGGCGTACGTTAGAGGGCATGGGTTAGTGTTGATGTACTGGTTAAAATTAGGACACGGGTGAGGGTAAAGTTTCGGGTGAGTGTCATGGTTAGGTTTCTGGTTAGGGTTAGGGTTAGGGAATGGAGAGGGATTAGGGTACAGGTTAGGGTACCGCTGCAGTTTAGTGTTAGCGTACGTGTGAGGGCACGAGTTAGTGTTGGTGTCCGGGTTAAGATTAGGGCACGGGTGAGGGTAAGGCTTCGGGTGAGGGTCAGGGTTAGGATTCGGGTTAGGGTTGGGGTTAAGGAATGCAGAGGGATTAGGGTACAGCTTAGGGTACGAAAGTGCTTAAGGGTTAGCGTTCGTGTGAGGGCAAGGGTTAGTGTTAGTGTCCTGGTTAAGATTAGGGCACGGGTGTGGGTGTGGCTACAGGTGAGGGTCAGGGTTAGGATTCGGGTTAGGGTTAGGGTTAGGGAATGGGGAGGGATTAGGGTACAATTTAGGGTACGACAACGATTAAGGGTTAGCGTACGTGTGAGGACACAAGTTAGTGTTGGTGTCCTGGTTAAGATTAGGGCACGGGTGAGGGTAAGGTTTCGGGTGAGGGTCAGGGATAGAATTCGGGTTAGGGTTAGGGTTAGGGAATGGGGAGATATTAGGGCACAGTTTAGGGTACCACAACGCTTAAGGTTTAGCGTACGTGTGAGGTCACTATTTAGTGTTAGTGTACTGGTTACGATTAGGGCACGGGTGAGGGTAAGGCCTCGGAAGAGTGTCACGTTAAGGGTTAGGGTTAGGGTTAGGGTTAGGGAATGGGGATTGATTAGGGTACAGGTTAGGGTATGGGAATGGCTTAGGGTTGGCGTACGTTAGAGGGCATGGGTTAGTGTTGATGTACTGGTTAAAATTAGGACACGGGTGAGGGTAAAGTTTCGGGTGAGTGTCATGGTTAGGTTTCAGGTTAGGGTTAGGGTTAGGGAATGGAGAGGGATTAGGGTACAGGTTAGGGTACCGCTGCGGTTTAGTGTTAGCGTACGTGTGAGGGCACGAGTTAGTCTTGGTGTCCTGGTTAAGATTAGGGCAGGGGTGAGGGTAAGGCTTCGGGTGAGGGTCAGGGTTAGGATTCGGGTTAGGGTTAGGGTTAAGGAATGCAGAGGGATTAGGGTACAGCTTAGGGTACGACAGTGCTTAAGGGTTAGCGTTCGTGTGAGGTCAAGGGTTAGTGTTAGTGTCCTGGTTAAGATTAGGGCACGGGTGAGGGTAAGGCTTCAGGTGAGGGTCAGGGTTAGGATTCGGGTTAGGGTTAGGGTTAGGGAATGGGGAGGGATTAGGGTACAGTTTAGGGTACGACAACGATTAAGGGTTAGCGTACGTGTGAGGGCACAAGTTAGTGTTGGTGTCCTGCTTAAGGTTAGGGCACGGGTGAGGGTGAGGTTTCGGGTGAGGGTCAGGGATAGAATTCGGATTAGGGTTAGTGTTAGGGAATGGGGAGATATTAGGGCACAGTTTAGGGTACCACAACGCTTAAGGTTTAGCATACGTGTGAGGTCACTAGTTAGTGTTAGTGTACTGCTTATGATTAGGGCACGGGTGAGGGTATGGCCTTGGAAAAGGGTCACGTTAAGGGTTAGGGTTAGGGTTAGGGTTAGGGAATGGGGATTGATTAGGGTACAGGTTAGGGTACGGAAATGGCTTAGGGTTGGCGTACGTTAGAGGGCATGGGTTAGTGTTGATGTACTGGTTAAAATTAGGACACGGGTGAGGGTAAAGTTTCGGGTCAATGTCATGGTTAGGTTTCTGGTTAGGGTTAGGGTTAGGGAATGGAGAGGGATTAGGGTACAGTTTAGGGTACCGCTGCAGTTTAGTGTTAGCGTACGTGTGAGGGCACGATTTAGTCTTGGTGTCCTGGTTAAGATTAGGGCACGGGTGAGGATAAGGCTTCGGGTGAGGGTCAGGGTTAGGATTCGGGTTAGGGTTAGGGTTAGGGAATGGAGAGGGATTAGGGTACAGGTTAGGGTACGACAATGCTTAAGGGTTAGCGTAAGTGTGAGGGCACATGTTAGTGTTGGTGTACTGGTTAAGACAACGGCACCGATGAGGGTAAGGCCTCGGAAAAGGGTCACGTTCAGGGTTTCGCTTAGGGTTAGGGTTAGGGAATGAGGAGGGATTAGGGTACAGGATAGGGTACGACAATGCTTAAGGGTTAGCGTACGTTTGAGGGCATGAGTTAGTGTTTGTGTACTGGTTAAGATTAGTGCATTGGTTACGGTAGGGCATCGGAAGTGGGTCAGGTTTAGGGATGGGGTTAGGGTTAGTGTTAAGGAATGGGGAGGGATTAGGGTACAATTTAGGGTATGACAACGCTTAAGGTTTAGCGTACGTGTGATGGAACGGGTTAGTGTTGGTGTCCTGGTAAATATTAGGGCACGGGTAAGGGTAAGGCTTCGTTTGAGGGTCAGGTTTAGGATTCGGGTTAGGGTTAGGGTTAAGGAATGCAGAGGGATTAGGGTACAGCTTAGGGTTCGACAGTGCTTAAGGGTTAGCATTCGTGTGAGGGCAAGGGTTAGTGTTAGTGTCCTGGTTAAGATTAGGGCACGGGTGAGGGTAAGGCTTCAGGTGAGGGTCAGGGTTAGGATTCGGGTTAGGTTTAGGGTTAGGGAATTGGGAGGGATTAGGGTACAGTTTAGGGTACGAGAACGATTAAGGGTTAGCGTACGTGTGAGGGCACAAGTTAGTGTTGGTGTCCTTGTTAAGATTAGGGCACGGGTGAGGGTAAGGTTACGGGTGAGGGTCAGGGATAGAATTCGGGTTAGGCTTAGGGTTAGGGAATGGGGAGATATTAGGGCACAGTTTAGGGTACCACAACGCTTAAGGTTTAGCGTACGTGTGAGGTCACTAGTTAGTGTTAGTGTACTGCTTACGATTAGGGCATGGGTGAGGGTAAGGCCTCGGAAGAGGGTCACGTTAAGGGTTAGGGTTAGGGTTAGGGAATGGGGATTGATTAGGGTACAGGTTAGGGTACGGCAATGGCTTAGGGTTGGCGTACGTTAGAGGGCATGGGTTAGTGTTGATGTACTGGTTAAAATTAGGACACGGGTGAGGGTGAAGTTTCGGGTGAGTGTCATGGGTAGGTTTCTGGTTAGGGTTAGGGTTAGGGAATGGAGAGGGATTAGGGTACAGGTTAGGGTGCCACTGCGGTTTAGTGTTAGCGTACGTGTGAGGGCACGAGTTAGTCTTGGTGTCCTTGTTAAGATTAGGGCTCGGGTGAGGGTAAGGCTTCGGGTGAGGGTCAGGGTTAGTGTTAGGGTTAGGGAATGGAGAGGGATTAGGGTACAGGTTAGGGTACGACAATGCTTAAGGATTAGCGTAAGTGTGAGGGCACCAGTTAGTGTTGGTGTACTGGTTAAGACAACGGCACCGATGAGGGTAAGGCCTCGGAAAAGGGTCACGTTCAGGGTTTCGCTTAGGGTTAGGGTTAGGGAATGGGGAGGGATTAGGGTACAGGATAGGGTACGACAACGCTTAAGGGTTAGCGTACGTTGGAGGGCATGAGTTAGTGTTTGTGTACTGGTTAAGATTAGGGCATTGGTTAGGGTAGGGCATCGGAAGTGGGTCAGGTTTAGGGATGGGGTTAGGGTTAGGGTTAAGGAATGGAGAGGGATTAGGGTACAATTTAGGGTACGACAACGCTTAAGGTTTAGCGTACGTGTGAGAGCACGAGTTAGTGTTGGTGTCCTGGTTAAGATTAGGGCACGGGTGAGGTTAAGGCTTCGGGTGAGGGTCAGGGTTAGGATTCGCGTTAGGGTTAGGGTTAAGGAATGCAGAGGGATTCGTGTACAGCTTAGGGTACGACAGTGCTTAAGGGTTAGCGTTCGTGTGAGGTCAAGTGTTAGTGTTAGTGTCCTGGTTAAGATTAGGGCACGGGTGAGGGTAAGGCTTCAGGTGAGGGTCAGGGTTAGGATTCGGGTTAGGGTTAGGGTTAGGGAATGGGGAGGGATTAGGGTACAGTTTAGGGTACTACAACGATTAAGGGTTAGCGTACGTGTGAGGACACAAGTTAGTGTTGGTGTCCTGGTTAAGATTAGGGCACGGGTGAGGGTAAGGTTTCGGGTGAGGGTCAGGGATAGAATTTGGGTTAGGGTTAGGGTTAGGGAATGGGGAGATGTTAGGGCACAGTTTAGGGTACCACAACGCTTAAGGTTTAGCGTACGTGTGAGGTCACTAGTTAGTGTTAGTGTACTGCTTACGATTAGGGCACGGGTGAGTGTAAGGCCTCGGAAGAGGGTCACGTTAAGGGTTAGGGTTAGGGTTAGGGTTAGGGAATGGGGATTGATTAGGGTACAGGTTAGGGAACGGCAATGGCTTAGGGTTGGCGTACGTTAGAGGGCATGGGTTAGTGTTGATGTACTGGTTAAAATTAGGACACGGGTGAGGGTAAAGTTTCGGGTGAGTGTCATGGTTAGGTTTCAGGTTAGGGTTAGGGTTAGGGAATGGAGAGGGATTAGGGTACAGGTTAGGGTACCCCTGCGGTTTAGTGTTAGCGTACGTGTGAGGGCACGAGTTAGTCTTGGTGTCCTGGTTAAGATTAGGGCACGGGTGAGGGTTAGGCTTCGGGTGAGGGTCAGGGTTAGGATTCGGGTTAGGGTTAGGGTTAGGGAATGGAGAGGGATTAGGGTACAGGTTAGGGTACGACAATGCTTAAGGGTTAGCGTAAGTGTGAGGGCACGAGTTAGTGTTGGTGTACTGGTTAAGACAACGGCACCGATGAGCGTAAGACCTCGGAAAAGGGTCACGTTCAGGGTTTCGCTTAGGGTTAGGGTTAGGGAATGGGGAGGGATTAGGGTACAGGATAGGGTACGACAATGCTTAAGGGTTAGCGTACGTTTGAGGGCATGAGTTAGTGTTTGTGTACTGGTTAAGATTAGGGCATTGGTTAGGGTAGGGCATCGGAAGTGGGTCAGGTTTAGGGATGGGGTTAGGGTTAGGGTTAAGGAATGGGGAGGGATTAGGGTACAATTTAGGGTACGACAACGCTTAAGGTTTAGCGTACGTGTGAGGGCACGAGTTAGTGTTGGTGTCCTGGTTAAGATTAGGGCACGGGTGAGGGTAAGGCTTCGGGTGAGGGGAAGGCTTCGGGTGAGGGTCAGGGTTAGGATTCGGGTTAGGATTAGGGTTAAGGAATGCAGAGGGATTAGGGTACAGCTTCTGGTACGTCAGTGCTTAAGGGTTAGCGTTCGTGTGAGGGTAAGGGTTAGTGTTAGTGTCCTGGTTAAGATTAGGGCACGGGTGAGGGTAAGGCTTCAGGTGAGGGTCAGGGTTAGGATTCGGGTTAGGGTTAGGGTTAGGGAATGGGGAGGGATTAGGGTACAGTTTAGGGTACTACAACGATTAAGGGTAGCGTACGTGTGAGGACACAAGTTAGTGTTGGTGTCCTGGTTAAGATTAGGGCACGGGTGAGGGTAAGGTTTCGGGTGAGGGTCAGGGATAGAATTTGGGTTAGGGTTAGGGTTAGGGAATGGGGAGATGTTAGGGCACAGTTTAGGGTACCACAACGCTTAAGGTTTAGCGTACGTGTGAGGTCACTAGTTAGTGTTAGTGTACTGCTTACGATTAGGGCACGGGTGAGGGTAAGGCCTCGGAAGAGGGTCACGTTAAGGGTTAGGGTTAGGGTTAGGGTTAGGGAATGGGGATTGATTAGGGTACAGGTTAGGGTACGGCAATGGCTTAGGGTTGGCGTACGTTAGAGGGCATGGGTTAGTGTTGATGTACTGGTTAAAATTAGGACACGGGTGAGGGTAAAGTTTCGGGTGAGTGTCATGGTTAGGTTTCAGGTTAGGGTTAGGGTTAGGGAATGGAGAGGGATTAGGGTACAGGTTAGGGTACCGCTGCGGTTTAGTGTTAACGTACGTGTGAGGGCACGAGTTAGTCTTGGTGTCCTGGTTAAGATTAGAGCACGGGTGAGGGTAAGGCTTCGGGTGAGGGTCAGGGTTAGGATTCGGGTTAGGGTTAGGGTTAGGGAATGGAGAGGGATTAGGGTACAGGTTAGGGTACGACAATGCTTAAGGGTTAGCGTAAGTGTGAGGGCACGAGTTAGTGTTGGTGTACTGGTTAAGACAACGGCACCGATGAGGGTAAGGCCTCGGAAAAGGGTCACGTTCAGGGTTTCGCTTAGGGTTAGGGTTAGGGAATGGGGAGGGATTAGGGTACAGGATAGGGTACGACAATGCTTAAGGGTTAGCGTACGTTTGAGGGGATGAGTTAGTGTTTGTGTACTGGTTAAGATTAGGGCATTGGTTAGGGTAGGGCATCGGAAGTGGGTCAGGTTTAGGGATGGGGTTAGGGTTAGGGTTAAGGAATGGGGAGGGATTAGGTTACAATTTAGGGTACGACAACGCTTAAGGTTTAGCGTACGTGTGAGGGCACGAGTTAGTGTTGGTGTCCTGGTTAAGATTAGGGCACGGGTGAGGGTAAGGCTTCGGGTGAGGGGAAGGCTTCGGGTGAGGGTCAGGGTGAGGATTCGGGTTAGGGTTAGGGTTAAGGAATGCAGAGGGATTAGGGTACAGCTTAGGGTACGACAGTGCTTAAGGGTTAGCGTTCGTGTGAGGGCAAGGGTTAGTGTTAGTGTCCTGGTTAAGATTAGGGCACGGGTGAGGGTAAGGCTTCAGGTGAGGGTCAGGGTTAGGATTCGGGTTAGGGTTAGGGTTAGGGAATGGGGAGGGATTAGGGTACAGTTTAGGGTACGACAACGATTAAGGGTTAGCGTACGTGTGAGGACACAAGTTAGTGTTGGTGTCCTGGTTAAGATTAGGGCACGGGTGAGGGTAAGGTTTCGGGTGAGGGTCAGGGATAGAATTCGGGTTAGGGTTAAGGTTAGGGAATGGGGAGATATTAGGGCACAGTTTAGGGTACCACAACGCTTAAGGTTTAGCGTACGTGTGAGGTCACTAGTTAGTGTTAGTGTACTGCTTACGATTAGGGCACGGGTGAGGGTAAGGCCTCGGAAGAGGGTCACGTTAAGGCTTAGGGTTAGGGTTAGGTTTAAGGAATGGGGATTGATTAGGGTACAGGTTAGGGTACGGCAATGGCTTAGGGTTGGCGTACGTTAGAGGGCATGGGTTAGTGTTCATGTACTGGTTAAAATTAGGACACGGGTGAGGGTAAAGTTTCGGGTGAGTGTCATGGTTAGGTTTCAGGTTACAGTTAGGGTTACGGAATGGAGAGGGATTAGGGTACAGGTTAGGGTACCGCTGCGGTTTAGTGTTAGCGTACGTTTGAGGGCACGAGTTAGTCTTGGTGTCCTGGTTAAGATTAGGGCATGGGTGAGGGTAAGGCTTCGGGTGAGGGTCAGGGTTAGGGTTAGGGTTAGGGAATGGAGAGGGATTAGGGTACAGGTTAGGGTACGACAATGCTTAAGGGTTAGCGTAAGTGTGAGGGCACGAGTTAGTGTTGGTGTACTGGTTAAGACAACGGCACCGATGAGGGTAAGGCTTCGGAAAAGGGTCACGTTCAGGGTTTCGCTTAGGGTTAGGGTTAGGGAATGGGGAGGGATTAGGGTACAGGATAGGGTACGACAATGCTTAAGGGTTAGCGTACGTTTGAGGGCATGAGTTAGTGTTTGTGTACTGGTTAAGATTAGGGCATTGGTTAGGGTAGGGCATCGGAAGTGGGTCAGGTTTAGGGATGGGGTTAGGGTTAGGGTTAAGGAATGGGGAGGGATTAGGGTACAATTTAGGGTACGACAACGCTTAAGGTTAAGCGTACGTGTGAGGGCACGAGTTAGTGTTGGTGTCCTGGTTAAGATTAGAGCACGGGTGAGGGTAAGGCTTCGGGTGAGGGTCAGGGTTAGGATTCGTGTTAGTGTTAGGGTTAAGGAATGCAGAGGGATTAGGGTACAGCTTAGGGTACGACAGTGCTTAAGGGTTAGCGTTCGTGTGAGGGCAAGGGTTAGTGTTAGTGTCCTGGTTAAGATTAGCGCACGGGTGAGGGTAAGGCTTCAGGTGAGGGTCAGGGATAGGATTCGGGTTAGGTTTAGGGTTAGGGAATGGGGAGGGATTAGGGTACAGTGTAGGGTATGACAACGATTAAGGGTTAGCGTACGTGTGAGGGCACAAGTTAGTGTTGGTGTCCTGGTTAAGATTAGGGCACGGGTGAGGGAAAGGTTTTGGGTGAGGGTCAGGGATAGAATTCGGGTTAGGGTTAGGGTTATGGAATGGGGAGATATTAGGGCACAGTTTAGGGTATCACAACGCTTAAGGTTTAGCGTACGTGTTAGGTCACTAGTTAGTGTTAGTGTACTGCTTACGATTAGGGCACGGGTGAGGGTAAGGCCTCGGAAGATGGTCACGTTAAGGGTTCGGGTTAGGGTTAGGGTTAGGGAATGGGGATTGATTAGGGTACAGGTTAGTGTACGGCAATGGCTTAGGGTTGGCGTACGTTAGAGGGCATGGGTTAGTGTTGATGTACTGGTTAAAATTAGGACACGGGTGAGGGTAAAGTTTCGGGTGAGTGTCATGGTTAGGTTTCAGGTTAGGGTTAGGGTTAGGGAATGGAGAGGGATTAGGGTACAGGTTAGGGTATGACAATGCTTAAGGGTTAGCGTAAGTGTGAGGGCACGAGTTAGTGTTGGTGTACTGGTTAAGACAACGACACCGATGAGGGTAAGGCCTCGGAAAAGGGTCACGTTCAGGGTTTCGCTTAGGGTTAGGGTTAGGGAATGGGGAGGGATTAGGGTACAGGATAGGGTACGACAATGCTTAAGGGTTAGCGTACGTTTGAGGGCATGAGTTAGTGTTTGTGTACTGGTTAAGATTTGGGCATTGGTTAGGGTAGGGCATCGGAAGTGGGTCAGGTTTAGAGATGGGGTTAGGGTTAGGGTTAAGGAATGGGGAGGGATTAGGGTACAATTTAGGGTACGACAACGCTTAAGGTTTAGCGTACGTGTGAGGGCACGAGATAGTGTTGGTGTCCTGGTTAAGATTAGGGCACGGGTGAGGGTAAGGCTTCGGGTGAGGGGAAGGCTTCGGGTGAGGGTCAGGGTTAGGATTCGGGTTAGGGTTAGGGTTAAGGAATGCAGAGGGATTAGGGTACAGCTTAGGGTACGACAGTGCTTAAGGGTTAGCGTTCGTGTGAGGGTAAGGGTTAGTGTTAGTGTCCTGGTTAAGATTAGGGCACGGGTGAGGGTAAGGCTTCAGGTGAGGGTCAGGGTTAGGATTCGGGTTAGGGTTAGGGTTAGGGAATGGGGAGGGATTAGGGTACAGTTTAGGGTACTACAACTATTAAGGGTTAGCGTACGTGTGAGGACACAAGTTAGTGTTGGTGTCCTGGTTAAGATTAGGGCACGGGTGAGGGTAAGGTTTCGGGTGAGGGTCAGGGATAGAATTCGGGTTAGGGTTAGGCTTAGGGAATGGGGAGATGTTAGGGCACAGTTTAGGGTACCACAACGCTTAAGGTTTAGCGTACGTGTGAGGTCACTAGTTAGTGTTAGTGTACTGCTTACGATTAGGGCACGGGTGAGGGTAAGGCCTCGGAAGAGGGTCACGTTAAGGGTTAGGGTTAGGGTTAGGGTTAGGGAATGGGGATTGATTAGGGTACAGGTTAGGGTACGGCAATGGCTTAGGGTTGGCGTACGTTAGAGGGCATGGGTTAGTGTTGATGTACTGGTTAAAATTAGGACACGGGTGAGGGTAAAGTTTCGGGTGAGTGTCATGGTTAGGTTTCAGGTTAGGGTTAGGGTTAGGGAATGGAGAGGGATTAGGGTACAAGTTAGGGTACCGCTGCGGTTTAGTGTTAGCGTACGTGTGAGGGCACGAGTTAGTCTTGGTGTCCTGGTTAAGATTAGGGCACGGGTGAGGGTAAGGCTTCGGGTGAGGGTCAGGGTTAGGATTCGGCTTAGGGTTAGGGTTAGGGAATGGAGAGGGATTAGGGTACAGGTTAGGGTACGACAATGCTTAAGGGTTAGCGTAAGTGTGAGGGCACGAGTTAGTGTTGGTGTACTGGTTAAGACAACGGCACCGATGAGGGTAAGGCCTCGGAAAAGGGTCACGTTCAGGGTTTTGCTTAGGGTTAGGGTTAGGGAATGGGGAGGGATTAGGGTACAGGATAGGGTACGACAAGGCTTAAGGGTTAGCGTACGTTTGAGGGCATGAGTTAGTGTTTGTGTACTGGTTAAGATTAGGGCATTGGTTAGGGTAGGGCATCGGAAGTGGGTCAGGTTTAGGGATGGGGTTAGGGTTAGGGTTAAGGAATGGGGAGGGATTAGGGTACAATTTAGGGTACGACAACACTTAAGGTTTAGCGTACGTGTGAGGGCACGAGTTAGTGTTGGTGTCCTGGTTAAGATTAGGGCACGGGTGAGGGTAAGGCTTCAGGTGAGGGTCAGGGTTAGGATTCGGGTTAGGGTTAGGGTTAGGGAATGGGGAGGGATTAGGGTACAGTTTAGGGTACGACAACGATTAAGGGTTAGCGTACGTGTGAGGACACAAGTTAGTGTTGGTGTCCTGGTTAAGATTAGGGCACGGGTGAGGGTAAGGTTTCGGGTGAGGGTCAGGGATAGAATTCGGGTTAGGGTTAGGGTTAGGGAATGGGGAGATATTAGGGCACAGTTTAGGGTACCACAACGCTTAAGGTTTAGCGTACGTGTGAGGTCACTAGTTAGTGTTAGTGTACTGCTTACGATTAGGGCACGGGTGAGGGTAAGGCCTCGGAAGAGGGTCACGTTAAGGGTTAGGGTTAGGGTTAGGGTTAGGGAATGGGGATTGATTAGGGTACAGGTTAGGGTACGGCAATGGCTTAGGGTTGGCGTACGTTAGAGGGCATGGGTTAGTGTTCATGTACTGGTTAAAATTAGGACACGGGTGAGGGTAAAGTTTCGGGTGAGTGTCATGGTTAGGTTTCAGGTTAGAGTTAGGGTTAGGGAATGGAGAGGGATTAGGGTACAGGTTAGGGTACCGCTGCGGTATAGTGTTAGCGTACGTTTGAGGGCACGATTTAGTCTTGGTGTCCTGGTTAAGATTAGGGCACGGGTGAGGGTAAGGCTTCGGGTGAGGGTCAGGGTTAGGATTCGGGTTAGGGTAAGGGTTAAGGAATGCAGAGGGATTAGGGTACAGTTTAGGGTACGACAATGCTTAAGGGTTAGCGTAAGTGTGAGGGCACGAGTTAGTGTTGGTGTACTGGTTAAGACAACGGCACCGAAGACGGTAAGGCCTCGGAAAAGGGTCACGTTCAGGGTTTCGCTTAGGGTTAGGGTTAGGGAATGGGGAGGGATTATGGTACAGGATAGGGTACGACAATGTTTAAGGGTTAGCGTACGTTTGAGGGCATGAGTTAGTGTTTGGGTACTGGTTAAGATTAGGGCACTGGTTAGGGTAGGGCATCGGAAGTGGGTCAGGTTTAGGGATGGGGTTAGGGTTAGGGTTAAGGAATGGGGAGGGATTAGGGTACAATTTAGGGTACGACAACGCTTAAGGTTTAGCGTACGTGTGAGGGCACGAGTTAGTGTTGGTGTCCTGGTTAAGATTAGGGCACGGGTGTGGGTAAGGCTTCGGG
Organism: Inia geoffrensis; assembly: GCA_036417435.1. Classification (NCBI taxonomy): domain Eukaryota; kingdom Metazoa; phylum Chordata; class Mammalia; order Artiodactyla; family Iniidae; genus Inia; species Inia geoffrensis. The sequence goes on from CM070918.1 coordinate 1,062,423, forward strand.
TGAGGGTCAGGGTTAGGATTCGGTTTAGGGTTAGGGTTAAGGAATGCAGAGGGATTAGGGTACAGCTTAGGGTACGACAGTGCTTAAGGGTTAGCGTTCGTGTGAGGGCAAGGGTTAGTGTTAGTGTCCTGGTTAAGATTAGGGCACGGGTGAGGGTAAGGCTTCAGGTGAGGGTCAGGGTTAGGATTCGGGTTAGGGTTAGGGTTAGAGAATGGGGAGGGATTAGGGTACAGTTTAGGGTACGACAATGATTAAGGGTTAGCGTACGTGTGAGGACACAAGTTAGTGTTGGTGTCCTGGTTAAGATTAGGGCACGGGTGAGGGTAAGGTTTCGGGTGAGGGTCAGGGATAGAATTCGGGTTAGGGTTAGGGTTAGGGAATTGGGAGATATTAGGGCACAGTTTAGGGTACCACAATGCTTAAGGTTTAGCGTACGTGTGAGGTCACTAGTTAGTGTTAGTGTACTTCTTACGATTAGGGCACGGGTGAGGGTAAGGCCTCGGAAGAGGGTCACGTTAAGGGTTAGGGTTAGGGTTAGGGTTAGGGAATGGGGATTGATTAGGGTACAGGTTAGGGTACGGCAATGGCTTAGGGTTGGCGTACGTTAGAGGGCATGGGTTAGTGTTGATGTACTGGTTAAAATTAGGACACGGGTGAGGGTAAAGTTTCGGGTGAGTGTCATGGTTAGGTTTCGGGTTAGGGTTAGGGTTAGGGAATGGAGAGGGATTAGGGTACAGGTTAGGGTACCGCTGCGGTTTAGTGTTAGCGTACGTTTGAGGGCACGAGTTAGTCTTGGTGTCCTGGTTAAGATTAGGGCACGGGTGAGGGTAAGGCTTCGGGTGAGGGTCAGGGTTAGGATTCGGGTTAGGGTTAGGGTTAGGGAATGGAGAGGGATTAGGGTACAGGTTAGGGTACGACAATGCTTAAGGGTTAGCGTAAGTTTGAGGGCACGTGTTAGTGTTGGTGTACTGGTTAAGACAACGGCACCGATGAGGGTGATGCCTCGGAAAACGGTCACGTTCAGGGTTTCGCTTAGGGTTAGGGTTAGGGAATGGGGAGGGATTATGGTACAGGATAGGGTACGACAATGTTTAAGGGTTAGCGTAGGTTTGAGGGCATGAGTTAGTGTTTGGGTACTGGTTAAGATTAGGGCATTGGTTAGGGTAGGGCATCGGAAGTGGGTCAGGTTTAGGGATGGGGTTAGGGTTAGGGTTAAGGAATGGGGAGGGATTAGGGTACAATTTAGGGTACGACAACGCTTAAGGTTTAGCGTACGTGTGAGGGCACGAGTTAGTGTTGGTGTCCTGGTTAAGATTAGGGCACGGGTGAGGGTAAGGCTTCGGGTGAGGGTCAGGGTTAGGATTCGGGTTAGGGTTAGGGTTAAGGAATGCAGAGGGATTAGGGTACAGCTTAGGTTACGACAGTGCTTAAGGGTTAGCGTTCGTGTGAGGGCAAGGGTTAGTGTTAGTGTCCTGGTTAAGATTAGGGCACGGGTGAGGGTAAGGCTTCAGGTGAGGGTCAGGGTTAGGATTCGAGTTAGGGTTAGGGTTAGGGAATGGGGAGGGATTAGGGTACAGTTTAGGGTACGACAACGATTAAGGGTTAGCGTACTTGTGAGGGCACAAGTTAGTGTTGGTGTCCTGGTTAAGATTAGGGCACGGGTGAGGGTAAGGCTTCGGGTGAGCGTCAGGGATAGAATTCGGGTTAGGGTTAGGGTTAGGGATTGGGGAGATATTAGGGCACTGTTTAGGGTACCACAACGCTTAAGGTTTAGCGTACGTGTTAGGTCACTAGTTAGTGTTAGTGTACTGCTTACGATTAGGGCACGGGTGAGGGTAAGGCCTCGGAAGAGGGTCACGTTAAGGGTTAGGGAATGGGGATTGATTAGGGTACAGGTTAGGGTACGGCAACGGCTTAGGTTTGGCGTACGTTAGAGGGCATGGGTTAGTGTTGATGTACTGGTTAAAATTAGGACACGGGTGAGGGTAAAGTTTCGGCTGAGTGTCATGGTTAGGTTTCAGGTTAGGGTTAGGGTAAGGGAATGGAGAGGGATTAGGGTACAGGTTAGGGTACCGCTGCGGTTTAGTGTTAGCGTACGTGTGAGGGCACGAGTTAGTCTTGGTGTCCTGGTTAAGATTAGGGCACGGGTGAGGGTAAGGCTTCGGGTGAGGGTCAGGGTTAGGATTCGGGTTAGGGTTAGGGTTAAGGAATGCAGAGGGATTAGGGTACAGCTTAGGGTACGACAGTGCTTAAGGGTTAGCGTTCATGTGAGGGCAACGGTTAGTGTTAGTGTCCTGGTTAAGATTAGGGCACGGGTGAGGGTAAGGCTTCAGGTGAGGGTCAGGGTTAGGATTCGGGTTAGGGTTAGGGTTAGGGAATGGGGAGGGATTAGGGTACAGTTTAGGGTACGACAACGATTAAGGGTTAGCGTACGTGTGAGGGCACAAGTTAGTGTTGGTGTCCTGGTTAAGATTAGGGCACGGGTGAGGGTAAGGTTTCGGGTGAGGGTCAGGGATAGAATTCGGGTTAGGGTTAGGGTTAGGGAATGGGGAGATATTAGGGCACAGTTTAGGGTACCACAACGCTTAAGGTTTAGCGTACGTGTGAGGTCACTAGTTAGTGTTAGTGTACTGCTTACGATTAGGGCACGGGTGAGGGTAAGGCCTCGGAATAGGGTCACGTTAAGGGTTAGGGAATGGGGATTGATTAGGGTACAGGTTAGGGTACGGCAATGGCTTAGGGTTGGCGTACGTTAGAGGGCATCAGTTAGTGTTGATGTACTGGTTAAAATTAGGACACGGGTGAGGGTAAAGTTTCGGGTGAGTGTCATGGTTAGGTTTCAGGTTAGGTTTAGGGTTAGGGAATGGAGAGGGATTAGGGTACAGGTTAGGGTACAACAATGCTTAAGGGTTAGCGTAAGTGTGAGGGCACGAGTTAGTGTTGGTGTACTGGTTAAGACAACGGCACCGATGAGGGTAAGGCCTCGGAAAAGGGTCACGTTCAGGGTTTCGCTTAGGGTTAGGGTTAGGGAATGGGGAGGGATTAGGGTACAGGATAGGGTACGACAATGCTTAAGGGTTAGCGTACGTTTGAGGGCATGAGTTAGTGTTTGTGTACTGGTTAAGATTAGGGCATTGGTTAGGGTAGGGCATCGGAAGTGTGTCAGGTTTAGGGATGGGGTTAGGGTTAGGGTTAAGGAATGGGGAGGTATTAGGGTACAATTTAGGGTACGAAAACGCTTAAGGTTTAGCGTACGTGTGAGGGCACAAGTTAGTGTTGGTGTCCTGGTTAAGATTAGGGCACGGGTGAGGGTAAGGCTTCGGGTGAGGGTCAGGGTTAGGATTCGGGTTAGGGTTAGGGTTAAGGAATGCAGAGGGATTAGGGTACAGCTTAGGGTACGACAGTGCTTAAGGGTTAGCGTTCGTGTGAGGGCAAGGGTTAGTGTTAGTGTCCTGGTTAAGATTAGGGCACGGGTGAGGCTAAGGCTTCAGGTGAGCGTCAGGGTTAGGATTCGGGTTAGGGTTAGGGTTAGGGAATGGGGAGGGATTAGGGTACAGTTTAGGGTACGACAACGATTAAGGGTTAGCGTACGTGTGAGGGCACAAGTTAGTGTTGGTGTCCTGGTTAAGATTAGGGCACGGGTGAGGGTAAGGTTTCGGTTGAGGGTCAGGGATAGAATTCGGGTTAGGGTTAGGGTTAGGGAATGGGGAGATATTAGGGCACAGTTTAGGGTACCACAACGCTTAAGGTTTAGCGTACGTGTGAGGTTACTAGTTAGTGTTAGTGTACTGCTTACGATTAGGGCACGGATGAGGGTAAGGCCTCGGAAGAGGGTCACGTTAAGGTTTAGGGTTAGGGTTAGGGTTAGGGAATGGAGAGGGATTAGGGTACAGGTTAGGGTACCGCTGCGGTTTAGTGTTAGCGTACGTGTGAGGGCACGAGTTAGTCTTGGTGTCCTGGTTAAGATTAGGGCACGGGTGAGGGTAAGGCTTCGGGTGAGGGTCAGGGTTAGGATTCGGGTTAGGGTTAGGGTTAGGGAATGGAGAGGGATTAGGGTACAGGTTAGGGTACGACAATGCTTAAGGGTTAGCATACGTTTGAGGGCATGTGTTAGTGTTTGTGTACTGGTTAAGATTAGGGCATTGGTTAGGGTAGGGCATCGGAAGTGGGTCTGGTTTAGGGATGGGGTTAGGGTTAAGGAATGGGGAGGGATTAGGGTACAATTTAGGGTACGACAACGCTTAAGGTTTAGCGTACGTGTGAGGGCACGAGTTAGTGTTGGTGTCCTGGTTAAGATTAGGGCATGGGTGAGGGTAAGGCTTCGGGTGAGGGTCAGGGTTAGGATTCGGGTTAGGGTTAGGGTTAAGGAATGCAGAGGGATTAGGGTACAGCTTAGGGTACGACAGTGCTTAAGGGTTAGCGTTCGTGTGAGGGCAAGGGTTAGTGTTAGTGTCCTGGTTAAGATTAGGGCACGGGTGAGGGTAAGGCTTCAGGTGAGGGTCAGGGTTAGGATTCGGGTTAGGGTTAGAGTTAGGGAATGGGGAGGGATTAGGGTACAGTTTAGGGTACGACAACGATTAAGGGTTAGCGTACGTGTGAATGCACAAGTTAGTGTTGGTGTCCTGGTTAAGATTAGGGCACGGGTGAGGGTAAGGTTTCGGGTGTGGGTCAGGGATAGAATTCGGGTTAGGGTTAGGGTTAGGGAATGGGGAAATATTAGGGCACAGTTTAGGGTACCACAACGCTTAAGGTTTAGCGTACGTGTGAGGTCACTAGTTAGTGTTAGTGTACTGCTTACGATTAGGGCACGGGTGAGGGTAAGGCCTCGGAAGAGGGTCACGTTAAGGGTTAGGGAATGGGGATTGATTAGGTTACAGGTTAGGGTACGGCAATGGCTTAGGGTTGGCGTACGTTAGAGGGCATGGGTTAGTGTTGATGTACTGGTTAAAATTAGGACACGGGTGAGGGTAAAGTTTCGGGTGAGTGTCATGGTTAGGTTTCAGGTTAGGGTTAGGGTTAGGGAATGGAGAGGGATTAGGGTATAGGTTAGGGTACAACAATGCTTAAGGGTTAGCGTAAGTGTGAGGGCATGAGTTAGTGTTGGTGTACTGGTTAAGAGAACGTCACCGATGAGGGTAAGGCCTCGGAAAAGGGTCACGTTCAGGGTTTCGCTTAGGGTTAGGGTTAGGGAATGGGGAGGGATGAGGGTACAGGATAGGGTACGACAATGCTTAAGGGTTAGCGTACGTTTGAGATCATGAGTTAGTGTTTGTGTACTGGTTAAGATTAGGGCATGGGTTAGTGTAGCGCCTCGGAAGAGGGTCAGGTTTAGGGATCGGGTTAGGGTTAGGGTTAGGGAATGGGGAGGGATTAGGGTACAATTTAGGGTATGACAACGCTTAAGGTTTAGCGTACGTGTGAGGGCACGAGTTAGTGTTGGTGTCCTGGTTAAGATTAGGGCACGGGTGAGGGTAAGGCTTCGGGTGAGGGTCAGGGTTAGGATTCGGTTTAGGGTTAGGGTTTAGGAATGCAGAGGGATTAGGGTACAGCTTAGGGAACGACAGTGCTTAAGGGTTAGCGTTCGTGTGAGGGCAAGGGTTAGTGTTAGTGTCCTGGTTAAGATTAGGGCACGGGTGAGGGTAAGGCTTCAGGTGAGGGTCAGGGTTAGGATTCGGGTTAGCGTTAGGGTTAGGGAATGGGGAGGGATTAGGGTACAGTTTAGGGTACGACAACGATTAAGGGTTAGCGTACGTGTGAGGGCACAAGTTAGTGTTGGTGTCCTGGTTAAGATTAGGGCACGGGTGAGGGTAAGGTTTCGGGTGAGGGTCAGGGATAGAATTCGGGTTAGGGTTAGGGTTAGGGAATGGGGAGATATTAGGGCACAGTTTAGGGTACCACAACGCTTAAGGTTTAGCGTACGTGTGAGGTCACTAGTTAGTGTTAGTGTACTGCTTACGATTAGGGCACGGGTGAGGGTAAGGCCTCGGAAGAGGGTCATGTTAAGGTTTAGGGTTAGGGTTAGGGTTAGGGAATGGAGAGGGATTAGGGTACAGGTTAGGGTACCGCTGCGGTTTAGTGTTAGCGTACGTGTGAGGGCACGAGTTAGTCTTGGTGTCCTGGTTAAGATTAGGGCACGGGTGAGGGTAAGGCTTCGGGTGAGGGTCAGGGTTAGGATTCGGGTTAGTGTTAGGGTTAGGGAATGGAGAGGGATTAGGGTACAGGTTAGGGTACGACAATGCTTAAGGGTTAGCGTAAGTGTGAGGGCACGAGTTAGTGTTGGTGTACTGGTTAAGAGAACGGCACCAATGAGGGTAAGGCCTCGGAAAAGGGACACGTTCAGGGTTTCGCTTAGGGTTAGGGTTAGGGAATGGGGAGGGATTAGGGTACAGGATAGGGTACGACAATGCTTAAGGGTTAGCATACGTTTGAGGGCATGAGTTAGTGTTTGTGTACTGGTTAAGATTAGGGCATTGGTTAGGGTAGGGCATCGGAAGTGGGTCAGGTTTAGGGATGGGGTTAGGGTTAAGGAATGCAGAGGGGTTAGGGTACAATTTAGGGTACGACAACGCTTAAGGTTTAGCGTACGTGTGAGGGCACGAGTTAGTGTTGGTGTCCTGGTTAAGATTAGGCCACGGGTGAGGGTAAGGCTTAGGGTGAGGGTCAGGGTTAGGATTCGGGTTACGGTTAGGGTTAAGGAATGCAGAGGGATTAGGGTACAGCTTAGGGTACGACAGTGCTTAAGGGTTAGCGTTCGTGTGAGGGCAAGGGTTAGTGTTAGTGTCCTGGTTAAGATTAGGGCACGGGTGAGGGTAAGGCTTCAGGTGAGGGTCAGGGTTAGGATTCGGGTTAGGGTTAGAGTTAGGGAATGGGGAGGGATTAGGGTACAGTTTAGGGTACGACAACGATTAAGGGTTAGCGTACGTGTGAGGGCACAAGTTAGTGTTGGTGTCCTGGTTAAGATTAGGGCACGGGTGAGGGTAAGGTTTCGGGTGAGGGTCAGGGATAGAATTCGGGTTAGGGTTTGGGTTAGGGAATGGGGAAATATTAGGGCACAGTTTAGGGTACCACAACGCTTAAGGTTTAGCGTACGTGTGAGGTCACTAGTTAGTGTTAGTGTACTGCTTACGATTAGGGCACGGGTGAGGGTAAGGCCTCGGAAGAGGGTCACGTTAAGGGTTAGGGAATGGGGATTGATTAGGGTGCAGGTTAGGGTACGGCAATGGCTTAGGGTTGGCGTACGTTAGAGGGCATGGGTTAGTGTTGATGTACTGGTTAAAATTAGGACACGGGTGAGGGTAAAGTTTCGGGTGAGTGTCATGGTTAGGTTTCAGGTTAGGGTTAGGGTTAGGGAATGGAGAGGGTTTAGGGTACAGGTTAGGGTACAACAATGCTTAAGGGTTAGCGTAAGTGTGAGGGCACGAGTTAGTGTTGGTGTACTGGTTAAGAGAACGGCACCGATGAGGGTAAGGCCTCGGAAAAGGGTCACGTTCAGGGTTTCGCTTAGGGTTAGGGTTAGGGAATGGGGAGGGATTAGGGTACAGGATAGGGTACGACAATGCTTAAGGGTTCGCGTACGTTTGAGGGCATGAGTTAGTCTTTGTGTACTGGTTAAGATTAGGGCATGGGTTAGTGTAGCGCCTCGGAAGAGGGTCAGGTTTAGGGATCGGGTTAGGGTTAGGGTTAGGGAATGGGGAGAGATTAGGGTACAATTTAGGGTACGACAACGCTTAAGGTTTAGCGTACGTGTGAGGGCACGAGTTAGTGTTGGTGTCCTGGTTAAGATTAGGGCACGGGTGAGGGTAAGGCTTCGGGTGAGGGTCAGGGTTAGGATTCGGGTTAGGGTTAGGGTTAAGGAATGCAGAGGGATTAGGGTACAGCTTAGGGTACGACAGTGCTTAAGGTTTAGTGTTCGTGTGAGGGCAAGGGTTAGTGTTAGTGTCCTGGTTAAGATTAGGTCATGGGTGAGGGTAAGGCTTCAGGTGAGGGTCAGGGTTAGGATTCGGGTTAGGGTTAGGGTTAGGGAATGGGGAGGGATTAGGGTACAGTTTAGGGTACGACAACGATTAAGGGTTAGCGTACGTGTGAGGGCACAAGTTAGTGTTGGTGTCCTGGTTAAGATTAGGGCACGGGTGAGGGTAAGATTTCGGGTGAGGGTCAGGGATAGAATTCGGGTTAGGGTTAGGGTTAGGGAATGGGGAGATATTAGGGCACAGTTTAGGGTACCACAACGCTTAAGGTTTAGCTTACGTGTGAGGTCACTAGTTAGTGTTAGTGTACTGCTTACGATTAGGGCACGGGTGAGGGTAAGGCCTCGGAAGAGGGTCACGTTAAGGGTTAGGGTTAGGGTTAGGGTTAGGGAATGGGGATTGAGTAGGGTACAGGTTAGGGTACGGCAATGGCTTAGGGTTGGCGTACGTTAGAGGGCATGGGTTAGTGTTGATGTACTGGTTAAAATTAGGACACGGGTGAGGGTAAAGTTTCGGGTGAGTGTCATGGTTAGGTTTCAGGTTAGGGTTAGGGTTAGGGAATGGAGAGGGATTAGGGTACAGGTTAGGGTACAACAAAGCTTAAGGGTTAGCGTAAGTGTGAGGGTACGAGTTAGTGTTGGTGTACTGGTTAAGAGAACGGCACCGATGAGGGTAAGGCCTCGGAAAAGGGTCACGTTCAGGGTTTCGCTTAGGGTTAGGGTTAGGGAATGGGGAGGGATTAGGGTACAGGATAGGGTACGACAATGCTTAAGGGTTAGCGTACGTTTGAGGGCATGAGTTAGTGTTTGTGTACTGGTTAAGATTAGGGCTTTGGTTAGGGTAGGGCATCGGAAGTGGGTCAGGTTTAGGGATGGGGTTAGGGTTAAGGAATGGGGAGGGATTAGGGTACAATTTTGGGTACGACAATGCTTAAGGTGTAGCGTACGTGTGAGGGCACGAGTTAGTGTTGGTGTCCTGGTTAAGATTATGGCACGGGTGAGGGTAAGGCTTCGGGTGAGGGTCAGGGTTAGGATTCGGGTTAGGGTTAGGGTTAAGGAATGCAGAGGGATTAGGGTACAGCTTAGGGTACGACAGTGCTTAAGGGTTAGCGTTCGTGTGAGGGCAAGGGTTAGTGTTAGTGTCCTGGTTAAGATTAGGTCATGGGCGAGGGTAAGGCTTCAGGTGAGGGTCAGGGTTAGGATTCGGGTTAGGGTTAGGGTTAGGGAATGGGGAGGGATTAGGGTACAGTTTAGGGTACGACAACGATTAAGTGTTAGCGTACGTGTGAGGGCACAAGTTAGTGTTGGTGTCGTGGTTAAGATTAGGGCACGGGTGAGGGTAAGATTTCGGGTGAGGGTCAGGGATAGAATTCGGGTTAGGGTTAGGGTTAGGGAATGGGGAGATATTAGGGCACAGTTTAGGGTACCACAACGCTTAAGGTTTAGCGTACGTGTGAGGTCACTAGTTAGTGTTAGTGTACTGCTTACGATTAGGGCACGGGTGAGGGTAAGGGTTAGGGTTAGGGTTAGGGTTAGGTTTAGGGAATGGAGAGGGATTAGGGTACAGGTTAGGGTACGACAATGCTTAAGGGTTAGCGTAAGTGTGAGGGCACGAGTTAGTGTTGGTGTACTGGTTAAGACAATGGCACCGATGAGGGTAAGGCCTCGGAAAAGGGTCACGTTCAGGGTTTCGCTTAGGGCTAGTGTTAGGGAATGGGGATGGATTAGGGTACAGGATAGGGTACGACAATGCTTAAGGGATAGCGTATGTTTGAGGGCATGAGTTAGTGTTTGTGTACTGGTTAAGATTAGGGCATTGGTTAGGGTAGGGAATCGGAAGTGGGTCAGGTTTAGGGATGGGGTTAGGCTTAAGGAATGGGGAGGGATTAGGGTACAATTTAGGGTACGACAACGCTTAAGGTTTAGCGTACGTGTGAGGGCACGAGTTAGTGTTGGTGTCCTGGTTAAGATTAGGGCACGGGTGAGGGTAAGGCTTCGGGTGAGGGTCAGGGTTAGGATTCGAGTTAGGGTTAGGGTTAAGGAATGCAGAGGGATTAGGGAACAGCTTAGGGTACGACAGTGCATAAGGGTTAGCGTTCGTGTGAGGGCAAGGGTTAGTGTTAGTGTCCTGGTTAAGATTAGGGTACGGGTGAGGGTAAGGCTTCAGGTGAGTGTCAGGGTTAGGATTCGGGTTAGGGTTAGGGTTAGGGAATGGGGAGGGATTAGGGTACAGTTTACGGTACGACAACAATTAAGGGTTAGCGTACGTGTGAGGACACAAGTTAGTGTTGGTGTCCTGGTTAAGATTAGGGCACGGGTGAGGGTAAGGTTTCGGGTGAGGGTCAGGGATAGAATTCGGGTTAGGGTTAGGGTTAGGGAATGGGGAGATATTAGGGCACAGTTTAGGGTACCACAACGCTTAAGGTTTAGCGTACGTGTGAGGTCACTAGTTAGTGTTAGTGTACTGCTTACGATTAGGGCACGGGTGAGGGTAAGGCCTCGGAAGAGGGTCACGTTAAGGGTTAGGGTTAGGGTTAGGGAATGGGGATTGATTAGGGTACAGGTTAGGGTACGGAAATGGCTTAGGGTTGGCGTACGTTAGAGGGTATGGGTTAGTGTTGATGTACTGGTTAAAATAAGGACACGGGTGAGGGTAAAGTTTCGGGTGAGTGTCATGGTTAGGTTTCAGGTTAGGGTTAGGGTTAGGGAATGGAGAGGGATTAGGGTACAGGTTAGGGTACCGCTGCGGTTTAGTGTTAGCGTACGTTTTTGGGCACGAGCTAGTCTTGGTGTCCTAGTTAAGATTAGGACATGGGTGAGGGTAAGGCTTCGGGTGAGGGTCAGGGTTAGGTTTCGGGTTAGGGTTAGGGTTAGGGAATGGAGAGCGATTAGGGTACCGGTTAGGGTATGACAATGCTTAAGGGTTAGCGTAAGTTTGAGGGCACGAGTTAGTGTTGGTGTACTGGTTAAGACAACGGCACCGATGAGGGTAAGGCCTCGGAAATGGGTCACGTTCAGGGTTTCGCTTAGGGTTAGGGTTAGGGAATGGGGAGGGATTAGGGTACAGGATAGGGTACAACAATGCTTAAGGGTTAGCGTACGTTTGAGGGCATGATTTAGTGTTTGTGTACTGGTTAAGATTTGGGCATTGGTTAGGGTAGGGCATCGGAAGTGGGTCAGGTTTAGGGATGGGGTTAGGGGTAGGGTTAAGGAATGGGGAGGGATTAGGGTACAATTTAGGGTACGACAACGATTAAGGGTTAGCGTACGTGTGAGGGCACAAGTTAGTGTTGGTGTCCTGGTTAAGATTAGGGCACGGGTGAGGGTAAGGTTTCGGGTGAGGGTCAGGGATACAATTCGGGTTAGGGTTAGGGTTAGGGAAAGGGGAGATATTAGGGCACAGTTTAGGGTACCACAATGCTTAAGGTTTAGCGTACTTGTGAGGTCACTAGTTAGTGTTAGTGTACTGCTTACGATTAGGGCACGGGTGAGGGTAAGGCCTCGGAAGAGGGTCACGTTAAGGGTTAGGGTTAGGGTTAGTGTTAGGGAATGGGGATTGATTAGGGTACAGGTTAGGGTACGGCAATGGCTTAGGGTTGGCGTACGTTAGAGGGCATGGGTTAGTGTTGATGTACTGGTTAAAATTAGGACACGGGTGAGGGTAAAGTTTCGGGTGAGTGTCATGGTTAGGTTTCAGGTTAGGGTTAGGGTTAGGGAATGGAGAGGGATTAGGGTACAGGTTAGGGTACCGCTGCGGTTTAGTGTTAGCGTACGTGTGAGGGCACGAGTTAGTCTTGGTGTCCTGGTTAAGATTAGGGCACGGATGAGGGTAAGGCTTCGGGTGAGGGTCAGGGTTAGGATTCGGGTTAGGGTTAGGGTTAGGGAATGGAGAGGGATTAGGGTACAGGTTAGGGTACGACAACGCTTAAGGGTTAGCGTAAGTGTGAGGGCACGAGTTAGTGTTGGTGTACTGGTAAAGACAACGGCACCGATGAGGTTAAGGCCTCGGAAAAGGGTCACGTTCAGGGTTTCGCTTAGGGTTAGGGTTAGGGAATGGGGAGGGATTAGGGTACAGGATAGGGTACGACAATGCTTAAGGGTTAGCGTACGTTTGAGGGCATGAGTTAGTGTTTGTGTACTGGTTAAGATTAGGGCATTGGTTAGGGTAGGGCATGGTCAGGTTTAGGGATGGGGTTAGGGTTAGGGTTAAGGAATGGGGAGGGATTAGGGTAAAATTCAGGGTACGACAACGCTTAAGGCTTAGCGTACGTGTGAGGGCACGAGTTAGTGTTGGTGTCCTGGTTAAGATTAGGGCACGGGTGAGGGTAAGGCTTCGGGTGAGGGTCAGGGTTAGGATTCGGGTTAGGGTTAGGGTTAAGGAATGCAGAGGGATTAGGGTACAGCTTAGGGTACGACCGTGCTTAAAGATTAGCGTTCGTGTGAGGGCAAGGGTTAGTGTTAGTGTCCTGGTTAAGATTAGGGCACGGGTGAGGCTAAGGCTTCAGGTGAGGGTCAGGGTTAGGATTCGGGTTAGGGTTAGGGTTAGGGAATGGGGAGGGATTAGGGTACAGTTTAGGGTACGACAACAATTAAGGGTTAGCGTACGTGTGAGGGCACAAGTTAGTGTTGGGGTCCTGGTTAAGATTAGGACACGGGTGAGGTTAAGGTTTCGGGTGAGGGTCAGGGATAGAATTCGGGTTAGGGTTAGGGTTAGGGAATGGGGTGATATTAGGGCACAGTTTAGGGTACCACAACGCTTAAGGTTTAGCGTACGTGTGAGGTCACTAGTTAGTGTTAGTGTACTGCTTACGATTAGGGCACGGGTGAGGGTAAGGCCTCGGAAGAGGGTCACGTTAAGGGTTAGGGTTAGGGTTAGGGAATGGGGATTGATTAGGGTACAGGTTAGGGTACGGCAATGGCTTAGGGTTGGCGTACGTTAGAGGGCATGGGTTAGTGTTGATGTACTGGTTAAAATTAGGACACGGGTGAGGGTAAAGTTTCAGGTGAGTGTCATGGTTAGGTATCAGGTTAGGGTTAGGGTTAGGGAATGGAGAAGGATTAGGGTACAGGTTAGGGTACGACAATGCTTAAGGGTTAGCGTAAGTGTGAGGGCATGAGTTAGTGTTGGTGTACTGGTTAAGACAACGGCAACGATGAGGGTAAAGCCTCGGAAAAGGGTCACGTTCAGGGTTTCGCTTAGGGTTAGGGTTAGGGAATGGGGAGGGATTAGGGTACAGAATAGGGTACGACCATGCTTAAGGGTTAGCATACGTTTGAGGGCATGAGTTAGTTTTTGTGTACTGGTTAAGATTAGGGCATTGGTTAGGGTAGGGCATCGGAAGTGGGTCAGATTTAGGGATGGGGTTAGGGTAAGGGTTAAGGAATGGGGATGGATTAGGGTACAATTTAGGGTACGACAACGCTTAAGGTTTAGCGTACGTGTGAGGGCACGAGTTAGTGTTGGTGTCCTGGTTAAGATTAGGGCACGGGTGAGGGTACGGCCTCGGAAGAGGGTCACGTTAAGGGTTAGGGTTAGGGTTAGGGTTAGGGAATGGGGATTGATTAGGGTACAGGTTAGGGTACGGCAATGGCTTAGGGTTGGCGTACGTTATAGGGCATGGGTTAGTGTTGATGTACTGGTTAAAATTAGGACACGGGTGAGGGTAAAGTTTCGGGTGAGTGTCATGGTTAGGTTTCAGGTTAGGGTTAGGGTTAGGGAATGGAGAGGGATTAGGGTACAGGTTAGGGTACCGCTGCGGTTTAGTGTTAGCGTACGTGTGAGGGCACGAGTTAGTCTTGGTGTCCTGGTTAAGATTAGGGCACGGGTGAGGGTAAGGCTTCGGGTGAGGGTCAGGGTTAGGATTCGGGTTAGGGTTAGGGTTAAGGAATGCAGAGGGATTAGGGTACAGCTTAGGGTACGACAGTGCTTAAGGGTTAGCGTTCGTGTGAGGTCAAGGGTTAGTGTTAGTGTCCTGGTTAAGATTAGGGCACGGGTGAGGGTAAGGCTTCAGGTGAGGGTCAGGGTTAGGATTAGGGTTAGGGTTAGGGTTAGGGAATGGGGAGGGATTAGGGTACAGTTTAGGGTACGACAACGATTAAGGGTTAGCGTACGTGTGAGGGCACAAGTTAGTGTTGGTGTCCTGGTTAAGGTTAGGGCACGGGTGAGGGTGAGGTTTCGGGTGAGGGTCAGGGATAGAATTCGGGTTAGGGTTAGGGTTAGGGAATGTGGAGATATTAGGGCACAGTTTAGGGTACCACAACGCTTAAGGTTTAGCATACGTGTGAGGTCACTAGTTAGTGTTAGTGTACTGCTTACGATTAGGGCACGGGTGAGGGTATGGCCTCGGAAGAGGGTCACGTTAAGGGTTAGGGTTAGGGTTAGGGTTAGGGAATGGGGATTGATTAGGGTACAGGTTAGGGTACGGCAATGGCTTAGGGTTGGCGTACGTTAGAGGGCATGGGTTAGTGTTGATGTACTGGTTAAAATTAGGACACGGGTGAGGGTAAAGTTTCGGGTGAATATCATGGTTAGGTTTCTGGTTAGGGTTAGGGTTAGGGAATTGAGAGGGATTAGGGTACAGGTTAGGGTACCGCTGCAGTTTAGTGTTAGCGCACGTGTGAGGGCACGATTTAGTCTTGGTGTCCTGGTTAAGATTAGGGCACGGGTGAGGGTAAGGCTTCGGGTGAGGGTCAGGGTTAAGATTCGGGTTAGGGTTAGGGTTAGGGAATGGAGAGGGATTAGGGTACAGGTTAGGGTACGACAATGCTTAAGGGTTAGCGTAAGTGTGAGGGCACATGTTAGGGTTGGTGTACTGGTTAAGACAACGGCACCGATGAGGGTAAGGCCTCGGAAAAGGGTCACGTTCAGGGTTTCGCTTAGGGTTAGGGTTAGGGAATGAGGAGGGATTAGGGTACAGGATAGGGTACGACAATGCTTAAGGGTTAGCGTACGTTTGAGGGCATGAGTTAGTGTTTGTGTACTGGTTAAGATTAGGGCATTGGTTAGGGTAGGGCATCGGAAGTGGGTCAGTTTTAGGGATGGGGTTAGGGTTAGGGTTAAGGAATGGGGAGGGATTAGGGTACAATTTAGGGTACGAAAAAACTTAAGGTTTAGCGTACGTGTGAGGGCACGAGTTAGTGTTGGTGTCCTGGTAAAGATTAGGGCACGGGTGAGGGTAAGGCTTCGTTTGAGGGTCAGGTTTAGGATTCGGGTTAGGGTTAGGGTTAAGGAATGCAGAGGGATTAGGGTACAGCTTAGGGTTCGACAGTGCTTAAGGGTTAGCGTTCGTGTGAGGGCAAGGGTTAGTGTTGGTGTCCTGGTTAAGATTAGGGCACGGGTGAGGGTAAGGTTTCGGGTGAGGGTCAGGGATAGAATTCGGGTTAGGGTTAGGGTTAGGGAATGGGGAGATATTAGGGCACAGTTTAGGGTACCACAACGCTTAAGGTTTAGCGTACGTGTGAGGTCACTAGTTAGTGTTATTGTACTGCTTACGATTAGGGCACGGGTGAGGGTAAGGCCTCGGAAGAGGGTCACGTTAAGGGTTAGGGTTAGGTTTAGGGTTAGGGAATGGGGATTGATTAGGGTACAGGTTAGGGTACGGCAATGGCTCAGGGTTGGCGTACGTTAGAGGGCATGGGTTAGTGTTGATGTACTGGTTAAAATTAGGACACGGGTGAGGGTAAAGTTTCGGGTGAGTGTCATGGTTAGGTTTCCGGTTAGGGTTAGGGTTAGGGAATGGAGAGGGTTTAGGGTACAGGTTAGGGTGCCGCTGCGGTTTAGTGTTAGCGTACGTGTGAGGGCACGAGTTAGTCTTGGTGTCCTTGTTAAGATTAGGGCACGGTTGAGGGTGAGGCTTCGGGTGAGGGTCAGGGTTAGGGTTAGGGTTAGGGAATGGAGAGGGATTAGGGTACAGGTTAGGGTACGACAATTCTTAAGGGTTAGCGTAAGTGTGAGGGCACCAGTTAGTGTTGGTGTACTGGTTAAGACAATGGCACCGATGAGGTTAAGGCCTCGGAAAAGGGTCACGTTCAGGGTTTCGCTTAGGGTTAGGGTTAGGGAATGGGGAGGGATTAGGGTACAGGATAGTGTACGACAACGCTTAAGGTTTAGCGTACGTGTGAGGGCACGAGTTAGTGTTGGTGTCCTGGTAAAGATTAGGGCACGGGTGAGGGTAAGGCTTCGTTTGAGGGTCAGGTTTAGGATTCGGGTTAGGGTTAGGGTTAAGGAATGCAGAGGGATTAGGGTACAGCTTAGGGTTCGACAGTGCTTAAGGGTTAGCGTTCGTGTGAGGGCAAGGGTTAGTGTTAGTGTCCTCGTTAAGATTAGGGCACGGGTGAGGGTAAGGCTTCAGGTGAGGTTCAGGGTTAGGATTCGGGTTAGGGTTAGGGTTAGGGAATGGGGAGGGATTAGGGTACAGTTTAGGGTACGAGAACGATTAAGGGTTAGCGTACGTGTGAGGGCACAAGTTAGTGTTGGTGTCCTGGTTAAGATTAGGGCACGTGTGAGGGTAAGGCTTCGGGTGAGGGTCAGGGTTAGGATTCGGGTTAGGGTTAGTGTTAGGGAATGGAGAGTGATTAGGGTACAGGTTAGGGTACGACAATGCTTAAGGGTTAGCGTAAGTGTGAGGGCACGAGTTAGTGTTGGTGTACTGGTTAAGACAACGGCACCGATGAGGGTAAGGCCTCGGAAAAGGGTCACGTTCAGGGTTTCGCTTAGGGTTAGGGTTAGGGAATGGGGAGGGATTAGGGTACAGGATAGGGTACGACAATGCTTAAGGGTTAGCGTACGTTTGACGGCATGAGTTAGTGTTTGTGTACTGGTTAAGATTAGGGCATTGGTTAGGGTAGGGCATCGGAAGTGGGTCAGGTTTAGGGATGGGGTTAGGGTTAGGTTTAAGGAATGGGGAGGCATTAGGGTACAATTTAGGGTACGACAACGCTTAAGGTTTAGCATACGTGTGAGGGCACGAGTTAGTGTTGGTGTCCTGGTTAAGATTAGGGCACGGGTGAGGGTAAGGCTTCGGGTGAGGGTCAGGGTTAGGATTCGGGTTAGGGTTAGGGTTAAGGAATGCAGAGGGATTAGGGTACAGCTTAGGGTACGACAGTGCTTAAGGGTTAGCATAAGTGTGAGGGCACGATTTAGTGTTGGTGTACTGGTTAAGACAACGGCACCGATGAGGGTAAGGCCTCGGAAAAGGGTCACGTTCAGGGTTTCACTTAGGGTTAGGGTTAGGAAATGGGGATTGATTAGGGTACAGGTTAGTGTACGGCAATGGCTTAGGGTTGGCGTACGTTAGAGGGCATGGGTTAGTGTTGATGTACTGGTTAAAATTAGGACACGGGTGAGGGTAAAGTTTCGGGTGAGTGTCATGGTTAGGTTTCAGGTTAGGGTTAGGGTTAGGGAATGGAGAGGGATTAGGTACAGGTTAGGGTACCGCTGCGGTTTAGTGTTAGCGTACGTGTGAGGGCACGAGTTAGTCTTGGTGTCCTGGTTAAGATTAGGGCACGGGTGAGGGTAAGGCTTCGGGTGAGGGTCAGGGTTAGGATTCGGGTTAGGGTTAGGGTTAGGGAATGGAGAGGTATTAGGGTACAGGTTAGGGTACGACAATGCTTAAGGGTTAGCGTAAGTGTGAGGGCATGAGTTAGTGTTGGTGTACTGGTTAAGACAACGGCACCGATGAGGGTAAGGCCTCGGAAAAGGGTCACGTTCAGGGTTTCGCTTAGGGTTAGGGTTAGGGAATGGGGAGGGATTAGGGTACAGGATAGGGTACGACAATGCTTAAGGGTTAGCGTACGTTTGAGGGCATGAGTTAGTGTTTGTGTACTGGTTAAGATTAGGGCATTGGTTAGGGTAGGGCATCGGAAGTGGGTCAGGTTTAGGGATGGGGTTAGGGTTAGGGTTAAGGAATGGGGAGGGATTAGGGTACAATTTAGGGTACGACAACGCTTAAGGTTTAGCGTACGTGTGAGGGCACGAGTTAGTGTTGGTGTCCTGGTTAAGATTAGGGCACGGGTGAGGGTAAGGCTTCGGGTGAGGGTCAGGGTTAGGATTCGGGTTAGGGTTATGGTTAAGGAATGCAGAGGGATTAGGGTACAGCTTAGGGTACGACAGTGCTTAAGGGTTAGCATAAGTGTGAGGG
This sequence comes from Inia geoffrensis, assembly GCA_036417435.1. Lineage (NCBI taxonomy): Eukaryota > Metazoa > Chordata > Mammalia > Artiodactyla > Iniidae > Inia > Inia geoffrensis. The sequence continues at coordinate 1,080,528 of CM070918.1, forward strand.
CACGATTTAGTGTTGGTGTACTGGTTAAGACAACGGCACCGATGAGGGTAAGACCTCGGAAAAGGGTCACGTTCAGGGTTTCACTTAGGGTTAGGGTTAGGGAATGGGGATTGATTAGGGTAGAGGTTAGGGTACGGCAATGGCTTAGGGTTGGCGTACGTTAGAGGGCATGGGTTTGTGTTGATGTACTGGTTAAAATTAGGACACCGGTGAGGGTAAAGTTTCGGGTGAGTGTCATGGTTAGGTTTCTGGTTAGGGTTAGGGTTAGGGAATGGAGAGGGATTAGGGTACAGGTTAGGGTACCGCTGCAGTTTAGTGTTAGCGTACGTGTGAGGGCACGATTTAGTCTTGGTGTCCTGGTTAAGATTAGGGCACGGGTGAGGGTAAGGCTTCGGGTGAGGGTCAGGGTTAGGATTCGGGTTAGGGTTAGGGTTAGGGAATGGAGAAGGATTAGGGTACAGGTTAGGGTACGACAATGCTTAAGGGTTAGCGTAAGTGTGAGGGCACGAGTTAGTGTTGGTGTACTGGTTAAGACAACGGCACCGATGAGGGTAAGTCCTCGGAAAAGGGTCACGTTCAGGGTTTCGCTTAGGGTTAGGGTTAGGGAATGGGGAGGGATTAGGGTACAGGATAGGGTACGACAATGCTTAAGGGTTAGCGTACGTTTGAGGGCATGAGTTAGTGTTTGTGTACTGGTTAAGATTAGGGCATTGGTTAGGGTAGGGCATGGGAAGTGGGTCAGGTTTAGGGATGGGGTTAGGGTTAGGGTTAAGGAATGGGGAGGGATTAGGGTACAATTTACGGTACGACAAAGCTTAAGGTTTAGCGTACGTGTGAGGGCACGAGTTAGTGTTGGTGTCCTGGTTAAGATTAGGGCACGGGTGAGGGTAAGGCTTCGGGTGAGCGTCAGGGTTAGGATTCGGGTTAGGGTTAGGGTTAAGGAATGCAGAAGGATTAGGGTACAGCTTAGGGTACGACAGTGCTTAAGGGTTAGCGTTCGTGTGAGGGCAAGGGTTAGTGTTAGTGTCCTGGTTAAGATTAGGGCACGGGTGAGGGTAAGGTTTCGGGTGATGGTCAGGGATAGAATTCGGGTTAGGGTTAGGGTTAGGGAATGGGGAGATATTAGGGCACAGTTTAGGGTACCACAACGCTTAAGGTTTAGCGTACGTGTTAGGTCACTAGTTAGTGTTAGTGTACTGCTTACGATTAGGGCACGGGTGAGGGTAAGGCCTCGGAAGAGGGTCACGTTAGGGGTTAGGGTTAGGGTTAGGGTTAGGGAATGGGGATTGATTAGGGTACAGGTTAGTGTACGGCAATGGCTTAGGGTTGGCGTATGTTAGAGGGCATGGGTTAGTGTTGATGTACTGGTTAAAATTAGGACACGGGTGAGGGTAAAGTTTCGGGTGAGTGTCATGGTTAGGTTTCAGGTTAGGGTTAGGGTTAGGCAATGGAGAGGGATTAGGGTATAGGTTAGGGTACCACTGCGGTTTAGTGTTAGCGTACGTGTGAGGGCACGAGTTAGTCTTGATGTCCTGGTTAAGATTAGGGCACGGGTGAGGGTAAGGCTTCGGGTGAGGGTCAGGGTTAGGATTCGGGTTAGGGTTAGGGTTAGGGAATGGAGAGGGATTAGGGTACAGGTTAGGGTACCGCTGCGGTTTAGTGTTAGCGTACGTGTGAGGGCACGAGTTAGTCTTGGTGTCCTGGTTAAGATTAGGGCACGGGTGAGGGTAAGGCTTCGGGTGAGGGTCAGGGTTAGGATTCGGGTTAGGGTTAGGGTTAGGGAATGGAGAGGGATTAGGGTACAGGTTAGGGTACGACAATGCTTAAGGGTTAGCGTAAGTTTGAGGGCACGAGTTAGTGTTGTTGTACTGGTTAAGACAACGGCACCGATGAGGGTAAGGCCTCGGAAAAGGGTCACGTTCAGGGTTTTGCTTAGGGTTAGGGTTAGGGAATGGGGAGGGATTAGGGTACAGGATAGGGTACGACAATGCTTAAGCGTTAGCGTACGTTTGAGGGCATGTGTTAGTGTTTGTGTACTGGTTAAGATTAGTGCATTGGTTACGGTAGGGCATCGGAAGTGGGTCAGGTTTAGGGATGGGGTTAGGGTTAGGTTTAAGGAATGGGGAGGGATTAGGGTACAATTTAGGGTACGACAACGCTTAAGGTTTAGCGTATGTGTGAGGGCACGAGTTAGTGTTGGTGTCCTGGTTAAGATTAGGGCACGGGTGAGGGTAAGGCTTCGGGTGAGGGTCAGGGTTAGGATTCGGGTTAGGGTTAGGGTTAAGGAATGCAGAGGGATTAGGGTACAGCTTAGGGTACGACAGTGCTTAAGGGTTAGCGTTCGTGTGAGGGCAAGGGTTAGTGTTAGTGTCCTGGTTAAGATTAGGGCACGGGTGAGGGTAAGGTTTCGGGTGAGGGTCAGGGATAGAATTCGGGTTAGGGTTTGGGTTAGGGAATGGGGAGATATTAGGGCACAGTTTAGGGTACCAAAACGCTTAAGGTTTAGAGTACGTGTGAGGTCACTATTTAGTGTTAGTGTACTGCTTACGATTAGGGCACGGGTGAGGGTAAGGCCTCGGAAGAGTGTCACGTTAAGGGTTAGGGTTAGGGTTAGGGTTAGGGAATGGGGATTGATTAGGGTACAGGTTAGGGTACGGCAATGGCTTAGTGTTGGCGTACGTTAGAGGGCATGGGTTAGTGTTGATGTACTGGTTAAAATTAGGACACGGGTGAGGGTAAAGTTTCGGGTGAGTGTCATGGTTAGGTTTCAGGTTAGGGTTAGGGTTAGGGAATGGAGAGGGATTAGGGTACAGGTTAGGGTACCGCTGCGGTTTAGTGTTAGCGTACGTGTGAGGGCACGAGTTAGTCTTGGTGTCCTGGTTAAGATTAGGGCACGGGTGAGGGTAAGGCTTCGGGTGAGGGTCAGGGTTAGGATTCGGGTTAGGGTTAGGGTTAAGGAATGCAGAGGGATTAAGGTACAGCTTAGGGTACGACAGTGCTTAAGGGTTAGCGTTCGTGTGAGGTCAAGGGTTAGTGTTAGTGTCCTGGTAAGATTAGGGCACGGGTGAGGGTAAGGCTTCAGGTGAGGGTCAGGGTTAGGCTTCGGGTTAGGGTTAGGGTTAGGGAATGGGGAGGGATTAGGGTACAGTTTAGGGTACGACAACGATTAAGGGTTAGCGTACTTGTGAGGGCACAAGTTAGTGTTGGTGTCCTGGTTAAGGTTAGGGCACGGGTGAGGGTGAGGTTGCGGGTGAGGGTCAGGGATAGAATTCGGGTTAGGGTTAGGGTTAGGGAATGGGGAGATATTAGTGCACAGTTTAGGGTACCACAACGCTTAAGGTTTAGCATACGTGTGAGGTCACTATTTAGTGTTAGTGTACTGCTTACGATTAGGGCACGGGTGAGGGTATGGCCTCGGAAGAGGGTCACGTTAAGGGTTAGGGTTAGGGTTAGGGTTAGGAAATGGGGATTGATTAGGGTACAGGTTAGGGTACGGCAATGGCTTAGGGTTGGCGTACGTTAGAGGGCATGGGTTAGTGTTGATGTACTGGTTAAAATTAGGACACGGGTGAGGGTAAAGTTTCGGGTGAATGTCATGGTTAGGTTTCTGGTTAGGGTTAGGGTTAGGGAATGGAGAGGGATTAGGGTACAGGTTAGGGTACCGCTGCAGTTTAGTGTTAGCGTACGTGTGAGGGCACGATTTAGTCTTGGTGTCCTGGTTAAGATTAGGGCACGGGTGAGGGTAAGGCTTCGGGTGAGGGTCAGGGTTAGGATTCGGGTTAGGGTTAGGGTTAGGGAATGGAGAGGGATTAGGGCACAGGTTAGGGTACGACAATGCTTAAGGGTTAGCATAAGTGTGAGGGCACATGTTAGTGTTGGTGTACTGGTTAGGACAACGGCACCGATGGGGGTAAGGCCTCGGAAAAGGGTCACGTTCAGGGTTTCGCTTAGGGTTAGGGTTAGGGAATGAGGAGGGATTAGGGTACAGGATAGGGTATGACAATGCTTAAGGGTTAGCATACGTTTGAGGGCATGAGTTAGTGTTTGTGTACTGGTTAAGATTAGGGCATTGGTTAGGGTAGGGCATCGGAAGTGGGTCAGGTTTAGGGATGGGGTTAGGGTTAGTGTTAAGGAATGGGGAGGGATTAGGGTACAATTTAGGGTATGACAACGCTTAAGGTTTAGCGTACGTGTGAGGGCACGAGTTAGTGTTGGTGTCCTGGTAAAGATTAGGGCAAGGGTGAGGGTAAGGCTTCGTTTGAGGGTCAGGTTTAGGTTTCGGGTTAGGGTTAGGGTTAAGGAATGCAGAGGGATTAGGGTACAGCTTAGGGTTCGACAGTGCTTAAGGGTTAGCGTTCGTGTGAGGGCAAGGGTTAGTGTTAGTGTCCTGGTTAAGATTAGGGCACGGGTGAGGGTAAGGCTTCAGGTGAGGGTCAGGGTTAGGATTCGGGTTAGGGTTAGGGTTAGGGAATGGGGAGGGATTAGGGTACAGTTTAGGGTACGACAACGATTAAGGGTTAGCGTACGTGTGAGGACACAAGTTAGTGTTGGTGTCCTGGTTAAGATTAGGGCACGGGTGAGGGTAAGGTTTCGGGTGAGGGTCAGGGATAGAATTCGGGTTAGGGTTAGGGTTAGGGAATTGGGAGATATTAGGGCACAGTTTACGGTACCACAACGCTTAAGGTTTAGCGTACGTGTGAGGTCACTAGTTAGTGTTAGTGTACTTCTTACGATTAGGGCACGGGTGAGGGTAAGGCCTCGGAAGAGGGTCACGTTAAGGGTTAGGGTTAGGGTTAGGGTTAGGGAATGGGGATTGTTTAGGGTACAGGTTAGGGTACGGCAATGGCTTAGGGTTGGCGTACGTTATAGGGCATGGGTTAGTGTTGATGTACTGGTTAAAATTAGGACACGGGTGAGGGTAAAGTTTCGGGTGAGTGTCATGGTTATGTTTCGGGTTAGGGTTAGGGTTAGGGAATGGAGAGGGATTAGGGTACAGGTTAGGGTACCGCTGCGGTTTAGTGTTAGCGTACGTTTCAGGGCACGAGTTAGTCTTGGTGTCCTGGTTAAGATTAGGGCACGGGTGAGGGTAAGGCTTCGGGTGAGGGTCAGGGTTAGGATTCGGGTTAGGGTTAGGGTTAGGGAATGGAGAGGGATTAGCGTAGAGGTTAGGGTACGACAATGCTTAAGGGTTAGCGTACGTTTGAGGGCACGAGTTAGTGTTGGTGTACTGGTTAAGACAACGGCACCGATGAGGGTAAGGCCTCGGAAAAGGGTCACGTTCAGGGTTTCGCTTAGGGTTAGGGTTAGGGAATGGGGAGGGATTATGGTACAGTATAGGGTACGACAATGTTTAAGGGTTAGCGTACGTTTGAGGGCATGAGTTAGTGTTTGGATACTGGTTAAGATTAGGGCATTGGTTAGGGTAGGGCATCGGAAGTGGGTCAGGTTTAGGGATGGGGTTAGGGTTAGGGTTAAGGAATGGGGAGGGATTAGGGTACAATTTAGGGTACGACAACGCTTAAGGTTTAGCGTACGTGTGAGGGCACGAGTTAGTGTTGGTGTCCTGGTTAAGATTAGGGCACGGGTGAGGGTAAGGCTTCGGGTGAGGGTCAGGGTTAGGATTCGGGTTAGGGTTATGGTTAAGGAATGCAGAGGGATTAGGGTACAGCTTAGGGTATGACAGTGCTTAAGGGTTAGCATAAGTGTGAGGGCACGATTTAGTGTTGGTGTACTGGTTAAGACAACGGCACCGATGAGGGTAAGGCCTCGGAAAAGGGTCACGTTCAGGGTTTCACTTAGGGTTAGGGTTAGGGAATGGGGATTGATTAGGGTACAGGTTAGGGTACGGCAATGGCTTAGGGTTGGCGTACGTTAGAGGGCATGGGTTAGTGTTGATGTACTGGTTAAAATTAGGACACGGGTGAGGGTAAAGTTTCGGGTGAGTGTCATGGTTAGGTTTCTGGTTAGGGTTAGGATTAGGGAATGGAGAGGGATTAGGGTACAGGTTAGGGTACCGCTGCAGTTTAGTGTTAGCGTACGTGTGAGGGCACGATTTAGTCTTGGTGTCCTGGTTAAGATTAGGGCAGGGGTGAGGGTAAGGCTTCGGGTGAGGGTCAGGGTTAGGATTCGGGTTAGGGTTAGGGTTAGGGAATGGAGAGGGATTAGGGTACAGGTTAGGGTACGACAATGCTTAAGGGTTAGCGTAAGTGTGAGGGCACTAGTTAGTGTTGGTGTACTGGTTAAGACAACGGCACCGATGAGGGTAAGGCCTCGGAAAAGGGTCACGTTCAGGGTTTCGCTTAGGGTTAGGGTTAGGAAATGGGGAGGGATTAGGGTACAGGATAGGGTACGACAATGCTTAAGGGTTAGCGTACGTTTGAGGGCATGAGTTAGTGTTTGTGTACTGGTTAAGATTAGGGCATTGGTTAGGGTAGGGCATCGGAAGTGGGTCAGGTTTAGGGATGGGGTTAGGGTTAGGGTTAAGGAATGGGGAGGGATTAGGGTACAATTTACGGTACGACAACGCTTAAGGTTTAGCGTACGTGTGAGGGCACGAGTTAGTGTTGGTGTCCTGGTTAAGATTAGGGCACGGGTGAGGGTAAGGCTTCGGGTGAGCGTCAGGGTTAGGATTCGGGTTAGGGTTAGGGTTAAGGAATGCAGAGGGATTAGGGTACAGCTTAGGGTACGACAGTGCTTAAGGGTTAGCGTTCGTGTGTGGGCAAGGGTTAGGGTTAGTGTCCTGGTTAAGATTAGGGCACGGGTGAGGGTAAGGTTTCGGGTGAGGGTCAGGGATAGAATTCGGGTTAGGGTTAGGGTTAGGGAATGGGGAGATATTAGGGCACAGTTTAGGGTACCACAACGCTTAAGGTTTAGCGGACGTGTGAGGTCACTAGTTAGTGTTAGTGTACTGCTTACGATTAGGGCACGGGTGAGGGTAAGGCCTCGGAAGAGGGTCACGTTAAGGGTTAGGGTTAGGGTTAGGGTTAGGGAATGGGGATTGATTAAGGTACAGGTTAGGGTATGGCAATGGCTTAGGGTTAGCGTACGTTAGAGGGCATGGGTTAGTGTTGATGTACTGGTTAAAATTAGGACACGGGTGAGGGTAAAGTTTCGGGTGAGTGTCATGGTTAGGTTTCAGGTTAGGGTTAGGGTTAGGGAATGGAGAGGGATTAGGGTACAGGTTAGGGTACCGCTGCGGTTTAGTGTTAGCGTACGTGTGAGGGCACGAGTTAGTCTTGGTGTCCTGGTTAAGATTAGGGCACGGGTGAGGGTAAGGCTTCGGGTGAGGGTCAGGGTTAGGATTCGGGTTAGCGTTAAGTTAGGGAATGGAGAGGGATTAGTGTACAGGTTAGGGTATGACAATGCTTAAGGGTTAGCGTAAGTGTGAGGGCACGAGTTAGTGTTGGTGTACTGGTTAAGACAACGGCACCGATGACGGTAAGGCCTCGGAAAAGGGTCACGTTCAGGGTTTCGCTTAGGGTTAGGGTTAGGGAATGGGGAGGGATTAGGGTACAGGATAGGGTACGACAATGTTTAAGGGTTAGCGTACGTTTGAGGGCATGAGTTAGTGTTTGGGTACTGGTTAAGATTAGGGCATTGGTTAGGGTAGGGCATCGGAAGTGGGTCAGGTTTAGGGATGGGGTTAGGGTTAGGGTTAAGGAATGGGGAGGGATTAGGGTACAATTTAGGGTACGACAACGCTTAAGGTTTAGCGTACGTGTGAGGGCACGAGGTAGTGTTGGTGTCCTGGTTAAGATTAGGGCACGGGTGAGGGTAAGGCTTCGGGTGAGGGTAAGGCTTCGGGTGAGGGTCAGGGTTAGGATTCGGTTTAGGGTTAGGGTTAAGGAATGCAGAGGGATTAGGGTACAGCTTAGGGTACGACAGTGCTTAAGGGTTAACGTTCGTCTGAGGGCAAGGGTTAGTGTTAGTGTCCTGGTTAAGATTAGGGCACGGGTGAGGGTAAGGCTTCAGATGAGGGTCAGGGTTAGGAATCGGGTTAGGGTTAGGGTTAGGAAATGGGGAGGGATTAGGGTACAGTTTAGGGTACGACAACGATTAAGGGTTAGCGTACGTGTGAGGACACAAGTTAGTGTTGGTGTCCTGGTTAAGATTAGGGCACGGGTGAGGGTAAGGTTTCGAGTGAGGGTCAGGGATAGAATTCGGGTTAGGGTTAGGGTTATGGAATTGGGAGATATTAGGGCACAGTTTAGGGTACCACAACGCTTAAGGTTTAGCGTACGTGTGAGGTCACTAGTTAGTGTTAGTTTACTGCTTACGATTAGGGCACGGGTGACGGTAAGGCATCGGAAGAGGGTCACATTAAGGGTTAGGTTTAGGTTTAGGGTTAGGGTTAGGGAATGGTGATTGATTAGGGTACAGGTTAGGCTACGGCAATGGCTTAGGGTTGGCGTACGTTAGAGGGCATGGGTTAGTGTTGATGTATTGGTTAAAATTAGGACACGGGTGAGGGTAAAGTTTCGGGTGAGTGTCATGGTTAGGTTTCAGTTTAGGGTTAGGGTTAGGGAATGGAGAGGGATTAGGGTACAGGTTAGGGTACCGCTGCGGTTTAGTGTTAGCGTACGTGTGAGGGCACGAGTTAGTCTTGGTGTCCTGGTTAAGATTAGGGCACGGGTGAGGGTAAGGCTTCGGGTGAGGGTCAGGGTTAGGATTCGGGTTAGGGTTAGGGTTAGGGAATGGAGAGGGATTACGGTACAGGTTAGGGTACGACAATGCTTAAGGGTTAGCGTAAGTTTGAGGGCACGAGTTAGTGTTGGTGTACTGGTTAAGACAACGGCACCGATGAGGGTAAGGCCTCGGAAAAGGGTCACGTTCAGGGTTTTGCTTAGGGTTAGGGTTAGGGAATGGGGAGGGATTAGTGTACAGGATAGGGTACGACAATGCTTAAGGGTTAGCGTACGTTTGAGGGCATGAGTTAGTGTTTGTGTACTGGTTAAGATTAGTGCATTGGTTAGGGTAGGGCATCGGAAGTGGGTCAGGTTTAGGGATGTGGTTAGGGTTAGGGTTAAGGAATGGGGAGGGATTAGGGTACAATTTAGGGTACGACAACGCTTAAGGTTTAGCGTACGTGTGAGGGCACGAGTTAGTGTTGGTGTCCTGGTTAAGATTAGGGCACGGGTGAGGGTAAGGCTTCGGGTGAGGGTCAGGGTTAGGATTCGGGTTAGGGTTAGGGTTAAGGAATGCAGAGGGATTAGGGTACAGCTTAGGGTACGACAGTGCTTAAGGGTTAGCGTTCGTGTGAGGGCAAGGGTTAGTGTTAGTGTCCTGGTTAAGATTAGGGCACGGGTGAGGGTAAGGCTTCAGGTGAGTGTCAGGGTTAGGATTCGGGTTAGGGTTAGGGTTAGGGAATGGGGAGGGATTAGGGTACAGTTTAGGGTACGACAACGATTAAGGGTTAGCGTACGTGTGAGGGCACAAGTTAGTGTTGGTGTCCTGGTTAAGATTAGGGCACGGGTGAGGGTAAGGTTTCGGGTGAGGGTCAGGGATAGAATTCGGGTTAGGGTTAGGGTTAGGGAATGGGGAGATATTAGGGCACAGTTTAGGGTACCACAACGCTTAAGGTTTAGCGTACGTGTGAGGTCACTATTTAGTGTTAGTGTACTGCTTACGATTAAGGCACGGGTGAGGGTAAGGCCTCGGAAGAGTGTCACGTTAAGGGTTAGGGTTAGGGTTAGGGTTAGGGAATGGGGATTGATTAGGGTACAGGTTAGGGTACGGCAATGGCTTAGTGTTGGCGTACGTTAGAGGGCATGGGTTGGTGTTGATGTACTGGTTAAAATTAGGACACGGGTGAGGGTAAAGTTTCGGGTGAGTGTCATGGTTAGGTTTCAGGTTAGGGTTAGGGTTAGGGAATGGAGAGGGATTAGGGTACAGGTTAGGGTACCGCTGCGGTTTAGTGTTAGCGTACGTGTGAGGGCACGAGTTAGTCTTGGTGTCCTGGTTAAGATTAGGGCACGGGTGAGGGTAAGGCTTCGGGTGAGGGTCAGGGTTAGGATTCGGGTTAGGGTTAGGGTTAAGGAATGCAGAGGGATTAGGGTACAGCTTAGGGTACGACAGTGCTTAAGGGTTAGCGTTCGTGTGAGGTCAAGGGTTAGTGTTAGTGTCCTGGTTAAGATTAGGGCACGGGTGAGGGTAAGGCTTCAGGTGAGGGTCAGGGTTAGGATTCGGGTTAGGGTTAGGGTTAGGGAATGGGGAGGGATTAGGGTACAGTTTAGGGTACGACAACGATTAAGGGTTAGCGTACGTGTGAGGGCACAAGTTAGTGTTGGTGTCCTGGTTAAGGTTAGGGCACGGGTGAGGGTGAGGTGGCGGGTGAGGGTCAGGGATAGAATTCGGGTTAGGGTTAGGGTTAGGGAATGGGGAGATATTAGTGCACAGTTTAGGGTACCACAACGCTTAAGGTTTAGCATACGTGTGAGGTCACTATTTAGTGTTAGTGTACTGCTTACGATTAGGGCACGGGTGAGGGTATGGCCTCGGAAGAGGGTCACGTTAAGGGTTAGGGTTAGGGTTAGGGTTAGGGAATGGGGATTGATTAGGGTACAGGTTAGGGTATGGCAATGGCTTAGGGTTGGCGTACGTTAGAGGGCATGGGTTAGTGTTGATGTACTGGTTAAAATTAGGACACGGGTGAGGGTAAAGTTTCGGGTGAATGTCATGGTTAGGTTTCTGGTTAGGGTTAGGGTTAGGGAATGGAGAGGGATTAGGGTACAGGTTAGGGTACCGCTGCAGTTTAGTGTTAGCGTACGTGTGAGGGCACGATTTAGTCTTGGTGTCCTGGTTAAGATTAGGGCACGGGTGAGGGTAAGGCTTCGGGTGAGGGTCAGGGTTAGGATTCGGGTTAGGGTTAGGGTTAGGGAATGGAGAGGGATTAGGGCACAGGTTAGGGTACGACAATGCTTAAGGGTTAGCGTAAGTGTGAGGGCACATGTTAGTGTTGGTGTACTGGTTAGGACAACGGCACCGATGGGGGTAAGGCCTCGGAAAAGGGTCACGTTCAGGGTTTCGCTTAGGGTTAGGGTTAGGGAATGAGGAGGGATTAGGGTACAGGATAGGGTATAACAATGCTTAAGGGTTAGCGTACGTTTGAGGGCATGAGTTAGTGTTTGTGTACTGGTTAAGATTAGGGCATTGGTTAGGGTAGGGCATCGGAAGTGGGTCAGGTTTAGGGATGGGGTTAGGGTTAGGGTTAAGGAATGGGGAGGGATTAGGGTACAATTTAGGGTATGACAACGCTTAAGGTTTAGCGTACATGTGAGGGCACGAGTTAGTGTTGGTGTCCTGGTAAAGATTAGGGCAAGGGTGAGGGTAAGGCTTCGTTTGAGGGTCAGGTTTAGGATTCGGGTTAGGGTTAGGGTTAAGGAATGCAGAGGGATTAGGGTACAGCTTAGGGTTCGACAGTGCTTAAGGGTTAGCGTTCGTGTGAGGGCAAGGGTTAGTGTTAGTGTCCTCGTTAAGATTAGGGCACGGGTGAGGGTAAGGCTTCAGGTGAGGGTCAGGGTTAGGATTCGGGTTAGGGTTAGGGTTAGGGAATGCGGAGGGATTAGGGTACAGTTTAGGGTACGAGAACGATTAAGGGTTAGCGTACGTGTGAGGGCACAAGTTAGTGTTGGTGTCCTGGTTAAGATTAGGGCACGGGTGAGGGTAAGGTTTCGGGTGAGGGTCAGGGATAGAATTCGGGTTAGGGTTAGGGTTAGGGAATGGGGAGATATTAGGGCACAGTTTAGGGTACCACAACGCTTAAGGTTTGGCGTACGTGTGAGGTCACTAGTTAGTGTTAGTGTACTGCTTACGATTAGGGCACGGGTGAGGGTAAGGCCTCGGAAGAGGGTCACGTTAAGGGTTAGGGTTAGGGTTAGGGTTAGGGAATGGGGATTGATTAGGGTACAGGTTAGGGTACGGCAATGGCGTAGGGTTGGCGTACGTTAGAGGGCATGGGTTAGTGTTGATGTACTGGTTAAAATTAGGACACGGGTGAGGGTAAAGTTTCGGGTGAGTGTCATGGTTAGGTTTCAGGTTAGAGTTAGGGTTAGGGAATGGAGAGGGATTAGGGTACAGGTTAGGGTACCGCTGCGGTTTAGTGTTAGCGTACGTTTGAGGGCACGAGTTAGTCTTGGTGTCCTGGTTAAGATTAGGGCATGGGTGAGGGTAAGGCTTCGGGTGAGGGTCAGGGTTAGGATTCGGGTTAGGGTTAGGGTTAGGGAATGGAGAGGGATTAGGGTACAGGTTAGGGTACGACAATGCTTAAGGGTTAGCGTAAGTGTGAGGGCAAGAGTTAGTGTTGGTGTACTGGTTAAGACAACGGCACCGATGACGGTAAGGCCTCGGAAAAGGGTCACGTTCAGGGTTTCGCTTAGGGTTAGGGTTAGGGAATGGGGAGGGATTATGGTACAGGATAGGGTACGAAAATGTTTAAGGGTTAGCGTACGTTTGAGGGCATGAGTTAGTGTTTCGGTACTGGTTAAGATTAGGGCATTGGTTAGGGTAGGGCATCGGAAGTGGGTCAGGTTTAGGGATGAGGTTAGGGTTAGGGTTAAGGAATGGGGAGGGATTAGGGTACAATTTAGGGTACGACAACGCTTAAGGTTTAGCGTACGTGTGAGGGCACGAGTTAGTGTTGGTGTCCTGGTTAAGATTAGGGCACGGGTGAGGGTAAGGCTTCGGGTGAGGGTAAGGCTTCGGGTGAGGGTCAGGGTTAGGATTCGGTTTAGGGTTAGGGTTAAGGAATGCAGAGGGATTAGGGTACAGCTTAGGGTACGACAGTGCTTAAGGGTTAGCGTTCGTGTGATTGCAAGGCTTAGTGTTAGTGTCCTGGTTAAGATTAGGGCACGGGTGAGGGTAAGGCTTCAGGTGAGGGTCAGGGTTAGGATTCGGGTTAGGGTTAGGGTTAGGGAATAGGGAGGGATTAGGGTACAGTTTAGGGTACTACAACGATTAAGGGTTAGCGTACGTGTGAGGACACAAGTTAGTGTTGGTGTCCTGGTTAAGATTAGGGCACGGGTGAGGGTAAGGTTTCGGGTGAGGGTCAGGGATAGAATTCGGGTTAGGGTTAGGGTTAGGGAATGGGGAGATATTAGGGCACAGTTTAGGGTACCACAACGCTTAAGGTTTAGCGTACGTGTGAGGTCACTAGTTAGTGTTAGTGTACTGCTTACGATTAGGGCACGGGTGAGGGTAAGGCCTCGGAAGAGGGTCACGTTAAGGGTTAGGGTTAGGGTTAGGTTTAGGGAATGGGGATTGATTAGGGTACAGGTTAGGGTACGGCAATGGCTTAGGGTTGGCGTACGTTAGAGGGCATGGGTTAGTGTTGATGTACTGGTTAAAATTAGGACACGGGTGAGGGTAAAGTTTCGGGTGAGTGTCATGGTTAGGTTTCAGGTTAGAGTTAGGGTTAGGGAATGGAGAGGGATTAGGGTACAGGTTAGGGTACCGCTGCGGTTTAGTGTTAGCGTACGTTTGAGGGCACGAGTTAGTCTTGGTGTCCTGGTTAAGATTAGGGCACGGGTGAGGGTAAGGCTTCGGGTGAGGGTCAGGGTTAGGATTCGGGTTAGGGTTAGGGTTAGGGAATGGAGAGGGATTAGGGTACAGGTTAGGGTACGACAATGCTTAAGGGTTAGCGTAAGTGTGAGGGCACGAGTTAGTGTTGGTGTACTGGTTAAGACAACGGCACCGATGACGGTAAGGCCTCGGAAAAGGGTCACGTTCAGGGTTTCGCTTAGGGTTAGGGTTAGGGAATGGGGAGGGATTATGGTACAGGATAGGGTACGAAAATGTTTAAGGGTTAGCGTACGTTTGAGGGCATGAGTTAGTGTTTCGGTACTGGTTAAGATTAGGGCATTGGTTAGGGTAGGGCATCGGAAGTGGGTCAGGTTTAGGGATGAGGTTAGGGTTAGGGTTAAGGAATGGGGAGGGATTAGGGTACAATTTAGGGTACGACAACGCTTAAGGTTTAGCGTACGTGTGAGGGCACGAGTTAGTGTTGGTGTCCTGGTTAAGATTAGGGCACGGGTGAGGGTAAGGCTTCGGGTGAGGGTAAGGCTTCGGGTGAGGGTCAGGGTTAGGATTCGGTTTAGGGTTAGGGTTAAGGAATGCAGAGGGGTTAGGGTACAGCTTAGGGTACGACAGTGCTTAAGGGTTAGCGTTCGTGTGATTGCAAGGGTTAGTGTTAGTGTCCTGGTTAAGATTAGGGCACGGGTGAGGGTAAGGCTTCAGGTGAGGGTCAGGGTTAGGATTCGGGTTAGGGTTAGGGTTAGGGAATACGGAGGGATTAGGGTACAGTTTAGGGTACGACAACGATTAAGTGTTAGCGTACGTGTGAGGACACAAGTTAGTGTTGGTGTCCTGGTTAAGATTAGGGCACGGGTGAGGGTAAGGTTTCGGGTGAGGGTCAGGGATAGAATTCGGGTTAGGGTTAGGGTTAGGGAATTCGGAGATATTAGGGCACAGTTTAGGGTACCACAACGCTTAAGGTTTAGCATACGTGTGAGGTCACTAGTTAGTGTTAGTGTACTTCTTACGATTAGGTCACGGGTGAGGGTAAGGCCTCGGAAGAGGGTCACGTTAAGGGTTAGGGTTAGGGTTAGGGTTAGGGAATGGGGATTGATTAGGGTACAGGTTAGGGTACGGCAATGGCTTAGGGTTGGCGTACGTTATAGGGCATGGGTTAGTGTTGATGTACTGGTTAAAATTAGGACACGGGTGAGGGTAAAGTTTCGGGTGAGTGTCATGGTTATGTTTCGAGTTAGGGTTAGGGTTAGGGAAAGGAGAGGGATTAGGGTACAGGTTAGGGTACCGCTGCGGTTTAGTGTTAGCGTACGTTTCAGGGCACGAGTTAGTCTTGGTGTCCTGGTTAAGATTAGGGCACGGGTGAGGGTAAGGCTTCGGGTGAGGGTCAGGGTTAGGATTCGGGTTAGGGTTAGGGTTAGGGAATGGAGAGGGATTAGGGTAGAGGTTAGGGTACGACAATGCTTAAGGGTTAGCGTACGTTTGAGGGCACGAGTTAGTGTTGGTGTACTGGTTAAGACAACGGCACCGATGAGGGTAAGGCCTCGGAAAAGGGTCACGTTCAGGGTTTCGCTTAGGGTTAGGGTTAGGGAATGGGGAGGGATTATGGTACAGTATAGGGTACGACAATGTTTAAGGGTTAGCGTACGTTTGAGGGCATGAGTTAGTGTTTGGATACTGGTTAAGATTAGGGCATTGGTTAGGGTAGGGCATCGGAAGTGGGTCAGGTTTAGGGATGGGGTTAGGGTTAGGGTTAAGGAATGGGGAGGGATTAGGGTACAATTTAGGGTACGACAACGCTTAAGGTTTAGCGTAAGTGTGAGGGCACGAGTTAGTGTTGGTGTCCTGGTTAAGATTAGGGCACGGGTGAGGGTAAGGCTTCGGGTGAGGGTCAGGGTTAGGATTCGGGTTAGGGTTATGGTTAAGGAATGCAGAGGGATTAGGGTACAGCTTAGGGTATGACAGTGCTTAAGGGTTAGCATAAGTGTGAGGGCCCGATTTAGTGTTGGTGTACTGGTTAAGACAACGGCACCGATGAGGGTAAGGCCTCGGAAAATGGTCACGTTCAGGGTTTCACTTAGGGTTAGGGTTAGGGAATGGGGATTGATTAGGGTACAGGTTAGGGTACGGCAATGGCTTAGGGTTGGCGTACGTTAGAGGACATGGGTTAGTGTTGATGTACTGGTTAAAATTAGGACACGGGTGAGGGTAAAGTTTCGGGTGAGTGTCATGGTCAGGTTTCTGGTTAGGGTTAGGGTTAGGGAATGGAGACGGATTAGGGTACAGGTTAGGGTACCGCTGCAGTTTAGTGTTAGCGTACGTGTGAGGGCACGATTTAGTCTTGGTGTCCTGGTTAAGATTAGGGCACGGGTGAGGGTAAGGCTTCGGGTGAGGGTCAAGGTTAGGATTCGGGTTAGGGTTAGGGTTAGGGAATGGAGAGGGATTAGGGTACAGGTTAGGGTACGACAATGCTTAAGGGTTAGCGTAAGTGTGAGGGCACGAGTTAGTGTTGGTGTACTGGTTAAGACAACGGCACCGATGAGGGTAAGGCCTCGGAAAAGGGTCACTTTCAGGGTTTCGCTTAGGGTTAGGGTTAGGAAATGGGGAGGGATTAGGGTACAGGATAGGGTACAACAATGCTTAAGGGTTAGCGTACGTTTGAGAGCATGAGTTAGTGTTTGTGTACTGGTTAAGATTAGAGCATTGGTTAGGGTAGGGCATCGGAAGTGGGTCAGGTTTAGGGATGGGGTTAGGGTTAGGGTTAAGGAATGGGGAGGGATTAGGGTACAATTTACGGTACGACAACGCTTAAGGTTTAGCGTACGTGTGAGGGCACGAGTTAGTGTTGGTGTCCTGGTTAAGATTAGGGCACGGGTGAGGGTAAGGCTTCGGGTGAGCGTCAGGGTTAGGATTCGGGTTAGGGTTAGGGTTAAGGAATGCAGAAGGATTAGGGTACAGCTTAGGGTACGACAGTGCTTAAGGGTTAGCGTTCGTGTGAGGGCAAGGGTTAGTGTTAGTGTCCTGGTTAAGATTAGGGCACGGGTGAGGGTAAGGTTTCGGGTGAGGGTCAGGGATAGAATTCGGGTTAGGGTTAGGGTTAGGGAATGGGGAGATATTAGGGCACAGTTTAGGGTACCACAACGCTTAAGGTTTAGCGTACGTGTGAGGTCACTAGTTAGTGTTAGTGTACTGCTTACGATTAGGGCACGGGTGAGGGTAAGGCCTCGGAAGAGGGTCACGTTAGGGGTTAGGGTTAGGGTTAGGGTTAGGGAATGGGGATTGATTAGGGTACAGGTTAGTGTACGGCAATGGCTTAGGGTTGGCGTACGTTAGAGGGCATGGGTTAGTGTTGATGTACTGGTTAAAATAAGGACACGGGTGAGGGTAAAGTTTCGGGTGAGTGTCATGGTTAGGTTTCAGGTTAGGGTTAGGGTTAGGGAATGGAGAGGGATTAGGGTACAGGTTAGGGTACCGCTGCGGTTTAGTGTTAGCGTACGTGTGAGGGCACGAGTTAGTCTTGGTGTCCTGGTTAAGATTAGGGCATGGGTGAGGGTAAGGCTTCGGGTGAGGGTCAGGGTTAGGATTCGGGTTAGGGTTAGGGTTAGGGAATGGAGAGGGATTAGGGTACAGGTTAGGGTACGACAATGCTTAAGGGTTAGCGTAAGTGTGAGGGCACGAGTTAGTGTTGGTGTACTGGTTAAGACAACGGCACCGATGACGGTAAGGCCTCGGAAAAGGGTCACGTTCAGGGTTTCGCTTAGGGTTAGGGTTAGGGAATGGGGAGGGATTATGGTACAGGATAGGGTACGACAATGTTTAAGGGTTAGCGTACGTTTGAGGGCATGAGTTAGTGTTTGGGTACTGGTTAAGATTAGGGCATTGGTTAGGGTAGGGCATCGGAAGTGGGTCAGGTTTAGGGATGGGGTTAGGGTTAGGGTTAAGGAATGGGGAGGGATTAGGGTACAATTTAGGGTACGACAACGCTTAAGGTTTAGCGTACGTGTGAGGGCACGAGTTAGTGTTGGTGTCCTGGTTAAGATTAGGGCACGGGTGAGGGTAAGGATTCGGGTGAGGGTAAGGCTTCGTGTGAGGGTCAGGGTTAGGATTCGGTTTAGGGTTAGGGTTAAGGAATGCAGAGGTATTAGGGTACAGCTTAGGGTACGACAGTGCTTAAGGGTTAGCGTTCGTCTGAGGGCAAGGGTTAGTGTTAGTGTCCTGGTTAAGATTAGGGCACGGGTGAGGGTAAGGCTTCAGGTGAGGGTCAGGGTTAGGATTCGGGTTAGGGTTAGGGTTAGGGAATGGGGAGGGATTAGGGTACAGTTTAGGGTACGACAACGATTAAGGGTTAGCGTACGTGTGAGGACACAAGTTAGTGTTGGTGTCCTGGTTAAGATTAGGGCACGGGTGAGGGTCAGGTTTCGGGTGAGGGTCAGGGATAGAATTCGGGTTAGGGTTAGGGTTAGGGAATTGGGAGATATTAGGGCACAGTTTAGGGTACCACAACGCTTAAGGTTTAGCGTACGTGTGAGGTCACTAGTTAGTGTTAGTGTACTTCTTACGATTAGGGCACGGGTGAGGGTAAGGCCTCGGAAGAGGGTCACGTTAAGGGTTAGGGTTAGGTTTAGGGTTAGGGAATGGGGATTGATTAGGGTACAGGTTAGGGTACGGCAATGGCTTAGGATTGGCGTACGTTATAGGGCAATGGTTAGTGTTGATGTACTGGTTAAAATTAGGACACGGGTGAGGGTAAAGTTTCGGGTGAGTGTCATGGGTAGGTTTCGGGTTAGGGTTAGGGTTAGGGAATGGAGAGGGATTAGGGTACAGGTTAGGGTACCGCTGCGGTTTAGTGTTAGCGTACGTTTGAGGGCACGAGTTAGTCTTGGTGTCCTGGTTAAGATTAGGGCACGGGTGAGGGTAAGGCTTCGGGTGAGGGTCAGGGTTAGGATTCGGGTTAGGGTTAGGGTTAGGGAATGGAGAGGGATTAGGGTACAGGTTAGGGTACGACAATGCTTAAGGGTTAGCGTAAGTGTGAGGGCACGAGTTAGTGTTGGTGTACTGGTTAAGACAACGGCACCGATGAGGGTAAGGCCTCGGAAAAGGGTCACTTTCAGGGTTTCGCTTAGGGTTAGGGTTAGGAAATGGGGAGGGATTAGGGTACAGGATAGGGTACAACAACACTTAAGGGTTAGCGTACGTTTGAGGGCATGAGTTAGTGTTTGTGTACTGGTTAAGATTAGGGCATTGGTTAGGGTAGGGCATCGGAAGTGGGTCAGGTTAAGGGATGGGGTTAGGGTTAGGGTTAAGGAATGGGGAGGGATTAGGGTACAATTTACGGTACGACAACGCTTAAGGTTTAGCGTACGTGTGAGGGCACGAGTTAGTGTTGGTGTCCTGGTTAAGATTAGGGCACGGGTGAGGGTAAGGCTTCGGGTGAGCGTCAGGGTTAGGATTCGGGTTAGGGTTAGGGTTAAGGAATGCAGAAGGATTAGGGTACAGCTTAGGGTACGACAGTGCTTAAGGGTTAGCGTTCGTGTGAGGGCAAGGGTTAGTGTTAGTGTCCTGGTTAAGATTAGGGCACGGGTGAGTGTAAGGTTTCGGGTGAGGGTCAGGGATAGAATTCGGGTTAGGGTTAGGGTTAGGGAATGGGGAGATATTAGGGCACAGTTTAGGGTACCACAACGCTTAAGGTTTAGCGTACGTGTGAGGTCACTAGTTAGTGTTAGTGTACTGCTTACGATTAGGGCACGGGTGAAGGTAAGGCCTCGGAAGAGGGTCACGTTAGGGGTTAGGGTTAGGGTTAGGGTTAGGGAATGGGGATTGATTAGGGTACAGGTTAGTGTAAGGCAATGGCTTAGGGTTGGCGTACGTTAGAGGGCATGGGTTAGTGTTGATGTACTGGTTAAAATAAGGACACGGGTGAGGGTAAAGTTTCAGGTGAGTGTCATGGTTAGGTTTCAGGTTAGGGTTAGGTTTAGGGAATGGAGAGGGATTAGGGTACAGGTTAGGGTACCGCTGCGGTTTAGTGTTAGCGTACGTGTGAGGGCACGAGTTAGTCTTGGTGTCCTGGTTAAGCTTAGGGCATGGGTGAGGGTAAGGCTTCGGGTGAGTGTCAGGGTTAGGATTCGGGTTAGGGTTAGGGTTAGGGAATGGAGAGGGATTAGGGTACAGGTTAGGGTACGACAACGCTTAAGGGTTAGCGTAAGTGTGAGGGCACGAGTTAGTGTTGGTGTACTGGTTAAGACAACGGCACCGATGACGGTAAGGCCTCGGAAAAGGGTCACGTTCAGGGTTTCGCTTAGGGTTAGGGTTAGGGAATGGGGAGGGATTATGGTACAGGACAGGGTACGACAATGTTTAAGGGTTAGCGTACGTTTGAGGGCATGAGTTAGTGTTTGGGTACTGGTTAAGATTAGGGCATTGGTTAGGGTAGGGCATCGGAAGTGGGTCAGGTTTAGGGATGGGGTTAGGGTTAGGGTTAAGGAATGGGGAGGGATTAGGGTACAATTTAGGGTACGACAACGCTTAAGGTTTAGCGTACGTGTGAGGGCACGAGTTAGTGTTGGTGTCCTGGTTAAGATTAGGGCACGGGTGAGGGTAAGGATTCGGGTGAGGGTAAGGCTTCGGGTGAGGGTCAGGGTTAGGATTCGGTTTAGGGTTAGGGTTAAGGAATGCAGAGGGATTAGGGTACAGCTTAGGGTACGACAGTGCTTAAGGGTTAGCGTTCGTCTGAGGGCAAGGGTTAGTGTTAGTGTCCTGGTTAAGATTAGGGCACGGGTGAGGGTAAGGCTTCAGGTGAGGGTCAGGGTTAGGATTCGGGTTAGGGTTAGGGTTAGGGAATGGGGAGGGATTAGGGTACAGTTTAGGGTACGACAACGATTAAGGGTTAGCGTACGTGTGAGGACACAAGTTAGTGTTGGTGTCCTGGTTAAGATTAGGGCACGGGTGAGGGTCAGGTTTCGGGTGAGGGTCAGGGATAGAATTCGGGTTAGGGTTAGGGTTAGGGAATGGGGAGATATTAGGGCACAGTTTAGGGTACCACAACGCTTAAGGTTTAGCGTACGTGTGAGGTCACTAGTTAGTGTTAGTGTACTTCTTACGATTAGGGCACGGGTGAGGGTAAGGCCTCGGAAGAGGGTCACGTTAAGGTTTAGGGTTAGGTTTAGGGTTAGGGAATGGGGATTGATTAGGGTACAGGTTAGGGTACGGCAATGGCTTAGGGTTGGCGTACGTTATAGGGCAATGGTTAGTGTTGATGTACTGGTTAAAATTAGGACACGGGTGAGGGTAAAGTTTCGGGTGAGTGTCATGGGTAGGTTTCGGGTTAGGGTTAGGGTTAGGGAATGGAGAGGGATTAGGGTACAGGTTAGGGTACCGCTGCGGTTTAGTGTTAGCGTACGTTTGAGGGCACGAGTTAGTCTTGGTGTCCTGGTTAAGATTAGGGCACGGGTGAGGGTAAGGCTTCGGGTGAGGTTCAAGGTTAGGATTCGGGTTAGGGTTAGGGTTAGGGAATGCAGAGGGATTAGGGTACAGGTTAGGGTACGATAATGCTTAAGGGTTAGCGTACGTTTGAGGGCACGAGTTAGTGTTGGTGTACTGGTTAAGACAACGGCACCGATGAGGGTAAGGCCTCGGAAAAGGGTCACGTTCAGGGTTTCGCTTAGGGTTAGGTTTAGGGAATGGGGAGGGATTATGGTACAGTATAGGGTACGACAATGTTTAAGGGTTAGCGTACGTTTGAGGGCATGAGTTAGTGTTTGGATACTGGTTAAGATTAGGGCATTGGTTAGGGTAGGGCTTCGGAAGTGGGTCAGGTTTAGGGATGGGGTTAGGGTTAGGGTTAAGGAATGGGGAGGGATTAGGGTACAATTTAGGGTACGACAACGCTTAAGGTTTAGCGTACATGTGAGGGCACGAGTTAGTGTTGGTGTCCTGGTTAAGATTAGGGCACGGGTGAGGGTAAGGCTTCGGGTGAGGGTCAGGGTTAGGATTCGGGTTAGGGTTATGGTTAAGGAATGCAGAGGGATTAGGGTACAGCTTAGGGTACGACAGTGCTTAAGGGTTAGCATAAGTGTGAGGGCACGATTTAGTGTTGGTGTACTGGTTAAGACAACGGCACCGATGAGGGTAAGGCCTCGGAAGAGGGTCACGTTAAGCGTTAGGGAATGGGGATTGATTAGGGTACAGGTTAGGGTACGGCAATGGCTTAGGGTTGGCGTACGTTAGAGGGCATGGGTTAGTGTTGATGTACTGGTTAAAATTAGGACAAGGGTGAGGGTAAAGTTTCGGGTGAGTGTCATGGTTAGGTTTCAGGTTAGGATTAGGGTTAGGGAATGGAGAGGGATTAGGGTATAGGTTAGGGTACCGCTGCGGTTTAGTGTTAGCGTACGTGTGAGGGCACGAGTTAGTCTTGGTGTCCTGGTTAAGATTAGGGCACGGGTGAGGGTAAGGCTTCGGGTGAGGGTCAGGGTTAGGATTCGGGTTAGGGTTAGGGTTAAGGAATGCAGAGGGATTAGGGTACAGCTTAGGGTACGACAGTGCTTAAGGGTTAGGGTTCGTGTGAAGTCAAGGGTTAGTGTTAGTGTCCTGGTTAAGATTAGGGCACGGGTGAGGGTAAGGCTTCAGGTGAGGGTCAGGGTTAGGATTCGGGTTAGGGTTAGGGTTAGGGAATGGGGAGGGATTAGGGTACAGTTTAGGGTACGACAACGATTAAGGGTTAGCGTACGTGTGAGGGCACAAGTTAGTGTTGGTGTCCTGGTTAAGATTAGGGCACGGGTGAGGGTAAGGTTTCGGGTGAGGGTCAGGGATAGAATTAGGGTTAGGGTTAGGGTTAGGGAATTGGGAGATATTAGGGCACAGTTTAGGGTACCACAACGCTTAAGGTTTAGCGTACGTGTGAGGTCACTAGTTAGTGTTAGTGTACTGCTTACGATTAGGGCACGGGTGAGGGTAAGGCCTCGGAAGAGGGTCACGTTAAGGGTTAGGGTTAGGGTTAGGGTTAGGGAATGGGGATTGAGTAGGGTACAGGTTAGGGTACGGCAATGGCTTAGGGTTGGCATACGTTAGAGGGCATGGGTTAGTGTTGATGTACTGGTTAAAATTAGGACACGGGTGAGGGTAAAGTTTCGGGTGAGTGTCATGGTTAGGTTTCAGGTTAGAGTTAGGGTTAGGGAATGGAGAGGGATTAGGGTACAGGTTAGGGTACCGCTGCGGTTTAGTGTTAGCGTACGTTTGAGGGCATGAGTTAGTCTTGGTGTCCTGGTTAAGATTAGGGCACGGGTGAGGGTAAGGCTTCGGGTGAGGGTCAGGGTTAGGATTCGGGTTAGGGTTAGGGTTAGGGAATGGGGAGGGATTAGGGTACAGGTTAGGGTACGACAATGCTTAAGGGTTAGCGTAAGTGTGAGGGCACGAGTTAGTGTTTGTGTACTGGTTAAGACAACGGCACCGATGAGGGTAAGGCCTCGGAAAAGGGTCACGTTCAGGGTTTCGCTTAGGGTTAGGGTTAGGGAATGGGGAGGGATTATGGTACAGGATAGGGTACGACAATGTTTAAGGGTTAGCGTACATTTGAGGGCATGAGTTAGTGTTTGGATACTGGTTAAGATTAGGGCATTGGTTAGGGTAGGGCATCGGATGTGGGTCAGGTTTAGGAATGGGGTTAGGGTTAGAGTTAAGGAATGGGGAGGGATTAGGGTGCAATTTAGGGTATGACAACGCTTAAGGTTTAGCGTACGTGTGAGGGCACGTGTTATTGTTGGTGTCCAGGTTAAGATTAGGGCACGGGTGAGGGTAAGGCTTCGGGTGAGGGTCAGGGTAAGGATTCGGGTTAGGGTTAGGGTTAAGGAATGCAGAGGGATTAGGGTACAGCTTAGGGTACGACAGTGCTTAAGGGTTAGCGTTCGTGTGAGGGCAAGGGTTAGTGTTAGTGTCCTGGTTAAGATTAGGGCACGGGTGAGGGTAAGGCTTCAGGTGAGGGTCAGGGTTAGGATTCGGGTTAGGGTTAGGGTTAGGGAATGGGGAGGGATTACGGTACAGTTTAGGGTACGACAACGATTAAGGGTTAGCGTACGTGTCAGGTCACTAGTTAGTGTTAGTGTACTGCTTACGATTAGGGCACGGGTGAGGGTACGGCCTCGGAAGTGGGTCACGTTAAGGGTTAGGGTTAGGGTTAAGGTTAGGGAATGGGGATTGATTAGGGTACAGGTTAGGGTACGGCAATGGCTTAGGGTTGGCGTACGTTAGAGGGCATGGGTTAGTGTTGATGTACTGGTTAAAATTAGGACAAGGGTGAGGGTAAAGTTTCGGGTGAGTGTCATGGTTAGGTTTCAGGTTAGGATTAGGGTTAGGGAATGGAGAGGGATTAGGGTATAGGTTAGGGTACCGCTGCGGTTTAGTGTTAGCGTACGTGTGAGGGCACGAGTTAGTCTTGGTGTCCTGGTTAAGATTAGGGCACGGGTGAGGGTAAGGCTTCGGGTGAGGGTCAGGGTTAGGATTCGGGTTAGGGTTAGGGTTAAGGAATGCAGAGGGATTAGGGTACAGCTTAGGGTACGACAGTGCTTAAGGGTTAGGGTTCGTGTGAAGTCAAGGGTTAGTGTTAGTGTCCTGGTTAAGATTAGGGCACGGGTGAGGGTAAGGCTTCAGGTGAGGGTCAGGGTTAGGATTCGGGTTAGGGTTAGGGTTAGGGAATGGGGAGGGATTAGGGTACAGTTTAGGGTACGACAACGATTAAGGGTTAGCGTACGTGTGAGGGCACAAGTTAGTGTTGGTGTCCTGGTTAAGATTAGGGCACGGGTGAGGGTAAGGTTTCGGGTGAGGGTCAGGGATAGAATTCGCGTTAGGGTTAGGGTTAGGGAATTGGGAGATATTAGGGCACAGTTTAGGGTACCACAACGCTTAAGGTTTAGCGTACGTGTGAGGTCACTAGTTAGTGTTAGTGTACTGCTTACGATTAGGGCACGGGTGAGGGTAAGGCCTCGGAAGAGGGTCACGTTAAGGGTTAGGGTTAGGGTTAGGGTTAGGGAATGGGGATTGATTAGGGTACAGGTTAGGGTACGGCAATGGCTTAGGGTTGGCGTACGTTATAGGGCAATGGTTAGTGTTGATGTACTGGTTAAAATTAGGACACGGGTGAGGGTAAAGTTTCGGGTGAGTGTCATGGGTAGGTTTCGGGTTAGGGTTAGGGTTAGGGAATGGAGAGGGATTAGGGTACAGGTTAGGGTACCGCTGCGGTTTAGTGTTAGCGTACGTTTGAGGGCACGAGTTAGTCTTGGTGTCCTGGTTAAGATTAGGGCACGGGTGAGGGTAAGGCTTCGGGTGAGGTTCAAGGTTAGGATTCGGGTTAGGTTTAGGGTTAGGGAATGGAGAGGGATTAGGGTACAGGTTAGGGTACGATAATGCTTAAGGGTTAGCGTACGTTTGAGGGCACGAGTTAGTGTTGGTGTACTGGTTAAGACAACGGCACCGATGAGGGTAAGGCCTCGGAAAAGGGTCACGTTCAGGGTTTCGCTTAGGGTTAGGTTTAGGGAATGGGGAGGGATTATGGTACAGTATAGGGTACGACAAAGTTTAAGGGTTAGCGTACGTTTGAGGGCATGAGTTAGTGTTTGGATACTGGTTAAGATTAGGGCATTGGTTAGGGTAGGGCTTCGGAAGTGGGTCAGGTTTAGGGATGGGGTTAGGGTTAGGGTTAAGGAATGGGGAGGGATTAGGGTACAATTTAGGGTACGACAACGCTTAAGGTTTAGCGTACATGTGAGGGCACGAGTTAGTGTTGGTGTCCTGGTTAAGATTAGGGCACGGGTGAGGGTAAGGCTTCGGGTGAGGGTCAGGGTTAGGATTCGGGTTAGGGTTATGGTTAAGGAATGCAGAGGGATTAGGGTACAGCTTAGGGTACGACAGTGCTTAAGGGTTAGCATAAGTGTGAGGGCACGATTTAGTGTTGGTGTACTGGTTAAGACAACGGCACCGATGAGGGTAAGGCCTCGGAAGAGGGTCACGTTAAGCGTTAGGGAATGGGGATTGATTAGGGTACAGGTTAGGGTACGGCAATGGCTTAGGGTTGGCGTACGTTAGAGGGCATGGGTTAGTGTTGATGTACTGGTTAAAATTAGGACAAGGGTGAGGGTAAAGTTTCGGGTGAGTGTCATGGTTAGGTTTCAGGTTAGGATTAGGGTTAGGGAATGGAGAGGGATTAGGGTATAGGTTAGGGTACCGCTGCGGTTTAGTGTTAGCGTACGTGTGAGGGCACGAGTTAGTCTTGGTGTCCTGGTTAAGATTAGGGCACGGGTGAGGGTAAGGCTTCGGGTGAGGGTCAGGGTTAGGATTCGGGTTAGGGTTAGGGTTAAGGAATGCAGAGGGATTAGGGTACAGCTTAGGGTACGACAGTGCTTAAGGGTTAGGGTTCGTGTGAAGTCAAGGGTTAGTGTTAGTGTCCTGGTTAAGATTAGGGCACGGGTGAGGGTAAGGCTTCAGGTGAGGGTCAGGGTTAGGATTCGGGTTAGGGTTAGGGTTAGGGAATGGGGAGGGATTAGGGTACAGTTTAGGGTACGACAACGATGAAGGGTTAGCGTACGTGTGAGGACACAAGTTAGTGTTGGTGTCCTGGTTAAGATTAGGGCACGGGTGAGGGTAAGGTTTCGGGTGAGGGTCAGGGATAGAATTCGGGTTAGGGTTAGGGTTAGGGAATTGGGAGATATTAGGGCACAGTTTAGGGTACCACAACGCTTAAGGTTTAGCGTACGTGTGAGGTCACTAGTTTGTGTTAGTGTCCTTCTTACGATTAGGGCACGGGTGAGGGTAAGGCCTCGGAAGAGGGTCACGTTAAGGGTTAGGGTCAGGGTTAGGGTTAGGGAATGGGGAAGGATTAGGGTACAGGTTAGGGTACGACAATGCTTAAGGGTTAGCGTGTGAGGGCACGAGTTAGTGTTTGTGTACTGGTTAAGACAACGGCACCGATGAGGGTAAGGCCTCGGAAAAGGGTCACGTTCAGGGTTTCGCTTAGGGTTAGGGTTAGGGAATGGGGAGGGATTATGGTACAGGATAGGGTACGACAATGTTTAAGGGTTAGCGTACATTTGAGGGCATGAGTTAGTGTTTGGATACTGGTTAAGATTAGGGCATTGGTTAGGGTAGGGCATCGGATGTGGGTCAGGTTTAGGGATGGGGTTAGGGTTAGAGTTAAGGAATGGGGAGGGATTAGGGTACAATTTAGGGTATGACAACGCTTAAGGTTTAGCGTACGTGTGAGGGCACGTGTTATTGTTGGTGTCCAGGTTAAGATTAGGGCACGGGTGAGGGTAAGGCTTCGGGTGAGGGTCAGGGTTAGGATTCGGGTTAGGGTTAGGGTTAAGGAATGCAGAGGGATTAGGGTACAGCTTAGGGTACGACAGTGCTTAAGGGTTAGCGTTCGTGTGAGGGCAAGGGTTAGTGTTAGTGTCCTGGTTAAGATTAGGGCACGGGTGAGGGTAAGGCTTCATGTGAGGGTCAGGGTTAGGATTCGGGTTAGGGTTAGGGTTAGGGAATGGGGAGGGATTAGGGTACAGTTTACGGTACGACAACGATTAAGGGTTAGCGTACGTGTGAGGACACATGTTAGTGTTGGTGTCCTGGTTAAGATTAGGGCACGGGTGAGGGTAAGGTTTCGGGTGAGGGTCAGGGATAGAATTCGGGTTAGGGTTAGGGTTAGGGAATGGGGAGATATTAGGGCACAGTTTAGGGTACCACAACGCTTAAGGTTTAGCGTACGTGTGAGGTCACTATTAGTGTTAGTGTACTGCTTTCGATTAGGGCACGGGTGAGGGTAAGGCCTCGAAAGAGGGTCACGTTCAGGGTTTCGCTTAGGGTTAGGGTTAGGGAATGGGGAGGGATTAGGGTAGAGGATAGGGTACGACAATGCTTAAGGGTTAGCGTACGTTTGAGGGCATGAGTTAGTGTTTGTGTACTGGTTAAGATTAGGGCATTGGTTAGGGTAGGGCATCGGAAGTGGGTAAGGTTTAGGGATGGGGTTAGGGTTAGGGTTAATGAATGGGGAGGGATTAGGGTAGAATTTAGGGTACGACAACGCTTAAGGTTTAGCGTACGTGTGAGGGCACGAGTTAGTGTTGGTGTGCTGGTTAAGATTAGGGCACGGGTGAGGGTAAGGCTTCGGGTGAGGGTCAGGGTTAGGATTCGGGTTAGGGTTAGGGTTAAGGAATGCAGAGGGATTAGGGTACAGCTTAGGGTACGACAGTGCTTAAGGGTTAGCGTTCGTGTGAGGGCAAGGGTTAGTGTTAGTGTCCTGGTTAAGATTAGGGCACGGGTGAGGGTAAGGCTTCAGGTGAGGGTCAGGGTTAGGATTCGGGTTAGGGTTAGGGTTAGGGAATGGGGAGGGATTACGGTACAGTTTAGGGTACGACAACGATTAAGGGTTAGCGTACGTGTCAGGTCACTAGTTAGTGTTAGTGTACTGCTTACGATTAGGGCACGGGTGAGGGTACGGCCTCGGAAGTGGGTCACGTTAAGGGTTAGGGTTAGGGTTAGGGTTAGGGAATGGGGATTGATTAGGGTACAGGTTAGGGTACGGCAATGGCTTAGGGTTGGCGTACGTTAGAGGGCATGGGTTAGTGTTGATGTACTGGTTAAAATTAGGACAAGAGTGAGGGTAAAGTTTCGGGTGAGTGTCATGGTTAGGTTTCAGGTTAGGGTTAGGGTTAGGGAATGGAGAGGGATTAGGGTATAGGTTAGGGTACCGCTGCGGTTTAGTGTTAGCGTACGTGTGAGGGCACGAGTTAGTCTTGGTGTCCTGGTTAAGATTAGGGCACGGGTGAGGGTAAGGCTTCGGGTGAGGGTCAGGGTTAGGATTCGGGTTAGGGTTAGGGTTAAGGAATGCAGAGGGATTAGGGTACAGATTAGGGTACGACAGTGCTTAAGGGTTAGGGTTCGTGTGAAGTCAAGGGTTAGTGTTAGTGTCCTGGTTAAGATTAGGGCACGGGTGAGGGTAAGGCTTCAGGTGAGGGTCAGGGTTAGGATTCGGGTTAGGGTTAGGGTTAGGGAATGGGGAGGGATTAGGGTACAGTTTAGGGTACGACAACGATTAAGGGTTAGCGTACGTGTGAGGGCACAAGTTAGTGTTGGTGTCCTGGTTAAGATTAGGGCACGGGTGAGGGTAAGGTTTCGGGTGAGGGTCAGGGATAGAATTCGGGTTAGGGTTAGGGTTAGGGAATGGGGAGATATTAGGGCACAGTTTAGGGTACCACAACGCTTAGGGTTTAGCGTACGTGTGAGGTCACTAGTTAGTGTTAGCGTACTTCTTACGATTAGGGCACGGGTGAGGGTAAGGCCTCGGAAGAGGGTCACGTTAAGGGTTAGGTTTAGGGTTAGGGTTAGGGAATGGGGAGGGATTAGGGTACAGGTTAGGGTACGACAATGCTTAAGGGTTAGCGTAAGTGTGAGGGCACGAGTTAGTGTTTGTGTACTGGTTAAGACAACGGCACCGATGAGGGTAAGGCCTCGGAAAAGGGTCACGTTCAGGGTTTCGCTTAGGGTTAGGGTTAGGGAATGGGGAGGGATTATGGTACAGGATAGGGTACGACAATGTTTAAGGGTTAGCGTACATTTGAGGGCATGAGTTAGTGTTTGGATACTGGTTAAGATTAGGGCATTGGTTAGGGTAGGGCATCGGATGTGGGTCAGGTTTAGGGATGGGGTTAGGGTTAGAGTTAAGGAATGGGGAGGGATTAGGGTGCAATTTAGGGTATGACAACGCTTAAGGTTTAGCGTACGTGTGAGGGCACGTGTTATTGTTGGTGTCCAGGTTAAGATTAGGGCACGGGTGAGGGTAAGGCTTCGGGTGAGGGTCAGGGTTAGGATTCGGGTTAGGGTTAGGGTTAAGGAATGCAGAGGGATTAGGGTACAGCTTAGGGTACGACAGTGCTTAAGGGTTAGCGTTCGTGTGAGGGCAAGGGTTAGTGTTAGTGTCCTGGTTAAGATTAGGGCACGGGTGAGGGTAAGGCTTCATGTGAGGGTCAGGGTTAGGATTCGGGTTAGGGTTAGGGTTAGGGAATGGGGAGGGATTAGGGTACAGTTTACGGTACGACAACGATTAAGGGTTAGCGTACGTGTGAGGACACATGTTAGTGTTGGTGTCCTGGTTAAGATTAGGGCACGGGTGAGGGTAAGGTTTCGGGTGAGGGTCAGGGATAGAATTCGGGTTAGGGTTAGGGTTAGGGAATGGGGAGATATTAGGGCACAGTTTAGGGTACCACAACGCTTAAGGTTTAGCGTACGTGTGAGGTCACTATTAGTGTTAGTGTACTGCTTACGATTAGGGCACGGGTGAGGGTAAGGCCTCGAAAGAGGGTCACGTTCAGGGTTTCGCTTAGGGTTAGGGTTAGGGAATGGGGAGGGATTAGGGTACAGGATAGGGTACGACAATGCTTAAGGGTTAGCGTTCGTGTGAGGGCAAGGGTTAGTGTTAGTGTCCTGGTTAAGATTAGGGCACGGGTGAGGGTAAGGCTTCAGGTGAGGGTCAGGGTTAGGATTCGGGTTAGGGTTAGGGTTAGGGAATGGGGAGGGATTACGGTACAGTTTAGGGTACGACAACGATTAAGGGTTAGCGTATGTGTCAGGTCACTAGTTAGTGTTAGTGTACTGCTTACGATTAGGGCACGGGTGAGGGTACGGCCTCGGAAGTGGGTCACGTTAAGGGTTACGGTTAGGGTTAGGGTTAGGGAATGGGGATTGATTAGGGTACAGGTTAGGGTACGGCAATGGCTTAGGGTTGGCGTACGTTAGAGGGCATGGGTTAGTGTTGATGTACTGGTTAAAATTAGGACAAGGGTGAGGGTAAAGTTTCGGGTGAGTGTCATGGTTAGGTTTCAGGTTAGGGTTAGGGTTAGGGAATGGAGAGGGATTAGGGTATAGGTTAGGGTACCGCTGCGGTTTAGTGTTAGCGTACGTGTGAGGGCACGAGTTAGTCTTGGTGTCCTGGTTAAGATTAGGGCACGGGTGAGGGTAAGGCTTCGGGTGAGGGTCAGGGTTAGGATTCGGGTTAGGGTTAGGGTTAAGGAATGCAGAGGGATTAGGGTACAGCTTAGGGTACGACAGTGCTTAAGGGTTAGGGTTCGTGTGAAGTCAAGGGTTAGTGTTAGTGTCCTGGTTAAGATTAGGGCACGGGTGAGGGTAAGGCTTCAGGTGAGGGTCAGGGTTAGGATTCGGGTTAGGGTTAGGGTTAGGGAATGGGGAGGGATTAGGGTACAGTTTAGGGTACGACAACGATTAAGGGTTAGCGTACGTGTGAGGGCACAAGTTAGTGTTGGTGTCCTGGTTAAGATTAGGGCACGGGTGAGGGTAAGGTTTCGGGTGAGGGTCAGGGATAGAATTCGGGTTAGGGTTAGGGTTAGGGAATGGGGAGATATTAGGGCACAGTTTAGGGTACCACAACGCTTAAGGTTTAGCGTACGTGTGAGGTCACTAGTTAGTGTTAGTGTACTGCTTACGATTAGGGCACGGGTGAGGGTATGGCCTCGGAAGAGGGTCACGTTAAGGGTTAGGGTTAGGGTTAGGGTTAGGGAATGGGGATTGATTAGGGTAGAGGTTAGGGTACGGCAATGGTTTAGGGTTGGCGTACGTTAGAGGGCATGGGTTAGTGTTGATGTACTGGTTAAAATTAGGACACGGGTGAGGGTAAAGTTTCGGGTGAGTGTCATGGTTAGGTTTCTGGTTAGGGTTAGGGTTAGGGAATGGAGAGGGATTAGGGTACAGGTTAGGGTACCGCTGCAGTTTAGTGTTAGCGTACGTGTGAGGGCACGCTTTAGTCTTGGTGTCCTGGTTAAGATTAGGGCACGGGTGAGGGTAAGGCTTCGGGTGAGGGTCAGGGTTAGGATTCGGGTTAGGGTTAGGGTTAGGGAATGGAGAGGGATTAGGGTACAGGTTAGGGTACGACAGTGCTTAAGGGTTAGCGTTCGTGTGAGGGCAAGGGTTAGTGTTAGTGTCCTGGTTAAGATTAGGGCACGGGTGAGGGTAAGGATTCGGGTGAGGGTCAGGGATAGAATTCGGGTTAGGGTTAGGGTTAGGGAATGGGGAGATATTAGGGCACAGTTTAGGGTACCACAACGCTTAAGGTTTAGCGTACGTGTGAGGTCACTAGTTAGTGTTAGTGTACTGCTTACGATTAGGGCACGGGTGAGGGTAAGGCCTCGGAAGAGGGTCACGTTAAGGGTTAGGGTTAGGGTTAGGGTTAGGGAATGGGGATTGATTAGGGTACAGGTTAGGGTACGGCAATGGCTTAGGGTTGGCATACGTTAGAGGGCATGGGTTAGTGTTGATGTACTGGTTAAAATTAGGACACGGGTGAGGGTAAAGTTTCGGGTGAGTGTCATGGTTAGGTTTCAGGTTAGAGTTAGGGTTAGGGAATGGAGAGGGATTAGGGTACAGGTTAGGGTACCGCTGCGGTTTAGTGTTAGCGTACGTTTGAGGGCACGAGTTAGTCTTGGTGTCCTGGTTAAGATTAGGGCACGGGTGAGGGTAAGGCTTCGGGTGAGGGTCAGGGTTAGGATTCGGGTTAGGGTTAGGGTTAGGGAATGGATAGGGATTAGGGTACAGGTTAGGGTACGACAATGCTTAAGGGTTAGCGGAAGTGTGAGGGCACGAGTTAGTGTTGGTGTACTGGTTAAGACAACGGCACCGATGACGGTAAGGCCTCGGAAAAGGGTCACGTTCAGGGTTTCGCTTAGGGTTAGGGTTAGGGAATGGGGAGGGATTATGGTACAGGATAGGGTACGACAATGTTTAAGGGTTAGCGTACGTTTGAGGGCATGAGTTAGTGTTTGGGTACTGGTTAAGATTAGGGCATTGGTTAGTGTAGGGCATCGGAAGTGGGTCAGGTTTAGGGATGGGGTTAGGGTTAGGGTTAAGGAATGGGGAGGGATTAGGGTACAATTTAGGGTACGACAACGCTTAAGGTTTAGCGTACGTGTGAGGGCACGAGTTAGTGTTGGTGTCCTGGTTAAGATTAGGGCACGGGTGAGGGTAAGGCTTCGGGTGAGGGTAAGGCTTCGGGTGAGGGTCAGGGTTAGGATTCGGGTTAGGGTTAGGGTTAAGGAATGCAGAGGGATTAGGGTACAGCTTAGGGTACGACAGTGTTTAAGGGTTAGCGTTCGTGTGAGGGCAAGGGTTAGTGTTAGTGTCCTGGTTAAGATTAGGGCACGGGTGAGGGTATGGCTTCAGGTGAGGGTCAGGGTTAGGATTCGGGTTAGGGTTAGGGTTAGGGAATGGGGAGGGATTAGGGTACAGTTTAGGGTACGACAACGATGAAGGGTTAGCGTACGTGTGAGGACACAAGTTAGTGTTGGTGTCCTGGTTAAGATTAGGGCACGGGTGAGGGTAAGGTTTCGGGTGAGGGTCAGGGATAGAATTCGGGTTAGGGTTAGGGTTAGGGAATTGGGAGATATTAGGGCACAGTTTAGGGTACCACAACGCTTAAGGTTTAGCGTACGTGTGAGGTCACTAGTTAGTGTTAGTGTACTGCTTACGATTAGGGCACGGTTGAGGGTAAGGCCTCGGAATAGGGTCACGTTAAGGGATAGGGTTAGGGTTAGGGTTAGGGAATGGGGAGGGATTAGGGTACAGGTTAGGGTACGACAATGCTTAAGGGTTAGTGTAAGTGTGAGGGCACGAGTTAGTGTTTGTGTACTGGTTAAGACAACGGCACCGATGAGGGTAAGGCCTCGGAAAAGGGTCACGTTCAGGGTTTCGCTTAGGGTTAGGGTTAGGGAATGGGGAGGGATTAGGGTACAGGATAGGGTACGACAATGCTTAAGGGTTAGCGTACGTTTGAGGGCATGAGTTAGTGTTTGTGTACTGGTTAAGATTAGGGCATTGGTTAGGGTAGGGCTTCGGAAGTGGGTAAGGTTTAGGGATGGGGTTAGGGTTAGTGTTAATGAATGGGGAGGGATTAGGGTACAATTTAGGGTACGACAACGCTTAAGGTTTAGCGTACGTGTGAGGGCACGAGTTAGTGTTAGTGTACTGCTTACGATTAGGGCACGGGTGAGGGTACGGCCTCGGAAGTGGGTCACGTTAAGGGTTAGGGTTAGGGTTAGGGTTAGGGAATGGGAATTGATTAGGGTACAGGTTAGGGTACGGCAATGGCTTAGGGTTGGCGTACGTTAGAGGGCATGGGTTAGTGTTGATGTACTGCTTAAAATTAGGACAAGGGTGAGGGTAAAGTTTCGGGTGAGTGTCATGGTTAGGTTTCAGGTTAGGGTTAGAGTTAGGGAATGGAGAGGGATTAGGGTATAGGTTAGGGTACCGCTGCGGTTTAGTGTTAGCGTACGTGTGAGGGCACGAGTTAGTCTTGGTGTCCTGGTTAAGATTAGGGCACGGGTGAGGGTAAGGCTTCGGGTGAGGGTCAGGGTTAGGATTCGGGTTAGGGTTAGGGTTAAGGAATGCAGAGGGATTAGGGTACAGCTTAGGGTACGACAGTGCTTAAGGGTTAGGGTTCGTGTGAAGTCAAGGGTTAGTGTTAGTGTCCTGGTTAAGATTAGGGCACGGGTGAGGGTAAGGCTTCAGGTGAGGGTCAGGGTTAGGATTCGGGTTAGGGTTAGGGTTAGGGAATGGGGAGGGATTAGGGTACAGTTTAGGGTACGACAACGATTAAGGGTTAGCGTACGTGTGAGGGCACAAGTTAGTGTTGGTGTCCTGGTTAAGATTAGGGCACGGGTGAGGGTAAGGTTTCGGGTGAGGGTCAGGGATAGAATTCGGGTTAGGGTTAGGGTTAGGGAATGGGGAGATATTAGGGCACAGTTTAGGGTACCACAACGCTTAAGGTTTAGCGTACGTGTGAGGTCACTAGTTAGTGTTAGTGTACTGCTTACGATTAGGGCACGGGTGAGGGTATGGCCTCGGAAGAGGGTCACGTTAAGGGTTAGGGTTAGGGTTAGGGTTAGGGAATGGGGATTGATTAGGGTAGAGGTTAGGGTACGGCAATGGCTTAGGGTTGGCGTACGTTAGAGGGCATGGGTTAGTGTTGATGTACTGGTTAAAATTAGGACACGGGTGAGGGTAAAGTTTCGGGTGAGTGTCATGGTTAGGTTTCTGGTTAGGGTTAGGGTTAGGGAATGGAGAGGGATTAGGGTACAGGTTAGGGTACCGCTGCAGTTTAGTGTTAGCGTACGTGTGAGGGCACGCTTTAGTCTTGGTGTCCTGGTTAAGATTAGGGCACGGGTGAGGGTAAGGCTTCGGGTGAGGGTCAGGGTTAGGATTCGGGTTAGGGTTAGGGTTAGGGAATGGAGAGGGATTAGGGTACAGGTTAGGGTACGACAGTGCTTAAGGGTTAGCGTTCGTGTGAGGGCAAGGGTTAGTGTTAGTGTCCTGGTTAAGATTAGGGCACGGGTGAGGGTAAGGATTCGGGTGAGGGTCAGGGATAGAATTCGGGTTAGGGTTAGGGTTAGGGAATGGGGAGATATTAGGGCACAGTTTAGGGTACCACAACGCTTAAGGTTTAGCGTACGTGTGAGGTCACTAGTTAGTGTTAGTGTACTGCTTACGATTAGGGCACGGGTGAGGGTAAGGCCTCGGAAGAGGGTCACGTTAAGGGTTAGGGTTAGGGTTAGGGTTAGGGAATGGGGATTGATTAGGGTACAGGTTAGGGTACGGCAATGGCTTAGGGTTGGCATACGTTAGAGGGCATGGGTTAGTGTTGATGTACTGGTTAAAATTAGGACACGGGTGAGGGTAAAGTTTCGGGTGAGTGTCATGTTTAGGTTTCAGGTTAGAGTTAGGGTTAGGGAATGGAGAGGGATTAGGGTACAGCTTAGGGTACAACAACGCTTAAGGTTTAGCGTACGTGTGAGGGCACGTGTTATTGTTGGTGTCCAGGTTAAGATTAGGGCACGGGTGAGGGTAAGGCTTCGGGTGAGGGTCAGGGTTAGGATTCGGGTTAGGGTTAGGGTTAAGGAATGCAGAGGGATTAGGGTACAGCTTAGGGTACGACAGTGCTTAAGGGTTAGCGTTCGTGTGAGGGCAAGGGTTAGTGTTAGTGTCCTGGTTAAGATTAGGGCACGGGTGAGGGTAAGGCTTCATGTGAGGGTCAGGGTTAGGATTCGGGTTAGGGTTAGGGTTAGGGAATGGGGAGGGTTTAGGGTACAGTTTACGGTACGACAACGATTAAGGGTTAGCGTACGTGTGAGGACACATGTTAGTGTTGGTGTCCTGGTTAAGATTAGGGCACGGGTGAGGGTAAGGTTTCGGGTGAGGGTCAGGGATAGAATTCGGGTTAGGGTTAGGGTTAGGGAATGGGGAGATATTAGAGCACAGTTTAGGGTACCACAACGCTTAAGGTTTAGCGTACGTGTGAGGTCACTATTAGTGTTAGTGTACTGCTTACGATTAGGGCACGGGTGAGGGTAAGGCCTCGAAAGAGGGTCACGTTCAGGGTTTCGCTTAGGGTTAGGGTTAGGGAATGGGGAGGGATTAGGGTACAGGATAGGGTACGACAATGCTTAAGGGTTAGCGTACGTTTGAGGGCATGAGTTAGTGTTTGTGTACTGGTTAAGATTAGGGCATTGGTTAGGGTAGGGCATCGGAAGTGGGTAAGGTTTAGGGATGGGGTTAGGGTTAGGGTTAATGAATGGGGAGGGATTAGGGTACAATTTAGGGTACGACAACGCTTAAGGTTTAGCGTACGTGTGAGGGCACGAGTTAGTGTTGGTGTCCTGGTTAAGATTAGGGCACGGGTGAGGGTAAGGCTTCGGGTGAGGGTCAGGGTTAGGATTCGGGTTAGGGTTAGGGTTAAGGAATGCAGAGGGATTAGGGTACAGCTTAGGGTACGACAGTGCTTAAGGGTTAGCGTTCTTGTGAGGGCAAGGGTTAGTGTTAGTGTCCTGGTTAAGATTAGGGCACGGGTGAGGGTAAGGCTTCAGGTGAGGGTCAGGGTTAGGATTCGGGTTAGGGTTAGGGTTAGGGAATGGGGAGGGATTACGGTACAGTTTAGGGCACGACAACGATTAAGGGTTAGCGTACGTGTCAGGTCACTAGTGAGTGTTAGTGTACTGCTTACGATTAGGGCACGGGTGAGGGTACGGCCTCGGAAGTGGGTCACGTTAAGGGTTAGGGTTAGGGTTAGGGTTAGGGAATGGGGATTGATTAGGGTACAGGTTAGGGTACGGCAATGGCTTAGGGTTGGCGTACGTTAGAGGGCATGGGTTAGTGTTGATGTACTGCTTAAAATTAGGACAAGGGTGAGGGTAAAGTTTCGGGTGAGTGTCATGGTTAGGTTTCAGGTTAGGGTTAGGGTTAGGGAATGGAGAGGGATTAGGGTATAGGTTAGGGTACCGCTGCGGTTTAGTGTTAGCGTACGTGTGAGGGCACGAGTTAGTCTTGGTGTCCTGGTTAAGATTAGGGCACGGGTGAGGGTAAGGCTTCGGGTGAGGGTCAGGGTTAGGATTCGGGTTAGGGTTAGGGTTAAGGAATGCAGAGGGATTAGGGTACAGCTTAGGGTACGACAGTGCTTAAGGGTTAGGGTTCGTGTGAAGTCAAGGGTTAGTGTTAGTGTCCTGGTTAAGATTAGGGCACGGGTGAGGGTAAGGCTTCAGGTGAGGGTCAGGGTTAGGATTCGGGTTAGGGTTAGGGTTAGGGAATGGGGAGGGATTAGGGTACAGTTTAGGGTACGACAACGATTAAGGGTTAGCGTACGTGTGAGGGCACAAGTTAGTGTTGGTGTCCTGGTTAAGATTAGGGCACGGGTGAGGGTAAGGTTTCGGGTGAGGGTCAGGGATAGAATTCGGGTTAGGGTTAGGGTTAGGGAATGGGGAGATATTAGGGCACAGTTTAGGGTACCACAACGCTTAAGGTTTAGCGTACGTGTGAGGTCACTATTAGTGTTAGTGTACTGCTTACGATTAGGGCACGGGTGAGGGTAAGGCCTCGGAAGAGGGTCACGTTAAGGGTTAGGGTTAGGGTTAGGGTTAGGGAATGGGGATTGATTAGGGTACAGGTTAGGGTACGGCAATGGCTTAGGGTTGGCATACGTTAGAGGGCATGGGTTAGTGTTGATGTACTGGTTAAAATTAGGACACGGGTGACGGTAAAGTTTCGGGTGAGTGTCATGGTTAGGTTTCAGGTTAGAGTTAGGGTTAGGGAATGGAGAGGGATTAGGGTACAGGTTAGGGTACCGCTGCGGTTTAGTGTTAGCGTACGTTTGAGGGCACGAGTTAGTCTTGGTGTCCTGGTTAAGATTAGGGCACGGGTGAGGGTAAGGCTTCGGGTGAGGGTCAGGGTTAGGATTCGGGTTAGGGTTAGGGTTAGGGAATGGATAGGGATTAGGGTACAGGTTAGGGTACGACAATGCTTAAGGGTTAGCGGAAGTGTGAGGGCACGAGTTAGTGTTGGTGTACTGGTTAAGACAACGGCACCGATGACGGTAAGGCCTCGGAAAAGGGTCACGTTCAGGGTTTCGCTTAGGGTTAGGGTTAGGGAATGGGGAGGGATTATGGTACAGGATAGGGTACGACAATGTTTAAGGGTTAGCATACGTTTGAGAGCATGAGTTAGTGTTTGGGTACTGGTTAAGATTAGGGCATTGGTTAGGGTAGGGCATCGGAAGTGGGTCAGGTTTAGGGATGGGGTTAGGGTTAGGGTTAAGGAATTGGGAGGGATTAGGGTACAATTTAGGGTACGACAACGCTTAAGGTTTAGCGTACGTGTGAGGGCACGAGTTAGTGTTGGTGTCCTGGTTAAGATTAGGGCACGGGTGAGGGTAAGGCTTCGGGTGAGGGTAAGGCTTCGGGTGAGGGTCAGGGTTAGGATTCGGTTTAGGGTTAGGGTTAAGGAATGCAGTGGGATTAGGGTACAGCTTAGGGTACGACAGTGCTTAAGGGTTAGCGTTCGTGTGAGGGCAAGGGTTAGTGTTAGTGTCCTGGTTAAGATTAGGGCACGGGTGAGGGTAAGGCTTCAGGTGAGGGTCAGGGTTAGGATTCGGGTTAGGGTTAGGGTTAGGGAATGGGGAGGGATTAGGGTACAGTTTAGGGTACGACAACGATGAAGGGTTAGCGTACGTGTGAGGACACAAGTTAGTGTTGGTGTCCTGGTTAAGATTAGGGCACGGGTGAGGGTAAGGTTTCGGGTGAGGGTCAGGGATAGAATTCGGGTTAGGGTTAGGGTTAGGGAATTGGGAGATATTAGGGCACAGTTTAGGGTACCACAACGCTTAAGGTTTAGCGTACGTGTGAGGTCACTAGTTAGTGTTAGTGTACTTCTTACGATTAGGGCACGGGTGGGGGTAAGGCCTCGGAAGAGGGTCACGTTAAGGGTTAGGTTTAGGGTTAGGGTTAGGGAATGGGGAGGGATTAGGGTACAGGTTAGGGTACGACAATGCTTAAGGGTTAGCGTAAGTGTGAGGGCACGAGTTAGTGTTTGTGTACTGGTTAAGACAACGGCACCGATGAGGGTAAGGCCTCGGAAAAAGGTCACGTTCAGGGTTTCGCTTAGGGTTAGGGTTAGGGAATGGGGAGGGATTATGGTACAGGATAGGGTACGACAATGTTTAAGGGTTAGCGTACATTTGAGGGCATGAGTTAGTGTTTGGATACTGGTTAAGATTAGGGCATTGGTTAGGGTAGGGCATCGGATGTGGGTCAGGTTTAGGGATGGGGTTAGGGTTAGAGTTAAGGAATGGGGAGGGATTAGGGTGCAATTTAGGGTATGACAACGCTTAAGGTTTAGCGTACGTGTGAGGGCACGTGTTATTGTTGGTGTCCAGGTTAAGATTAGGGCACGGGTGAGGGTAAGGCTTCGGGTGAGGGTCAGGGTTAGGATTCGGGTTAGGGTTAGGGTTAAGGAATGCAGAGGGATTAGGGTACAGCTTAGGGTACGACAGTGCTTAAGGGTTAGCGTTCGTGTGAGGGCAAGGGTTAGTGTTAGTGTCCTGGTTAAGATTAGGGCACGGGTGAGGGTAAGGCTTCATGTGAGGGTCAGGGTTAGGATTCGGGTTAGGGTTAGGGTTAGGGAATGGGGAGGGATTAGGGTACAGTTTACGGTACAACAACGATTAAGGGTTAGCGTACGTGTGAGGACACATGTTAGTGTTGGTGTCCTGGTTAAGATTAGGGCACGGGTGAGGGTAAGGTTTCGGGTGAGGGTCAGGGATAGAATTCGGGTTAGGGTTAGGGTTAGGGAATGGGGAGATATTAGAGCACAGTTTAGGATACCACAAAGCTTAAGGTTTAGCGTACGTGTGAGGTCACTATTAGTGTTAGTGTACTGCTTACGATTAGGGCACGGGTGAGGGTAAGGCCTCGAAAGAGGGTCACGTTCAGGGTTTCGCTTAGGGTTAGGGTTAGGGAATGGGGAGGGATTAGGGTACAGGATAGGGTACGACAATGCTTAAGGGTTAGCGTACGTTTGAGGGCATGAGTTAGTGTTTGTGTACTGGTTAAGATTAGGGCATTGGTTAGGGTAGGGCATCGGAAGTGGGTAAGGTTTAGGGATGGGGTTAGGGTTAGGGTTAATGAATGGGGAGGGATTAGGGTACAATTTAGGGTACGACAACGCTTAAGGTTTAGCGTACGTGTGAGGGCACGAGTTAGTGTTGGTGTCCTGGTTAAGATTAGGGCACGGGTGAGGGTAAGGCTTCGGGTGAGGGTCAGGGTTAGGATTCGGGTTAGGGTTAGGGTTAAGG
The DNA here is from genome assembly GCA_036417435.1 of Inia geoffrensis. Lineage (NCBI taxonomy): Eukaryota > Metazoa > Chordata > Mammalia > Artiodactyla > Iniidae > Inia > Inia geoffrensis. Next base: position 1,120,699 of record CM070918.1, read on the forward strand.
AATGCAGAGGGATTAGGGTACAGCTTAGGGTACGACAGTGCTTAAGGGTTAGCGTTCGTGTGAGGGCAAGGGTTAGTGTTAGTGTCCTGGTTAAGATTAGGGCACGGGTGAGGGTAAGGCTTCAGGTGAGGGTCAGGGTTAGGATTCGGGTTAGGGTTAGGGTTAGGGAATGGGGAGGGATTACGGTACAGTTTAGGGCACGACAACGATTAAGGGTTAGCGTACGTGTCAGGTCACTAGTTAGTGTTAGTGTACTGCTTACGATTAGGGCACGGGTGAGGGTACGGCCTCGGAAGTGGGTCACGTTAAGGGTTAGGGTTAGGGTTATGGTTAGGGAATGGGGATTGATTAGGGTACAGGTTAGGGTACGGCAATGGCTTAGGGTTGGCGTACGTTAGAGGGCATGGGTTAGTGTTGATGTACTGCTTAAAATTAGGACAAGGGTGAGGGTAAAGTTTCGGGTGAGTGTCATGGTTAGGTTTCAGGTTAGGGTTAGGGTTAGGGAATGGAGAGGGATTAGGGTATAGGTTAGGGTACCGCTGCGGTTTAGTGTTAGCGTACGTGTGAGGGCACGAGTTAGTCTTGGTGTCCTGGTTAAGATTAGGGCACGGGTGAGGGTAAGGCTTCGGGTGAGGGTCAGGGTTAGGATTCGGGTTAGGGTTAGGGTTAAGGAATGCAGAGGGATTAGGGTACAGCTTAGGGTACGACAGTGCTTAAGGGTTAGGGTTCGTGTGAAGTCAAGGGTTAGTGTTAGTGTCTTGGTTAAGATTAGGGCACGGGTGAGGGTAAGGCTTCAGGTGAGGGTCAGGGTTAGGATTCGGGTTAGGGTTAGGGTTAGGGAATGGGGAGGGATTAGGGTACAGTTTAGGGTACGACAACGATTAAGGGTTAGCGTACGTGTGAGGGCACAAGTTAGTGTTGGTGTCCTGGTTAAGATTAGGGCACGGGTGAGGGTAAGGTTTCGGGTGAGGGTCAGGGATAGAATTCGGGTTAGGGTTAGGGTTAGGGAATGGGGAGATATTAGGGCACAGTTTAGGGTACCACAACGCTTAAGGTTTAGCGTACGTGTGAGGTCACTAGTTAGTGTTAGTGTACTGCTTACGATTAGGGCACGGGTGAGGGTATGGCCTCGGAAGAGGGTCACGTTAAGGGTTAGGGTTAGGGTTAGGGAATGGGGATTGATTAGGGTAGAGGTTAGGGTACGGCAATGGCTTAGGGTTGGCGTACGTTAGAGGGCATGGGTTAGTGTTGATGTACTGGTTAAAATTAGGACACGGGTGAGGGTAAAGTTTCGGGTCAGTGTCATGGTTAGGTTTCTGGTTAGGGTTAGGGTTAGGGAATGGAGAGGGATTAGGGTACAGGTTAGGGTACCGCTGCAGTTTAGTGTTAGCGTACGTGTGAGGGCACGATTTAGTCTTGGTGTCCTGGTTAAGATTAGGGCACGGGTGAGGGTAAGGCTTCGGGTGAGGGTCAGGGTTAGGATTCGGGTTAGGGTTAGGGTTAGGGAATGGAGAGGGATTAGGGTACAGGTTAGGGTACGACAGTGCTTAAGGGTTAGCGTTCGTGTGAGGGCAAGGGTTAGTGTTAGTGTCCTGGTTAGGATTAGGGCACGGGTGAGGGTAAGGCTTCGGGTGAGGGTCAGGGTTAGGATTCGGGTTAGGGTTAGGGTTAGGGAATGGATAGGGATTAGGGTACAGGTTAGGGTACGACAATGCTTAAGGGTTAGCGGAAGTGTGAGGGCACGAGTTAGTGTTGGTGTACTGGTTAAGACAACGGCACCGATGACGGTAAGGCCTCGGAAAAGGGTCACGTTCAGGGTTTCGCTTAGGGTTAGGGTTAGGGAATGGGGAGGGATTATGGTACAGGATAGGGTACGACAATGTTTAAGGGTTAGCGTACGTTTGAGGGCATGAGTTAGTGTTTGGGTACTGGTTAAGATTAGGGCATTGGTTAGTGTAGGGCATCGGAAGTGGGTCAGGTTTAGGGATGGGGTTAGGGTTAGGGTTAAGGAATGGGGAGGGATTAGGGTACAATTTAGGGTACGACAACGCTTAAGGTTTAGCGTACGTGTGAGGGCACGAGTTAGTGTTGGTGTCCTGGTTAAGATTAGGGCACGGGTGAGGGTAAGGCTTCGGGTGAGGGTAAGGCTTCGGGTGAGGGTCAGGGTTAGGATTCGGGTTAGGGTTAGGGTTAAGGAATGGAGAGGGATTAGGGTACAGCTTAGGGTACGACAGTGCTTAAGGGTTAGCGTTCGTGTGAGGGCAAGGGTTAGTGTTAGTGTCCTGGTTAAGATTAGGGCACGGGTGAGGGTATGGCTTCAGGTGAGGGTCAGGGTTAGGATTCGGGTTAGGGTTAGGGTTAGGGAATGGGGAGGGATTAGGGTACAGTTTAGGGTACGACAACGATTAAGGGTTAGCGTACGTGTGAGGACACAAGTTAATGTTGGTGTCCTGGTTAAGATTATGGCACGGGTGAGGGTAAGGTTTCGGTTGAGGGTCAGGGATAGAATTCGGGTTAGGGTTAGGGTTAGGGAATGGGGAGATATTAGGGCACAGTTTAGGGTACCACAACGCTTAAGTTTTAGCGTACGTGTGAGGTCACTATTTAGTGTTAGTGTACTGCTTACGATTAGGGCACGGGTGAGGGTAAGGCCTCGGAAGAGTGTCACGTTAAGGGTTAGGGTTAGGGTTAGGGTTAGGGAATGGGGATTGATTAGGGTACAGGTTAGGGTACGGCAATGGCTTAGGGTTGGCGTACGTTTGAGGGCATGGGTTAGTGTTGATGTACTGGTTAAAATTAGGACACGGGTGAGGGTAAAGTTTCGGGTGAGTGTCATGGTTAGGTTTCAGGTTAGAGTTAGGGTTAGGGAATGCAGAGGGATTAGGGTACAGGTTAGGGTACTGCTGCGGTTTAGTGTTAGCGTACGTTTGAGGGCACGAGTTAGTCTTGGTGTCCTGGTTAAGATTAGGGCATGGGTGAGGGTAAGGCTTCGGGTGAGGGTCAGGGTTAGGATTCGGGTTAGGGTTAGGGTTAGGGAATGGAGAGGGATTAGGGTACAGGTTAGGGTACGACAATGCTTAAGGGTTAGCGTAAGTGTGAGGGCACGAGTTAGTGTTGGTGTACTGGTTAAGACAACGGCACCGATGACGGTAAGGCCTCGGAAAAGGGTCACGTTCAGGGTTTCGCTTAGGGTTAGGGTTAGGGAATGGGGAGGGATTATGGTACAGGATAGGGTACGACAATGTTTAAGGGTTAGCGTACGTTTGAGGGCATGAGTTAGTGTTTGGGTACTGGTTAAGATTAGGGCATTGGTTAGGGTAGGGCATCGGAAGTGGGTCAGGTTTAGGGATGGGGTTAGGGTTAGGGTTAAGGAATGGGGAGGGATTAGGGTACAATTTAGGGTACGACAACGCTTAAGGTTTAGCGTACGTGTGAGGGCACGAGTTAGTGTTGGTGTCCTGGTTAAGATTAGGGCACGGGTGAGGGTAAGGCTTCTGGTGAGGGTAAGGCTTCGGGTGAGGGTCAGGGTTAGGATTCGGTTTAGGGTTAGGGTTAAGGAATGCAGTGGGATTAGGGCACAGCTTAGGGTACGACAGTGCTTAAGGGTTAGCGTTCGTGTGAGGGCAAGGGTTAGTGTTAGTGTCCTGGTTAAGATTAGGGCACGGGTGAGGGTAAGGCTTCAGGTGAGGGTCAGGGTTAGGATTCGGGTTAGGGTTAGGGTTAGGGAATGGGGAGGGATTAGGGTACAGTTTAGGGTACGACAACGATGAAGGGTTAGCGTACGTGTGAGGACACAAGTTAGTGTTGGTGTCCTGGTTAAGATTAGGGCACGGGTGAGGGTAAGGTTTCGGGTGAGGGTCAGGGATAGAATTCGGGTTAGGGTTAGGGTTAGGGAATTGGGAGATATTAGGGCACAGTTTAGGGTACCACAACGCTTAAGGTTTAGCGTACGTGTGAGGTCACTAGTTAGTGTTAGTGTACTTCTTACGATTAGGGCACGGGTGAGGGTAAGGCCTCGGAAGAGGGTCACGTTAAGGGTTAGGGTTAGGGTTAGGGTTAGGGAATGGGGAGGGATTAGGGTACAGGTTAGGGTACGACAATGCTTAAGGGTTAGCGTAAGTGTGAGGGCACGAGTTAGTGTTTGTGTACTGGTTAAGACAACGGCACCGATGAGGGTAAGGCCTCGGAAAAGGGTCACGTTCAGGGTTTCGCTTAGGGTTAGGGTTAGGGAATGGGGAGGGATTATGGTACAGGATAGGGTACGACAATGTTTAAGGATTAGCGTACATTTGAGGGCATGAGTTAGTGTTTGGATACTGGTTAAGATTAGGGCATTGGTTAGGGTAGGGCATCGGATGTGGGTCAGGTTTAGGGATGGGGTTAGGGTTAGAGTTAAGGAATGGGGAGGGATTAGGGTGCAATTTAGGGTATGACAACGCTTAAGGTTTAGCGTACGTGTGAGGGCACGTGTTATTGTTGGTGTCCAGGTTAAGATTAGGGCACGGGTGAGGGTAAGGCTTCGGGTGAGGGTCAGGGTTAGGATTCGGGTTAGGGTTAGGGTTAAGGAATGCAGAGGGATTAGGGTACAGCTTAGGGTACGACAGTGCTTAAGGGTTAGCGTTCGTGTGAGGGCAAGGGTTAGTGTTAGTGTTCTGGTTAAGATTAGGGCACGGGTGAGGGTAAGGCTTCATGTGAGGGTCAGGGTTAGGATTCGGGTTAGGGTTAGGGTTAGGGAATGGGGAGGGATTAGGGTACAGTTTACGGTACGACAACGATTAAGGGTTAGCGTACGTGTGAGGACACATGTTAGTGTTGGTGTCCTGGTTAAGATTAGGGCACGGGTGAGGGTAAGGTTTCGGGTGAGGGTCAGGGATAGAATTCGGGTTAGGGTTAGGGTTAGGGAATGGGGAGATATTAGGGCACAGTTTAGGGTACCACAACGCTTAAGGTTTAGCGTACGTGTGAGGTCACTATTAGTGTTAGTGTACTGCTTACGATTAGGGCACGGGTGAGGGTAAGGCCTCGAAAGAGGGTCACGTTCAGGGTTTCGCTTAGGGTTAGGGTTAGGGAATGGGGAGGGATTAGGGTACAGGATAGGGTACGACAATGCTTAAGGGTTAGGGTACGTTTGAGGGCATGAGTTAGTGTTTGTGTACTGGTTAAGATTAGGGCATTGGTTAGGGTAGGGCATCGGAAGTGGGTAAGGTTTAGGGATGGGGTTAGGGTTAGGGTTAATGAATGGGGAGGGATTAGGGTACGACAACGCTTAAGGTTTAGCGTACGTGTGAGGGCACGAGTTAGTGTTGGTGTCCTGGTTAAGATTAGGGCACGGGTGAGGGTAAGGCTTCGGGTGAGGGTCAGGGTTAGGATTCGGGTTAGGGTTAGGGTTAAGGAATGCAGAGGGATTAGGGTACATCTTAGGTTACGACAGTGCTTAAGGGTTAGCGTTCGTGTGAGGGCAAGGGTTAGTGTTAGTGTCCTGGTTAAGATTAGGGCACGGGTGAGGGTAAGGCTTCAGGTGAGGGTCAGGGTTAGGATTCGGGTTAGGGTTAGGGTTAGGGAATGGGGAGGGATTACGGTACAGTTTAGGGTACGACAACGATTAAGGGTTAGCGTACGTGTCAGGTCACTAGTTAGTGTTAGTGTACTGCTTATGATTAGGGCACGGGTGAGGGTACGGCCTCGGAAGTGGGTCACGTTAAGGGTTAGGGTTAGGGTTAGGGTTAGGGAATGGGGATTGATTAGGGTACAGGTTAGGGTACGGCAATGGCTTAGGGTTGGCGTACGTTAGAGGGCATGGGTTAGTGTTGATGTACTGGTTAAAATTAGGACACGGGTGAGGGTAAAGTTTCGGGTGAGTGTCATGGTTAGGTTTCAGGTTAGAGTTAGGGTTAGGGAATGGAGAGGGATTAGGGTACAGGTTAGGGTACGACAATGCTTAAGGGTTAGCGGAAGTGTGAGGGCACGAGTTAGTGTTGGTGTACTGGTTAAGACAACGGCACCGATGACGGTAAGGCCTCGGAAAAGGGTCACGTTCAGGGTTTCGCTTAGGGTTAGGGTTAGGGAATGGGGAGGGATTATGGTACAGGATAGGGTACGACAATGTTTAAGGGTTAGCGTACGTTTGAGGGCATGAGTTAGTGTTTGGGTACTGGATAAGATTAGGGCATTGGTTAGTGTAGGGCATCGGAAGTGGGTCAGCTTTAGGGATGGGGTTAGGGTTAGGGTTAAGGAATGGGGAGGGATTAGGGTACAATTTAGGGTACGACAACGCTTAAGGTTTAGCGTACGTGTGAGGGCACGAGTTAGTGTTGGTGTCCTGGTTAAGATTAGGGCACGGGTGAGGGTAAGGCTTCGGGTGAGGGTAAGGCTTCGGGTGAGGGTCAGGGTTAGGATTCGGGTTAGGGTTAGGGTTAAGGAATGCAGAGGGATTAGGGTACAGCTTAGGGTACGACAGTGCTTAAGGGTTAGCGTTCGTGTGAGGGCAAGGGTTAGTGTTAGTGTCCTGGTTAAGATTAGGGCACGGGTGAGGGTATGGCTTCAGGTGAGGGTCAGGGTTAGGATTCGGGTTAGGGTTAGGGTTAGGGAATGGGGAGGGATTAGGGTACAGTTTAGGGTACGACAACGATTAAGGGTTAGCGTACGTGTGAGGACACAAGTTAGTGTTGGTGTCCTGGTTAAGATTAGGGCACGGGTGAGGGTAAGGTTTCGGTTGAGGGTCAGGGATAGAATTCGGGTTAGGGTTAGGGTTAGGGAATGGGGAGATATTAGGGCACAGTTTAGGGTACCACAACGCTTAAGTTTTAGCGTACGTGTGAGGTCACTATTTAGTGTTTGTGTACTGCTTACGATTAGGGCACGGGTGAGGGTAAGGCCTCGGAAGAGTGTCACGTTAAGGGTTAGGGTTAGGGTTAGGGTTAGGGAGTGGGGATTGATTAGGGTACAGGTTAGGGTACGGCAATGGCTTAGGGTTGGCGTACGTTTGAGGGCATGGGTTAGTGTTGATGTACTGGTTAAAATTAAGACACGGGTGAGGGTAAAGTTTCGGATGAGTGTCATGGTTAGGTTTCAGGTTAGAGTTAGGGTTAGGGAATGGAGAGGGATTAGGGTACAGGTTAGGGTACTGCTGCGGTTTAGTGTTAGCGTACGTTTGAGGGCACGAGTTAGTCTTGGTGTCCTGGTTAAGATTAGGGCATGGGTGAGGGTAAGGCTTCGGGTGAGGGTCAGGGTTAGGATTCGGGTTAGGGTTAGGGTTAGGGAATGGAGAGGGATTAGGGTACAGGTTAGGGTACGACAATGCTTAAGGGTTAGCGTAAGTGTGAGGGCACGAGTTAGTTTTGGTGTACTGGTTAAGACAACGGCACCGATGAGGGTAAGGCCTCGGAAAAGGGTCACGTTCAGGGTTTCGCTTAGGGTTAGGGTTAGGGAATGGGGAGGGATTATGGTACAGTATAGGGTACGACAATGTTTAAGGGTTAGCGTACGTTTGAGGGCATGAGTTAGTGTTTGGGTACTGGTTAAGATTAGGGCATTGGTTAGGGTAGGGCATCGGAAGTGGGTCAGGTTTAGGGATGGGGTTAGGGTTAGGGTTAAGGAATGGGGAGGGATTAGGGTACAATTTAGGGTACGACAACGCTTAAGGTTTAGCGTACGTGTGAGGGCACGAGTTAGTGTTGGTGTCCTGGTTAAGATTAGGGCACGGGTGAGGGTAAGGCTTCGGGTGAGGGTCAGGGTTAGGATTCGGGTTAGGGTTATGGTTAAGGAATGCAGAGGGATTAGGGTACAGCTTAGGGTACGACAGTGCTTAAGGGTTAGCGTAAGTGTGAGGGCACGAGTTAGTGTTGGTGTACTGGTTAAGACAACGGCACCGATGAGGGTAAGGCCTCGGAAAAGGGTCACGTTCAGGGTTTCACTTAGGGTTAGGGTTAGGGAATGGGGAGGGATTAGGTTACAGGATAGGGTACGACAATGCTTAAGGGTTAGCGTACGTTTGAGGGCATGAGTTAGTGTTTGTGTACTGGTTAAGATTAGGGCATTGGTTAGGGTAGGGCATCGGAAGTGGGTCAGGTTTAGGGATGGGGTTAGGGTTAGGGTGAAGGAATGGGGAGGGATTAGGGTACAATTTAGGGTACGACAACGCCTAAGGTTTAGCGTACGTGTGAGAGTACGAGTTAGTGTTGGTGTCCTGGTTAAGATTAGGGCACGGGTGAGGGTAAGGCTTCGGGTGAGGGTCAGGGTTAGGATTCGGGTTAGGGTTAGGGTTAAGGAATGCAGAGGGATTAGGGTACAGCTTAGGGTACGACAGTGCTTAAGGGTTAGCGTTCGTGTGAGGGCAAGGGTTAGTGTTAGTGTCCTGGTTAAGATTAGGGCACGGGTGAGGGTATGGCTTCAGGTGAGGGTCAGGGTTAGGATTCGGGTTAGGGTTAGGGTTAGGGAATGGGGAGGGATTAGGGTACAGTTTAGGGTACGACAACGATTAAGGGTTAGCGTACGTGTGAGGACACAAGTTAGTGTTGGTGTCCTGGTTAAGATTAGGGCACGGGTGAGGGTAAGGTTTCGGTTGAGGGTCAGGGATAGAATTCGGGTTAGGGTTAGGGTTAGGGAATGGGGAGATATTAGGGCACAGTTTAGGGTACCACAACGCTTAAGTTTTAGCGTACGTGTGAGGTCACTATTTAGTGTTTGTGTACTGCTTACGATTAGGGCACGGGTGAGGGTAAGGCCTCGGAAGAGTGTCACGTTAAGGGTTAGGGTTAGGGTTAGGGTTAGGGAGTGGGGATTGATTAGGGTACAGGTTAGGGTACGGCAATGGCTTAGGGTTGGCGTACGTTTGAGGGCATGGGTTAGTGTTGATGTACTGGTTAAAATTAGGACACGGGTGAGGGTAAAGTTTCGGATGAGTGTCATGGTTAGGTTTCAGGTTAGAGTTAGGGTTAGGGAATGGAGAGGGATTAGGGTACAGGTTAGGGTACTGCTGCGGTTTAGTTTTAGCGTACGTTTGAGGGCACGAGTTAGTCTTGGTGTCCTGGTTAAGATTAGGGCATGGGTGAGGGTAAGGCTTCGGGTGAGGGTCAGGGTTAGGATTCGGGTTAGGGTTAGGGTTAGGGAATGGAGAGGGATTAGGGTACAGGTTAGGGTACGACAATGCTTAAGGGTTAGCGTAAGTGTGAGGGCACGAGTTAGTTTTGGTGTACTGGTTAAGACAACGGCACCGATGAGGGTAAGGCCTCGGAAAAGGGTCACGTTCAGGGTTTCGCTTAGGGTTAGGGTTAGGGAATGGGGAGGGATTATGGTACAGTATAGGGTACGACAATGTTTAAGGGTTAGCGTACGTTTGAGGGCATGAGTTAGTGTTTGGGTACTGGTTAAGATTAGGGCATTGGTTAGGGTAGGGCATCGGAAGTGGGTCAGGTTTAGGGATGGGGTTAGGGTTAGGGTTAAGGAATGGGGAGGGATTAGGGTACAATTTAGGGTACGACAACGCTTAAGGTTTAGCGTACATGTGAGGGCACGAGTTAGTGTTGGTGTCCTGGTTAAGATTAGGGCACGGGTGAGGGTAAGGCTTCGGGTGAGGGTCAGGGTTAGGATTCGGGTTAGGGTTATGGTTAAGGAATGCAGAGGGATTAGGGTACAGCTTAGGGTACGACAGTGCTTAAGGGTTAGCGTAAGTGTGAGGGCACGAGTTAGTGTTGGTGTACTGGTTAAGACAACGGCACCGATGAGGGTAAGGCCTCGGAAAAGGGTCACGTTCAGGGTTTCACTTAGGGTTAGGGTTAGGGAATGGGGAGGGATTAGGTTACAGGATAGGGTACGACAATGCTTAAGGGTTAGCGTACGTTTGAGGGCATGAGTTAGTGTTTGTGTACTGGTTAAGATTAGGGCATTGGTTAGGGTAGGGCATCGGAAGTGGGTCAGGTTTAGGGATGGGGTTAGGGTTAGGGTGAAGGAATGGGGAGGGATTAGGGTACAATTTAGGGTACGACAACGCCTAAGGTTTAGCGTACGTGTGAGAGCACGAGTTAGTGTTGGTGTCCTGGTTAAGATTAGGGCACGGGTGAGGGTAAGGCTTCGGGTGAGGGTCAGGGTTAGGATTCGGGTTAGGGTTAGGGTTAAGGAATGCAGAGGGATTAGGGTACAGCTTAGGGTACGACAGTGCTTAAGGGTTAGCGTTCGTGTGAGGGTAAGGGTTAGTGTTAGTGTCCTGGTTAAGATTAGGGCACGGGTGAGGGTAAGGTTACGGGTTAGGGTCAGGGATAGAATTCGGGTTAGGGTTAGGGTTAGGGAATTGGGAGATATTAGGGCACAGTTTAGGGTACCACAACGCTTAAGGTTTAGCGTACGTGTGAGGTCACTAGTTAGTGTTAGTGTACTTCTTACGATTAGGGCACGGGTGAGGGTAAGGCCTCGGAAGAGGGTCACGTTAAGGGTTAGGGTTAGGGTTAGGGTTAGGGAATGGGGATTGATTAGGGTACAGGTTAGGGTACGGCAATGGCTTATGGTTGGCGTACGTTAGAGGGCATGGGTTAGTGTTGATGTACTGGTTAAAATTAGGACACGGGTGAGGGTAAAGTTTCGGGTGAGTGTCATGGTTAGGTTTCAGGTTAGTGTTAGTGTTAGGGAATGGAGAGGGATTAGGGTACAGGGTAGGGTACCGCTGCGGTTTAGTGTTAGCGTACGTTTGAGGGCACGAGTTAGTCTTGGTGTCCTGGTTAAGATTAGGGCATGGGTGAGGGTAAGGCTTCGGGTGAGGGTCAGGGTTAGGATTCGGGTTAGGGTTAGGGTTAGGGAATGGAGAGGGATTAGGGTACAGGTTAGGGTACGTCAATGCTTAAGGTTTAGCGTAAGTGTGAGGGCACGAGTTAGTGTTGGTGTACTGGTTAAGACAACGGCACCGATGACGGTAAGGCCTCGGAAAAGGGTCACGTTCAGGGTTTCGCTTAGGGTTAGGGTTAGGGAATGGGGAGGGATTATGGTACAGGATAGGGTACGACAATGTTTAAGGGTTAGCGTACGTTTGAGGGCATGAGTTAGTGTTTGGGTACTGGTTAAGATTAGGGCATTGGTTAGGGTAGGGCATCGGAAGTGGGTCAGGTTTAGGGATGGGGTTAGGGTTAGGGTTAAGGAATGGGGAGGGATTAGGGTACAATTTAGGGTACGACAACGCTTAATGTTTAGCGTACGTGTGAGGGCACGAGTTAGTGTTGGTGTCCTGGTTAAGATTAGGGCACGGGTGAGGGTAAGGCTTCGGGTGAGGGTAAGGCTTCGGGTGAGGGTCAGGGTTAGGATTCGGTTTAGGGTTAGGGTTAAGGAATGCAGTGGGATTAGGGTACAGCTTAGGGTACGACAGTGCTTAAGGGTTAGCGTTCGTGTGAGGGCAAGGGTTAGTGTTAGTGTCCTGGTTAAGATTAGGGCACGGGTGAGGGTAAGGCTTCAGGTGAGGGTCAGGGTTAGGATTCGGGTTAGGGTTAGGGTTAGGGAATGGGGAGGGATTAGGGTACAGTTTAGGGTACGACAACGATGAAGGGTTAGCGTACGTGTGAGGACACAAGTTAGTGTTGGTGTCCTGGTTAAGATTAGGGCACGGGTGAGGGTAAGGTTTCGGGTGAGGGTCAGGGATAGAATTCGGGTTAGGGTTAGGGTTAGGGAATTGGGAGATATTAGGGCACAGTTTAGGGTACCACAACGCTTAAGGTTTAGCGTACGTGTGAGGTCACTAGTTAGTGTTAGTGTACTTCTTACGATTAGGGCACGGGTGAGGGTAAGGCCTCGGAAGAGGGTCACGTTAAGGGTTAGGGTTAGGGTTAGGGTTAGGGAATGGGGAGGGATTAGGGTACAGGTTAGGGTACGACAATGCTTAAGGGTTAGCGTAAGTGTGAGGGCACGAGTTAGTGTTTGTGTACTGGTTAAGACAACGGCACCGATGAGGGTAAGGCCTCGGAAAAGGGTCACGTTCAGGGTTTCGCTTAGGGTTAGGGTTAGGGAATGGGGAGGGATTATGGTACAGGATAGGGTACGACAATGTTTAAGGGTTAGCGTACATTTGAGGGCATGAGTTAGTGTTTGGATACTGGTTAAGATTAGGGCATTGGTTAGGGTAGGGCATCGGATGTGGGTCAGGTTTAGGGATGGGGTTAGGGTTAGAGTTAAGGAATGGGGAGGGATTAGGGTGCAATTTAGGGTATGACAACGCTTAAGGTTTAGCGTACGTGTGAGGGCACGTGTTATTGTTGGTGTCCAGGTTAAGATTAGGGCACGGGTGAGGGTAAGGCTTCGGGTGAGGGTCAGGGTTAGGATTCGGGTTAGGGTTAGGGTTAAGGAATGCAGAGGGATTAGGGTACAGCTTAGGGTACGACAGTGCTTAAGGGTTAGCATTCGTGTGAGGGCAAGGGTTAGTGTTAGTGTCCTGGTTAAGATTAGGGCACGGGTGAGGGTAAGGCTTCAGGTGAGGGTCAGGGTTAGGATTCGGGTTAGGGTTAGGGTTAGGGAATGGGGAGGGATTACGGTACAGTTTAGGGTACGACAACGATTAAGGGTTAGCGTACGTGTCAGGTCACTAGTTAGTGTTAGTGTACTGCTTACGATTAGGGCACGGGTGAGGGTACGGCCTCGGAAGTGGGTCACGTTAAGGGTTAGGGTTAGGGTTAGGGTTAGGGAATGGGGATTGATTAGGGTACAGGTTAGGGTACGGCAATGGCTTAGGGTTGGCGTACGTTAGAGGGCATGGGTTAGTGTTGATGTACTGGTTAAAATTAGGACAAGGGTGAGGGTAAAGTTTCGGGTGAGTGTCATGGTTAGGTTTCAGGTTAGGGTTAGGGTTAGGGAATGGAGAGGGATTAGGGTATAGGTCAGGGTACCGCTGCGGTTTAGTGTTAGCGTACGTGTGAGGGCACGAGTTAGTCTTGGTGTCCTGGTTAAGATTAGGGCACGGGTGAGGGTAAGGCTTCGGGTGAGGGTCAGGGTTAGGATTCGGGTTAGGGTTAGGGTTAAGGAATGCAGAGGGATTAGGGTACAGCTTAGGGTACGACAGTGCTTAAGGGTTAGGGTTCGTGTGAAGTCAAGGGTTAGTGTTAGTGTCCTGGTTAAGATTAGGGCACGGGTGAGGGTAAGGCTTCAGGTGAGGGTCAGGGTTAGGATTCGGGTTAGGGTTAGGGTTAGGGAATGGGGAGGGATTAGGGTACAGTTTAGGGTACGACAACGATTAAGGGTTAGCGTACGTGTGAGGGCACAAGTTAGTGTTGGTGTCCTGGTTAAGATTAGGGCACGGGTGAGGGTAAGGTTTCGGGTGAGGGTCAGGGATAGAATTCGGGTTAGGGTTAGGGTTAGGGAATGGGGAGATATTAGGGCACAGTTTAGGGTACCACAACGCTTAAGGTTTAGCGTACGTGTGAGGTCACAAGTTAGTGTTAGTGTACTGCTTACGATTAGGGCACGGGTGAGGGTATGGCCTCGGAAGAGGGTCACGTTAAGGGTTAGGGTTAGGGTTAGGGTTAGGGAATGGGGATTGATTAGGGTAGAGGTTAGGGTACGGCAATGGCTTAGGGTTGGCGTACGTTAGAGGGCATGGGTTTGTGTTGATGTACTGGTTAAAATTAGGACACGGGTGAGGGTAAAGTTTCGGGTGAGTGTCATGGTTAGGTTTCTGGTTAGGGTTAGGGTTAGGGAATGGAGAGGGATTAGGGTACAGGTTAGGGTACCGCTGCAGTTTAGTGTTAGCGTACGTGTGAGGGCACGATTTAGTCTTGGTGTCCTGGTTAAGATTAGGGCACGGGTGAGGGTAAGGCTTCGGGTGAGGGTCAGGGTTAGGATTCGGGTTAGGGTTAGGGTTAGGGAATGGAGAGGGATTAGGGTACAGGTTAGGGTACGACAATGCTTAAGGGTTAGCGTAAGTGTGAGGGCACGAGTTAGTGTTGGTGTACTGGTTAAGACAACGGCACCGATGAGGGTAAGGCCTCTGAAAAGGGTCACGTTCAGGGTTTCGCTTAGGGTTAGGGTTAGGGAATGGGGAGGGATTAGGGTACAGGATAGGGTACGACAATGCTTAAGGGTTAGCGTACGTTTGAGGGCATGAGTTAGTGTTTGTGTACTGGTTAAGATTAGGGCATTGGTTAGGGTGGGGCATCGGAAGTGGGTCAGGTTTAGGGATGGGGTTAGGGTTAGGGTTAAGGAATGGGGAGGGATTAGGGTACAATTTAGGGTACGACAACGCTTAAGGTTTAGCGTACGTGTGAGGGCACGAGTTAGTGTTGGTGTCCTGGTAAAGATTAGGGCACGGGTGAGGGTAAGGCTTCGGGTGAGGGTCCGGGTTAGGATTCGGGTTAGGGTTAGGGTTAAGGAATGCAGAGGCATTAGGGTATAGGTTAGGGTACCGCTGCGGTTTAGTGTTAGCGTACGTGTGAGGGCACGAGTTAGTCTTGGTGTCCTGGTTAAGATTAGGGCACGAGTGAGGGTAAGGCTTCGGGTGAGAGTCAGGGTTAGGATTCGGGTTAGGGTTAGGGTTAAGGAATGCAGAGGGATTAGGGTACAGCTTAGGGTACGACAGTGCTTAAGGGTTAGCGTTCGTGTGAGGTCAAGGGTTAGTGTTAGTGTCCTGGTTAAGATTAGGGCACGGGTGAGGGTAAGGCTTCAGGTGAGGGTCAGGGTTAGGATTCGGGTTAGGGTTAGGGTTAGGGAATGGGGAGGGATTAGAGTACAGTTTAGGGTACGACAACGATTAAGGGTTAGCGTACGTGTGAGGGCAGAAGTTAGTGTTGGTGTCCTGGTTAAGATTAGGGCACGGGTGAGGGTAAGGTTTCGGGTGAGGGTCAGGGATAGAATTCGGGTTAGGGTTAGGGTTAGGGAATGGGGAGATATTAGGGCACAGTTTAGGGTACCACAACGCTTAAGGTTTAGCATACGTGTGAGGTCACTAGTTAGTGTTAGTGTACTGCTTACGATTAGGGCACGGGTGAGGGTAAGGCCTCGGAATAGGGTCACGTTCAGGGTTTCGCTTAGGATTAGGGTTAGGGAATGGGGAGGGATTAGGGTACAGGATAGGGTACGACAATGCTTAAGGGTTAGCGTACGTTTGAGGGCATGAGTTAGTGTTTGTGTACTGGTTAAGCTTAGGGCATGATTAGGGTAGGGCATCGGAAGTGGGTCAGGTTCAGGGATGGGGTTAGGGTTAGGGTTAAGGAATGGGGAGGGATTAGGGTACAATTTAGGGTACGACAACGCTTAAGGTTTAGCGTACGTGTGAGGGCACGAGTTAGTGTTGGTGTCCTGGTTAAGATTAGGGCACGGGTGAGGGTAAGGCTTCGGGTGAGGGTCAGGGTTAGGATTCGGGTTAGGGTTAGGGTTAAGGAATGCAGAGGGATTAAGGTACAGCTTAGGGTACGACAGTGCTTAAGGGTTAGCGCTCGTGTGAGGGCAAGGGTTAGTGTTAGTGTCCTGGTTAAGATTAGGGCACGGGTGAGGGTAAGGCTTCAGGTGAGGGTCAGGGTTAGGATTCGGGTTAGGGTTAGGGTTAGGGAATGGGGAGGGATTAGGGTACAGTTTAGGGTACGACAACGATTAAGGGTTAGCGTACGTGTGAGGGCACAAGTTAGTGTTGGTGTCCTGGTTAAGATTAGGGCACGGGTGAGGGTAAGGTTTCGGGTGAGGGTCAGAGATAGAATTCGGGTTAGGGTTAGGGTTAGGGAATGGGGAGATATTAGGGCACAGTTTAGGGTATCACAACGCTTAAGGTTTAGCGTACGTGTTAGGTCACTAGTTAGTGTTAGTGTACTGCTTACGATTATGGCACGGGTGAGGGTATGGCCTCGGAAGAGGGTCACGTTAAGGGTTAGGGTTAGGGTTAGGGTTAGGGAATGGGGATTGATTAGGGTACAGGTTAGGGTATGGCAATGGCTTAGGGTTGGCGTACGTTAGAGGGCATGGGTTAGTGTTGATGTACTGGTTAAAATTAGGACACGGGTGAGGGTAAAGTTTCGGGTGAGTGTCATGGTTAGGTTTCTGGTTAGGGTTAGGGTTAGGGAATGGAGAGGGATTAGGGTACAGGTTAGGGTACCGCTGCAGTTTAGTGTTAGCGTACGTGTGAGGACACGATTTAGTCTTGGTGTCCTTGTTAAGATTAGGGCACGGGTGAGGGTAAGGCTTCGGGTGAGGGTTAGGGTTAGGGAATGGAGAGGGTTTATGGTACAGGTTAGGGTACGACAATGCTTAAGGGTTAGCGTAAGTGTGAGGGCACGAGTTAGTGTTGGTGTACTGGTTAAGACAACGGCACCGATGAGGGTAAGGCCTCTGAAAAGGGTGACGTTCAGGGTTTCGCTTAGGGTTAGGGTTAGGGAATGGGGAGGGATTAGGGTACAGGATAGGGTACGACAATGCTTAAGGGTTAGCGTACGTTTGAGGGCATGAGTTAGTGTTTGTGTACTGGTTAAGATTAGGGCATTGGTTAGGGTAGGGCATCGGAAGTGGATCAGGTTTAGGGATGGGGTTAGGGTTAGGGTTAAGGAATGGGGAGGGATTAGGGTACAATTTAGGGTACGACAACGCTTAAGGTTTAGCGTACGTGTGAGGGCACGAGTTAGTGTTGGTGTCCTGGTAAAGATTAGGGCAAGGGTGAGGGAAAGGTTTCGGGTGAGGGTCAGGGATAGAATTCTGGTTAGGGTTAGGGTTAGGGAATGGGGAGATATTAGGGCACAGTTTAGGGTATCACAACGCTTAAGGTTTAGCGTACGTGTTAGGTCACTAGTTAGTGTTAGTGTACTGCTTACGATTAGGGCACGGGTGAGGGTAAGGCCTCGGAAGAGGGTCACGTTAAGGGTTAGGGTTAGGGTTAGGGTAAGGGAAAGGGGATTGATTAGGGTACAGTTTAGGGTACGGCAATGGCTTAGGGTTGGCGTACGTTAGAGGGCATGGGTTAGTGTTGATGTACTGGTTAAAATTAGGAAACGGGTGAGGGTAAAGTTTCGGGTGAGTGTCATGGTTAGGTTTCAGGTTAGGGTTAGGGTTAGGGAATGGAGAGGGATTAGGGTACAGGTTAGGGTACCGCTGCGGTTTAGTGTTAGCGTACGTGTGAGGGCACGAGTTAGTCTTGGTGTCCTGGTTAAGATTAGGGCACGGGTGAGGGTAAGGCTTCGGGTGAGGGTCAGGGTTAGGATTCGGGTTAGGGTTAGGGTTAGGGAATGGAGAGGGATTAGGGTACAGGTTAGGGTACGACAATGCTTAAGGGTTAGCGTAAGTGTGAGGGCACGAGTTAGTGTTGGTGTACTGGTTAAGACAACGTCACCGTTGAGGGTAAGGCCTCGGAAAAGGGTCACGTTCAGGGTTTCGCTTAGGGTTAGGGTTAGGGAATGGGGAGGGATTAGGGTACAGGATAGGGTACGACAATGCTTAAGGGTTAGCGTACGTTTGAGGGCATGAGTTAGTGTTTGTGTACTGGTTAAGATTAGGGCATGGGTTAGGGTAGCGCCTCGGAAGAGGGTCAGGTTTAGGGATCGGGTTAGGGTTAGGGTTAGGTAATGGGGAGGAATTAGGGTACAATTTAGGGTACGACAACGCTTAAGATTTAGCGTACGTGTGAGGGCACGAGTTAGTGTTGGTGTCCTGGTTAAGATTAGGGCACGGGTTAGGGTAAGGCTTCGGGTGAGGGTCAGGGTTAGGATTCGGGTTAGGGTTAGGGTTAAGGAATGCAGAGAGATTAGGGTACAGCTTAGGGTACGACAGTGCTTAAGGGTTAGCGTTCGTGTGAGGGCAAGGGTTAGTGTTAGTGTCCTGGTTAAGATTAGGGCACGGGTGAGGGTAAGGCTTCAGGTGAGGGTCAGGGTTAGGATTCGGGTTAGGGTTAGGGTTAGGGAATGGGGAGGGATTAGGGTACAGTTTAGGGTACGACAACGATTAAGGGTTAGCGTACGTGTGAGGTCACTAGTTAGTGTTAGTGTACTGCTTACGATTAGGGCATGGGTGAGGGTAGGGCCTCGGAAGAGGGTCACGTTAAGGGTTAGGGTTAGGGTTAGGGTTAGGGAATGGGGATTGATTAGGGTACAGGTTAGGGTACGGCAATGGCTTAGGGTTGGCGTACGTTAGAGGGCATGGGTTAGTGTTGATGTACTGGTTAAAATTAGGACACGGGTGAGGGTAAAGTTTCGGGTGAGTGTCATGGTTAGGTTTCAGGTTAGGGTTAGGCTTAGGGAATGGAGAGGGATTATGGTATAGGTTAGGGTACCGCTGCGGTTTAGTGTTAGCGTACGTGTGAGGGCACGAGTTAGTGTTGGTGTCCTGGTTAAGATTAGGGCACGGGTGAGGGTAAGGTTTCGGGTGAGGGTCAGGGATAGAATTCGGGTTAGGGTTAGGGTTAGGGAATGGGGAGATATTAGGGCACAGTTTAGGGTACCACAACGCTTAAGGTTTAGCGTACGTGTGAGGTCACTAGTTAGTGTTAGTGTACTGCTTACGATTAGGGCACGGGTGAGGGTAAGGCCTCGGAAAAGGGTCACGTTCAGGGTTTCGCTTAGGATTAGGTTTAGGGAATGGGGAGGGATTAGGGTACAGTTTAGGGTACGACAACGATTAAGGGTTAGCGTACGTGTGAGGGCAGAAGTTAGTGTTGGTGTCCTGGTTAAGATTAGGGCACGGGTGAGGGTAAGGTTTCGGGTGAGGGTCAGGGATAGAATTCGGGTTAGGGTTAGGGTTAGGGAATGGGGAGATATTAGGGCACAGTTTAGGGTACCACAACGCTTAAGGTTTAGCATACGTGTGAGGTCACTATTTAGTGTTAGTGTACTGCTTACGATTAGGGCACGGGTGAGGGTAAGGCCTCGGAAAAGGGTCACGTTC
This sequence comes from Inia geoffrensis, assembly GCA_036417435.1. Classification (NCBI taxonomy): domain Eukaryota; kingdom Metazoa; phylum Chordata; class Mammalia; order Artiodactyla; family Iniidae; genus Inia; species Inia geoffrensis. The sequence goes on from CM070918.1 coordinate 1,139,515, forward strand.
AGGGTTTCGCTTAGGATTAGGGTTAGGGAATGGGGAGGGATTAGGGTACAGGATAGGGTACGACAATGCTTAAGGGTTAGCGTACGTTTGAGGGCATGAGTTAGTGTTTGTGTACTGGTTAAGATTAGGGCATGGTTAGGGTAGGGCATCGGAAGTGGGTCAGGTTCAGGGATGGGGTTAGGGTTAGGGTTAAGGAATGGGGAGGGATTAGGGTACAATTTAGGGTACGACAACGCTTAAGGTTTAGCGTACGTGTGAGGGCACGAGTTAGTGTTGGTGTCCTGGTTAAGATTAGGGCACGGGTGAGGGTAAGGCTTCGGGTGAGGGTCAGGGTTAGGATTCGGGTTAGGGTTAGGGTTAAGGAATGCAGAGGGATTAAGGTACAGCTTAGGGTACGACAGTGCTTAAGGGTTAGCGCTCGTGTGAGGGCAAGGGTTAGTGTTAGTGTCCTGGTTAAGATTAGGGCACGGGTGAGGGTAAGGCTTCAGGTGAGGGTCAGGGTTAGGATTCGGGTTAGGGTTAGGGTTAGGGAATGGGGAGGGATTAGGGTACAGTTTAGGGTACGACAACGATTAAGGGTTAGCGTACGTGTGAGGTCACTAGTTAGTGTTAGTGTACTGCTTACGATTAGGGCACGGGTGAGGGTATGGTCTCGAAAGAGGGTCACGTTAAGGGTTAGGGTTAGGGTTAGGTTTAGGGAATGGGGATTGATTAGGGTACAGGTTAGGGTACGGCAATGGCCTAGGGTTGGCGTACGTTAGAGGGCATGGGTTAGTGTTGATGTACTAGGTAAAATTAGGACACGGGTGAGGGTAAAGTTTCGGGTGAGTGTCATGGTTAGGTTTCTGGTTAGGGTTAGGGTTAGGGAATGGAGAGGGATTAGGGTACAGGTTAGGGTACCGCTGCAGTTTAGTGTTAGTGTACGTGTGAGGGCACGATTTAGTCTTGGTGTCCTGGTTAAGATTAGGGCACGGGTGAGGGTAAGGCTTCGGGTGAGGGTTAGGGTTAGGGAATGGAGAGGGTTTAGGGTACAGGTTAGGGTACGACAATGCTTAAGGGTTTGCGTAAGTGTGAGGGCACGAGTTAGTGTTGGTGTACTGGTTAAGACAACGGCACCGATGAGGGTAAGGCCTCTGAAAAGGGTCACGTTCAGGGTTTCGCTTAGGGTTAGGGTTAGGGAATGGGGAGGGATTAGGGTACAGGATAGGGTACGACAATGCTTAAGGGTTAGCGTACGTTTGAGGGCATGAGTTAGTGTTTGTGTACTGGTTAAGATTAGGGCATTGGTTAGGGTAGGGCATCGGAAGTGGGTCAGGTTTAGGGATGGGGTTAGGGTTAGGGTTAAGGAATGGGGAGGGATTAGGGTACAATTTAGGGTACGACAACGCTTAAGGTTTAGCGTAAGTGTGAGGGCACGAGTTAGTGTTGGTGTCCTGGTAAAAATTAGGGCACGGGTGAGGGTAAGGCTTCGGGTGAGGGTCAGGGTTAGGATTCGGGTTAGGGTTAGGGTTAAGGAATGCAGAGGGATTAGGGTACAGCTTAGGGTCGACAGTGCTTAAGGGTTAGCGTTCGTGTGAGGGCAAGGGTTAGTGTTAGTGTCCTCGTTAAGATTAGGGCACGGGTGAGGGTAAGGCTTCAGGTTAGGGTCAGGGTTAATATTCGGGTTAGGGTTAGGGTTAGGGAATGGGGAGGGATTAGGGTACAGTTTAGGGTACGACAACGATTAAGGGTTAGCGTACGTGTGAGGGCACAAGTTAGTGTTGGTGTCCTGGTTAAGATTAGGGCACGGGTGAGGGTAAGGTTTCGGGTGAGGGTCAGGGATAGAATTCGGGTTAGGGTTAGGGTTAGGGAATGGGGAGATATTAGGGCACAGTTTAGGGTACCACAACGCTTAAGGTTTAGCGTACGTGTGAGGTCACTAGTTAGTGTTAGTGTACTGCTTACGATTAGGGCACGGGTGAGGGTAAGGCCTCGGAAGAGGGTCACGTTAAGGGTTAGGGTTAGGGTTAGAGTTAGGGAATGGGGATTGATTAGGGTACAGGTTAGGGTACGGCAATGGCTTAGGGTTGGCGTACGTTAGAGGGCATGGGTTAGTGTTGATATACTGGTTAAAATTAGGACACGGGTGAGGGTAAAGTTTCGGGTGAGTGTCATGGTTAGGTTTCCGGTTAGGGTTAGGGTTAAGGAATGCAGAGGGATTAGGGTACAGCTTAGGGTACGACAGTGCTTAAGGTTTAGCGTTCGTGTGAGGGCAAGGGTTAGTGTTAGTGTCCTGGTTAAGATTAGGGCACGGGTGAGGGTAAGGCTTCAGGTGAGGGTCAGGGTTACGATTCGGGTTAGGGTTAGGGTTAGGGAATGGGGAGGGATTAGGGTACAGTTTAGGGTACGACAACGATTAAGGGTTAGCGTACGTGTGAGGGCACAAGTTAGTGTTGGTGTCCTGGTTAAGATTAGGGCACGGGTGAGGGAAAGGTTTCGGGTGAGGGTCAGGGATAGAATTCGGGTTAGGGTTAGGGTTAGGGAATGGGGAGATATAAGGGCACAGTTTAGGGTATCACAACGCTTAAGGTTTAGCGTACGTGTTAGGTCACTAGTTAGTGTTAGTGTACTGCTTACGATTAGGGCACGGGTGAGGGTAAGGCCTCGGAAGAGGGTCACGTTAAGGGTTAGGGTTAGGGTTAGGGTTAGGGAATGGGGATTGATTAGGGTACAGGTTAGGGTATGGCAATGGCTTAGGGTTGGCGTACGTTAGAGGGCATGGGTTAGTGTTGATGTACTGGTTAAAATTAGGACACGGTTGAGGGTAAAGTTTCGGGTGAGTGTCATGGTTAGGTTTCAGGTTAGGGTTAGGGTTAGGGAATGGAGAGGGATTAGGGTACAGGTTAGGGTACCGCTGCGGTTTAGTGTTAGCGTACGTGTGAGGGCACGAGTTAGTCTTGGTGTCCTGGTTAAGATTAGGGCACGGGTGAGGGTAAGGCTTCGGGTGAGGGTAAGGGTTAGGATTCGGGTTAGGGTTAGGGTTAGGGAATGGAGAGGGATTAGGGTACAGGTTAGGGTACGACAATGCTTAAGGGTTAGCGTAAGTGTGAGGGCACGAGTTAGTGTTGGTGTACTGGTTAAGACAACGGCACCGATGAGGGTAAGGCCTCGCAAAAGGGTCATGTTCAGGGTTTCGCTTAGGGTTAGGGTTAGGAAATGGGGAGGGATTAGGGTACAGGATAGGGTACGACAATGCTTAAGGGTTAGCGTACGTTTGAGGGCATGAGTTAGTGTTTGTGTACTGGTTAAGATTAGGGCATGGGTTAGGGTAGCGCCTCGGAAGAGGGTCAGGTTTAGGGATCGGGTTAGGGTTAGGGTTAGGAAATGGGGAGGGATTAGGGTACAATTTAGGGTACGACAACGCTTAAGATTTAGCATACGTGTGAGGGCACGAGTTAGTGTTGGTGTCCTGGTTAAGATTAGGGCACGGGTGAGGGTAAGGCTTCGGGTGAGGGTCAGGGTTAGGATTGGGTTTAGGGTTAGGGTTAAGGAATGCAGAGGGATTAGGGTACAGCTTAGGGAACGACAGTGCTTAAGGGTTAGCGTTCGTGTGAGGGCAAGGGTTAGTGTTAGTGTCCTGGTTAAGATTAGGGCATGGGTGAGGGTAAGGCTTCAGGTGAGGGTCAGGGTTAGGATTCGGGTTAGGGTTAGGGTTAGGGAATGGGGTGGGATTAGGGTACAGTTTAGGGTACGACAACGATTAAGGGTTAGCGTACCTGTGAGGGCACAAGTTAGTGTTGGTGTCCTGGTTAAGATTAGGGCATGGGTGAGGGTAAAGTTTCGGGTGAGGGTCAGGGATAGAATTCGGGTTAGGGTTAGGGTTAGGGAATGGGGAGATATTAGGGCACAGTTTAGGGTACCACAACGCTTAAGGTTTAGCGTACGTGTGAGGTCACTAGTTAGTGTTAGTGAACTGCTTACGATTAGGGCACGGGTGAGGGTAAGGCCTCGGAAGAGGGTCACATTAAGGGATAGGGTTAGGGTTAGGGTTAGGGAATGGGGATTGATTAGGGTACAGGTTAGGGTACGGCAATGGCTTAGGTTTGGCGTACGTTAGAGGGCATGGGTTAGTGTTGATGTACTGGTTAAAATTAGGACACGGGTGAGGGTAAAGTTTCGGGTGAGTGTCATGGTTAGGTTTCTGGTTAGGGTTAGGGTTAGGGAATGGAGAGGGATTAGGGTACAGGTTAGGGTACCGCTGCAGTTTAGTGTTAGTGTACGTGTGAGGGCACGATTTAGTCTTGGTGTCCTGGTTAAGATTAGGGCACGGGTGAGGGTAAGGCTTCGGGTGAGGGTTAGGGTTAGGGAATGGAGAGGGTTTAGGGTACAGGTTAGGGTACGACAATGCTTAAGGGTTTGCGTAAGTGTGAGGGCACGAGTTAGTGTTGGTGTACTGGTTAAGACAACGGCACCGATGAGGGTAAGGCCTCTGAAAAGGGTCACGTTCAGGGTTTCGCTTAGGGTTAGGGTTAGGGAATGGGGAGGGATTAGGGTACAGGATAGGGTACGACAATGCTTAAGGGTTAGCGTACGTTTGAGGGCATGAGTTAGTGTTTGTGTACTGGTTAAGATTAGGGCATTGGTTAGGGTAGGGCATCGGAAGTGGGTCAGGTTTAGGGATGGGGTTAGGGTTAGGGTTAAGGAATGGGGAGGGATTAGGGTACAATTTAGGGTACGACAACGCTTAAGGTTTAGCGTAAGTGTGAGGGCACGAGTTAGTGTTGGTGTCCTGGTAAAAATTAGGGCACGGGTGAGGGTAAGGCTTCGGGTGAGGGTCAGGGTTAGGATTCGGGTTAGGGTTAGGGTTAAGGAATGCAGAGGGATTAGGGTACAGCTTAGGGTCGACAGTGCTTAAGGGTTAGCGTTCGTGTGAGGGCAAGGGTTAGTGTTAGTGTCCTCGTTAAGATTAGGGCACGGGTGAGGGTAAGGCTTCAGGTTAGGGTCAGGGTTAATATTCGGGTTAGGGTTAGGGTTAGGGAATGGGGAGGGATTAGGGTACAGTTTAGGGTACGACAACGATTAAGGGTTAGCGTACGTGTGAGGGCACAAGTTAGTGTTGGTGTCCTGGTTAAGATTAGGGCACGGGTGAGGGTAAGGTTTCGGGTGAGGGTCAGGGATAGAATTCGGGTTAGGGTTAGGGTTAGGGAATGGGGAGATATTAGGGCACAGTTTAGGGTACCACAACGCTTAAGGTTTAGCGTACGTGTGAGGTCACTAGTTAGTGTTAGTGTACTGCTTACGATTAGGGCACGGGTGAGGGTAAGGCCTCGGAAGAGGGTCACGTTAAGGGTTAGGGTTAGGGTTAGAGTTAGGGAATGGGGATTGATTAGGGTACAGGTTAGGGTACGGCAATGGCTTAGGGTTGGCGTACGTTAGAGGGCATGGGTTAGTGTTGATATACTGGTTAAAATTAGGACACGGGTGAGGGTAAAGTTTCGGGTGAGTGTCATGGTTAGGTTTCCGGTTAGGGTTAGGGTTAAGGAATGCAGAGGGATTAGGGTACAGCTTAGGGTACGACAGTGCTTAAGGTTTAGCGTTCGTGTGAGGGCAAGGGTTAGTGTTAGTGTCCTGGTTAAGATTAGGGCACGGGTGAGGGTAAGGCTTCAGGTGAGGGTCAGGGTTACGATTCGGGTTAGGGTTAGGGTTAGGGAATGGGGAGGGATTAGGGTACAGTTTAGGGTACGACAACGATTAAGGGTTAGCGTACGTGTGAGGGCACAAGTTAGTGTTGGTGTCCTGGTTAAGATTAGGGCACGGGTGAGGGAAAGGTTTCGGGTGAGGGTCAGGGATAGAATTCGGGTTAGGATTAGGGTTAGGGAATGGGGAGATATAAGGGCACAGTTTAGGGTATCACAACGCTTAAGGTTTAGCGTACGTGTTAGGTCACTAGTTAGTGTTAGTGTACTGCTTACGATTAGGGCACGGGTGAGGGTAAGGCCTCGGAAGAGGGTCACGTTAAGGGTTAGGGTTAGGGTTAGGGTTAGGGAATGGGGATTGATTAGGGTACAGGTTAGGGTATGGCAATGGCTTAGGGTTGGCGTACGTTAGAGGGCATGGGTTAGTGTTGATGTACTGGTTAAAATTAGGACACGGTTGAGGGTAAAGTTTCGGGTGAGTGTCATGGTTAGGTTTCAGGTTAGGGTTAGGGTTAGGGAATGGAGAGGGATTAGGGTACAGGTTAGGGTACCGCTGCGGTTTAGTGTTAGCGTACGTGTGAGGGCACGAGTTAGTCTTGGTGTCCTGGTTAAGATTAGGGCACGGGTGAGGGTAAGGCTTCGGGTGAGGGTAAGGGTTAGGATTCGGGTTAGGGTTAGGGTTAGGGAATGGAGAGGGATTAGGGTACAGGTTAGGGTACGACAATGCTTAAGGGTTAGCGTAAGTGTGAGGGCACGAGTTAGTGTTGGTGTACTGGTTAAGACAACGGCACCGATGAGGGTAAGGCCTCGCAAAAGGGTCATGTTCAGGGTTTCGCTTAGGGTTAGGGTTAGGAAATGGGGAGGGATTAGGGTACAGGATAGGGTACGACAATGCTTAAGGGTTAGCGTACGTTTGAGGGCATGAGTTAGTGTTTGTGTACTGGTTAAGATTAGGGCATGGGTTAGGGTAGCGCCTCGGAAGAGGGTCAGGTTTAGGGATCGGGTTAGGGTTAGGGTTAGGAAATGGGGAGGGATTAGGGTACAATTTAGGGTACGACAACGCTTAAGATTTAGCATACGTGTGAGGGCACGAGTTAGTGTTGGTGTCCTGGTTAAGATTAGGGCACGGGTGAGGGTAAGGCTTCGGGTGAGGGTCAGGGTTAGGATTGGGTTTAGGGTTAGGGTTAAGGAATGCAGAGGGATTAGGGTACAGCTTAGGGAACGACAGTGCTTAAGGGTTAGCGTTCGTGTGAGGGCAAGGGTTAGTGTTAGTGTCCTGGTTAAGATTAGGGCATGGGTGAGGGTAAGGCTTCAGGTGAGGGTCAGGGTTAGGATTCGGGTTAGGGTTAGGGTTAGGGAATGGGGTGGGATTAGGGTACAGTTTAGGGTACGACAACGATTAAGGGTTAGCGTACCTGTGAGGGCACAAGTTAGTGTTGGTGTCCTGGTTAAGATTAGGGCATGGGTGAGGGTAAAGTTTCGGGTGAGGGTCAGGGATAGAATTCGGGTTAGGGTTAGGGTTAGGGAATGGGGAGATATTAGGGCACAGTTTAGGGTACCACAACGCTTAAGGTTTAGCGTACGTGTGAGGTCACTAGTTAGTGTTAGTGAACTGCTTACGATTAGGGCACGGGTGAGGGTAAGGCCTCGGAAGAGGGTCACATTAAGGGATAGGGTTAGGGTTAGGGTTAGGGAATGGGGATTGATTAGGGTACAGGTTAGGGTACGGCAATGGCTTAGGTTTGGCGTACGTTAGAGGGCATGGGTTAGTGTTGATGTACTGGTTAAAATTAGGACACGGGTGAGGGTAAAGTTTCGGGTGAGTGTCATGGTTACGTTTCAGGTTAGGGTTAGGGCTAGGGAATTGAGAGGGATTAGGGTACAGGTTAGGGTACCGCTGCGGTTTAGTGTTAGCGTACGTTTGAGGGCAAGAGTTAGTCTTGGTGTCCTGGTTAAGATTAGGGCACGGGTGAGGGTAAAGCTTCGGGTGAGGGTCAGGGTTAGGATTCGGGTTAGGGTTAGGGTTAGGGAATGGAGAGGGATTAGGGTACAGGTTAGGGTACAACAATGCTTAAGGGTTAGCGTAAGTGTGAGGGCACGAGTTAGTGTTGGTGTACTGGTTAAGAGAACGGCACCGATGAGGGTAAGGCCTCGGAAAAGGGTCACGTTCAGGGTTTCGCTTAGGGTTAGGGTTAGGGAATGGGGAGGGATTAGGGTACAGGATAGGGTACGACAATGCTTAAGGGTTAGCGTACGCTTGAGGGCATGAGTTAGTGTTTGTGTACTCGTTAAGATTAGGGCATGGTTAGGGTAGGGCATCGGAAGTGGGTCAGGTTCAGGGATGGGGTTAGGGTTAGGGTTAAGGAATGCAGAGGGATTAGGGTACAGCTTAGGGTACGACAACGCTTAAGGTTTAGCGTACGTGTGAGGACACGAGTTAGTGTTGGTGTCCTGGTTAAGATTAGGGCACGGGTGAGGGTAAGGCTTCGGGTGAGGGTCAGGGTTAGGATTCGGGTTAGGGTTAGGGTTAAGGAATGCAGAGGGATTAAGGTACAGCTTAGGGTACGACACTACTTAAGGGTTAGCGTTCGTGTGAGGGCAAGGGTTAGTGTTAGTGTCCTGGTTAAGTTTAGGGCACGGGTGAGGGTAAGGCTTCAGGTGAGGGTCAGGGTTAGGATTCGGGTTAGGTTTAGGGTTAGGGAATGGGGAGGGATTAGGGTACAGTTTAGGGTACGACAACGATTAAGGGTTAGCGTACGTGTGAGGGCACAAGTTAGTGTTGGTGTCCTGGTTAAGATTAGGGCAAGGGTGAGGGTAAGGTTTCGGGGAGGGTCAGGGATAGAATTCCGGTTAGGGTTAGGGTTAGTGAATGGGGAGATATTAGGGCACAGTATAGGGTACCACAACGCTTAAGGTTTAGCGTACGTGTGAGGTTATTAGTTAGTGTTAGTGTACTGCTTACGATTAGGGCACGGATGAGTGTAAGGCCTCGGAAGAGGGTCACGTTAAGGGTTAGGGTTAGGGTTAGGGTTAGGGAATGGGGATTGATTAGGGTACAGGTTAGGGTACGGCAATGGCTTAGGGTTGGCGTACATTAGAGGGCATGGGTTAGTGTTGATGTACTGGTTAAAATTAGGACACGGGTGAGGGTAAAGTTTCGGGTGAGTGTCATGGTTAGGTTTCAGGTTAGGGTTAGGGTTAGGGAATGGAGAGGGATTAGGGTACAGGTTAGGGTACGACAATGCTTAAGGGTTAGCGTAAGTGTGAGGGAATGAGTTAGTGTTGGTGTACTGGTTAAGACAATGGCACCGATGAGGGTAAGGCCTCAAAAAAGGGTCACGTTCAGGGTTTTGCTTAGGGTTAGGGTTAGGGAATGGGGAGGGATTAGGGTACAGGATAGGGTACGACAATGCTTAAGGGTTAGCGTACGTTTGAGGGCATGAGTTAGTGTTTGGGTACTGGTTAAGATTAGGGCATTGGTTAGGGTAGGGCATCGGAAGTGGGTCAGGTTTAGGGATGGGGTTAGGGTTAGGGTTAAGGAATGGGGAGGGATTAGGGTGCAATTTTGGGTACGACAACGCTTAAGGTTTAGCGTACGTGTGAGGGCACGAGTTAGTGTTGGTGTCCTGGTTAAGATTAGGGCACGGGTGAGGGTAAGGCTTCGGGTGAGGGTCAGGGTTAGGATTCGGGTTAGGGTTAGGGTTAAGGAATGCAGAGGGATTAGGGTACACCTTAGGGTACGACAGTGCTTAAGGGTTAGCGTTCGTGTGAGGGCAAGGGTTAGTGTTAGTGTCCTGGTTAAGATTAGGGCACGGGTGAGGGTAAGGCTTCAGGTGAGGGTCAGGGTTAGGATTCGGGTTAGGGTTAGGGTTAGGGAATGGGGAGGGATTAGGGTACAGTTTTTCGGTAAGACAACGATGAAGGGTTAGCGTACGTGTGAGGACACAAGTTAGTGTTGGTGTCCTGGTTAAGATTAGGGCACGGGTGAGGGTAAGGTTTCGGGTGAGGGTCAGGGATAGAATTCGGGTTAGGGTTAGGGTTAGGGAATGGGGAGATATTAGGGCACAGTTTAGGGTACCACAACGCTTAAGGTTTAGCGTACGTCTGAGGTCACTAGTTAGTGTTAGTGTACTGCTTACGATTAGGTCACGGGTGAGGGTAAGGCCTCGGAAGAGGGTAACGTTAAGGGTTAGGGTTAGGGAATAGGGATTGATTAGGGTACAGGTTAGGGTACGGCAATGGCTTAGGTTTGGCGTACGTTAGAGGGCATGGGTTAGTGTTGATGAACTGGTTAAAATTAGGACACGGGTGAGGGTAAAATTTCAGGTGAGTGTCATGGTTAGGTTTCAGGTTAGGGTTAGGGTTAGGGAATGGAGAGGGATTAGGGTACAGGTTAGGGTACGACAATGCTTAAGGGTTAGCGTAAGTGTGAGGGCATGAGTTAGTGTTGGTGTACTGGTTAAGACAACGGCAACGATGAGGGTAAAGCCTCGGAAAAGGGTCACGTTCAGGGTTTCGCTTAGGGTTAGGGTTAGGGAATGGGGAGGGATTAGGGTACAGGATAGGGTACGACAAAGCTTAAGGGTTAGCGTACGTTTGAGGGCATGAGTTAGTGTTTGCGTACTGGTTAAGATTAGGGCATTGGTTAGGGTAGGGCATCGGAAGTGGGTCAGGTTTAGGGATGGGGTTAGGGTAAGGGTTAAGGAATGGGGAGGGATTAGGGTACAATGTAGGGTACGACAACGCTTAAGGTTTAGCGTATGTGTGAGGGCATGAGTTAGTGTTGGTGTCCTGGTTAAGATTAGGGCACGGGTGAGGGTAAGGCTTCGGGTGAGGGTCAGGGTTAGGATTCGGGTTAGTGTTAGGGTTAAGGAATGCAGAGGGATTAGGGTACAGCTTAGGGTACGACAGTGCTTAAGGGTTAGCGTTCGTGTGAGGGCAAGGGTTAGTGTTAGTGTCCTGGTTAAGGTTAGGGCACGGGTGAGGGTAAGGCTTCAGGTGAGGGTCAGGGTTAGGATTCGGGTTAGGGTTAGGGTTAGGGAATGGGGAGGGATTAGGGTACAGTTTACGGTACGACAACGATTAAGGGTTAGCGTACGTGTGAGGGCACATGTTAGTGTTGGTGTCCTGGTTAAGATTAGGGCACGGGTGAGGGTAAGGTTTCGGGTGAGGGTCAGGGATAGAATTCGGGTTAGGGTTAGGGTTAGGGAATGGGGAGATATTAGGGCACAGTTTAGGGTACCACAACGCTTAAGGTTTAGCTTACGTGTGAGGTCACTAGTTAGTGTTAGTGTACTGCTTACGATTAGGGCACAGGTGAGGGTACGGCCTCGGAAGAGGGTCACGTTAAGGGTTAGGGTTAGGGTTAGGGTTAGGGAATGGGGATTGATTAGGGTACAGGTTAGGGTACGGCAATGGCTTAGGGTTGGCGTACGTTAGAGGGCATGGGTTAGTGTTGATGTACTGGTTAAAATTAAGACACGGGTGAGGGTAAAGTTTCGGGTGAGTGTCATGGTTAGGTTTCAGGTTAGGGTTAGGGTTAGGGAATGGAGAGGGATTAGGGTACAGGTTAGGGTACCGCTGCGGTTTAGTGTTAGCGTACGTGTGAGGGCACGAGTTAGTCTTGGTGTCCTGGTTAAGATTAGGGCACGGGTGAGGGTAAGGCTTCAGGTGAGGGTCAGGGTTAGGATTCGGGTTAGGGTTAGGGTTAAGGAATGCAGAAGGATTAGGGTACAGCTTAGGGTACGACAGTGCTTAAGGGTTAGCGTTCGTGTGAGGTCAAGTGTTAGTGTTAGTGTCCTGGTTAAGATTAGGGCACGGGTGAGGGTAAGGCTTCAGGTGAGGGTCAGGGTTAGGATTCGGGTTAGGGTTAGGGTTAGGGAATGAGGAGGGATTAGGGTACAGTTTAGGGTACGACAACGATTAAGGGTTAGCGTACGTGTGAGGGCACGAGTTAGTCTTGGTGTCCTGGTTAAGATTAGAGCACGGGTGAGGGTAAGGCTTCGGGTGAGGGTCAGGGCTAGGATTCGGGTTAGGGTTAGGGTTAGGGAATGGAGAGGGATTAGGGTACAGGTTAGGGTACGACAATGCTTAAGGGTTAGCGTAAGTGTGAGGGCACCAGTTAGTGTTGGTGTACTGGTTAAGACAACGGCACCGATGAGGGTAAGGCCTCGGAAAAGGGTCACGTTCAGGGTTTCGCTTAGGGTTAGGGTTAGGGAATGGGGAGGGATTAGGGTACAGGATAGGGTACGACAATGCTTAAGGGTTAGCGTAGGTTTGAGGGCATGAGTTAGTGTTTGTGTACTGGTTAAGATTAGGGCATTGGTTAGGGTAGGGCATCGGAAGTGGGTCAGGTTTAGGGATGGGTTTAGGGTTAGTTTTAAGGAATGGGGAGGGATTAGGGTACAATTTAGGGTACGACAACGCTTAAGGTTTAGCGTACGTGTGAGGGCACGAGTTAGTGTTGGTGTCCTGGTTAAGATTAGGGCACGGGTGAGGGTAAGGCTTCGGGTGAGGGGAAGGCTTCGGGTGAGGGTCAGGGTTAGGATTCGGGTTAGTGTTAGGGTTAAGGAATGCAGAGGGATTAGGGTACAGCTTAGGGTACGACAGTGCTTAAGGGTTAGCATTCGTGTGAGGGCAAGGGTTAGTGTTAGTCTCCTGGTTAAGATTAGGGCATGGGTGAGGGTAAGGCTTCGGGTGAGGGTTAGGGTTAGGGAATGGAGAGGGTTTAGGGTACAGGTTAGGGTACGACAATGCTTAAGGGTTAGCGTAAGTGTGAGGGCACGAGTTAGTGTTGGTGTACTGGTTAAGACAACGGCACCGATGAGGGTAAGGCCTCTGAAAAGGGTCACGTTCAGGGTTTCGCTTAGGGTTAGGGTTAGGGAATGGGGAGGGATTAGGGTACAGGATAGGGTACGACAATGCTTAAGGGTTAGCGTACGTTTGAGGGCATGAGTTAGTGTTTGTGTACTGGTTAAGATTAGGGCATTGGTTAGGGTAGGGCATCGGAAGTGGGTCAGGTTTAGGGATGGGGTTAGGGTTAGGGTTAAGGAATGGGGAGGGATTAGGGTACAATTTAGGGTACGACAACGCTTAAGGTTTAGCGTAAGTGTGAGGGCACGAGTTAGTGTTGGTGTCCTGGTAAAAATTAGGGCACGGGTGAGGGTAAGGCTTCGGGTGAGGGTCAGGGTTAGGATTCGGGTTAGGGTTAGGGTTAAGGAATGCAGAGGGATTAGGGTACAGCTTAGGGTCGACAGTGCTTAAGGGTTAGCGTTCGTGTGAGGGCAAGGGTTAGTGTTAGTGTCCTCGTTAAGATTAGGGCACGGGTGAGGGTAAGGCTTCAGGTTAGGGTCAGGGTTAATATTCGGGTTAGGGTTAGGGTTAGGGAATGGGGAGGGATTAGGGTACAGTTTAGGGTACGACAACGATTAAGGGTTAGCGTACGTGTGAGGGCACAAGTTAGTGTTGGTGTCCTGGTTAAGATTAGGGCACGGGTGAGGGTAAGGTTTCGGGTGAGGGTCAGGGATAGAATTCGGGTTAGGGTTAGGGTTAGGGAATGGGGAGATATTAGGGCACAGTTTAGGGTACCACAACGCTTAAGGTTTAGCGTACGTGTGAGGTCACTAGTTAGTGTTAGTGTACTGCTTACGATTAGGGCACGGGTGAGGGTAAGGCCTCGGAAGAGGGTCACGTTAAGGGTTAGGGTTAGGGTTAGAGTTAGGGAATGGGGATTGATTAGGGTACAGGTTAGGGTACGGCAATGGCTTAGGGTTGGCGTACGTTAGAGGGCATGGGTTAGTGTTGATATACTGGTTAAAATTAGGACACGGGTGAGGGTAAAGTTTCGGGTGAGTGTCATGGTTAGGTTTCCGGTTAGGGTTAGGGTTAAGGAATGCAGAGGGATTAGGGTACAGCTTAGGGTACGACAGTGCTTAAGGGTTAGCGTTCGTGTGAGGGCAAGGGTTAGTGTTAGTGTCCTGGTTAAGATTAGGGCACGGGTGAGGGTAAGGCTTCAGGTGAGGGTCAGGGTTACGATTCGGGTTAGGGTTAGGGTTAGGGAATGGGGAGGGATTAGGGTACAGTTTAGGGTACGACAACGATTAAGGGTTAGCGTACGTGTGAGGGCACAAGTTAGTGTTGGTGTCCTGGTTAAGATTAGGGCACGGGTGAGGGAAAGGTTTCGGGTGAGGGTCAGGGATAGAATTCGGGTTAGGGTTAGGGTTAGGGAATGGGGAGATATAAGGGCACAGTTTAGGGTATCACAACGCTTAAGGTTTAGCGTACGTGTTAGGTCACTAGTTAGTGTTAGTGTACTGCTTACGATTAGGGCACGGGTGAGGGTAAGGCCTCGGAAGAGGGTCACGTTAAGGGTTAGGGTTAGGGTTAGGGTTAGGGAATGGGGATTGATTAGGGTACAGGTTAGGGTATGGCAATGGCTTAGGGTTGGCGTACGTTAGAGGGCATGGGTTAGTGTTGATGTACTGGTTAAAATTAGGACACGGTTGAGGGTAAAGTTTCGGGTGAGTGTCATGGTTAGGTTTCAGGTTAGGGTTAGGGTTAGGGAATGGAGAGGGATTAGGGTACAGGTTAGGGTACCGCTGCGGTTTAGTGTTAGCGTACGTGTGAGGGCACGAGTTAGTCTTGGTGTCCTGGTTAAGATTAGGGCACGGGTGAGGGTAAGGCTTCGGGTGAGGGTAAGGGTTAGGATTCGGGTTAGGGTTAGGGTTAGGGAATGGAGAGGGATTAGGGTACAGGTTAGGGTACGACAATGCTTAAGGGTTAGCGTAAGTGTGAGGGCACGAGTTAGTGTTGGTGTACTGGTTAAGACAACGGCACCGATGAGGGTAAGGCCTCGCAAAAGGGTCATGTTCAGGGTTTCGCTTAGGGTTAGGGTTAGGAAATGGGGAGGGATTAGGGTACAGGATAGGGTACGACAATGCTTAAGGGTTAGCGTACGTTTGAGGGCATGAGTTAGTGTTTGTGTACTGGTTAAGATTAGGGCATGGGTTAGGGTAGCGCCTCGGAAGAGGGTCAGGTTTAGGGATCGGGTTAGGGTTAGGGTTAGGAAATGGGGAGGGATTAGGGTACAATTTAGGGTACGACAACGCTTAAGATTTAGCATACGTGTGAGGGCACGAGTTAGTGTTGGTGTCCTGGTTAAGATTAGGGCACGGGTGAGGGTAAGACTTCGGGTGAGGGTCAGGGTTAGGATTGGGTTTAGGGTTAGGGTTAAGGAATGCAGAGGGATTAGGGTACAGCTTAGGGAACGACAGTGCTTAAGGGTTAGCGTTCGTGTGAGGGCAAGGGTTAGTGTTAGTGTCCTGGTTAAGATTAGGGCATGGGTGAGGGTAAGGCTTCAGGTGAGGGTCAGGGTTAGGATTCGGGTTAGGGTTAGGGTTAGGGAATGGGGTGGGATTAGGGTACAGTTTAGGGTACGACAACGATTAAGGGTTAGCGTACCTGTGAGGGCACAAGTTAGTGTTGGTGTCCTGGTTAAGATTAGGGCATGGGTGAGGGTAAAGTTTCGGGTGAGGGTCAGGGATAGAATTCGGGTTAGGGTTAGGGTTAGGGAATGGGGAGATATTAGGGCACAGTTTAGGGTACCACAACGCTTAAGGTTTAGCGTACGTGTGAGGTCACTAGTTAGTGTTAGTGAACTGCTTACGATTAGGGCACGGGTGAGGGTAAGGCCTCGGAAGAGGGTCACATTAAGGGATAGGGTTAGGGTTAGGGTTAGGGAATGGGGATTGATTAGGGTACAGGTTAGGGTACGGCAATGGCTTAGGTTTGGCGTACGTTAGAGGGCATGGGTTAGTGTTGATGTACTGGTTAAAATTAGGACTCGGGTGAGGGTAAAGTTTCGGGTGAGTGTCATGGTTACGTTTCAGGTTAGGGTTAGGGCTAGGGAATTGAGAGGGATTAGGGTACAGGTTAGGGTACCGCTGCGGTTTAGTGTTAGCGTACGTTTGAGGGCAAGAGTTAGTCTTGGTGTCCTGGTTAAGATTAGGGCACGGGTGAGGGTAAAGCTTCGGGTGAGGGTCAGGGTTAGGATTCGGGTTAGGGTTAGGGTTAGGGAATGGAGAGGGATTAGGGTACAGGTTAGGGTACAACAATGCTTAAGGGTTAGCGTAAGTGTGAGGGCACGAGTTAGTGTTGGTGTACTGGTTAAGAGAACGGCACCGATGAGGGTAAGGCCTCGGAAAAGGGTCACGTTCAGGGTTTCGCTTAGGGTTAGGGTTAGGGAATGGGGAGGGATTAGGGTACAGGATAGGGTACGACAATGCTTAAGGGTTAGCGTACGCTTGAGGGCATGAGTTAGTGTTTGTGTACTCGTTAAGATTAGGGCATGGTTAGGGTAGGGCATCGGAAGTGGGTCAGGTTCAGGGATGGGGTTAGGGTTAGGGTTAAGGAATGCAGAGGGATTAGGGTACAGCTTAGGGTACGACAACGCTTAAGGTTTAGCGTACGTGTGAGGACACGAGTTAGTGTTGGTGTCCTGGTTAAGATTAGGGCACGGGTGAGGGTAAGGCTTCGGGTGAGGGTCAGGGTTAGGATTCGGGTTAGGGTTAGGGTTAAGGAATGCAGAGGGATTAAGGTACAGCTTAGGGTACGACACTACTTAAGGGTTAGCGTTCGTGTGAGGGCAAGGGTTAGTGTTAGTGTCCTGGTTAAGTTTAGGGCACGGGTGAGGGTAAGGCTTCAGGTGAGGGTCAGGGTTAGGATTCGGGTTAGGTTTAGGGTTAGGGAATGGGGAGGGATTAGGGTACAGTTTAGGGTACGACAACGATTAAGGGTTAGCGTACGTGTGAGGGCACAAGTTAGTGTTGGTGTCCTGGTTAAGATTAGGGCAAGGGTGAGGGTAAGGTTTCGGGGAGGGTCAGGGATAGAATTCCGGTTAGGGTTAGGGTTAGTGAATGGGGAGATATTAGGGCACAGTATAGGGTACCACAACGCTTAAGGTTTAGCGTACGTGTGAGGTTATTAGTTAGTGTTAGTGTACTGCTTACGATTAGGGCACGGATGAGTGTAAGGCCTCGGAAGAGGGTCACGTTAAGGGTTAGGGTTAGGGTTAGGGTTAGGGAATGGGGATTGATTAGGGTACAGGTTAGGGTACGGCAATGGCTTAGGGTTGGCGTACATTAGAGGGCATGGGTTAGTGTTGATGTACTGGTTAAAATTAGGACACGGGTGAGGGTAAAGTTTCGGGTGAGTGTCATGGTTAGGTTTCAGGTTAGGGTTAGGGTTAGGGAATGGAGAGGGATTAGGGTACAGGTTAGGGTACGACAATGCTTAAGGGTTAGCGTAAGTGTGAGGGCATGAGTTAGTGTTGGTGTACTGGTTAAGACAATGGCACCGATGAGGGTAAGGCCTCAAAAAAGGGTCACGTTCAGGGTTTTGCTTAGGGTTAGGGTTAGGGAATGGGGAGGGATTAGGGTACAGGATAGGGTACGACAATGCTTAAGGGTTAGCGTACGTTTAAGGGCATGAGTTAGTGTTTGGGTACTGGTTAAGATTAGGGCATTGGTTAGGGTAGGGCATCGGAAGTGGGTCAGGTTTAGGGATGGGGTTAGGGTTAGGGTTAAGGAATGGGGAGGGATTAGGGTGCAATTTTGGGTACGACAACGCTTAAGGTTTAGCGTACGTGTGAGGGCACGAGTTAGTGTTGGTGTCCTGGTTAAGATTAGGGCACGGGTGAGGGTAAGGCTTCGGGTGAGGGTCAGGGTTAGGATTCGGGTTAGGGTTAGGGTTAAGGAATGCAGAGGGATTAGGGTACACCTTAGGGTACGACAGTGCTTAAGGGTTAGCGTTCGTGTGAGGGCAAGGGTTAGTGTTAGTGTCCTGGTTAAGATTAGGGCACGGGTGAGGGTAAGGCTTCAGGTGAGGGTCAGGGTTAGGATTCGGGTTAGGGTTAGGGTTAGGGAATGGGGAGGGATTAGGGTACAGTTTTTCGGTAAGACAACGATGAAGGGTTAGCGTACGTGTGAGGACACAAGTTAGTGTTGGTGTCCTGGTTAAGATTAGGGCACGGGTGAGGGTAAGGTTTCGGGTGAGGGTCAGGGATAGAATTCGGGTTAGGGTTAGGGTTAGGGAATGGGGAGATATTAGGGCACAGTTTAGGGTACCACAACGCTTAAGGTTTAGCGTACGTCTGAGGTCACTAGTTAGTGTTAGTGTACTGCTTACGATTAGGTCACGGGTGAGGGTAAGGCCTCGGAAGAGGGTAACGTTAAGGGTTAGGGTTAGGGAATAGGGATTGATTAGGGTACAGGTTAGGGTACGGCAATGGCTTAGGTTTGGCGTACGTTAGAGGGCATGGGTTAGTGTTGATGAACTGGTTAAAATTAGGACACGGGTGAGGGTAAAATTTCAGGTGAGTGTCATGGTTAGGTTTCAGGTTAGGGTTAGGGTTAGGGAATGGAGAGGGATTAGGGTACAGGTTAGGGTACGACAATGCTTAAGGGTTAGCGTAAGTGTGAGGGCATGAGTTAGTGTTGGTGTACTGGTTAAGACAACGGCAACGATGAGGGTAAAGCCTCGGAAAAGGGTCACGTTCAGGGTTTCGCTTAGGGTTAGGGTTAGGGAATGGGGAGGGATTAGGGTACAGGATAGGGTACGACAAAGCTTAAGGGTTAGCGTACGTTTGAGGGCATGAGTTAGTGTTTGCGTACTGGTTAAGATTAGGGCATTGGTTAGGGTAGGGCATCGGAAGTGGGTCAGGTTTAGGGATGGGGTTAGGGTAAGGGTTAAGGAATGGGGAGGGATTAGGGTACAATGTAGGGTACGACAACGCTTAAGGTTTAGCGTATGTGTGAGGGCATGAGTTAGTGTTGGTGTCCTGGTTAAGATTAGGGCACGGGTGAGGGTAAGGCTTCGGGTGAGGGTCAGGGTTAGGATTCGGGTTAGTGTTAGGGTTAAGGAATGCAGAGGGATTAGGGTACAGCTTAGGGTACGACAGTGCTTAAGGGTTAGCGTTCGTGTGAGGGCAAGGGTTAGTGTTAGTGTCCTGGTTAAGGTTAGGGCACGGGTGAGGGTAAGGCTTCAGGTGAGGGTCAGGGTTAGGATTCGGGTTAGGGTTAGGGTTAGGGAATGGGGAGGGATTAGGGTACAGTTTACGGTACGACAACGATTAAGGGTTAGCGTACGTGTGAGGGCACATGTTAGTGTTGGTGTCCTGGTTAAGATTAGGGCACGGGTGAGGGTAAGGTTTCGGGTGAGGGTCAGGGATAGAATTCGGGTTAGGGTTAGGGTTAGGGAATGGGGAGATATTAGGGCACAGTTTAGGGTACCACAACGCTTAAGGTTTAGCTTACGTGTGAGGTCACTAGTTAGTGTTAGTGTACTGCTTACGATTAGGGCACAGGTGAGGGTACGGCCTCGGAAGAGGGTCACGTTAAGGGTTAGGGTTAGGGTTAGGGTTAGGGAATGGGGATTGATTAGGGTACAGGTTAGGGTACGGCAATGGCTTAGGGTTGGCGTACGTTAGAGGGCATGGGTTAGTGTTGATGTACTGGTTAAAATTAAGACACGGGTGAGGGTAAAGTTTCGGGTGAGTGTCATGGTTAGGTTTCAGGTTAGGGTTAGGGTTAGGGAATGGAGAGGGATTAGGGTACAGGTTAGGGTACCGCTGCGGTTTAGTGTTAGCGTACGTGTGAGGGCACGAGTTAGTCTTGGTGTCCTGGTTAAGATTAGGGCACGGGTGAGGGTAAGGCTTCAGGTGAGGGTCAGGGTTAGGATTCGGGTTAGGGTTAGGGTTAAGGAATGCAGAAGGATTAGGGTACAGCTTAGGGTACGACAGTGCTTAAGGGTTAGCGTTCGTGTGAGGTCAAGTGTTAGTGTTAGTGTCCTGGTTAAGATTAGGGCACGGGTGAGGGTAAGGCTTCAGGTGAGGGTCAGGGTTAGGATTCGGGTTAGGGTTAGGGTTAGGGAATGAGGAGGGATTAGGGTACAGTTTAGGGTACGACAACGATTAAGGGTTAGCGTACGTGTGAGGGCACGAGTTAGTCTTGGTGTCCTGGTTAAGATTAGAGCACGGGTGAGGGTAAGGCTTCGGGTGAGGGTCAGGGCTAGGATTCGGGTTAGGGTTAGGGTTAGGGAATGGAGAGGGATTAGGGTACAGGTTAGGGTACGACAATGCTTAAGGGTTAGCGTAAGTGTGAGGGCACCAGTTAGTGTTGGTGTACTGGTTAAGACAACGGCACCGATGAGGGTAAGGCCTCGGAAAAGGGTCACGTTCAGGGTTTCGCTTAGGGTTAGGGTTAGGGAATGGGGAGGGATTAGGGTACAGGATAGGGTACGACAATGCTTAAGGGTTAGCGTACGTTTGAGGGCATGAGTTAGTGTTTGTGTACTGGTTAAGATTAGGGCATTGGTTAGGGTAGGGCATCGGAAGTGGGTCAGGTTTAGGGATGGGTTTAGGGTTAGTTTTAAGGAATGGGGAGGGATTAGGGTACAATTTAGGGTACGACAACGCTTAAGGTTTAGCGTACGTGTGAGGGCACGAGTTAGTGTTGGTGTCCTGGTTAAGATTAGGGCACGGGTGAGGGTAAGGCTTCGGGTGAGGGGAAGGCTTCGGGTGAGGGTCAGGGTTAGGATTCGGGTTAGTGTTAGGGTTAAGGAATGCAGAGGGATTAGGGTACAGCTTAGGGTACGACAGTGCTTAAGGGTTAGCATTCGTGTGAGGGCAAGGGTTAGTGTTAGTCTCCTGGTTAAGATTAGGGCATGGGTGAGGGTAAGGCTTCGGGTGAGGGTCAGGGTTAGGATTCTGGTTAGGGTTAGGGTTAGGGAATGGAGAGGGATTAGGGTACAGGTTAGGGTACGACAATGCTTAAGGGTTAGCGTAAGTGTGAGGGCACGAGTTAGTGTTGGTGTACTGGTTAAGACAACGGCACCGATGAGGGTAAGGCCTCGGAAAAGGGTCACGTTCAGGGTTTCGCTTAGGGTTAGGGTTAGGGAATGGGGAGGGATCAGGGTACAGGATAGGGTACGACAATGCTTAAGGGTTAGCGTACGTTTGAGGGCATGAGTTATTGTTTGTGTACTGGTTAAGATTAGGGCATTGGTTAGGGTAGGGCATCGGAAGTGGGTCAGGTTTAGGGATGGGTTTAGGGTTAGGGTTAAGGAATGGGGAGGGATTAGGGTACAATTTAGGGTATGACAACGCTTAAGGTTTAGCGTACGTGTGAGGGCACGAGTTAGTGTTGGTGTCCTGGTTAAGATTAGGGCACGGGTGAGGGTAAGGCTTCGGGTGAGGGTCAGGGTTAGGATTCGGGTTACGGTTAGGTTTAAGGAATGCAGAGGGATTAGGGTACAGCTTAGGGTACGACAGTGCTTAAGGGTTAGCGTTCGTGTGAGGGCAAGGGTTAGTGTTAGTGTCCTGGTTAAGATTAGCGCACGGGTGAGGGTAAGGCTTCAGGTGAGGGTCAGGGTTAGGATTCGGGTTAGGGTTAGGGTTAGGGAATGGGGAGGGATTAGGGTACAGTTTAGGATACGACAACGATTAAGGGTTAGTGTACGTGTGAGGGCACAAGTGAGTGTTGGTGTCCTGGTTAAGATTAGGGCACGGGTGAGGGAAAGGTTTCGGGTGAGGGTCTGGGATAGAATTCGGGTTAGGGTTAGGGTTAGGGAATGGGGAGATATTAGGGCACAGTTTAGGGTATCACACGCTTAAGGTTTATCGTACGTGTTAGGTCACTAGTTAGTGTTAGTGTACTGCTTACGATTAGGGCACGGGTGAGGGTAAGGCCTCGGAAGAGGGTCACGTTAAGGGTTAGGGTTAGGATTAGGGTTAGGGAATGGGGATTGATTAGGGTACAGGTTAGGGTACGGCAATGGCTTAGGGTTGGCGTACGTTAGAGGGAATGGGTTAGTGTTGATGTACTGGTTAAAATTAGGACACGGGTGAGGGTAAAGTTTCGGGTGAGTGTCATGGTTAGGTTTCAGGTTAGGGTTAGGGTTAGGGAATGGAGAGGGATTAGGGTACAGGTTAGGGTACCGCTGCGGTTTAGTGTTAGCGTAAGTGTGAGGGCACGAGTTAGTCTTGGTGTCCTGGTTAAGATTAGGGCACGGGTGAGGGTAAGGCTTCGGGTGAGGGTCAGGGTTAGGATTCGGGTTAGGGTTAGGGTTAGGGAATGGAGAGGGATTAGGGTACAGGTTAGGGTACGACAATGCTTAAGGGTTAGCGTAAGTGTGAGGGCACCAGTTAGTGTTGGTGTACTGGTTAAGACAACGGCACCGATGAGGGTAAGGCCTCGGAAAAGGGTCACGTTCAGGGTTTTGCTTAGGGTTAGGGTTAGGGAATGGGGAGGGATTAGGGTACAGGATAGGGTACGACAATGCTTAAGGGTTAGCGTAAGTGTGAGGGCACGAGTTAGTGTTGGTGTACTGGTTAAGACAACGGCACCGATGACGGTAAGGCCTCGGAAAAGGGTCACGTTCAGGGTTTCGCTTAGGGTTAGGGTTAGGGAATGGGGAGGGATTAGGGTACAGGATAGGGTACGACAATGTTTAAGGGTTAGCGTACGTTTGAGGGCATGAGTTAGTGTTTGGGTACTGGTTAAGATTAGGGCATTGGTTAGGGTAGGGCATCGGAAGTGGGTCAGGTTTAGGGATGGGGTTAGGGTTAGGGTTAAGGAATGGGGAGGGATTAGGGTACAATTTAGGGTACGACAACGCTTAAGGTTTAGCGTACGTGTGAGGGCACGAGTTAGTGTTGGTGTCCTGGTTAAGATTAGGGCACGGGTGAGGGTAAGGCTTCGGGTGAGGGGAAGGCTTCGGGTGAGGGTCAGGGTTAGGATTCGGGTTAGGGTTAGGGTTAAGGAATGCAGAGGGATTAGGGTACAGGTTAGGGTACGACAGTGCTTAAGGGTTAGCGTTCGTGTGAGGGCAAGGGTTAGTGTTAGTGTCCTGGTTAAGATTAGGGCACGGGTGAGGCTAAGGCTTCAGGTGAGCGTCAGGGTTAGGATTCGGGTTAGGGTTAGGGTTAGGGAATTGGGAGGTATTAGGGTACAGTTTAGGGTACGACAACGATTAAGGGTTAGCGTACGTGTGAGGACACAAGTTAGTGTTGGTGTCCTGGTTAAGATTAGGGCACGGGTGAGGGTAAGGTTTCCGGTGAGGGTCAGGGATAGAATTCGGGTTAGGGTTAGGGTTAGGGAATTGGGAGATATTAGGGCACAGTTTAGGGTACCACAACGCTTAAGGTTTAGCGTACGTGTGAGGTCACTAGTTAGTGTTAGTGTACTTCTTACGGTTAGGTCACGGGTGAGGGTAAGGCCTCGGAAGAGGGTCACGTTAAGGGTTAGGGTTAGGGTTAGGTTTAGGGAATGGGGATTGATTAGGGTACAGGTTAGGGTACGGCAATGGCTTAGGGTTGGCGTACGTTATAGGGCATGGGTTAGTGTTGATGCACTGGTTAAAATTAGGACACGGGTGAGGGTAAAGTTTCGGGTGAGTGTCATGGTTAGGTTTCGGGTTAGGGTTAGGGTTAGGGAATGGAGAGGGATTAGGGTACAGGTTAGGGTACCGCTGCGGTTTAGTGTTAGCGTACGTTTGAGGGCACGAGTTAGTCTTGGTGTCCTGGTTAAGATTAGGGCACGGGTGAGGGTAAGGCTTCGGGTGAGGGTCAGGGTTAGGATTCGGGTTAGGGTTAGGGTTAGGGAATGGAGAGGGATTAGGGTACAGGTTAGGGTACGACAATGCTTAAGGGTTAGCGTAAGTTTGAGGGCACGAGTTAGTGTTGGTGTACTGGTTAAGACAACGGCACCGATGAGGGTAAGGTCTCGGAAAAGGGTTACGTTCAGGGTTTCGCTTAGGGTTAGGGTTAGGGAATGGGGAGGGATTATGGTACAGGATAGGGTACGACAATGTTTAAGGGTTAGCGTAGGTTTGAGGGCATGAGTTAGTGTTTGGGTACTGGTTAAGATTAGGGCATTGGTTAGGGTAGGGCATCGGAAGTGGGTCAGGTTTAGGGATGGGGTTAGGGTTAGGGTTAAGGAATGCGGAGGGATTAGCGTACAATTTAGGGTACGACAACGCTTAAGGTTTAGCGTACGTGTGAGGGCACGAGTTAGTGTTGGTGTCCTGGTTAAGATTAGGGCACGGGTGAGGGTAAGGCTTCGGGTGAGGTTCATGGTTAGGATTCGGGTTAGGGTTAGGGTTAAGGAATGCACAGGGATTAGGGTACAGCTTAGGGTACGACAGTGCTTAAGGGTTAGCGTTCGTGTGAGGGCAAGGGTTAGTGTTAGTGTCCTGGTTAAGATTAGGGCACGGGTGAGGGTATGGCTTCAGGTGAGGGTCAGGGTTAGGATTCGGGTTAGGGTTAGGGTTAGGGAATGGGGAGGGATTAGGGTACAGTTTAGGGTACGACAACGATTAAGTGTTAGCGTACGTGTGAGGACACAAGTTAGTGTTGGTGTCCTGGTTAAGATTAGTTCACGGGTGAGGGTAAGGTTTCGGGTGAGGGTCAGGGATAGAATTCGGGTTAGGGTTAGGGTTAGGGAATGGGGAGATATTAGGGCACAGTTTAGGGTACCACAACGCTTAAGGTTTAGCGTACGTGTGAGGTCACTATTTAGTGTTAGTGTACTGCTTACGATTAGGGCACGGGTGAGGGTAAGGCCTCGGAAGAGTGTCACGTTAAGGGTTAGCGTTAGGGTTAGGGTTAGGGAATGGGGAATGATTAGGGTACAGGTTAGGGTACGGCAATGGCTTAGGGTTGGCGTACGTTAGAGGACATGGGTTAGTGTTGATGTACTGGTTAAAATTAGGACACGGGTGAGGGTAAAGTTTCGGGTGAGTGTCATGGTTAGGTTTCTGGTTAGGGATAGGGTTAGGGAATGGAGAGGGATTAGGGTACAGGTTAGGGTACCGCTGCAGTTTACTGTTAGCGTACGTGTGAGGGCACAATTTAGTCTTGGTGTCCTGGTTAAGATTACGGCACGGGTGAGGGTAAGGCTTCGGGTGAGGGTCAGGGTTAGGATTCGGGTTAGGGTTAGGGTTAGGGAATCGAGAGGGATTAGGGTACAGGTTAGGGTACGACAATACTTAAGGGTTAGCGTAAGTGTGAGGGCACGAGTTAGTGTTGGTGTACTGGTTAAGACAACGGCACTGATGAGGGTAAGGCCTCGGAAAAGGGTCACGTTCAGGGTTTCGCTTAGGGTTAGGGTTAGGGAATGGGGAGGGATTAGGGTACAGGATAGGGTACGACAATGCTTAAGGGTTAGCGTAAGTTTGAGGGCATGAGTTAGTGTTTGTGTACTGGTTAAGATTAGGGCATTGGTTAGGGTAGGGCATCGGAAGTGGGTCAGGTTTAGGGATGGGGTTAGGGTTAGGGTTAATGAATGGGGAGGGATTAGGGTACAATTTAGGGTACGACTACGCTTAAGGTTTAGCGTACGTGTGAGGGCACGAGTTAGTGTTGATGTCCTGGTTAAGATTAGGGCACGGGTGACGGTAAGGCTTCGGGTGAGGGGAAGGCTTCGGGTGAGGGTCAGGGTTAGGATTCGTGTTAGGGTTAGGGTTAAGGAATGCAGAGGGATTAGGGTACAGCTTAGGGTACGACAGTGCTTAAGGGTTAGCGTTCGTGTGAGGGCAAGGGTTAGTGTTAGTGTCCTGGTTAAGATAGGGCACGGGTGAGGGTAAGGCTTCAGGTGAGGGTCAGGGTTAGGATTCGGGATAGGGTTAGGGTTAGGGAATGGGGAGGGATTAGGGTACAGTTTAGGGTACGACAACGATTAAGGGTTAGCGTACGTGTGAGGACACAAGTTAGTGTTGGTGTCCTGGTTAAGATTAGGGCACGGGTGAGGGTAAGGTTTCGGGTGAGGGTCAGGGATAGAATTCGGGTTAGGGTTAGGGTTAGGGAATGGGGAGATATTAGGGCACAGTTTAGGGTACCACAACGCTTAAGGTTTAGCTTACGTGTGAGGTCACTAGTTAGTGTTAGTGTACTGCTTACGATTATTGCACGGGTGAGGGTAAGGCCTCGGAAGAGGGTCACGTTAAGGGTTAGGGTTAGGGTTAGGGTTAGGGAATGGGGATTGAATAGGGTACAGGTTAGGGTACGGCAATGGCTTAGGGTTGGCGTACGTTAGAGGGCATGGGTTAGTGTTGATGTACTGGTTAAAATTAGGACACGGGTGAGGGTAAAGTTTCGGGTGAGTGTCATGGTTAGGTTTCAGGTTAGGGTTAGGGTTAGGGAATGGAGAGGGATTAGGGTACAGGTTAGGGTACCGCTGCGGTTTAGTGTTAGCGTAAGTGTGAGGGCACGAGTTAGTCTTGGTGTCCTGGTTAAGATTAGGGCACGGGTGAGAGTAAGGCTTCGGGTGAGGGTCAGGGTTAGGATTCGGGTTAGGGTTAGGGTTAGGGAATGGAGAGGGATTAGGGTACAGGTTAGGGTACGATAATGCTTAAGGGTTAGCATAAGTGTGAGGGCACCAGTTAGTGTTGGTGTACTGGTTAAGACAACGGCACCGATGAGGGTAAGGCCTCGGAAAAGGGTCACGTTCAGGGTTTTGCTTAGGGTTAGGGTTAGGGAATGGGGAGGGATTAGGGTACAGGATAGGGTACGACAATGCTTAAGGGTTAGCGTAAGTGTGAGGGCACGAGTTAGTGTTGGTGTACTGGTTAAGACAACGGCACCGATGACGGTAAGGCCTCGGAAAAGGGTCACGTTCAGGGTTTCGCTTAGGGTTAGGGTTAGGGAATGGGGAGGGATTAGGATACAGGATAGGGTACGACAATGTTTAAGGGTTAGCGTACGTTTGAGGGCATGAGTTAGTGTTTGGGTACTGGTTAAGATTAGGGCATTGGTTAGGGTAGGGCATCGGAAATGGGTCAGGTTTAGGGATGGGGTTAGGGTCAGGGTTAAGGAATGGGGAGGGATTAGGGTACAATTTAGGGTACGACAACGCTTAAGGTTTAGCGTACGTGTGAGGGCACGAGTTAGTGTTGGTGTCCTGGTTAAGATTAGGGCACGGGTGAGGGTAAGGCTTCGGGTGAGGGGAAGGCTTCGGGTGAGGGTCAGGGTTAGGATTCGGGTTAGGGTTAGGGTTAAGGAATGCAGAGGGATTAGGGTACAGCTTAGGGTACGACAGTGCTTAACGGTTAGCGTTCGTGTGAGGGCAAGGGTTAGTGTTAGTGTCCTGGTTAAGATTAGGGCACGGGTGAGGCTAAGGCTTCAGGTGAGCGTCAGGGTTAGGATTCGGGTTAGGGTTAGGGTTAGGGAATTGGGAGGGATTAGGGTAAAGTTTAGGGTACGACAACGATTAAGGGTTAGCGTACGTGCGAGGACACAAGTTAGTGTTGGTGTCCTGGTTAAGATTAGGGCACGGGTGAGGGTAAGGTTTCCGGTGAGGGTCAGGGATAGAATTCGGGTTAGGGTTAGGGTTAGGGAATGGAGAGGGATTAGGGTACAGGTTAGGGTACAGCTGCGGTTTAGTGTTAGCGTACGTTTGAGGGCACGAGTTAGTCTTGGTGTCCTGGTTAAGATTAGGGCACGGGTGAGGGTAAGGCTTCGGGTGAGGGTCAGGGTTAGGATTCGGGTTAGGGTTAGGGTTAGGGAATGGAGAGGGATTAGGGTACAGGTGAGGGTACGACAATGCTTAAGGGTTAGCGTAAGTGTGAGGGCACGAGTTAGTGTTGGTGTACTGGTTAAGACAACGGCACCGATGAGGGTAAGGCCTCGGAAAAGGGTCACGTTCAGGGTTTCGCTTAGGGTTAGGGTTAGGGAATGGGGAGGGATTAGGGTACAGGATAGGGTACGACAATGTTTAAGGGTTAGCGTAGGTTTGAGGGCATGAGTTAGTGTTTGGGTACTGGTTAAGATTAGGGCATTGGTTAGGGTAGGGCATCGGAAGTGGGTCAGGTTTAGGGATGGGGTTAGGGTTAGGGTTAAGGAATGCGGAGGGATTAGCGTACAATTTAGGGTACGACAACGCTTAAGGTTTAGCGTACGTGTGAGGGCACGAGTTAGTGTTGGTGTCCTGGTTAAGATTAGGGCACGGGTGAGGGTAAGGCTTCGGGTGAGGTTCAGGGTTAGGATTCGGGTTAGGGTTAGGGTTAAGGAATGCAGAGGGATTAGGGTACAACTTAGGGTACGACAGTGCTTAAGGGTTAGCGTTCATGTGAGGGCAAGGGTTAGTGTTAGTGTCCTGGTTAAGATTAGGGCACGGGTGAGGGTATGGCTTCAGGTGAGGGTCAGGGTTAGGATTCGGGTTAGGGTTAGGGTTAGGGAATGGGGAGGGATTAGGGTACAGTTTTTCGGTAAGACAACGATGAAGGGTTAGCGTACGTGTGAGGACACAAGTTAGTGTTGGTGTCCTGGTTAAGATTAGGGCACGGGTGAGGGTAAGGTTTCGGGTGAGGGTCAGGGATAGAATTCGGGTTAGGGTTAGGGTTAGGGAATGGGGAGATATTAGGGCACAGTTTAGGGTATCACAACGCTTAAGGTTTAGCGTACGTCTGAGGTCACTAGTTAGTGTTAGTGTACTGCTTACGATTAGGTCACGGGTGAGGGTAAGGCCTCGGAAGAGGGTAACGTTAAGGGTTAGGGTTAGGGAATGGGGATTGATTAGGGTACAGGTTAGGGTACGGCAATGGCCTAGGTTTGGCGTACGTTAGAGGGCATGGGTTAGTGTTGATGAACTGGTTAAAATTAGGACACGGGTGAGGGTAAAATTTCAGGTGAGTGTCATGGATAGGTTTCAGGTTAGGGTTAGGGTTAGGGAATGGAGAGGGATTAGGGTACAGGTTAGGGTACGACAATGCTTAAGGGTTAGCGTAAGTGTGAGGGCATGAGTTAGTGTTGGTGTACTGGTTAAGACAACGGCAACGATGAGGGTAAAGCCTCGGAAAAGGGTCACGTTCAGGGTTTCGCTTAGGGTTAGGATTAGGGAATGGGGAGGGATTAGGGTACAGGATAGGGTACGACTATGCTTAAGGGTTAGTGTACGTTTGAGGGCATGAGTTAGTGTTTGTGTACTGGTTAAGATTAGGGCATTGGTTAGGGTAGGGCATCGGAAGTGGGTCAGATTTAGGGATGGGGTTAGGGTAAGGGTTAAGGAATGGGGAGGGATTAGGGTACAATTTAGGGTACGACAACGCTTAAGGTTTAGCGTATGTGTGAGGGCACGAGTTAGTGTTGGTGTCCTGGTTAAGATTAGGGCACGGGTGAGGGTAAGGCTTCGGGTGAGGGTCAGGGTTAGGATTCGGTTTAGGGTTAGGGTTAAGGAATACAGAGGGATTAGGGTACAGCTTAGGGAACGACAGTGCTTAAGGGTTACCGTTCGTGTGAGGGCAAGGGTTAGTGTTAGTGTCCTGGTTAAGGTTAGGGCACGGGTGAGGGTAAGGCTTCAGGTGAGGGTCAGGGTTAGGATTCGGGTTAGGGTTAGGGTTAGGGAATGGGGATTGATTAGGGTACAGGTTAGGGTACAGCAATGGCTTAGGGTTGGCGTACGTTAGAGGGCATGGGTTAGTGTTGATGTACTGGTTAAAATTAGGACACGGGTGAGGGTAAAGTTTCGGGTGAGTGTCATGGTTAGGTTTCAGGTTAGGGTTAGGGTTAGGGAATGGAGAGGGATTAGGGTACAGGTTAGGGTACCGCTGCGGTTTAGTGTTAGCTTACGTGTGAGGGCACGAGTTAGTCTTGGTGTACTGGTTAAGATTAGGGCACGGGTGAGGGTAAGGCTTCGGGTGAGGGTCAGGGTTAGGATTCGGGTTAGGGTTAGGATTAGGGAATGGAGAGGGATTAGGTTACAGGTTAGGGTACGACAATGTTTAAGGGTTAGCGTAAGTGTGAGGGCACGAGTTAGTGTTGGTGTACTGGTTAAGACAACGGCACCGATGAGGGTAAGGCCTCGGAAAAGGGTCACGTTCAGGGTTTCGCTTAGGGTTAGGGTTAGGGAATGGGGAGGGATTAGGGTACAGGATAGGGTACGACAATGCTTAAGGTTTAGCGTACGTGTGAGGGCACGAGTTAGTGTTGGTGTCCTGGTTAAGATTAGGGCACGGGTGAGGGTAAGGCTTCGGGTGAGGGTAAGGCTTCGGGTGAGTGTCAGGGTTAGGATTCGGGTTAGGGCTAGGGTTAAGGAATGCAGAGGGATTAGGGTACAGCTTAGGGTACGACAGTGCTTAAGGGTTAGCGTTCGTGTTAGGGCAAGGGTTAGTGTTAGTGTCCTGGTTAAGATTAGGGCACGGGTGAGGGTAAGGCTTCAGGTGAGGGTCAGGGTTAGGATTCGGGTTAGGGTTAGGGTTAGGGAATGAGGAGGGATTAGGGTACAGTTTAGGGTACGACAACGATTAAGGGTTAGCGTACGTGTGAGGTCACTAGTTAGTGTTAGTGTACTGCTTACGATTAGGGCACGGGTGAGGGTACGGCCTCGGAAGAGGGTCACGTTAAGGGTTAGGGTTAGGGTTAGGGTTAGGGAATGGGGATTGATTAGGGTACAGGTTAGGGTACGGCAATGGCTTAGGGTTGGCGTACGTTAGAGGGCATGGGTTAGTGTTGATGTACTGGTTAAAATTAAGACACGGGTGAGGGTAAAGTTTCGGGTGAGTGTCATGGTTAGGTTTCAGGTTAGGGTTAGGGTTAGGGAATGGAGAGGAATTAGGGTACAGGTTAGGGTACCGCTGCGGTTTAGTGTTAGCGTACGTGTGAGGGCACGAGTTAGTCTTGGTGTCCTGGTTAAGATTAGGGCACGGGTGAGGGTAAGGCTTCAGGTGAGGGTCAGGGTTAGGATTCGGGTTAGGGTTAGGGTTAAGGAATGCAGAGGGATTAGGGTACAGCTTAGGGTACGACAGTGCTTAAGGGTTAGCGTTCGTGTGAGGTCAAGTGTTAGTGTTAGTGTCCTGGTTAAGATTAGGGCACGGGTGAGGGTAAGGCTTCAGGTGAGGGTCAGGGTTAGGATTCGGGTTAGGGTTAGGGTTAGGGAATGAGGAGGGATTAGGGTACCGTTTAGGGTACGACAACGATTAAGGGTTAGCGTACGTGTGAGGGCACGAGTTAGTCTTGGTGTCCTGGTTAAGATTAGAGCACGGGTGAGGGTAAGGCTTCGGGTGAGGGTCAGGGTTAGGATTCGGGTTAGGGTTAGGGTTAGGGAATGGAGAGGGATTAGGGTACAGGTTAGGGTACGACAATGCTTAAGGGTTAGCGTAAGTGTGAGGGCACCAGTTAGTGTTGGTGTACTGGTTAAGACAACGGCACCGATGAGGGTAAGGCCTCGGAAAAGGTTCACGTTCAGGGTTTCGCTTAGGGTTAGGGTTAGGGAATGGGGAGGGATTAGGGTACAGGATAGGGTACGACAATGCTTAAGGGTTAGCGTACGTTTGAGGGCATGAGTTAGTGTTTGTGTACTGGTTAAGATAAGGGCATTGGTTAGGGTAGGGCATCGGAAGTGGGTCAGGTTTAGGGATGGGTTTAGGGTTAGTGTTAAGGAATGGGGAGGGATTAGGGTACAATTTAAGGTACGACAACGCTTAAGGTTTAGCGTACGTGTGAGGGCACGAGTTAGTGTTGGTGTCCTGGTTAAGATTAGGGCACGGGTGAGGGTAAGGCTTCGGGTGAGGGGAAGGCTTCGGGTGAGGGTCAGGGTTAGGATTCGGGTTAGTGTTAGGGTTAAGGAATGCAGAGGGATTAGGGTACAGCTTAGGGTACGACAGTGCTTAAGGGTTAGCATTCGTGTGAGGGCAAGGGTTAGTGTTAGTCTCCTGGTTAAGATTAGGGCATGGGTGAGGGTAAGGCTTCGGGTGAGGGTCAGGGTTAGGATTCGGGTTAGGGTTAGGGTTAGGGAATGGAGAGGGATTAGGGTACAGGTTAGGGTACGACAATGCTTAAGGGTTAGCGTAAGTGTGAGGGCACGAGTTAGTGTTGGTGTACTGGTTAAGACAATGGCACCGATGAGGGTAAGGCCTCGGAAAAGGGTCACGTTCAGGGTTTCGCTTAGGGTTAGGGTTAGGGAATGGGGAGGGATTAGGGTACAGGATAGGGTACGACAATGCTTAAGGGTTAGCGTACGTTTGAGGGCATGAGTTAGTGTTTGTGTACTGGTTAAGATTAGGGCATTGGTTAGGGTAGGGCATCGGAAGTGGGTCAGGTTTAGGGATGGGTTTAGGGTTAGGGTTAAGGAATGGGGAGGGATTAGGGTACAATTTAGGGTACGACAACGCTTAAGGTTTAGCGTACGTGTGAGGGCACGAGTTAGTGTTGGTGTCCTGGTTAAGATTAGGGCACGGGTTAGGGTAAGGCTTCGGGTGAGGGTCAGGGTTAGGATTCGGGTTACGGTTAGGTTTAAGGAATGCAGAGGGATTAGGGTACAGCTTAGGGTACGACAGTGCTTAAGGGTTAGCGTTCGTGTGAGGGCAAGGGTTAGTGTTAGTGTCCTGGTTAAGATTAGCGCACGGGTGAGGGTAAGGCTTCAGGTGAGGGTCAGGGTTAGGATTCGGGTTAGGGTTGGGGTTAGGGAATGGGGAGGGATTAGGGTACAGTTTAGGATACGACAACGATTAAGGGTTAGTGTACGTGTGAGGGCACAAGTGAG
This sequence comes from Inia geoffrensis, assembly GCA_036417435.1. Taxonomy (NCBI): domain Eukaryota; kingdom Metazoa; phylum Chordata; class Mammalia; order Artiodactyla; family Iniidae; genus Inia; species Inia geoffrensis. The sequence goes on from CM070918.1 coordinate 1,171,718, forward strand.
TGTTGGTGTCCTGGTTAAGATTAGGGCACGGGTGAGGGAAAGGTTTCGGGTGAGGGTCTGGGATAGAATTCGGGTTAGGGTTAGGGTTAGGGAATGGGGAGATATTAGGGCACAGTTTAGGGTATCACACGCTTAAGGTTTAGCGTACGTGTTAGGTCACTAGTTAGTGTTAGTGTACTGCTTACGATTAGGGCACGGGTGAGGGTAAGGCCTCGGAAGAGGGTCACGTTAAGGGTTAGGGTTAGGATTAGGGTTAGGGAATGGGGATTGATTAGGGTACAGGTTAGGGTACGGCAATGGCTTAGGGTTGGCGTACGTTAGAGGGCATGGGTTAGTGTTGATGTACTGGTTAAAATTAGGACACGGGTGAGGGTAAAGTTTCGGGTGAGTGTCATGGTTAGGTTTCAGGTTAGGGTTAGGGTTAGGGAATGGAGAGGGATTAGGGTACAGGTTAGGGTACCGCTGCGGTTTAGTGTTAGCGTAAGTGTGAGGGCACGAGTTAGTCTTGGTGTCCTGGTTAAGATTAGGGCACGGGTGAGGGTAAGGCTTCGGGTGAGGGTCAGGGTTAGGATTCGGGTTAGGGTTAGGGTTAGGGAATGGAGAGGGATTAGGGTACAGGTTAGGGTACGACAATGCTTAAGGGTTAGCGTAAGTGTGAGGGCACCAGTTAGTGTTGGTGTACTGGTTAAGACAACGGCACCGATGAGGGTAAGGCCTCGGAAAAGGGTCACGTTCAGGGTTTTGCTTAGGGTTAGGGTTAGGGAATGGAGAGGGATTAGGGTACAGGATAGGGTACGACAATGCTTAAGGGTTAGCGTAAGTGTGAGGGCACGAGTTAGTGTTGGTGTACTGGTTAAGACAACGGCACCGATGACGGTAAGGCCTCGGAAAAGGGTCACGTTCAGGGTTTCGCTTAGGGTTAGGGTTAGGGAATGGGGAGGGATTAGGGTACAGGATAGGGTACGACAATGTTTAAGGGTTAGCGTACGTTTGAGGGCATGAGTTAGTGTTTGGGTACTGGTTAAGATTAGGGCATTGGTTAGGGTAGGGCATCGGAAGTGGGTCAGGTTTAGGGATGGGGTTAGGGTTAGGGTTAAGGAATGGGGAGGGATTAGGGTACAATTTAGGGTACGACAACGCTTAAGGTTTAGCGTACGTGTGAGGGCACGAGTTAGTGTTGGTGTCCTGGTTAAGATTAGGGCACGGGTGAGGGTAAGGCTTCGGGTGAGGGGAAGGCTTCGGGTGAGGGTCAGGGTTAGGATTCGGGTTAGGGTTAGGGTTAAGGAATGCAGAGGGATTAGGGTACAGCTTAGGGTACGACAGTGCTTAAGGGTTAGCGTTCGTGTGAGGGCAAGGGTTAGTGTTAGTGTCCTGGTTAAGATTAGGGCACGGGTGAGGCTAAGGCTTCAGGTGAGCGTCAGGGTTAGGATTCGGGTTAGGGTTAGGGTTAGGGAATTGGAAGGGATTAGGGTACAGTTTAGGGTACGACAACGATTAAGGGTTAGCGTACGTGTGAGGACACAAGTTAGTGTTGGTGTCCTGGTTAAGATTAGGGCACGGGTGAGGGTAAGGTTTCCGGTGAGGGTCAGGGATAGAATTCGGGTTAGGGTTAGGGTTAGGGAATTGGGAGATATTAGGGCACAGTTTAGGGTACCACAACGCTTAAGGTTTAGCGTACGTGTGAGGTCACTAGTTAGTGTTAGTGTACTTCTTACGATTAGGTCACGGGTGAGGGTAAGGCCTCGGAAGAGGGTCACGTTAAGGGTTAGGGTTAGGGTTAGGTTTAGGGAATGGGGATTGATTAGGGTACAGGTTAGGGTACGGCAATGGTTTAGGGTTGGCGTACGTTATAGGGCATGGGTTAGTGTTGATGCACTGGTTAAAATTAGGACACGGGTGAGGGTAAAGTTTCGGGTGAGTGTCATGGTTAGGTTTCGGGTTAGGGTTAGGGTTACGGAATGGAGAGGGATTAGGGTACAGGTTAGGGTACCGCTGCGGTTTAGTGTTAGCGTACGTTTGAGGGCACGAGTTAGTCTTGGTGTCCTGGTTAAGATTAGGGCACGGGTGAGGGTAAGGCTTCGGGTGAGGGTCAGGGTTAGGATTCGGGTTAGGGTTAGGGTTAGGGAATGGAGAGGGATTAGGGTACAGGTTAGGGTACGACAATGCTTAAGGGTTAGCGTAAGTTTGAGGGCACGAGTTAGTGTTGGTGTACTGGTTAAGACAACGGCACCGATGAGGGTAAGGTCTCGGAAAAGGGTCACGTTCAGGGTTTCGCTTAGGGTTAGGGTTAGGGAATGGGGAGGGATTATGGTACAGGATAGGGTACGACAATGTTTAAGGGTTAGCGTAGGTTTGAGGGCATGAGTTAGTGTTTGGGTACTGGTTAAGATTAGGGCATTGGTTAGGGTAGGGCATCGGAAGTGGGTCAGGTTTAGGGATGGGGTTAGGGTTAGGGTTAAGGAATGCGGAGGGATTAGCGTACAATTTAGGGTACGACAACGCTTAAGGTTTAGCGTACGTGTGAGGGCACGAGTTAGTGTTGGTGTCCTGGTTAAGATTAGGGCACGGGTGAGGGTAAGGCTTCGGGTGAGGTTCAGGGTTAGGATTCGGGTTAGGGTTAGGGTTAAGGAATGCAAAGGGATTAGGGTACAGCTTAGGGTACGACAGTGCTTAAGGGTTAGCGTTCGTGTGAGGGCAAGGGTTAGTGTTAGTGTCCTGGTTAAGATTAGGGCACGGGTGAGGGTATGGCTTCAGGTGAGGGTCAGGGTTAGGATTCGGGTTAGGGTTAGGGTTAGGGAATGGGGAGGGATTAGGGTACAGTTTAGGGTTCGACAACGATTAAGTGTTAGCGTACGTGTGAGGACACAAGTTAGTGTTGGTGTCCTGGTTAAGATTAGTTCACGGGTGAGGGTAAGGTTTCGGGTGAGGGTCAGGGATAGAATTCGGGTTAGGGTTAGGGTTAGGGAATGGGGAGATATTAGGGCACAGTTTAGGGTACCACAACGCTTAAGGTTTAGCGTACGTGTGAGGTCACTATTTAGTGTTAGTGTACTGCTTACGATTAGGGCACGGGTGAGGGTAAGGCCTCGGAAGAGTGTCACGTTAAGGGTTAGCGTTAGGGTTAGGGTTAGGGAATGGGGATTGATTAGGGTACAGGTTAGGGTACGGCAATGGCTTAGGGTTGGCGTACGTTAGAGGACATGGGTTAGTGTTGATGTACTGGTTAAAATTAGGACACGGGTGAGGGTAAAGTTTCGGGTGAGTGTCATGGTTAGGTTTCTGGTTAGGGATAGGGTTAGGGAATGGAGAAGGATTAGGGTACAGGTTAGGGTACCGCTGCAGTTTACTGTTAGCGTACGTGTGAGGGCACAATTTAGTCTTGGTGTCCTGGTTAAGATTAGGGCACGGGTGAGGGTAAGGCTTCGGGTGAGGGTCAGGGTTAGGATTCGGATTAGGGTTAGGGTTAGGGAATGGAGAGGGATTAGGGTACAGGTTAGGGTACGAAAATGCTTAAGGGTTAGCGTAAGTGTGAGGGCACGAGTTAGTGTTGGTGTACTGGTTAAGACAACGGCACCGATGAGGGTAAGGCCTCGGAAAAGGGTCACGTTCAGGGTTTCGCTTAGGGTTAGGGTTAGGGAATGGGGAGGGATTAGGGTACAGGATAGGGTACGACAATGCTTAAGGGTTAGCGTAAGTTTGAGGGCATGAGTTAGTGTTTGTGTACTGGTTAAGATTAGGGCATTGGTTAGGGTAGGGCATCGGAAGTGGGTCAGGTTTAGGGATGGGGTTAGGGTTAGGGTTAATGAATGGGGAGGGATTAGGGTACAATTTAGGGTACGACTACCCTTAAGGTTTAGCGTACGTGTGAGGGCACGAGTTAGTGTTGATGTCCTGGTTAAGATTAGGGCACGGGTGAGAGTAAGGCTTCGGGTGAGGGGAAGGCTTCGGGTGAGGGTCAGGGTTAGGATTCGTGTTAGGGTTAGGGTTAAGGAATGCAGAGGGATTAGGGTACAGCTTAGGGTACGACAGTGCTTAAGGGTTAGCGTTCGTGTGAGGGCAAGGGTTAGTGTTAGTGTCCTGGTTAAGATAGGGCACGGGTGAGGGTAAGGCTTCAGGTGAGGGTCAGGGTTAGGATTCGGGTTAGGGTTAGGGTTAGGGAATGGGGAGGGATTAGGGTACAGTTTAGGGTACGACAACGATTAAGGGTTAGCGTACGTGTGAGGACACAAGTTAGTGTTGGTGTCCTGGTTAAGATTAGGGCACGGGTGAGGGTAAGGTTTCGGGTGAGGGTCAGGGATAGAATTCGGGTTAGGGTTAGGGTTAGGGAATGGGGAGATATTAGGGCACAGTTTAGGGTACCACAACGCTTAAGGTTTAGCGTACGTGTGAGGTCACTAGTTAGTGTTAGTGTACTGCTTACGATTATTGCACGGGTGAGGGTAAGGCCTCGGAAGAGGGTCACGTTAAGGGTTAGGGTTAGGGTTAGGGTTAGGGAATGGGGATTGAATAGGGTACAGGTTAGGGTACGGCAATGGCTTAGGGTTGGCGTACGTTAGAGGGCATGGGTTAGTGTTGATGTACTGGTTAAAATTAGGACACGGGTGAGGGTAAAGTTTCGGGTGAGTGTCATGGTTAGGTTTCAGGTTAGGGTTAGGGTTAGGGAATGGAGAGGGATTAGGGTACAGGTTAGGGTACGACAATGCTTAAGGGTTAGCGTAAGTGTGAGGGCACCAGTTAGTGTTGGTGTACTGGTTAAGACAACGGCACCGATGAGGGTAAGGCCTCCGAAAAGGGTCACGTTCAGGGTTTTGCTTAGGGTTAGGGTTAGGGAATGGGGAGGGATTAGGGTACAGGATAGGGTACGACAATGCTTAAGGGTTAGCGTAAGTGTGAGGGCACGAGTTAGTGTTGGTGTACTGGTTAAGACAACGGCACCGATGACGGTAAGGCCTCGGAAAAGGGTCACGTTCAGGGTTTCGCTTAGGGTTAGGGTTAGGGAATGGGGAGGGATTAGGGTACAGGATAGGGTACGACAATGTTTAAGGGTTAGCGTACGTTTGAGGGCATGAGTTAGTGTTTGGGTACTGGTTAAGATTAGGGCATTGGTTAGGGTAGGGCATCGGAAATGGGTCAGGTTTAGGGATGGGGTTAGGGTTACGGTTAAGGAATGGGGAGGGATTAGGGTTAGGGTTAGGGTTAGGGTTAGGGTTAGGGAATGGGGATTGATTAGGGTACAGGTTAGGGTACGGCAATGGCTTAGGGTTGGCGTACGTTATAGGGCATGGGTTAGTGTTGATGCACTGGTTAAAATTAGGACACGGGTGAGGGTAAAGTTTCGGGTGAGTGTCATGGTTAGGTTTCGGGTTAGGTTTCGGGTTAAGGTTAGGGTTAGGGAATGGAGAGGGATTAGGGTACAGGTTAGGGTACCGCTGCGGTTTAGTGTTAGCGTACGTTTGAGGGCACGAGTTAGTCTTGGTGTCCTGGTTAAGATTAGGGCACGGGTGAGGGTAAGGCTTCGGGTGAGGGTCAGGGTTAGGATTCGGGTTAGGGTTAGGGTTAGGGAATGGAGAGGGATTAGGGTACAGGTTAGGGTACGACAATGCTTAAGGGTTAGCGTAAGTTTGAGGGCACGAGTTAGTGTTGGTGTACTGGTTAAGACAACGGCACCGATGAGGGTAAGGCCTCGGAAAAGGGTCACGTTCAGGGTTTCGCTTAGGGTTAGGGTTAGGGAATGGGGAGGGATTATGGTACAGGATAGGGTACGACAATGTTTAAGGGTTAGCGTAGGTTTGAGGGCATGAGTTAGTGTTTGGGTACTGGTTAAGATTAGGGCATTGGTTAGGGTAGGGCATCGGAAGTGGGTCAGGTTTAGGGATGGGGTTAGGGTTAGGGTTAAGGAATGCGGAGGGATTAGCGTACAATTTAGGGTACGACAACGCTTAAGGTTTAGCGTACGTGTGAGGGCACGAGTTAGTGTTGGTGTCCTGGTTAAGGTTAGGGCACGGGTGAGGGTTAGGCTTCGGGTGAGGTTCAGGGTTAGGATTCGGGTTAGGGTTAGGGTTAAGGAATGCAGAGGGATTAGGGTACAGCTTAGGGTACGACAGTGCTTAAGGGTTAGCGTTCATGTGAGGGCAAGGGTTAGTGTTAGTGTCCTGGTTAAGATTAGGGCACGGGTGAGGGTATGGCTTCAGGTGAGGGTCAGGGTTAGGATTCGGGTTAGGGTTAGGGTTAGGGAATGGGGAGGGATTAGGGTACAGTTTAGGGTACGACAACGATTAAGTGTTAGCGTACGTGTGAGGACACAAGTTAGTGTTGGTGTCCTGGTTAAGATTAGTTCACGGGTGAGGGTAAGGTTTCGGGTGAGGGTCAGGGATAGAATTCGGGTTAGGGTTAGGGTTAGGGAATGGGGAGATATTAGGGCACAGTTTAGGGTACCACAACGCTTAAGGTTTAGCGTACGTGTGAGGTCACTATTTAGTGTTAGTGTACTGCTTACGATTAGGGCACGGGTGAGGGTAAGGCCTCGGAAGAGTGTCACGTTAAGGGTTAGCGTTAGGGTTAGGGTTAGGGAATGGGGATTGATTAGGGTACAGGTTAGGGTACGGCAATGGCTTAGGGTTGGCGTACGTTAGAGGACATGGGTTAGTGTTGATGTACTGGTTAAAATTAGGACACGGGTGAGGGTAAAGTTTCGGGTGAGTGTCATGGTTAGGTTTCTGGTTAGGGATAGGGTTAGGGAATGGAGAGGGATTAGGGTACAGGTTAGGGTACCGCTGCAGTTTACTGTTAGCGTACGTGTGAGGGCACAATTTAGTCTTGGTGTCCTGGTTAAGATTAGGGCACGGGTGAGGGTAAGGCTTCGGGTGAGGGTCAGGGTTAGGATTCGGGTTAGGGTTAGGGTTAGGGAATGGAGAGGGATTAGGGTACAGGTTAGGGTACGACAATGCTTAAGGGTTAGCGTAAGTGTGAGGGCACGAGTTAGTGTTGGTGTACTGGTTAAGACAACGGCACCGATGAGGGTAAGGCCTCGGAAAAGGGTCACGTTCAGTGTTTCGCTTAGGGTTAGGGTTAGGGAATGGGGAGGGATTAGGGTACAGGATAGGGTACGACAATGCTTAAGGGTTAGCGTAAGTTTGAGGGCATGAGTTAGTGTTTGTGTACTGGTTAAGATTAGGGCATTGGTTAGGGTAGGGCATCGGAAGTGGGTCAGGTTTAGGGATGGGGTTAGGGTTAGGGTTAATGAATGGGGAGGGATTAGGGTACAATTTAGGGTACGACTACGCTTAAGGTTTAGCGTACGTGTGAGGGCACGAGTTAGTGTTGATGTCCTGGTTAATATTAGGGCACGGGTGAGGGTAAGGCTTCGGGTGAGGGGAAGGCTTCGGGTGAGGGTCAGGGTTAGGATTCGTGTTAGGGTTAGGGTTAAGGAATGCAGAGGGATTAGGGTACAGCTTAGGGTACGACAGTGCTTAAGGGTTAGCGTTCGTGTGAGGGCAAGGGTTAGTGTTAGTGTCCTGGTTAAGATTAGGGCACGGGTGAGGGTAAGGCTTCAGGTGAGGGTCAGGGTTAGGATTCAGGTTAGGGTTAGGGTTAGGCAATGGGGAGGGATTAGGGTACAGTTTAGGGTACGACAACGATTAAGGGTTAGCGTACGTGTGAGGACACAAGTTAGTGTTGGTGTCCTGGTTAAGATTAGGGCACGGGTGAGGGTAAGGTTTCGGGTGAGGGTCAGGGATAGAATTCGGGTTAGGGTTAGGGTTAGGGAATGGGGAGATATTAGGGCACAGTTTAGGGTACCACAACACTTAAGGTTTAGCGTACGTGTGAGGTCACTAGTTAGTGTTAGTGTACTGCTTACGATTATTGCACGGGTGAGGGTAAGGCCTCGGAAGAGGGTCACGTTAAGGGTTAGGGTTAGGGTTAGGGTTAGGGAATGGGGATTGAATAGGGTACAGGTTAGGGTACGGCAATGGCTTAGGGTTGGCGTACGTTAGAGGGCATGGGTTAGTGTTGATGTACTGGTTAAAATTAGGACACGGGTGAGGGTAAAGTTTCGGGTGAGTGTCATGGTTAGGTTTCAGGTTAGAGTTAGGGTTAGGGAATGGAGAGGGATTAGGGTACAGGTTAGGGTACCGCTGCGGTTTAGTGTTAACGTACGTTTGAGGGCACGAGTTAGTCTTGGTGTCCTGGTTAAGATTAGGGCATGGGTGAGGGTAAGGCTTCGGGTGAGGGTCAGGGTTAGGATTCGGGTTAGGGTTAGGGTTAGGGAATGGAGAGGGATTAGGGTACAGGTTAGGGTACGACAATGCTGAAGGGTTAGCGTAAGTGTGAGGGCACGATTTAGTGTTGGTGTACTGGTTAAGACAACGGCACCGATGACGGTAAGGAATCGGAAAAGGGTCACGTTCAGGGTTTCGCTTAGGGTTAGGGTTAGGGAATGGGGAGGGATTATGGTACAGGATAGGGTACGACAATGTTTAAGGGTTAGCGTACGTTTGAGGGCATGAGTTAGTGTTTGGGTACTGGTTAAGATTAAGGCATTGGTTAGGGTAGGGCATCGGAAGTGGGTCAGGTTTAGGGATGGGGTTAGGGTTAGGGTTAAGGAATGGGGAGGGATTAGGGTACAATTTAGGGTACGACAACGCTTAAGGTTTAGCGTACGTGTGAGGGCACGAGTTAGTGTTGGTCTCCTGGTTAAGATTAGGGCACGGGTGAGGGTAAGGCTTCGGGTGAGGGGAAGGCTTCGGATGAGGGTCAGGGTTAGGATTCGGGTTAGGGTTAGGGTTAGGGAATGGGGAGGGATTAGGGTACAGTTTAGGGTACGACAACAATTAAGGGTTAGCGTACGTGTGAGGGCACAAGTTAGTGTTGGTGTCCTGGTTAAGATTAGGGCACGGGTGAGGGTAAGGTTTCGGGTGAGGGTCAGGGATAGAATTCGGGTTAGGGTTAGGGTTAGGGAATGGGGAGATATTAGGGCACAGTTTAGGGTACCACAACGCTTAAGGTTTAGCGTACGTGTGAGGTCAGTAGTTAGTGTTAGTGTACTGCTTACGATAAGGGCACGGGTGAGGGTAAGGCCTCGGAAGAGGGTCACGTTAAGGGTTAGGGTTAGGGTTAGGGTTACGGAATGGGGATTGATTAGGGTACAGGTTAGGGTACGGCAATGGCTTAGGGTTGGCGTACGTTAGAGGGCATGGGTTAGTGTTGATGTACTGGTTAAAATTAGGACACGGGTGAGGGTAAAGTTTCAGGTGAGTGTCATGGTTAGGTTTCAGGTTAGGGTTAGGGTTAGGGAATGGAGAGGGATTAGGGTACAGGTTAGGGTACGACAATGCTTAAGGGTTAGCGTAAGTGTGAGGGCATGATTTAGTGTTGGTGTACTGGTTAAGACAACGGCACCGATGACGGTAAAGCCTTGGAAAAGGGTCACGTTCAGGGATTCGCTTTGGGTTAGGGTTAGGGAATGGGGAGGGATTAGGGTACAGGATAGGGTACGACAATGCTTAAGGGTTAGCGTACGTTTGAGGGCATGAGTTAGTGTTTGTGTACTGGTTAAGATTAGGGCATTGGTTAGGGTAGGGCATCGGAAGTGGGTCAGATTTAGGGATGGGGTTAGGGTAAGGGTTAAGGAATGGGGAGGGATTAGGGTACAATTTAGGGTACGACAACGCTTAAGGTTTAGCGTACGTGTGAGGGCACGAGTTAGTGTTGGTGTCCTGGTTAAGATTAGGGCACGGGTGAGGGTAAGGCTTCGGGTGAGTTTCAGGGTTAGGATTCGGTTTAGGGTTAGGGTTAAGGAATGCAGAGGGATTAGGGTACAGCTTAGGGAACGACAGTGCTTAAGGGTTAGCGTTCGTGTGAGGGCAAGGGTTAGTGTTACTGTCCTGGTTAAGATTAGAGCACGGGTGAGGGTAAGGCTTCAGGTGAGGGTCAGGGTTAGGATTCAGGTTAGGGTTAGGGTTAGGGAATGGGGAGGGCTTAGGGTACAGTTTACGGTACGACAACGATTAAGGGTTAGCGTACGTGTGAGGGCACATGTTAGTGTTGGTGTCCTGGTTAAGATTAGGGCACGGATGAGGGTAAGGTTTCGGGTGAGGTTCAGGGATAGAATTCGGGTTAGGGTTAGGGTTAGGGAATGGGGAGATATTAGGGCACAGTTTAGGGTACCACAACGCTTAAGGTTTAGCTTACGTGTGAAGTCACTAGTTAGTGTTAGTGTAGTGCTTACGATTAGGGCACGGGTGAGGGTAAGGCCTCGGAAGAGGGTCACGTTAAGGCTTAGGGTTAGGGTTAGGGTTAGGGAATGGGGAGATATTAGGGCACAGTTTAGGGTACCACAACGCTTAAAGTTTAGTGTACGTGTTAGGTCACTAGTTAGTGTTAGTGTACTGCTTACGATTAGGGCACGGGTGAGGGTAAGGTCTCGGAAGAGGGTCACGTTAAGGGTTAGGGAATGGGGATTGATTAGGGTACAGGTTAGGGTACGGCAACGGCTTAGGGTTGGCGTACGTTAGAGGGCATGTGTTAGTGTTGATGTACTGTTAAAATTAGGACACGGGTGAGGGTAAAGTTTCGGGTGAGTGTCATGGTTAGGTTTCAGGTTAGGGTTAGGGTTAGGGAATGGAGAGGTATTAGGGTACAGGTTAGGGTACCGCTGCGGTTTAGTGTTAGCGTATGTGTGAGGGCACGAGTTAGTCTTGGTGTCCTGGTTAAGATTAGGGCACGGGTGAGGGTAAGGCTTCGTGTGAGGGTCAGGGTTAGGATTCGGGTTAGGGTTAGGGTTAGGGAATGGGGAGGGATTAGGGTACAGTTTAGGGTACGACAACGATTAAGGGTTAGCGTACGTGTGAGGGCACAAGTTAGTGTGGGTGTCCTGGTTAAGATTAGGGCACGGGTGAGGGTAAGGTTTCGGGTGAGGGTCAGGGATAGAATTCGGGTTAGGGTTAGGGAATGGGGAGATATTAGGGCACAGTTTAGGGTACCACAACGCTTAAGGTTTAGCGTACGTGTGAGGTCATTAGTTAGTGTTAGTGTACTGCTTACGATTAGGGCACGGGTGAGGGTAAGGCCTCGGAAGAGGGTCACGTTAAGGGTTAGGGTTAGGGTTAAGGTTAGGGAATGGGGATTGATTAGGGTACAGGTTAGGGTACGGCAATGGCTTAGGGTTGGCGTACGTTAGAGGTCATGGGTTAGTGTTGATGTACTGGTTAAAATTAGGACACGGGTGAGGGTAAAGTTTCGGGTGAGTGTCATGGTAAGGTTTCAGGTTAGGGTTAGGGTTAGGGAATGGAGAGGGATTAGGGTACAGGTTAGGGTACCGCTGCGGTTTAGTGTTAGCGTACGTGTGATGGCACGAGTTAGTCTTAGTGTCCTGGTTAAGATTAGGGCACGGGTGAGGGTAAGGGTTCGGGTGAGGGTCAGGGTTAGGATTCGGGTTAGGGTTAGGGTTAGGGAATGGAGAGGGATTAGGGTACAGGTTAGGGTACGACAATGCTTAAGGGTTAGCGTAAGTGTGAGGGCACGAGTTAGTGTTGGTGTACTGGTTAAGACAACGGCACCGATGAGGGTAAGGCCTCGGTAAAGGGTCACGTTCAGGGTTTCGCTTAGGGTTAGGGTTAGGGAATGGGGAGGGATTAGGGTACAGGATAGGGTACGACAATGCTTAAGGGTTAGCGTACGTTTGAGGGCATGAGTTAGTGTTTGTGTACTGGTTAAGATTAGGGCATTGGTTAGGGTAGGGCATCGGAAGTGGGTCAGGTTTAGGGATGGGGTTAGGGTTAGGGTTAACGAATGGGGAGGGATTAGGGTACAATTTAGGGTACGACAACGCTTAAGGTTTAGCGTACGTGTGAGGGCACGAGTTAGTGTTTGTGTCCTGGTTAAGATTAGGGCACGGGTGAGGGTAAGGCTTCGGGTGAGGGTCAGGGTTAGGATTCGGGTTAGGGTTTGGGTTTGGGAATGGGGAGGGATTAGGGTACAATTTAGGGTACGACAACGATTAAGGGTTAGCGTAAGTGTGAGGGCACAAGTTAGTGTTGGTGTCCTGGTTAAGATTAGGGCACGGGTGAGGGTAAGGTTTCGGGTGAGGGTCAGGGATAGAATTCGGGTTAGGGTTAGGGTTAGGGAAAGGGGAGATATTAGGCCACAGTTTATGGTACCACAATGCTTAAGGTTTAGCGTACGTGTGAGGTCACTAGTTAGTGTTAGTGTACTGCTTACGATTAGGGCACGGGTGAGGGTAAGGCCTCGGAAGAGGGTCACGTTAAGGGTTAGGGTTAGGGTTAGGGTTAGGGAATGGGGATTGATTAGGGTACAGGTTAGGGTACGGCAACGGCTTAGGGTTGGCATACGTTAGAGGGCATGGGTTAGTGTTGATGTACTGGTTAAAATTAGGACACGGGTGAGGGTAAAGTTTCGGGTGAGTGTCATGGTTAGGTTTCAGGTTAGGGTTAGGGTTAGGGAATGGAGAGGGATTAGGGTACAGGTTAGGGTACCGCTGCGGTTTAGTGTTAGCGTACGTGTGAGGGCACGAGTTAGTCTTGGTGTCCTGGTTAAGATTAGGGCACGGGTGAGGGTAAGGCTTCGGGTGAGGGTCAGGGTTAGGATTCGGTTTAGGGTTAGGGTTAGGGAATGGAGAGGGATTAGGGTACAGGTTAGGGTACGACAATGCTTAAGGGTTAGCGTAAGTGTGAGGGCACAAGTTAGTGTTGGTGTCCTTGTTAAGATTAGGGCACGGGTGAGGGTAAGGTTTCGGGTGAGGGTCAGGGATAGAATTCGGGTTAGGGTTAGGGTTAGGGAATGGGGAGATATTAGGGCACAGTTTAGGGTACCACAACGCTTAAGGTTTAGCGTACGTGTGAGGTCACTAGTTAGTGTTAGTGTACTGCTTACGATTAGGGCACGGGTGAGGGTAAGGCCTCGGAAGAGGGTCACGTTAAGGGTTAGGGAATGGGGATTGATTAGGGTACAGGTTAGGGTACGGCAACGGCTTAGGGTTGGCGTACGTTAGAGGGCATGGGTTAGTGTTGATGTACTGGTTAAAATTAGGACACGGGTGAGGGTAAAGTTTCGGGTGAGTGTCATGGTTAGGTTTCAGGTTAGGGTTAGGGTTAGGGAATGGAGAGGGATTAGGGTACAGGTCAGGGTACCGCTGCGGTTTAGTGTTAGCGTACGTGTGAGGGCACGAGTTAGTCTTGGTGTCCTGGTTAAGATTATGGCACGGGTGAGGGTAAGGCTTTGGGTGAGGGTCAGGGTTAGGATTCGGGTTAGGGTTAGGGTTAGGGAATGGAGAGGGATTAGGGTACAGGTTAGGGTACGACAATGCTTAAGGGTTAGCGTAAATGTGAGGGCACGAGTTAGTGTTGGTGTACTGGTTAAGACAACGGCACCGATGAGGGTAAGGCCTCGGAAAAGGGTCACGTTCAGGGTTTCGCTTAGGGTTAGGGTTAGGGAATGGGAAGGGATTAGGGTACAGGATAGGGTACGACAATGCATAAGGGTTAGCGTACGTTTGAGGGCATGAGTTAGTGTTTGTGTACTGGTTAAGATTAGGGCATTGGTTAGGGTAGGGCATCGGAAGTGGGTCAGGTTTAGGGATGGGGTAAGGGTTAGGGTTAAGGAATGGGGAGGGATTAGGGTACAATTTAGGGTACGACAACGCTTAAGGTTTAGCGTACGTGTGAGGGCACGAGTTAGTGTTGGTGTCCTGGTTAAGATTAGGGCACGGGTGAGGGTAAGGCTTCGGGTGAGGGTCAGGGTTAGGATTCGGGTAGGGTTAGGGTTAAGGAATGCAGAGGGATTAGGGTACAGCTTAGGTTACGACAGTGCTTAAGGGTTAGCGTTCGTGTGAGGGCAAGGGTTAGTGTTAGTGTCCTGGTTAAGATTAGGGCACGGGTGAGGGTAAGGCTTCAGTTGAGGGTCAGGGTTAGGATTCGGGTTAGGGTTAGGGTTAGGGAATGGGGAGGGATTAGGGTACAGTTTAGGGTACGACAACGATTAAGGGTTAGCGTACGTGTGAGGGCACAAGTTAGTGTTGGTGTCCTGGTTAACATTAGGGCACGGGTGAGGGTAAGGCTTCGGGTGAGGGTCAGGGATAGAATTCGGGTTAGGGTTAGGGTTAGGGAATGGGGAGATATTAGGGCACAGTTTAGGGTACCACAACGCTTAAGGTTTAGCGTACGTGTGAGGTCACTAGTTAGTGTTAGTGTACTGCTTACGATTAGGGCACGGGTGAGGGTAAGGTCTCGGAAGAGGGTCACGTTAAGGGTTAGGGAATGGGGATTGATTAAGGTTCAGGTTAGGGTACGGCAACGGCTTAGGGTTGGCGTACGTTAGAGGGCATTGGTTAGTGTTGATGTACTGGTTAAAATTAGGACACGGGTGAGGGTAAAGTTTCGGGTGAGTGTCATGGTTAGGTTTCAGGTTAGGGTTAGGGTTAGGGAATGGAGAGGGATTAGGGTACAGCTTAGGGTACCGCTGCGTTTTAGTGTTAGCGTACGTGTGAGGGCACGAGTTAGTCTTGGTGTCCTGGATAAGATTAGGGCACGGGTGAGGGTAAGGCTTCGGGTGAGGGTCAGGGTTAGGATTCGGGTTAGGGTTAGGGTTAGGGAATGGAGAGGGATTATTGTACAGGTTAGGGTACGACAATGCTTAAGGGTTAGCGTAAGTGTGAGGGCACGAGTTAGTGTTGGTTTACTGGTTAAGACAATGGCACCGATGAGGGTAAGTCCTCGGAAAAGGGTCACGTTCAGGGTTTCGCTTAGGGTTAGGGTTAGGGAATGGGGAGGGATTAGGGTACAGGATAGGGTACGACAATGCTTAAGGGTTAGCGTACGTTTGAGGGCATGAGTTAGTGTTTGTGTACTGGTTAAGATTAGGGCATTGGTTAGGGTAGGGCATCGGAAGTGGGCCAGGTTTAGGGATGGGGTTAGGGTTAAGGAATGGGGAGGGATTAGGGTACAATTTAGGGTATGACAACGCTTAAGGTTTAGCGTACGTGTGAGGGCACGAGTTAGTGTTGGTGTCCTGGTTAAGATTAGGGCACGGGTGAGGGTAAGGCTTCGGGTGAGGGTCAGGGTTAGGATTCGGGTTAGGGTTAGGGTTAAGGAATGCAGAGGGATTAGGGTACAGCTTAGGGTACGACAGTGCTTAAGGGTTAGCGTTCATGTGAGGGCAACGGTTAGTGTTAGTGTCCTGGTTAAGATTAGGGCACGGGTGAGGGTAAGGCTTCAGGTGTGGGTCAGGGTTAGGATTCGGGTTAGGGTTAGGGTTAGGGAATGGGGAGGGATTAGGGTACAGTTTAGGGTACGACAACGATTAAGGGTTAGCGTACGTGTGAGGGCACAAGTTAGTGTTGGTGTCCTGGTTAAGATTAGGGCACGGGTGAGGGTAAGGTTTCGGGTGAGGGTCAGGGATAGAATTCGGGTTAGGGTTAGGGTTAGGGAATGGGGAGATATTAGGGCACAGTTTAGGGTACCACAACGCTTAAGGTTTAGCGTACGTGTGAGGTCACTAGTTAGTGTTAGTGTACTGCTTACGATTAGGGCACGGGTGAGGGTAAGGCCTCGGAAGAGGGTCACGTTAAGGGTTAGGGAATGGGGATTGATTAGGGTACAGTTTAGGGTACGGCAATGGCTTAGGGTTGGCGTACGTTAGAGGGCATGGGTTAGTGTTGATGTACTGGTTAAAATTAGGACACGGGTGAGGGTAAAGTTTCGGGTGAGTGTCATGGTTAGGTTTCAGGTTAGGGTTAGGGTTAGGGAATGGAGAGGGATTAGGGTACAGGTTAGGGTACCGCTGCGGTTTAGTGTTAGCGTACGTGTGATGGCACGAGTTAGTCTTAGTGTCCTGGTTAAGATTATGGCACGGGTGAGGGTAAGGCTTCGGGTGAGGGTCAGGGTTAGGATTCGGGTTAGGGTTAGGGTTACGGAATGGAGAGGGATTAGGGTACAGGTTAGGGTACGAAAATGCTTAAGGGTTAGCGTAAGTGTGAGGGCACGAGTTAGTGTTGGTGTACTGGTTAAGACAACGGCACCGATGAGGGTAAGGCCTCGGAAAAGTGTCACGTTCAGGGTTTCGCTTAGGGTTAGGGTTAGGGAATGGGGAGTGATTAGGGTACAGGATAGGGTACGACAATGCTTAAGGGTTAGCGTACGTTTGAGGGCATGAGTTAGTGTTTGTGTACTGGTTAAGATTAGGGCATTGGTTAGGGTAGGGCATCGGAAGTGGGTCAGGTTTAGGGATGGGGTTAGGGTTAGGGTTAAGGAATGGGGAGGGATTAGGGTACAATTTAGGGTACGACAACGCTTAAGGTTTAGCGTACGTGTGAGGGCACGAGTTAGTGTTTGTGTCCTGGTTAAGATTAGGGCACGGGTGAGGGTAAGGCTTCGGGTGAGGGTCAGGGTTAGGATTCGGGTTAGGGTTAGGGTTAAGGAATGCAGAGGGATTAGGGTACAGCTTAGGGTACGACAGTGCTTAAGGGTTAGCGTTCGTGTGAGGGCAAGTGTTAGTGTTAGTGTCCTGGTTAAGATTAGGGCACGGGTGAGGGTAAGGCTTCAGTTGAGGGTCAGGGTTAGGATTCGGGTTAGGGTTAGGGTTAGGGAATGGGGAGGGATTAGGGTACAGTTTAGGGTACGTCAACGATTAAGGGTTAGCGTACGTGTGAGGGCACAAGTTAGTGTTGGTGTCCTGGTTAAGATTAGGGCACGGGTGAGGGTAAGGTTTCGGGTGAGGGTCAGGGATAGAATTCGGGTTAGGGTTAGGGTTAGGGAATGGGGAGATATTAGGGCACAGTTTAGGGTACCACAACGCTTAAGGTTTAGCGTACGTGTGAGGTCACTAGTTAGTGTTAGTGTACTGCTTACGATTAGGGCACGGGTGAGGGTAAGGCCTCGGAAGAGGGTCACGTTAAGGGTTAGGGAATGGGGATTGATTAGGGTACAGTTTAGGGTACGGCAATGGCTTAGGGTTGGCGTACGTTAGAGGGCATGGGTTAGTGTTGATGTACTGGTTAAAATTAGGACACGGGTGAGGGTAAAGTTTCGGGTGAGTGTCATGGTTAGGTTTCAGGTTAGGGTTAGGGTTAGGGAATGGAGAGGGATTAGGGTACAGGTTAGGGTACCGCTGCGGTTTAGTGTTAGCGTACGTGTGATGGCACGAGTTAGTCTTAGTGTCCTGGTTAAGATTATGGCACGGGTGAGGGTAAGGCTTCGGGTGAGGGTCAGGGTTAGGATTCGGGTTAGGGTTAGGGTTACGGAATGGAGAGGGATTAGGGTACAGGTTAGGGTACGAAAATGCTTAAGGGTTAGCGTAAGTGTGAGGGCACGAGTTAGTGTTGGTGTACTGGTTAAGACAACGGCACCGATGAGGGTAAGGCCTCGGAAAAGTGTCACGTTCAGGGTTTCGCTTAGGGTTAGGGTTAGGGAATGGGGAGTGATTAGGGTACAGGATAGGGTACGACAATGCTTAAGGGTTAGCGTACGTTTGAGGGCATGAGTTAGTGTTTGTGTACTGGTTAAGATTAGGGCATTGGTTAGGGTAGGGCATCGGAAGTGGGTCAGGTTTAGGGATGGGGTTAGGGTTAGGGTTAAGGAATGGGGAGGGATTAGGGTACAATTTAGGGTACGACAACGCTTAAGGTTTAGCGTAC
This sequence comes from Inia geoffrensis, assembly GCA_036417435.1. Taxonomy (NCBI): domain Eukaryota; kingdom Metazoa; phylum Chordata; class Mammalia; order Artiodactyla; family Iniidae; genus Inia; species Inia geoffrensis. Next base: position 1,189,365 of record CM070918.1, read on the forward strand.
GTGTGAGGGCACGAGTTAGTGTTTGTGTCCTGGTTAAGATTAGGGCACGGGTGAGGGTAAGGCTTCGGGTGAGGGTCAGGGTTAGGATTCGGGTTAGGGTTAGGGTTAAGGAATGCAGAGGGATTAGGGTACAGCTTAGGGTACGACAGTGCTTAAGGGTTAGCGTTCGTGTGAGGGCAAGTGTTAGTGTTAGTGTCCTGGTTAAGATTAGGGCACGGGTGAGGGTAAGGCTTCAGTTGAGGGTCAGGGTTAGGATTCGGGTTAGGGTTAGGGTTAGGGAATGGGGAGGGATTAGGGTACAGTTTAGGGTACGTCAACGATTAAGGGTTAGCGTACGTGTGAGGGCACAAGTTAGTGTTGGTGTCCTGGTTAAGATTAGGGCACGGGTGAGGGTAAGGCTTCGGGTGAGGGTCAGGGATAGAATTCGGGTTAGGGTTAGGGTTAGGGAATGGGGAGATATTAGGGCACAGTTTAGGGTACCACAACGCTTAAGGTTTAGCGTACGTGTGAGGTCACTAGTTAGTGTTAGTGTACTGCTTACGATTAGGGCACGGGTGAGGGTAAGGTCTCGGAAGAGGGTCACGTTAAGGGTTAGGGAATGGGGATTGATTAAGGTACAGGTTAGGGTACGGCAACGGCTTAGGGTTGGCGTACGTTAGAGGGCATGGGTTAGTGTTGATGTACTGGTTAAAATTAGGACACGGGTGAGGGTAAAGTTTCGGGTGAGTGTCATGATTAGGTTTCAGGTTAGGGTTAGGGTTAGGGAATGGAGAGGGATTAGGGTACAGGTTAGGGTACCGCTGCGGTTTAGTGTTAGTGTACGTGTGAGGGCACGAGTTAGTCTTGGTGTCCTGGTTAAGATTAGGGCACGGGTGAGGGTATGGCTTCGGGTGAGGGTCAGGGTTAGGATTCGGGTTAGGGTTAGGGTTAGGGAATGGAGAGGGATTAGGGTACAGGTTAGGGTACGACAATGCTTAAGGGTTAGCGTAAGTGTGAGGGCACGAGTTAGTGTTGGTTTACTGGTTAAGACAATGGCACCGATGAGGGTAAGTCCTCGGAAAAGGGTCACGTTCAGGGTTTCGCTTAGGGTTAGGGTTAGGGAATGGGGAGGGATTAGGGTACAGGATAGGGTACGACAATGCTTAAGGGTTAGCGTACGTTTGAGGGCATGAGTTAGTGTTTGTGTACTGGTTAAGATTAGGGCATTGGTTAGGGTAGGGCATCGGAAGTGGGTCAGGTTTAGGGATGGGGTTAGGGTTAAGGAATGGGGAGGGATTAGGGTACAATTTAGGGTACGACAACGCTTAAGGTTTAGCGTACGTGTGAGGGCACGAGTTAGTGTTGGTGTCCTGGTTAAGATTAGGGCACGGGTGAGGGTAAGGCTTCGGGTGAGGGTCAGGGTTAGGATTCGGGTTAGGGTTTGGGTTAGGGAATGGGGAGGGATTAGGGTACAGTTTAGGGTACGACAACGATTAAGGGTTAGCGTACGTGTGAGGGCACAAGTTAGTGTTGGTGTCCTGGTTAAGATTAGGGCACGGGTGAGGGTAAGGTTTCGGGTGAGGGTCAGGGATAGAATTCGGGTTAGGGTTAGGGTTAGGGAATGGGGAGATATTAGGGCACAGTTTATGGTACCACAATGCTTAAGGTTTAGCGTACGTGTGAGGTCACTAGTTAGTGTTAGTGTACTGCTTACGATTAGGGCACGGGTGAGGGTAAGGCCTCGGAAGAGGGTCACGTTAAGGGTTAGGGTTAGGGTTAGGGTTAGGGAATGGGGATTGATTAGGGTACAGGTTAGGGTACGGCAACGGCTTAGGGTTGGCGTACGTTAGAGGGCATGGGTTAGTGTTGATGTACTGGTTAAAATTAGGACACGGGTGAGGGTAAAGTTTCGGGTGAGTGTCATGGTTAGGTTTCAGGTTAGGGTTAGGGTTAGGGAATGGAGAGGGATTAGGGTACAGGTTAGGGTACCGCTGCGGTTTAGTGTTAGCGTACGTGTGAGGGCACGAGTTAGTCTTGGTGTCCTGGTTAAGATTATGGCACGGGTGAGGGTAAGGCTTCGGGTGAGGGTCAGGGTTAGAATTCGGGTTAGGGTTAGGGTTAGGGAATGGAGAGGGATTAGGGTACAGGTTAGGGTACGACAATGCTTAAGGGTTAGCGTAAATGTGAGGGCACGAGTTAGTGTTGGTGTACTGGTTAAGACAACGGCACCGATGAGGGTAAGGCCTCGGAAAAGGGTCACGTTCAGGGTTTCGCTTAGGGTTAGGGTTAGGGAATGGGGAGGGATTAGGGTACAGGATAGTGTACGACAATGCATAAGGGTTAACGTACGTTTGAGGGCATGAGTTAGTGTTTGTGTACTGGTTAAGATTAGGGCATTGGTTAGGGTAGGGCATCGGAAGTGGGTCAGGTTTAGGGATGGGGTTAGGGTTAGGGTTAAGGAATGGGGAGGGATTAGGGTACAATTTAGGGTACGACAACGCTTAAGGTTTAGCGTACGTGTGAGGGCACGAGTTAGTGTTGGTGTCCTGGTTAAGATTAGGGCACGGGTGAGGGTAAGGCTTCGGGTGAGGGTCAGGGTTAGGATTCGGGTTAGGGTTAGGGTTAAGGAATGCAGAGGGATTAGGGTACAGCTTAGGGTACGACAGTGCTTAAGGGTTAGCGTTCATGTGAGGGCAACGGTTAGTGTTAGTGTCCTGGTTAAGATTAGGGCACGGGTGAGGGTAAGGCTTCAGGTGAGGGTCAGGGTTAGGATTCGGGTTAGGGTTAGGGTTAGGGAATGGGGAGGGATTAGGGTACAGTTTAGGGTACGACAACGATTAAGGGTTAGCGTACGTGTGAGGGCACAAGTTAGTGTTGGTGTCCTGGTTAAGATTAGGGAACGGGTGAGGGTAAGGTTTCGGGTGAGGGTCAGGGATAGAATTCGGGTTAGGGTTAGGGTTAGGGAATGGGGAGATATTAGGGCACAGTTTAGGGTACCACAACGCTTAAGGTTTAGCGTACGTGTGAGGTCACTAGTTAGTGTTAGTGTACTGCTTACGATTAGGGCACGGGTGAGGGTAAGGCCTCGGAAGAGGGTCACGTTAAGGGTTAGGGAATGGGGATTGATTAGGGTACAGGTTAGGGTACGGCAATGGCTTAGGGTTGGCGTACGTTAGAGGGCATGGGTTAGTGTTGATGTACTGGTTAAAATTAGGACACGGGTGAGGGTAAAGTTTCGGGTGAGTGTCATGGTTAGGTTTCAGGTTAGGGTTAGGGTTAGGGAATGGAGAGGGATTAGGGTACAGGTTAGGGTACCGCTGCGGTTTAGTGTTAGCGTACGTGTGAGGGCACGAGTTAGTCTTGGTGTCCTGGTTAAGATTAGGGCACGGGTGAGAGTAAGGCTTCGGGTGAGGGTCAGGGTTAGGATTCGGGTTAGGGTTAGGGTTAGGGAATGGAGAGGGATTAGGGTACAGGCTAGGGTACGACAATGCTTAAGGGTTAGCGTAAGTGTGAGGGCACGAGTTAGTGTTGGTGTACTGGTTAAGACAATGGCACCGATGAGGGTAAGTCCTCGGAAAAGGGTCACGTTCAGGGTTTAGCTTAGGGTTAGGGTTAGGGTATGGGTAGGGATTAGGGTACAGGATAGGGTACGACAATGCTTAAGGGTTAGCGTACGTTTGAGGGCATGAGTTAGTGTTTGTGTACTGGTTAAGATTAGGGCATTGGTTAGGGTAGGGCATCGGAAGTGGGTCAGGTTTAGGGATGGGGTTAGGGTTAAGGAATGGGGAGGGATTAGGGTACAGCTTAGGGTACGACAGTGCTTAAGGGTAAGCGTTCGTGTGAGGGCAAGGGTTAGTGTTAGTGTCCTGGTTAAGATTAGGGCATGGGTGAGGGTAAGGCTTCAGGTGAGGGTCAGGGTTAGGATTCGGGTTAGGGTTAGGCTTAGGGAATGGGGAGGGATTACGGTACAGTTTAGGGTACGACAACGATTAAGTGTTAGCGTACGTGTGAGGGCACAAGTTAGTGTTGGTGTCCTGGTTAAGATTAGGGCACGGGTGAGGGTAAGATTTCGGGTGAGGGTCAGGGATAGAATTCGGGTTAGGGTTAGGGTTAGGGAATGGGGAGATATTAGGGCACAGTTTAGGGTACCACAACGCTTAAGGTTTAGCGTACGTGTGAGGTCACTAGTTAGTGTTAGTGTACTGCTTACGATTAGGGCACGGGTGAGGGTAAGGCCTCGGAAGAGGGTCACGTTAAGGGGTAGGGTTAGGGTTAGTGTTAGGGAATGGGGATTGATTAGGATACAGGTTAGGGTACGGCAACGGCTTAGGGTTGGCGTACGTTAGAGGGCATGGGTTAGTGTTGATGGACTGTTTAAAATTAGGACACGGGTGAGGGTAAAGTTTCGGGTGAGTGTCATGGTTAGGTTTCAGGTTAGGGTTAGGGTTAGGGAATGGAGAGGGATTAGGATACAGGTTAGGGTACCGCTGCGGTTTAGTGTTAGCGTACGTGTGAGGGCACGAGTTAGTCTTGGTGTCCTGGTTAAGATTAGGGCACGGGTGAGGGTAAGGCTTCGGGTGAGGGTCAGGGTTAGGATTCGGGTTAGGGTTAGGGTCAGGGAATGGAGAGGGATTAGGGTACAGGTTAGGGTACGACAATGCTTAAGGTTTAGCGTTAGTGTGAGGGCAAGAGTTAGTGTTGGTGTACTGGTTAAGGCAATGGCACCGATGAGGGTAAGGCCTCGGAAAAGGGACACGTTCAGGGTTTCGCTTAGGGTTAGGGTTAGGGAATGGGGAGGGATTAGGGTACAGGATAGGGTACGACATTGCTTAAGGGTTAGCATACGTTTGAGGGCATGAGTTAGTGTTTGTGTACTGGTTAAGATTAGGGCATTGGTTAGGGTAGGGCATCGGAAGTGGGTCAGGTTTAGGGATGGGGTTAGGGTTAAGGAATGGGGAGGGATTAGGGTACAATTTAGGGTACGACAACGCTTAAGGTTTAGCGTACGTGTGAGGGCACGAGTTAGTGTTGGTGTCCTGGTTAAGATTAGGGCACGGGTGAGGGTAAGGCTTCGGGTGAGGGTCAGGGTTAGGATTCGGGTTAGGGTTAGGGTTAAGGAATGCAGAGGGATTAGGGTACAGCTTAGGGTACGACAGTGCTTAAGGGTTAGCGTTCGTGTGAGGGCAAGGGTTAGTGTTAGTGTCCTGGTTAAGATTAGGGCACGGGTGAGGGTAAGGCTTCAGGTGAGGGTCAGGGATAGGATTCGGGTTAGGGTTAGAGTTAGGGAATGGGGAGGGATTAGGGTACAGTTTAGGGTACGACAACGATTAAGGGTTAGCGTACGTGTGAGGGCACAAGTTAGTGTTGGTGTCCTGGTTAAGATTAGGGCACGGGTGAGGGTAAGGTTTCGGGTGAGGGTCAGGGATAGAATTCGTGTTAGGGTTAGGGTTAGGGAATGGGGAAATATTAGGGCACAGTTTAGGGTACCACAACGCTTAAGGTTTAGCGTACGTGTGAGGTCACTAATTAGTGTTAGTGTACTGCTTACGATTAGGGCACGGGTGAGGGTAAGGCCTCGGAAGAGGGTCACGTTAAGGGGTAGGGTTAGGGTTAGTGTTAGGGAATGGGGATTGATTAGGGTACAGGTTAGGGTACGGCAACGGCTTAGGGTTGGCGTACGTTAGAGGGCATGGGTTAGTGTTGATGGACTGGTTAAAATTAGGACACGGGTGAGGGTAAAGTTTCGGGTGAGTGTCATGGTTAGGTTTCAGGTTAGGGTTAGGGTTAGGGAATGGAGAGGGATTAGGGTACAGGTTAGGGTACCGATGCGGTTTAGTGTTAGCGTACGTGTGAGGGCACGAGTTAGTCTTGGTGTCCTGGTTAAGATTAGGGCACGGGTGAGGGTAAGGCTTCGGGTGAGGGTCAGGGTTAGGATTCGGGTTAGGGTTAGGGTTAGGGAATGGAGAGGGATTAGGGTACAGTTTAGGGTACGACAATGCTTAAGGGTTAGCGTTAGTGTGAGGGCAAGAGTTAGTGTTGGTGTACTGGTTAAGGCAATGGCACCGATGAGGGTAAGGCCTCGGAAAAGGGACACGTTCAGGGTTTCGCTTAGGGTTAGGGTTAGGGAATGGGGAGGGATTAGGGTACAGGATAGGGTACGACATTACTTAAGGGTTAGCATACGTTTGAGGGCATGAGTTAGTGTTTGTGTACTGGTTAAGATTAGGGCATTGGTTAGGGTAGGGCATCGGAAGTGGGTCAGGTTTAGGGATGGGGTTAGGGTTAAGGAATGGGGAGGGATTAGGGTACAATTTAGGGTACGACAACGCTTAAGGTTTAGCGTACGTGTGAGGGCACGAGTTAGTGTTGGTGTCCTGGTTAAGATTAGGGCACGGGTGAGGGTAAGGCTTCGGGTGAGGGTCAGGGTTAGGATTCGGGTTAGGGTTAGGGTTAAGGAATGCAGAGGGATTAGGGTACAGCTTAGGGTACGACAGTGCTTAAGGGTTAGCGTTCGTGTGAGGGCAAGGGTTAGTGTTAGTGTCCTGGTTAAGATTAGGGCACGGGTGAGGGTAAGGCTTCAGGTGAGGGTCAGGGTTAGGATTCGGGTTAGGGTTAGAGTTAGGGAATGGGGAGGGATTAGGGTACCATTTAGGGTACGACAACGATTAAGGGTTAGCGTACGTGTGAGGGCACAAGTTAGTGTTGGTGTCCTGGTTAAGATTAGGGCACGGGTGAGGGTAAGGTTTCGGGTGAGGGTCAGGGATAGAATTCGTGTTAGGGTTAGGGTTAGGGAATGGGGAAATATTAGGGCACAGTTTAGGGTACCACAACGCTTAAGGTTTAGCGTACGTGTGAGGTCACTAGTTAGTGTTAGTGTACTGCTTACGATTAGGGCACGGGTGAGGGTAAGGCCTCGGAAGAGGGTCACGTTAAGGGGTAGGGTTAGGGTTAGTGTTAGGGAATGGGGATTGATTAGGGTACAGGTTAGGGTACGGCAACGGCTTAGGGTTGGCGTACGTTAGAGGGCATGGGTTAGTCTTGATGGACTGGTTAAAATTAGGACACGGGTGAGGGTAAAGTTTCGGGTGAGTGTCATGGTTAGGTTTCAGGTTAGGGTTAGGGTTAGGGAATGGAGAGGGATTAGGGTACAGGTTAGGGTACCGCTGCGGTTTAGTGTTAGCGTACGTGTGAGGGCACGAGTTAGTCTTGGTGTCCTGGTTAAGATTAGGGCACGGGTGAGGGTAAGGCTTCGGGTGAGGGTCAGGGTTAGGATTCGGGTTAGGGTTAGGGTTAGGGAATGGAGAGGGATTAGGGTACAGCTTAGGGTACGACAATGCTTAAGGATTAGCGTTAGTGTGAGGGCAAGAGTTAGTGTTGGTGTACTGGTTAAGGCAATGGCACCGATGAGGGTAACGCCTCGGAAAAGGGACACGTTCAGGGTTTCGCTTAGGGTTAGGGTTAGGGAATGGGGAGGGATTAGGGTACAGGATAGGGTACGACATTGCTTAAGGGTTAGCATACGTTTGAGGGCATGAGTTAGTGTTTGTGTACTGGTTAAGATTAGGCCATTGGTTAGGGTAGGGCATCGGAAGTGGGTCAGGTTTAGGGATGGGGTTAGGGTTAAGGAATGGGGAGGGATTAGGGTACAATTTAGGGTACGACAACGCTTAAGGTTTAGCGTACGTGTGAGGGCACGAGTTAGTGTTGGTGTCCTGGTTAAGATTAGGGCACGGGTGAGGGTAAGGCTTCGGGTGAGGGTCAGGGTTAGGATTCGGGTTAGGGTTAGGGTTAAGGAATGCAGAGGCATGAGGGTACAGCTTAGGGTACGACAGTGCTTAAGGGTTAGCGTTCGTGTGAGGGCAAGGGTTAGTGTTAGTGTCCTGGTTAAGATTAGGGCACGGGTGAGGGTAAGGCTTCAGGTGAGGGTCAGGGTTAGGATTCGGGTTAGGGTTAGAGTTAGGGAATGGGGAGGGAATAGGGTACAGTTTAGGGTACGACAACGATTAAGGGTTAGCGTACGTGTGAGGGCACAATTTAGTGTTGGTGTCCTGGTTAAGATTAGGGCACGGGTGAGGGTAAGGTTTCGGGTGAGGGTCAGGGATAGAATTCGTGTTAGGGTTAGGGTTAGGGAATGGGGAAATATTAGGGCACAGTTTAGGGTACCACAACGCTTAAGGTTTAGCGTACGTGTGAGGTCACTAGTTAGTGTTAGTGTACTGCTTACGATTAGGGCACGGGTGAGGGTAAGGCCTCGGAAGAGGGTCACGTTAAGGGTTAGGGAATATGGATTGATTAGGGTACAGGTTAGGGTACGGCAATGGCTTAGGGTTGGCGTACGTTAGAGGGCATGGGTTAGTGTTGATGTACTGGTTAAAATTAGGACACGGGTGAGGGTAAAGTTTCGGGTGAGTGTCATGGTTAGGTTTCAGGTTAGGGTTAGGGTTAGGGAATGGAGAGGGATTAGGGTACAGGTTAGGGTACAACAATGCTTAAGGGTTAGCGTAAGTGTGAGGGCACGAGTTAGTGTTGGTGTACTGGTTAAGAGAACGGCACCGATGAGGGTAAGGCCTTGGAAAAGGGTCACGTTCAGGGTTTCGCTTAGGGTTAGGGTTAGGGAATGGGGAGGGATTAGGGTACAGGATAGGGTACGACAATGCTTAAGGGTTAGCGTACGTTTGAGGGCATGAGTTAGTGTTTGTGTACTGGTTAAGATTAGGGCATGGGTTAGTGTAGCGCCTCGGAAGAGGGTCAGGTTTAGGGATCGGGTTAGGGTTAGGGTTAGGGAATGGGGAGAGATTAGGGTACAATTTAGGGTACGACAACGCTTAAGGTTTAGCGTACGTGTGAGGGCACGAGTTAGTGTTGGTGTCCTGGTTAAGATTAGGGCACGGGTGAGGTTAAGGATTCGGGTGAGGGTCAGGGTTAGGATTCGGTTTAGGGTTAGGGTTTAGGAATGCAGAGGGATTAGGGTACAGCTTAGGGAACGACAGTGCTTAAGGGTTAGCGTTCGTGTGAGGGCAAGGGTTAGTGTTAGTGTCCTGGTTAAGATTAGGGCACGGGTGAGGGTAAGGCTTCAGGTGAGGGTCAGGGTTAGGATTCGGGTTAGGGTTAGAGTTAGGGAATGGGGAGGGATTAGGGTACAGTTTAGGGTACGACAACGATTAAGGGTTAGCGTACGTGTGAGGGCACAAGTTAGTGTTGGTGTCCTGGTTAAGATTAGGGCACGGGTGAGGGTAAGGTTTCGGGTGAGGGTCAGGGATAGAATTCGTGTTAGGGTTAGGGTTAGGGAATGGGGAAATATTAGGGCACAGTTTAGGGTACCACAACGCTTAAGGTTTAGCGTACGTGTGAGGTCACTAGTTAGTGTTAGTGTACTGCTTACGATTAGGGCACGGGTGAGGGTAAGGCCTCGGAAGAGGGTCACGTTAAGGGGTAGGGTTAGGGTTAGTGTTAGGGAATGGGGATTGATTAGGGTACAGGTTAGGGTACGGCAACGGCTTAGGGTTGGCGTACGTTAGAGGGCATGGGTTAGTCTTGATGGACTGGTTAAAATTAGGACACGGGTGAGGGTAAAGTTTCGGGTGAGTGTCATGGTTAGGTTTCAGGTTAGGGTTAGGGTTAGGGAATGGAGAGGGATTAGGGTACAGGTTAGGGTACCGCTGCGGTTTAGTGTTAGCATACGTGTGAGGGCACGAGTTAGTCTTGGTGTCCTGGTTAAGATTAGGGCACGGGTGAGGGTAAGGCTTCGGGTGAGGGTCAGGGTTAGGATTCGGGTTAGGGTTAGGGTTAGGGAATGGAGAGGGATTAGGGTACAGGTTAGGGTACGACAATGCTTAAGGGTTAGCGTTAGTGTGAGGGCAAGAGTTAGTGTTGGTGTACTGGTTAAGGCAATGGCACCGATGAGGGTAAGGCCTCGGAAAAGGGACACGTTCAGGGTTTCGCTTAGGGTTAGGGTTAGGGAATGGGGAGGGATTAGGGTACAGGATAGGGTACGACATTGCTTAAGGGTTAGCATACGTTTGAGGGCATGAGTTAGTGTTTGTGTACTGGTTAAGATTAGGGCATTGGTTAGGGTAGGGCATCGGAAGTGGGTCAGGTTTAGGGATGGGGTTAGGGTTAAGGAATGGGGAGGGATTAGGGTACAATTTAGGGTACGACAACGCTTAAGGTTTAGCGTACGTGTGAGGGCACGAGTTAGTGTTGGTGTCCTGGTTAAGATTAGGGCACGGGTGAGGGTAAGGCTTCGGGTGAGGGTCAGGGTTAGGATTCGGGTTAGGGTTAGGATTAAGGAATGCAGAGGGATTAGGGTACAGCTTAGAGTACGACAGTGCTTAAGGGTTAGCGTTCGTGTGAGGGCAAGGGTTAGTGTTAGTGTCCTGGTTAAGATTAGGGCACGGGTGAGGGTAAGGCTTCAGGTGAGGGTCAGGGTTAGGATTCGGGTTAGGGTTAGAGTTAGGGAATGGGGAGGGATTAGGGTACAGTTTAGGGTACGACAACGATTAAGGGTTAGCGTACGTGTGAGGGCACAAGTTAGTGTTGGTGTCCTGGTTAAGATTAGGGCACGGGTGAGGGTAAGGTTTCGGGTGAGGGTCAGGGATAGAATTCGTGTTAGGGTTAGGGTTAGGGAATGGGGAAATATTAGGGCACAGTTTAGGGTACCACAACGCTTAAGGTTTAGCGTACGTGTGAGGTCACTAGTTAGTGTTAGTGTACTGCTTACGATTAGGGCACGGGTGAGGGTAAGGCCTCGGAAGAGGGTCACGTTAAGGGTTAGGGAATATGGATTGATTAGGGTACAGGTTAGGGTACGGCAATGGCTTAGGGTTGGCGTACGTTAGAGGGCATGGGTTAGTGTTGATGTACTGGTTAAAATTAGGACACGGGTGAGGGTAAAGTTTCGGGTGAGTGTCATGGTTAGGTTTCAGGTTAGGGTTAGGGTTAGGGAATGGAGAGGGATTAGGGTACAGGTTAGGGTACAACAATGCTTAAGGGTTAGCGTAAGTGTGAGGGCACGAGTTAGTGTTGGTGTACTGGTTAAGAGAACGGCACCGATGAGGGTAAGGCCTCGGAAAAGGGTCACGTTCAGGGTTTCGCTTAGGGTTAGGGTTAGGGAATGGGGAGGGATTAGGGTACAGGATAGGGTACGACAATGCTTAAGGGTTAGCGTACGTTTGAGGGCATGAGTTAGTGTTTGTGTACTGGTTAAGATTAGGGCATGGGTTAGTGTAGCGCCTCGGAAGAGGGTCAGGTTTAGGGATCGGGTTAGGGTTAGGGTTAGGGAATGGGGAGGGATTAGGGTACAATTTAGGGTACGACAACGCTTAAGGTTTAGCGTACGTGTGAGGGCACGAGTTAGTGTTGGTGTCCTGGTTAAGATTAGGGCACGGGTGAGGTTAAGGATTCGGGTGAGGGTCAGGGTTAGGATTCGGTTTAGGGTTAGGGTTTAGGAATGCAGAGGGATTAGGGTACAGCTTAGGGAACGACAGTGCTTAAGGGTTAGCGTTCGTGTGAGGGCAAGGGTTAGTGTTAGTGTCCTGGTTAAGATTAGGGCATGGGTGAGGGTAAGGCTTCAGGTGAGGGTCAGGGTTAGGATTCGGGTTAGCGTTAGGGTTAGGGAATGGGGAGGGATTAGGGTACAGATTAGGGTACGACAACGATTAAGGGTTAGCGTACGTGTGAGGGCACAAGTTAGTGTTGGTGTCCTGGTTAAGATTAGGGCACGGGTGAGGGTAAGGTTTCGGGTGAGGGTCAGGGATAGAATTCGGGTTAGGGTTAGGGTTAGGGAATGGGGAGATATTAGGGCACAGTTTAGGGTACCACAACGCTTAAGGTTTAGCGTACGTGTGAGGTCACTAGTTAGTGTTAGTGTACTGCTTACGATTAGGGCACGGGTGAGGGTAAGGCCTCGGAAGAGGGTCACGTTAAGGTTTAGGGTTAGGGTTAGGGTTAGGGAATGGAGAGGGATTAGGGTACAGGTTAGGGTACCGCTGCGGTTTAGTGTTAGCGTACGTGTAAGGGCACGAGTTAGTCTTGGTGTCCTGGTTAAGATTAGGGCATGGGTGAGGTTAAGGCTTCGGGTGAGGGTCAGGGTTAGGATTCGTGTTAGGGTTAGGGTTAATGAATGGGGAGGGATTAGGGTAGAATTTAGGGTACGACAACGCTTAAGGTTTAGCGTACGTGTGAGGGCACGAGTTAGTGTTGGTGTCCTGGTTAAGATTAGGGCACGGGTGAGGGTAAGGCTTCGGGTGAGGGTCAGGGTTAGGATTCGGGTTAGGGTTAGGGTCAGGGAATGGAGAGGGATTAGGGTACAGGTTAGGGTACGACAATGCTTAAGGTTTAGCGTTAGTGTGAGGGCAAGAGTTAGTGTTGGTGTACTGGTTAAGGCAATGGCACCGATGAGGGTAAGGCCTCGGAAAAGGGACACGTTCAGGGTTTCGCTTAGGGTTAGGGTTAGGGAATGGGGAGGGATTAGGGTACAGGATAGGGTACGACATTGCTTAAGGGTTAGCATACGTTTGAGGGCATGAGTTAGTGTTTGTGTACTGGTTAAGATTAGGGCATTGGTTAGGGTAGGGCATCGGAAGTGGGTCAGGTTTAGGGATGGGGTTAGGGTTAAGGAATGGGGAGGGATTAGGGTACAATTTAGGGTACGACAACGCTTAAGGTTTAGCGTACGTGTGAGGGCACGAGTTAGTGTTGGTGTCCTGGTTAAGATTAGGGCACGGGTGAGGGTAAGGCTTCGGGTGAGGGTCAGGGTTAGGATTCGGGTTAGGGTTAGGGTTAAGGAATGCAGAGGGATTAGGGTACAGCTTAGGGTACGACAGTGCTTAAGGGTTAGCGTTCGTGTGAGGGCAAGGGTTAGTGTTAGTGTCCTGGTTAAGATTAGGGCACGGGTGAGGGTAAGGCTTCAGGTGAGGGTCAGGGATAGGATTCGGGTTAGGGTTAGAGTTAGGGAATGGGGAGGGATTAGGGTACAGTTTAGGGTACGACAACGATTAAGGGTTAGCGTACGTGTGAGGGCACAAGTTAGTGTTGGTGTCCTGGTTAAGATTAGGGCACGGGTGAGGGTAAGGTTTCGGGTGAGGGTCAGGGATAGAATTCGTGTTAGGGTTAGGGTTAGGGAATGGGGAAATATTAGGGCACAGTTTAGGGTACCACAACGCTTAAGGTTTAGCGTACGTGTGAGGTCACTAGTTAGTGTTAGTGTACTGCTTACGATTAGGGCACGGGTGAGGGTAAGGCCTCGGAAGAGGGTCACGTTAAGGGGTAGGGTTAGGGTTAGTGTTAGGGAATGGGGATTGATTAGGGTACAGGTTAGGGTACGGCAACGGCTTAGGGTTGGCGTACGTTAGAGGGCATGGGTTAGTGTTGATGGACTGGTTAAAATTAGGACACGGGTGAGGGTAAAGTTTCGGGTGAGTGTCATGGTTAGGTTTCAGGTTAGGGTTAGGGTTAGGGAATGGAGAGGGATTAGGGTACAGGTTAGGGTACCGATGCGGTTTAGTGTTAGCGTACGTGTGAGGGCACGAGTTAGTCTTGGTGTCCTGGTTAAGATTAGGGCACGGGTGAGGGTAAGGCTTCGGGTGAGGGTCAGGGTTAGGATTCGGGTTAGGGTTAGGGTTAGGGAATGGAGAGGGATTAGGGTTCAGTTTAGGGTACGACAATGCTTAAGGGTTAGCGTTAGTGTGAGGGCAAGAGTTAGTGTTGGTGTACTGGTTAAGGCAATGGCACCGATGAGGGTAAGGCCTCGGAAAAGGGACACGTTCAGGGTTTCGCTTAGGGTTAGGGTTAGGGAATGGGGAGGGATTAGGGTACAGGATAGGGTACGACATTACTTAAGGGTTAGCATACGTTTGAGGGCATGAGTTAGTGTTTGTGTACTGGTTAAGATTAGGGCATTGGTTAGGGTAGGGCATCGGAAGTGGGTCAGGTTTAGGGATGGGGTTAGGGTTAAGGAATGGGGAGGGATTAGGGTACAATTTAGGGTACGACAACGCTTAAGGTTTAGCGTACGTGTGAGGGCACGAGTTAGTGTTGGTGTCCTGGTTAAGATTAGGGCACGGGTGAGGGTAAGGCTTCGGGTGAGGGTCAGGGTTAGGATTCGGGTTAGGGTTAGGGTTAAGGAATGCAGAGGGATTAGGGTACAGCTTAGGGTACGACAGTGCTTAAGGGTTAGCGTTCGTGTGAGGGCAAGGGTTAGTGTTAGTGTCCTGGTTAAGATTAGGGCACGGGTGAGGGTAAGGCTTCAGGTGAGGGTCAGGGTTAGGATTCGGGTTAGGGTTAGAGTTAGGGAATGGGGAGGGATTAGGGTACAGTTTAGGGTACGACAACGATTAAGGGTTAGCGTACGTGTGAGGGCACAAGTTAGTGTTGGTGTCCTGGTTAAGATTAGGGCACGGGTGAGGGTAAGGTTTCGGGTGAGGGTCAGGGATAGAATTCGTGTTAAGGTTAGGGTTAGGGAATGGGGAAATATTAGGGCACAGTTTAGGGTACCACAACGCTTAAGGTTTAGCGTACGTGTGAGGTCACTAGTTAGTGTTAGTGTACTGCTTACGATTAGGGCACGGGTGAGGGTAAGGCCTCGGAAGAGGGTCACGTTAAGGGGTAGGGTTAGGGTTAGTGTTAGGGAATGGGGATTGATTAGGGTACAGGTTAGGGTACGGCAACGGCTTAGGGTTGGCGTACGTTAGAGGGCATGGGTTAGTCTTGATGGACTGGTTAAAATTAGGACACGGGTGAGGGTAAAGTTTCGGGTGAGTGTCATGGTTAGGTTTCAGGTTAGGGTTAGGGTTAGGGAATGGAGAGGGATTAGGGTACAGGTTAGGGTACCGCTGCGGTTTAGTGTTAGCGTACGTGTGAGGGCACGAGTTAGTCTTGGTGTCCTGGTTAAGATTAGGGCACGGGTGAGGGTAAGGCTTCGGGTGAGGGTCAGGGTTAGGATTCGGGTTAGGGTTAGGGTTAGGGAATGGAGAGGGATTAGGGTACAGCTTAGGGTACGACAATGCTTAAGGGTTAGCGTTAGTGTGAGGGCAAGAGTTAGTGTTGGTGTACTGGTTAAGGCAATGGCACCGATGAGGGTAAGGCCTCGGAAAAGGGACACGTTCAGGGTTTCGCTTAGGGTTAGGGTTAGGGAATGGGGAGGGATTAGGGTACAGGATAGGGTACGACATTGCTTAAGGGTTAGCATACGTTTGAGGGCATGAGTTAGTGTTTGTGTACTGGTTAAGATTAGGCCATTGGTTAGGGTAGGGCATCGGAAGTGGGTCAGGTTTAGGGATGGGGTTAGGGTTAAGGAATGGGGAGGGATTAGGGTACAATTTAGGGTACGACAACGCTTAAGGTTTAGCGTACGTGTGAGGGCACGAGTTAGTGTTGGTGTCCTGGTTAAGATTAGGGCACGGGTGAGGGTAAGGCTTCGGGTGAGGGTCAGGGTTAGGATTCGGGTTAGGGTTAGGGTTAAGGAATGCAGAGGGATGAGGGTACAGCTTAGGGTACGACAGTGCTTAAGGGTTAGCGTTCGTGTGAGGGCAAGGGTTAGTGTTAGTGTCCTGGTTAAGATTAGGGCACGGGTGAGGGTAAGGCTTCAGGTGAGGGTCAGGGTTAGGATTCGGGTTAGGGTTAGAGTTAGGGAATGGGGAGGGAATAGGCTACAGTTTAGGGTACGACAACGATTAAGGGTTAGCGTACGTGTGAGGGCACAAGTTAGTGTTGGTGTCCTGGTTAAGATTAGGGCACGGGTGAGGGTAAGGTTTCGGGTGAGGGTCAGGGATAGAATTCGTGTTAGGGTTAGGGTTAGGGAATGGGGAAATATTAGGGCACAGTTTAGGGTACCACAACGCTTAAGGTTTAGCGTACGTGTGAGGTCACTAGTTAGTGTTAGTGTACTGCTTACGATTAGGGCACGGGTGAGGGTAAGGCCTCGGAAGAGGGTCACGTTAAGGGTTAGGGAATATGGATTGATTAGGGTACAGGTTAGGGTACGGCAATGGCTTAGGGTTGGCGTACGTTAGAGGGCATGGGTTAGTGTTGATGTACTGGTTAAAATTAGGACACGGGTGAGGGTAAAGTTTCGGGTGAGTGTCATGGTTAGGTTTCAGGTTAGGGTTAGGGTTAGGGAATGGAGAGGGATTAGGGTACAGGTTAGGGTACAACAATGCTTAAGGGTTAGCGTAAGTGTGAGGGCACGAGTTAGTGTTGGTGTACTGGTTAAGAGAACGGCACCGATGAGGGTAAGGCCTCGGAAAAGGGTCACGTTCAGGGTTTCGCTTAGGGTTAGGGTTAGGGAATGGGGAGGGATTAGGGTACAGGATAGGGTACGACAATGCTTAAGGGTTAGCGTACGTTTGAGGGCATGAGTTAGTGTTTGTGTACTGGTTAAGATTAGGGCATGGGTTAGTGTAGCGCCTCGGAAGAGGGTCAGGTTTAGGGATCGGGTTAGGGTTAGGGTTAGGGAATGGGGAGGGATTAGGGTACAATTTATGGTACGACAACGCTTAAGGTTTAGCGTACGTGTGAGGGCACGAGTTAGTGTTGGTGTCCTGGTTAAGATTAGGGCACGGGTGAGGTTAAGGATTCGGGTGAGGGTCAGGGTTAGGATTCGGGTTAGGGTTAGGGTTTAGGAATGCAGAGGGATTAGGGTACAGCTTAGGGAACGACAGTGCTTAAGGGTTAGCGTTCGTGTGAGGGCAAGGGTTAGTGTTAGTGTCCTGGTTAAGATTAGGGCACGGGTGAGGGTAAGGCTTCAGGTGAGGGTCAGGGTTAGGATTCGGGTTAGGGTTAGAGTTAGGGAATGGGGAGGGATTAGGGTACAGTTTAGGGTACGACAACGATTAAGGGTTAGCGTACGTGTGAGGGCACAAGTTAGTGTTGGTGTCCTGGTTAAGATTAGGGCACGGGTGAGGGTAAGGTTTCGGGTGAGGGTCAGGGATAGAATTCGTGTTAGGGTTAGGGTTAGGGAATGGGGAAATATTAGGGCACAGTTTAGGGTACCACAACGCTTAAGGTTTAGCGTACGTGTGAGGTCACTAGTTAGTGTTAGTGTACTGCTTACGATTAGGGCACGGGTGAGGGTAAGGCCTCGGAAGAGGGTCACGTTAAGGGGTAGGGTTAGGGTTAGTGTTAGGGAATGGGGATTGATTAGGGTACAGGTTAGGGTACGGCAACGGCTTAGGGTTGGCGTACGTTAGAGGGCATGGGTTAGTCTTGATGGACTGGTTAAAATTAGGACACGGGTGAGGGTAAAGTTTCGGGTGAGTGTCATGGTTAGGTTTCAGGTTAGGGTTAGGGTTAGGGAATGGAGAGGGATTAGGGTACAGGTTAGGGTACCGCTGCGGTTTAGTGTTAGCATACGTGTGAGGGCACGAGTTAGTCTTGGTGTCCTGGTTAAGATTAGGGCACGGGTGAGGGTAAGGCTTCGGGTGAGGGTCAGGGTTAGGATTCGGGTTAGGGTTAGGGTTAGGGAATGGAGAGGGATTAGGGTACAGGTTAGGGTACGACAATGCTTAAGGGTTAGCGTTAGTGTGAGGGCAAGAGTTAGTGTTGGTGTACTGGTTAAGGCAATGGCACCGATGAGGGTAAGGCCTCGGAAAAGGGACACGTTCAGGGTTTCGCTTAGGGTTAGGGTTAGGGAATGGGGAGGGATTAGGGTACAGGATAGGGTACGACATTGCTTAAGGGTTAGCATACGTTTGAGGGCATGAGTTAGTGTTTGTGTACTGGTTAAGATTAGGGCATTGGTTAGGGTAGGGCATCGGAAGTGGGTCAGGTTTAGGGATGGGGTTAGGGTTAAGGAATGGGGAGGGATTAGGGTACAATTTAGGGTACGACAACGCTTAAGGTTTAGCGTACGTGTGAGGGCACGAGTTAGTGTTGGTGTCCTGGTTAAGATTAGGGCACGGGTGAGGGTAAGGCTTCGGGTGAGGGTCAGGGTTAGGATTCGGGTTAGGGTTAGGGTTAAGGAATGCAGAGGGATTAGGGTACAGCTTAGGGTACGACAGTGCTTAAGGGTTAGCGTTCGTGTGAGGGCAAGGGTTAGTGTTAGTGTCCTGGTTAAGATTAGGGCACGGGTGAGGGTAAGGCTTCAGGTGAGGGTCAGGGTTAGGATTCGGGTTAGGGTTAGAGTTAGGGAATGGGGAGGGATTAGGGTACAGTTTAGGGTACGACAACGATTAAGGGTTAGCGTACGTGTGAGGGCACAAGTTAGTGTTGGTGTCCTGGTTAAGATTAGGGCACGGGTGAGGGTAAGGTTTCGGGTGAGGGTCAGGGATAGAATTCGTGTTAGGGTTAGGGTTAGGGAATGGGGAAATATTAGGGCACAGTTTAGGGTACCACAACGCTTAAGGTTTAGCGTACGTGTGAGGTCACTAGTTAGTGTTAGTGTACTGCTTACGATTAGGGCACGGGTGAGGGTAAAGCCTCGGAAGAGGGTCACGTTAAGGGTTAGGGAATATGGATTGATTAGGGTACAGGTTAGGGTACGGCAATGGCTTAGGGTTGGCGTACGTTAGAGGGCATAGGTTAGTGTTGATGTACTGGTTAAAATTAGGACACGGGTGAGGGTAAAGTTTCGGGTGAGTGTCATGGTTAGGTTTCAGGTTAGGGTTAGGGTTAGGGAATGGAGAGGGATTAGGGTACAGGTTAGGGTACAACAATGCTTAAGGGTTAGCGTAAGTGTGAGGGCACGAGTTAGTGTTGGTGTACTGGTTAAGAGAACGGCACCGATGAGGGTAAGGCCTCGGAAAAGGGTCACGTTCAGGGTTTCGCTTAGGGTTAGGGTTAGGGAATGGGGAGGGATTAGGGTACAGGATAGGGTACGACAATGCTTAAGGGTTAGCGTACGTTTGAGGGCATGAGTTAGTGTTTGTGTACTGGTTAAGATTAGGGCATGGGTTAGTGTAGCGCCTCGGAAGAGGGTCAGGTTTAGGGATCGGGTTAGGGTTAGGGTTAGGGAATGGGGAGGGATTAGGGTACAATTTAGGGTACGACAACGCTTAAGGTTTAGCGTACGTGTGAGGGCACGAGTTAGTGTTGGTGTCCTGGTTAAGATTAGGGCACGGGTGAGGTTAAGGATTCGGGTGAGGGTCAGGGTTAGGATTCGGTTTAGGGTTAGGGTTTAGGAATGCAGAGGGATTAGGGTACAGCTTAGGGAACGACAGTGCTTAAGGGTTAGCGTTCGTGTGAGGGCAAGGGTTAGTGTTAGTGTCCTGGTTAAGATTAGGGCATGGGTGAGGGTAAGGCTTCAGGTGAGGGTCAGGGTTAGGATTCGGGTTAGCGTTAGGGTTAGGGAATGGGGAGGGATTAGGGTACAGATTAGGGTACGACAACGATTAAGGGTTAGCGTACGTGTGAGGGCACAAGTTAGTGTTGGTGTCCTGGTTAAGATTAGGGCACGGGTGAGGGTAAGGTTTCGGGTGAGGGTCAGGGATAGAATTCGGGTTAGGGTTAGGGTTAGGGAATGGGGAGATATTAGGGCACAGTTTAGGGTACCACAACGCTTAAGGTTTAGCGTACGTGTGAGGTCACTAGTTAGTGTTAGTGTACTGCTTACGATTAGGGCACGGGTGAGGGTAAGGCCTCGGAAGAGGGTCACGTTAAGGTTTAGGGTTAGGGTTAGGGTTAGGGAATGGAGAGGGATTAGGGTACAGGTTAGGGTACCGCTGCGGTTTAGTGTTAGCGTACGTGTAAGGGCACGAGTTAGTCTTGGTGTCCTGGTTAAGATTAGGGCATGGGTGAGGTTAAGGCTTCGGGTGAGGGTCAGGGTTAGGATTCGTGTTAGGGTTAGGGTTACGGAATGGAGAGGGATTAGGGTACAGGTTAGGGTACGACAATGCTTAAGGGTTAGCGTAAGTGTGAGGGCACGAGTTAGTGTTGGTGTACTGGTTAAGACAATGGCACCGATGAGGGTAAGGCCTCGGAAAAGGGACACATTCAGGGTTTCGCTTAGGGTTATGGTTAGGGAATGGGGAGGGATTAGGGTACAGGATAGGGTACGACAATGCTTAAGGGTTAGCATACGTTTGAGGGCATGAGTTAGTGTTTGTGTACTGGTTAAGATTAGGGCATTGGTTAGGGTAGGGCATCGGAAGTGGGTCAGGTTTAGGGATGGGGTTAGGGTTAAGGAATGGGGAGGGATTAGGGTACAATTTAGGGTACGACAACGCTTAAGGTTTAGCGTACGTGTGAGGGCACGAGTTAGTGTTGGTGTTCTGGTTAAGATTAGGGCACGGGTGAGGGTAAGGCTTCGGGTGAGGGTCAGGGTTAGGATTCGGGTTAGGGTTAGGGTTAAGGAATGCAGAGGGATTAGGGTACAGCTTAGGGTACGACAGTGCTTAAGGGTTAGCGTTCGTGTGAGGGCAAGGGTTAGTGTTAGTGTCCTGGTTAAGATTAGGGCACGGGTGAGGGTAAGGCTTCAGGTGAGGGTCAGGGTTAGGATTCGGGTTAGGGTTAGAGTTAGGGAATGGGGAGGGATTAGGGTACAGTTTAGGGTACGACAACGATTAAGGGTTAGCGTACGTGTGAGGGCACAAGTTAGTGTTGGTGTCCTGGTTAAGATTAGGGCACGGGTGAGGGTAAGGTTTCGGGTGAGGGTCAGGGATAGAATTCGTGTTAGGGTTAGGGTTAGGGAATGGGGAAATATTAGGGCACAGTTTAGGGTACCACAACGCTTAAGGTTTAGCGTACCTGTGAGGTCACTAGTTAGTGTTAGTGTACTGCTTACGATTAGGGCACGGGTGAGGGTAAGGCCTCGGAAGAGGGTCACGTTAAGGGTTAGGGAATATGGATTGATTAGGGTACAGGTTAGGGTACGGCAATGGCTTAGGGTTGGCGTACGTTAGAGGGCATGGGTTAGTGTTGATGTACTGGTTAAAATTAGGACACGGGTGAGGGTAAAGTTTCGGGTGAGTGTCATGGTTAGGTTTCAGGTTAGGGTTAGGGTTAGGGAATGGAGAGGGATTAGGGTACAGGTTAGGGTACAACAATGCTTAAGGGTTAGCGTAAGTGTGAGGGCACGAGTTAGTGTTGGTGTACTGGTTAAGAGAACGGCACCGATGAGGGTAAGGCCTCGGAAAAGGGTCACGTTCAGGGTTTCGCTTAGGGTTAGAGTTAGGGAATGGGGAGGGATTAGGGTACAGTTTAGGGTACGACAACGATTAAGGGTTAGCGTACGTGTGAGGGCACAAGTTAGTGTTGGTGTCCTGGTTAAGATTAGGGCACGGGTGAGGGTAAGGTTTCGGGTGAGGGTCAGGGATAGAATTCGTGTTAGGGTTAGGGTTAGGGAATGGGGAAATATTAGGGCACAGTTTAGGGTACCACAACGCTTAAGGTTTAGCGTACGTGTGAGGTCACTAGTTAGTGTTAGTGTACTGCTTACGATTAGGGCACGGGTGAGGGTAAGGCCTCGGAAGAGGGTCACGTTAAGGGGTAGGGTTAGGGTTAGTGTTAGGGAATGGGGATTGATTAGGGTACAGGTTAGGGTACGGCAACGGCTTAGGGTTGGCGTACGTTAGAGGGCATGGGTTAGTCTTGATGGACTGGTTAAAATTAGGACACGGGTGAGGGTAAAGTTTCGGGTGAGTGTCATGGTTAGGTTTCAGGTTAGGGTTAGGGTTAGGGAATGGAGAGGGATTAGGGTACAGGTTAGGGTACAACAATGCTTAAGGGTTAGCGTAAGTGTGAGGGCACGAGTTAGTGTTGGTGTACTGGTTAAGAGAACGGCACCGATGAGGGTAAGGCCTCGGAAAAGGGTCACGTTCAGGGTTTCGCTTAGGGTTAGGGTTAGGGAATGGGGAGGGATTAGGGTACAGGATAGGGTACGACAATGCTTAAGGGTTAGCGTACGTTTGAGGGCATGAGTTAGTGTTTGTGTACTGGTTAAGATTAGGGCATGGGTTTGTGTAGCGCCTCGGAAGAGGGTCAGGTTTAGGGATCGGGTTAGGGTTAGGGTTAGGGAATGGGGAGGGATTAGGGTACAATTTAGGGTACGACAACGCTTAAGGTTTAGCGTACGTGTGAGGGCACGAGTTAGTGTTGGTGTCCTGGTTAAGATTAGGGCACGGGTGAGGTTAAGGATTCGGGTGAGGTTCAGGGTTAGGATTCGGTTTAGGGTTAGGGTTTAGGAATGCAGAGGGATTAGGGTACAGCTTAGGGAACGACAGTGCTTAAGGGTTAGCGTTCGTGTGAGGGCAAGGGTTAGTGTTAGTGTCCTGGTTAAGATTAGGGCATGGGTGAGGGTAAGGCTTCAGGTGAGGGTCAGGGTTAGGATTCGGGTTAGCGTTAGGTTTAGGGAATGGGGAGGGATTAGGGTACAGATTAGGGTACGACAACGATTAAGGGTTAGCGTACGTGTGAGGGCACAATTAGTGTTGGTGTCCTGGTTAAGATTAGGGCACGGGTGAGGGTAAGGTTTCGGGTGAGGGTCAGGGATAGAATTCGGGTTAGGGTTAGGGTTAGGGAATGGGGAGATATTAGGGCACAGTTTAGGGTACCACAACGCTTAAGGTTTAGCGTACGTGTGAGGTCACTAGTTAGTGTTAGTGTACTGCTTACGATTAGGGCACGGGTGAGGGTAAGGCCTCGGAAGAGGGTCACGTTAAGGTTTAGGGTTAGGGTTAGGGTTAGGGAATGGAGAGGGATTAGGGTACAGGTTAGGGTACCGCTGCGGTTTAGTGTTAGCGTACGTGTAAGGGCACGAGTTAGTCTTGGTGTCCTGGTTAAGATTAGGGCATGGGTGAGGTTAAGGCTTCGGGTGAGGGTCAGGGTTAGGATTCGTGTTAGGGTTAGGGTTACGGAATGGAGAGGGATTAGGGTACAGGTTAGGGTACGACAATGCTTAAGGGTTAGCGTAAGTGTGAGGGCACGAGTTAGTGTTGGTGTACTGGTTAAGACAATGGCACCGATGAGGGTAAGGCCTCGGAAAAGGGACACATTCAGGGTTTCGCTTAGGGTTATGGTTAGGGAATGGGGAGGGATTAGGGTACAGGATAGGGTACGACAATGCTTAAGGGTTAGCATACGTTTGAGGGCATGAGTTAGTGTTTGTGTACTGGTTAAGATTAGGGCATTGGTTAGGGTAGGGCATCGGAAGTGGGTCAGGTTTAGGGATGGGGTTAGGGTTAAGGAATGGGGAGGGATTAGGGTACAATTTAGGATACGACAACGCTTAAGGTTTAGCGTACGTGTGAGGGCACGAGTTAGTGTTGGTGTCCTGGTTAAGATTAGGGCACGGGTGAGGGTAAGGCTTCGGGTGAGGGTCAGGGTTAGGATTCGGGTTAGGGTTAGGGTTAAGGAATGCAGAGGGATTAGGGTACAGCTTAGGGTACGACAGTGCTTAAGGGTTAGCGTTCGTGTGAGGGCAAGGGTTAGTGTTAGTGTCCTGGTTAAGATTAGGGCACGGGTGAGGGTAAGGCTTCAGGTGAGGGTCAGGGTTAGGATTCGGGTTAGGGTTAGAGTTAGGGAATGGGGAGGGATTAGGGTACAGTTTAGGGTACGACAACGATTAAGGGTTAGCGCACGTGTGAGGGCACAAGTTAGTGTTGGTGTCCTGGTTAAGATTAGGGCACGGGTGAGGGTAAGATTTCGGGTGAGGGTCAGGGATAGAATTCGGGTTAGGGTTAGGGTTAGGGAATGGGGAGATATTAGGGCACAGTTTAGGGTACCACAACGCTTAAGGTTTAGCGTACGTGTGAGGTCACTAGTTAGTGTTAGTGTACTGCTTACGATTAGGGCACGGGTGAGGGTAAGGCCTCGGAAGAGGGTCACGTTAAGGGGTAGGGTTAGGGTTAGTGTTAGGGAATGGGGATTGATTAGGATACAGGTTAGGGTACGGCAACGGCTTAGGGTTGGCGTACGTTAGAGGGCATGGGTTAGTGTTGATGGACTGGTTAAAATTAGGACACGGGTGAGGGTAAAGTTTCGGGTGAGTGTCATGGTTAGGTTTCAGGTTAGGGTTAGGGTTAGGGAATGGAGAGGGATTAGGGTACAGGTTAGGGTACCGCTGCGGTTTAGTGTTAGCGTACGTGTGAGGGCACGAGTTAGTCTTGGTGTCCTGGTTAAGATTAGGGCACGGGTGAGGGTAAGGCTTCGGGTGAGGGTCAGGGTTAGGATTCGGGTTAGGGTTAGGGTTAGGGAATGGAGAGGGATTAGGGTACAGCTTAGGGTACGACAATGCTTAAGGGTTAGCGTTAGTGTGAGGGCAAGAGTTAGTGTTGGTGTACTGGTTAAGGCAATGGCACCGATGAGGGTAAGGCCTCGGAAAAGGGACACGTTCAGGGTTTCGCTTAGGGTTAGGGTTAGGGAATGGGGAGGGATTAGGGTACAGGATAGGGTACGACATTGCTTAAGGGTTAGCATACGTTTGAGGGCATGAGTTAGTGTTTGTGTACTGGTTAAGATTAGGCCATTGGTTAGGGTAGGGCATCGGAAGTGGGTCAGGTTTAGGGATGGGGTTAGGGTTAAGGAATGGGGAGGGATTAGGGTACAATTTAGGGTACGACAACGCTTAAGGTTTAGCGTACGTGTGAGGGCACGAGTTAGTGTTGGTGTCCTGGTTAAGATTAGGGCACGGGTGAGGGTAAGGCTTCGGGTGAGGGTCAGGGTTAGGATTCGGGTTAGGGTTAGGGTTAAGGAATGCAGAGGGATGAGGGTACAGCTTAGGGTACGACAGTGCTTAAGGGTTAGCGTTCGTGTGAGGGCAAGGGTTAGTGTTAGTGTCCTGGTTAAGATTAGGGCACGGGTGAGGGTAAGGCTTCAGGTGAGGGTCAGGGTTAGGATTCGGGTTAGGGTTAGAGTTAGGGAATGGGGAGGGAATAGGCTACAGTTTAGGGTACGACAACGATTAAGGGTTAGCGTACGTGTGAGGGCACAAGTTAGTGTTGGTGTCCTGGTTAAGATTAGGGCACGGGTGAGGGTAAGGTTTCGGGTGAGGGTCAGGGATAGAATTCGTGTTAGGGTTAGGGTTAGGGAATGGGGAAATATTAGGGCACAGTTTAGGGTACCACAACGCTTAAGGTTTAGCGTACGTGTGAGGTCACTAGTTAGTGTTAGTGTACTGCTTACGATTAGGGCACGGGTGAGGGTAAGGCCTCGGAAGAGGGTCACGTTAAGGGTTAGGGAATATGGATTGATTAGGGTACAGGTTAGGGTACGGCAATGGCTTAGGGTTGGCGTACGTTAGAGGGCATGGGTTAGTGTTGATGTACTGGTTAAAATTAGGACACGGGTGAGGGTAAAGTTTCGGGTGAGTGTCATGGTTAGGTTTCAGGTTAGGGTTAGGGTTAGGGAATGGAGAGGGATTAGGGTACAGGTTAGGGTACAACAATGCTTAAGGGTTAGCGTACGTGTGAGGGCACGAGTTAGTGTTGGTGTACTGGTTAAGAGAACGGCACCGATGAGGGTAAGGCCTCGGAAAAGGGTCACGTTCAGGGTTTCGCTTAGGGTTAGGGTTAGGGAATGGGGAGGGATTAGGGTACAGGATAGGGTACGACAATGCTTAAGGGTTAGCGTACGTTTGAGGGCATGAGTTAGTGTTTGTGTACTGGTTAAGATTAGGGCATGGGTTAGTGTAGCGCCTCGGAAGAGGGTCAGGTTTAGGGATTGGGTTAGGGTTAGGGTTAGGGAATGGGGAGGGATTAGGGTACAATTTATGGTACGACAACGCTTAAGGTTTAGCGTACGTGTGAGGGCACGAGTTAGTGTTGGTGTCCTGGTTAAGATTAGGGCACGGGTGAGGTTAAGGATTCGGGTGAGGGTCAGGGTTAGGATTCGGGTTAGGGTTAGGGTTTAGGAATGCAGAGGGATTAGGGTACAGCTTAGGGAACGACAGTGCTTAAGGGTTAGCGTTCGTGTGAGGGCAAGGGTTAGTGTTAGTGTCCTGGTTAAGATTAGGGCACGGGTGAGGGTAAGGCTTCAGGTGAGGGTCAGGGTTAGGATTCGGGTTAGGGTTAGAGTTAGGGAATGGGGAGGGATTAGGGTACAGTTTAGGGTACGACAACGATTAAGGGTTAGCGTACGTGTGAGGGCACAAGTTAGTGTTGGTGTCCTGGTTAAGATTAGGGCACGGGTGAGGGTAAGGTTTCGGGTGAGGGTCAGGGATAGAATTCGTGTTAGGGTTAGGGTTAGGGAATGGGGAAATATTAGGGCACAGTTTAGGGTACCACAACGCTTAAGGTTTAGCGTACGTGTGAGGTCACTAGTTAGTGTTAGTGTACTGCTTACGATTAGGGCACGGGTGAGGGTAAGGCCTCGGAAGAGGGTCACGTTAAGTGGTAGGGTTAGGGTTAGTGTTAGGGAATGGGGATTGATTAGGGTACAGGTTAGGGTACGGCAACGGCTTAGGGTTGGCGTACGTTAGAGGGCATGGGTTAGTCTTGATGGACTGGTTAAAATTAGGACACGGGTGAGGGTAAAGTTTCGGGTGAGTGTCATGGTTAGGTTTCAGGTTAGGGTTAGGGTTAGGGAATGGAGAGGGATTAGGGTACAGGTTAGGGTACCGCTGCGGTTTAGTGTTAGCATACGTGTGAGGGCACGAGTTAGTCTTGGTGTCCTGGTTAAGATTAGGGCACGGGTGAGGGTAAGGCTTCGGGTGAGGGTCAGGGTTAGGATTCGGGTTAGGGTTAGGGTTAGGGAATGGAGAGGGATTAGGGTACAGGTTAGGGTACGACAATGCTTAAGGGTTAGCGTTAGTGTGAGGGCAAGAGTTAGTGTTGGTGTACTGGTTAAGGCAATGGCACCGATGAGGGTAAGGCCTCGGAAAAGGGACACGTTCAGGGTTTCGCTTAGGGTTAGGGTTAGGGAATGGGGAGGGATTAGGGTACAGGATAGGGTACGACATTGCTTAAGGGTTAGCATACGTTTGAGGGCATGAGTTAGTGTTTGTGTACTGGTTAAGATTAGGGCATTGGTTAGGGTAGGGGCATCGGAAGTGGGTCAGGTTTAGGGATGGGGTTAGGGTTAAGGAATGGGGAGGGATTAGGGTACAATTTAGGGTACGACAACGCTTAAGGTTTAGCGTACGTGTGAGGGCACGAGTTAGTGTTGGTGTCCTGGTTAAGATTAGGGCACGGGTGAGGGTAAGGCTTCGGGTGAGGGTCAGGGTTAGGATTCGGGTTAGGGTTAGGGTTAAGGAATGCAGAGGGATTAGGGTACAGCTTAGGGTACGACAGTGCTTAAGGGTTAGCGTTCGTGTGAGGGCAAGGGTTAGTGTTAGTGTCCTGGTTAAGATTAGGGCACGGGTGAGGGTAAGGCTTCAGGTGAGGGTCAGGGTTAGGATTCGGGTTAGGGTTAGAGTTAGGGAATGGGGAGGGATTAGGGTACAGTTTAGGGTACGACAACGATTAAGGGTTAGCGTACGTGTGAGGGCACAAGTTAGTGTTGGTGTCCTGGTTAAGATTAGGGCACGGGTGAGGGTAAGGTTTCGGGTGAGGGTCAGGGATAGAATTCGTGTTAGGGTTAGGGTTAGGGAATGGGGAAATATTAGGGCACAGTTTAGGGTACCACAACGCTTAAGGTTTAGCGTACGTGTGAGGTCACTAGTTAGTGTTAGTGTACTGCTTACGATTAGGGCACGGGTGAGGGTAAAGCCTCGGAAGAGGGTCACGTTAAGGGTTAGGGAATATGGATTGATTAGGGTACAGGTTAGGGTACGGCAATGGCTTAGGGTTGGCGTACGTTAGAGGGCATAGGTTAGTGTTGATGTACTGGTTAAAATTAGGACACGGGTGAGGGTAAAGTTTCGGGTGAGTGTCATGGTTAGGTTTCAGGTTAGGGTTAGGGTTAGGGAATGGAGAGGGATTAGGGTACAGGTTAGGGTACAACAATGCTTAAGGGTTAGCGTAAGTGTGAGGGCACGAGTTAGTGTTGGTGTACTGGTTAAGAGAACGGCACCGATGAGGGTAAGGCCTCGGAAAAGGGTCACGTTCAGGGTTTCGCTTAGGGTTAGGGTTAGGGAATGGGGAGGGATTAGGGTACAGGATAGGGTACGACAATGCTTAAGGGTTAGCGTACGTTTGAGGGCATGAGTTACTGTTTGTGTACTGGTTAAGATTAGGGCATGGGTTAGTGTAGCGCCTCGGAAGAGGGTCAGGTTTAGGGATCGGGTTAGGGTTAGGGTTAGGGAATGGGGAGGGATTAGGGTACAATTTAGGGTACGACAACGCTTAAGGTTTAGCGTACGTGTGAGGGCACGAGTTAGTGTTGGTGTCCTGGTTAAGATTAGGGCACGGGTGAGGTTAAGGATTCGGGTGAGGGTCAGGGTTAGGATTCGGTTTAGGGTTAGGGTTTAGGAATGCAGAGGGATTAGGGTACAGCTTAGGGAACGACAGTGCTTAAGGGTTAGCGTTCGTGTGAGGGCAAGGGTTAGTGTTAGTGTCCTGGTTAAGATTAGGGCATGGGTGAGGGTAAGGCTTCAGGTGAGGGTCAGGGTTAGGATTCGGGTTAGCGTTAGGGTTAGGGAATGGGGAGGGATTAGGGTACAGATTAGGGTACGACAACGATTAAGGGTTAGCGTACGTGTGAGGGCACAAGTTAGTGTTGGTGTCCTGGTTAAGATTAGGGCACGGGTGAGGGTAAGGTTTCGGGTGAGGGTCAGGGATAGAATTCGGGTTAGGGTTAGGGTTAGGGAATGGGGAGATATTAGGGCACAGTTTAGGGTACCACAACGCTTAAGGTTTAGCGTACGTGTGAGGTCACTAGTTAGTGTTAGTGTACTGCTTACGATTAGGGCACGGGTGAGGGTAAGGCCTCGGAAGAGGGTCACGTTAAGGTTTAGGGTTAGGGTTAGGGTTAGGGAATGGAGAGGGATTAGGGTACAGGTTAGGGTACCGCTGCGGTTTAGTGTTAGCGTACGTGTAAGGGCACGAGTTAGTCTTGGTGTCCTGGTTAAGATTAGGGCATGGGTGAGGTTAAGGCTTCGGGTGAGGGTCAGGGTTAGGATTCGTGTTAGGGTTAGGGTTACGGAATGGAGAGGGATTAGGGTACAGGTTAGGGTACGACAATGCTTAAGGGTTAGCGTAAGTGTGAGGGCACGAGTTAGTGTTGGTGTACTGGTTAAGACAATGGCACCGATGAGGGTAAGGCCTCGGAAAAGGGACACATTCAGGGTTTCGCTTAGGGTTATGGTTAGGGAATGGGGAGGGATTAGGGTACAGGATAGGGTACGACAATGCTTAAGGGTTAGCATACGTTTGAGGGCATGAGTTAGTGTTTGTGTACTGGTTAAGATTAGGGCATTGGTTAGGGTAGGGCATCGGAAGTGGGTCAGGTTTAGGGATGGGGTTAGGGTTAAGGAATGGGGAGGGATTAGGGTACAATTTAGGGTACGACAACGCTTAAGGTTTAGCGTACGTGTGAGGGCACGAGTTAGTGTTGGTGTCCTGGTTAAGATTAGGGCACGGGTGAGGGTAAGGCTTCGGGTGAGGGTCAGGGTTAGGATTCGGGTTAGGGTTAGGGTTAAGGAATGCAGAGGGATTAGGGTACAGCTTAGGGTACGACAGTGCTTAAGGGTTAGCGTTCGTGTGAGGGCAAGGGTTAGTGTTAGTGTCCTGGTTAAGATTAGGGCACGGGTGAGGGTAAGGCTTCAGGTGAGGGTCAGGGTTAGGATTCGGGTTAGGGTTAGAGTTAGGGAATGGGGAGGGATTAGGGTACAGTTTAGGGTACGACAACGATTAAGGGTTAGCGTACGTGTGAGGGCACAAGTTAGTGTTGGTGTCCTGGTTAAGATTAGGGCACGGGTGAGGGTAAGGTTTCGGGTGAGGGTCAGGGATAGAATTCGTGTTAGGGTTAGGGTTAGGGAATGGGGAAATATTAGGGCACAGTTTAGGGTACCACAACGCTTAAGGTTTAGCGTACGTGTGAGGTCACTAGTTAGTGTTAGTGTACTGCTTACGATTAGGGCACGGGTGAGGGTAAGGCCTCGGAAGAGGGTCACGTTAAGGGTTAGGGAATATGGATTGATTAGGGTACAGGTTAGGGTACGGCAATGGCTTAGGGTTGGCGTACGTTAGAGGGCATGGGTTAGTGTTGATGTACTGGTTAAAATTAGGACACGGGTGAGGGTAAAGTTTCGGGTGAGTGTCATGGTTAGGTTTCAGGTTAGGGTTAGGGTTAGGGAATGGAGAGGGATTAGGGTACAGGTTAGGGTACAACAATGCTTAAGGGTTAGCGTAAGTGTGAGGGCACGAGTTAGTGTTGGTGTACTGGTTAAGAGAACGGCACCGATGAGGGTAAGGCCTCGGAAAAGGGTCACGTTCAGGGTTTCGCTTAGGGTTAGAGTTAGGGAATGGGGAGGGATTAGGGTACAGTTTAGGGTACGACAACGATTAAGGGTTAGCGTACGTGTGAGGGCACAAGTTAGTGTTGGTGTCCTGGTTAAGATTAGGGCACGGGTGAGGGTAAGGTTTCGGGTGAGGGTCAGGGATAGAATTCGTGTTAGGGTTAGGGTTAGGGAATGGGGAAATATTAGGGCACAGTTTAGGGTACCACAACGCTTAAGGTTTAGCGTACGTGTGAGGTCACTAGTTAGTGTTAGTGTACTGCTTACGATTAGGGCACGGGTGAGGGTAAGGCCTCGGAAGAGGGTCACGTTAAGGGGTAGGGTTAGGGTTAGTGTTAGGGAATGGGGATTGATTAGGGTACAGGTTAGGGTACGGCAACGGCTTATGGTTGGCGTACGTTAGAGGGCATGGGTTAGTCTTGATGGACTGGTTAAAATTAGGACACGGGTGAGGGTAAAGTTTCGGGTGAGTGTCATGGTTAGGTTTCAGGTTAGGGTTAGGGTTAGGGAATGGAGAGGGATTAGGGTACAGGTTAGGGTACAACAATGCTTAAGGGTTAGCGTAAGTGTGAGGGCACGAGTTAGTGTTGGTGTACTGGTTAAGAGAACGGCACCGATGAGGGTAAGGCCTCGGAAAAGGGTCACGTTCAGGGTTTCGCTTAGGGTTAGGGTTAGGGAATGGGGAGGGATTAGGGTACAGGATAGGGTACGACAATGCTTAAGGGTTAGCGTACGTTTGAGGGCATGAGTTAGTGTTTGTGTACTGGTTAAGATTAGGGCATGGGTTTGTGTAGCGCCTCGGAAGAGGGTCAGGTTTAGGGATCGGGTTAGGGTTAGGGTTAGGGAATGGGGAGGGATTAGGGTACAATTTAGGGTACGACAACGCTTAAGGTTTAGCGTACGTGTGAGGGCACGAGTTAGTGTTGGTGTCCTGGTTAAGATTAGGGCACGGGTGAGGTTAAGGATTCGGGTGAGGGTCAGGGTTAGGATTCGGTTTAGGGTTAGGGTTTAGGAATGCAGAGGGATTAGGGTACAGCTTAGGGAACGACAGTGCTTAAGGGTTAGCGTTCGTGTGAGGGCAAGGGTTAGTGTTAGTGTCCTGGTTAAGATTAGGGCATGGGTGAGGGTAAGGCTTCAGGTGAGGGTCAGGGTTAGGATTCGGGTTAGCGTTAGGTTTAGGGAATGGGGAGGGATTAGGGTACAGATTAGGGTACGACAACGATTAAGGGTTAGCGTACGTGTGAGGGCACAAGTTAGTGTTGGTGTCCTGGTTAAGATTAGGGCACGGGTGAGGGTAAGGTTTCGGGTGAGGGTCAGGGATAGAATTCGGGTTAGGGTTAGGGTTAGGGAATGGGGAGATATTAGGGCACAGTTTAGGGTACCACAACGCTTAAGGTTTAGCGTACGTGTGAGGTCACTAGTTAGTGTTAGTGTACTGCTTACGATTAGGGCACGGGTGAGGGTAAGGCCTCGGAAGAGGGTCACGTTAAGGTTTAGGGTTAGGGTTAGGGTTAGGGAATGGAGAGGGATTAGGGTACAGGTTAGGGTACCGCTGCGGTTTAGTGTTAGCGTACGTGTAAGGGCACGAGTTAGTCTTGGTGTCCTGGTTAAGATTAGGGCATGGGTGAGGTTAAGGCTTCGGGTGAGGGTCAGGGTTAGGATTCGTGTTAGGGTTAGGGTTACGGAATGGAGAGGGATTAGGGTACAGGTTAGGGTACGACAATGCTTAAGGGTTAGCGTAAGTGTGAGGGCACGAGTTAGTGTTGGTGTACTGGTTAAGACAATGGCACCGATGAGGGTAAGGCCTCGGAAAAGGGACACATTCAGGGTTTCGCTTAGGGTTATGGTTAGGGAATGGGGAGGGATTAGGGTACAGGATAGGGTACGACAATGCTTAAGGGTTAGCATACGTTTGAGGGCATGAGTTAGTGTTTGTGTACTGGTTAAGATTAGGGCATTGGTTAGGGTAGGGCATCGGAAGTGGGTCAGGTTTAGGGATGGGGTTAGGGTTAAGGAATGGGGAGGGATTAGGGTACAATTTAGGATACGACAACGCTTAAGGTTTAGCGTACGTGTGAGGGCACGAGTTAGTGTTGGTGTCCTGGTTAAGATTAGGGCACGGGTGAGGGTAAGGCTTCGGGTGAGGGTCAGGGTTAGGATTCGGGTTAGGGTTAGGGTTAAGGAATGCAGAGGGATTAGGGTACAGCTTAGGGTACGACAGTGCTTAAGGGTTAGCGTTCGTGTGAGGGCAAGGGTTAGTGTTAGTGTCCTGGTTAAGATTAGGGCACGGGTGAGGGTAAGGCTTCAGGTGAGGGTCAGGGTTAGGATTCGGGTTAGGGTTAGAGTTAGGGAATGGGGAGGGATTAGGGTACAGTTTAGGGTACGACAACGATTAAGGGTTAGCGCACGTGTGAGGGCACAAGTTAGTGTTGGTGTCCTGGTTAAGATTAGGGCACGGGTGAGGGTAAGATTTCGGGTGAGGGTCAGGGATAGAATTCGGGTTAGGGTTAGGGTTAGGGAATGGGGAGATATTAGGGCACAGTTTAGGGTACCACAACGCTTAAGGTTTAGCGTACGTGTGAGGTCACTAGTTAGTGTTAGTGTACTGCTTACGATTAGGGCACGGGTGAGGGTAAGGCCTCGGAAGAGGGTCACGTTAAGGGGTAGGGTTAGGGTTAGTGTTAGGGAATGGGGATTGATTAGGATACAGGTTAGGGTACGGCAACGGCTTAGGGTTGGCGTACGTTAGAGGGCATGGGTTAGTGTTGATGGACTGGTTAAAATTAGGACACGGGTGAGGGTAAAGTTTCGGGTGAGTGTCATGGTTAGGTTTCAGGTTAGGGTTAGGGTTAGGGAATGGAGAGGGATTAGGATACAGGTTAGGGTACCGCTGCGGTTTAGTGTTAGCGTACGTGTGAGGGCACGAGTTAGTCTTGGTGTCCTGGTTAAGATTAGGGCACGGGTGAGGGTAAGGCTTCGGGTGAGGGTCACGGTTAGGATTCGGGTTAGGGTTAGGGTCAGGGAATGGAGAGGGATTAGGGTACAGGTTAGGGTACGACAATGCTTAAGGTTTAGCGTTAGAGTGAGGGCAAGAGTTAGTGTTGGTGTACTGGTTAAGGCAATGGCACCGATGAGGGTAAGGCCTCGGAAAAGGGACACGTTCAGGGTTTCGCTTAGGGTTAGGGTTAGGGAATGGGGAGGGATTAGGGTACAGGATAGGGTACGACATTGCTTAAGGGTTAGCATACGTTTGAGGGCATGAGTTAGTGTTTGTGTACTGGTTAAGATTAGGGCATTGGTTAGGGTAGGGCATCGGAAGTGGGTCAGGTTTAGGGATGGGGTTAGGGTTAAGGAATGGGGAGGGATTAGGGTACAATTTAGGGTACGACAACGCTTAAGGTTTAGCGTACGTGTGAGGGCACGAGTTAGTGTTGGTGTCCTGGTTAAGATTAGGGCACGGGTGAGGGTAAGGCTTCGGGTGAGGGTCAGGGTTAGGATTCGGGTTAGGGTTAGGGTTAAGGAATGCAGAGGGATTAGGGTACAGCTTAGGGTACGACAGTGCTTAAGGGTTAGCGTTCGTGTGAGGGCAAGGGTTAGTGTTAGTGTCCTGGTTAAGATTAGGGCACGGGTGAGGGTAAGGCTTCAGGTGAGGGTCAGGGATAGGATTCGGGTTAGGGTTAGAGTTAGGGAATGGGGAGGGATTAGGGTACAGTTTAGGGTACGA
Organism: Inia geoffrensis; assembly: GCA_036417435.1. Taxonomy (NCBI): domain Eukaryota; kingdom Metazoa; phylum Chordata; class Mammalia; order Artiodactyla; family Iniidae; genus Inia; species Inia geoffrensis. The sequence goes on from CM070918.1 coordinate 1,223,333, forward strand.
CAACGATTAAGGGTTAGCGTACGTGTGAGGGCACAAGTTAGTGTTGGTGTCCTGGTTAAGATTAGGGCACGGGTGAGGGTAAGGTTTCGGGTGAGGGTCAGGGATAGAATTCGTGTTAGGGTTAGGGTTAGGGAATGGGGAAATATTAGGGCACAGTTTAGGGTACCACAACGCTTAAGGTTTAGCGTACGTGTGAGGTCACTAGTTAGTGTTAGTGTACTGCTTACGATTAGGGCACGGGTGAGGGTAAGGCCTCGGAAGAGGGTCACGTTAAGGGGTAGGGTTAGGGTTAGTGTTAGGGAATGGGGATTGATTAGGGTACAGGTTAGGGTACGGCAACGGCTTAGGGTTGGCGTACGTTAGAGGGCATGGGTTAGTGTTGATGGACTGGTTAAAATTAGGACACGGGTGAGGGTAAAGTTTCGGGTGAGTGTCATGGTTAGGTTTCAGGTTAGGGTTAGGGTTAGGGAATGGAGAGGGATTAGGGTACAGGTTAGGGTACCGATGCGGTTTAGTGTTAGCGTACGTGTGAGGGCACGAGTTAGTCTTGGTGTCCTGGTTAAGATTAGGGCACGGGTGAGGGTAAGGCTTCGGGTGAGGGTCAGGGTTAGGATTCGGGTTAGGGTTAGGGTTAGGGAATGGAGAGGGATTAGGGTACAGTTTAGGGTACGACAATGCTTAAGGGTTAGCGTTAGTGTGAGGGCAAGAGTTAGTGTTGGTGTACTGGTTAAGGCAATGGCACCGATGAGGGTAAGGCCTCGGAAAAGGGACACGTTCAGGGTTTCGCTTAGGGTTAGGGTTAGGGAATGGGGAGGGATTAGGGTACAGGATATGGTACGACATTACTTAAGGGTTAGCATACGTTTGAGGGCATGAGTTAGTGTTTGTGTACTGGTTAAGATTAGGGCATTGGTTAGGGTAGGGCATCGGAAGTGGGTCAGGTTTAGGGATGGGGTTAGGGTTAAGGAATGGGGAGGGATTAGGGTACAATTTAGGGTACGACAACGCTTAAGGTTTAGCGTACGTGTGAGGGCACGAGTTAGTGTTGGTGTCCTGGTTAAGATTAGGGCACGGGTGAGGGTAAGGCTTCGGGTGAGGGTCAGGGTTAGGATTCGGGTTAGGGTTAGGGTTAAGGAATGCAGAGGGATTAGGGTACAGCTTAGGGTACGACAGTGCTTAAGGGTTAGCGTTCGTGTGAGGGCAAGGGTTAGTGTTAGTGTCCTGGTTAAGATTAGGGCACGGGTGAGGGTAAGGCTTCAGGTGAGGGTCAGGGTTAGGATTCGGGTTAGGGTTAGAGTTAGGGAATGGGGAGGGATTAGGGTACAGTTTAGGGTACGACAACGATTAAGGGTTAGCGTACCTGTGAGGGCACAAGTTAGTGTTGGTGTCCTGGTTAAGATTAGGGCACGGGTGAGGGTAAGGTTTCGGGTGAGGGTCAGGGATAGAATTCGTGTTAGGGTTAGGGTTAGGGAATGGGGAAATATTAGGGCACAGTTTAGGGTACCACAACGCTTAAGGTTTAGCGTACGTGTGAGGTCACTAGTTAGTGTTAGTGTACTGCTTACGATTAGGGCACGGGTGAGGGTAAGGCCTCGGAAGAGGGTCACGTTAAGGGTTAGGGAATATGGATTGATTAGGGTACAGGTTAGGGTACGGCAATGGCTTAGGGTTGGCGTACGTTAGAGGGCATGGGTTAGTGTTGATGTACTGGTTAAAATTAGGACACGGGTGAGGGTAAAGTTTCGGGTGAGTGTCATGGTTAGGTTTCAGGTTAGGGTTAGGGTTAGGGAATGGAGAGGGATTAGGGTACAGGTTAGGGTACAACAATGCTTAAGGGTTAGCGTAAGTGTGAGGGCACGAGTTAGTGTTGGTGTACTGGTTAAGAGAACGGCACCGATGAGAGTAAGGCCTCGGAAAAGGGTCACGTTCAGGGTTTCGCTTAGGGTTAGGGTTAGGGAATGGGGAGGGATTAGGGTACAGGATAGGGTACGACAATGCTTAAGGGTTAGCGTACGTTTGAGGGCATGAGTTAGTGTTTGTGTACTGGTTAAGATTAGGGCATGGGTTAGTGTAGCGCCTCGGAAGAGGGTCAGGTTTAGGGATCGGGTTAGGGTTAGGGTTAGGGAATGGGGAGGGATTAGGGTACAATTTAGGGTACGACAACGCTTAAGGTTTAGCGTACGTGTGAGGGCACGAGTTAGTGTTGGTGTCCTGGTTAAGATTAGGGCACGGGTGAGGTTAAGGATTCGGGTGAGGGTCAGGGTTAGGATTCGGTTTAGGGTTAGGGTTTAGGAATGCAGAGGGATTAGGGTACAGCTTAGGGAACGACAGTGCTTAAGGGTTAGCGTTCGTGTGAGGGCAAGGGTTAGTGTTAGTGTCCTGGTTAAGATTAGGGCACGGGTGAGGGTAAGGCTTCAGGTGAGGGTCAGGGTTAGGATTCGGGTTAGGGTTAGAGTTAGGGAATGGGGAGGGATTAGGGTACAGTTTAGGGTACGACAACGATTAAGGGTTAGCGTACGTGTGAGGGCACAAGTTAGTGTTGGTGTCCTGGTTAAGATTAGGGCACGGGTGAGGGTAAGGTTTCCGGTGAGGGTCAGGGATAGAATTCGTGTTAGGGTTAGGGTTAGGGAATGGGGAAATATTAGGGCACAGTTTAGGGTACCACAACGCTTAAGGTTTAGCGTACGTGTGAGGTCACTAGTTAGTGTTAGTGTACTGCTTACGATTAGGGCACGGGTGAGGGTAAGGCCTCGGAAGAGGGTCACGTTAAGGGGTAGGGTTAGGGTTAGTGTTAGGGAATGGGGATTGATTAGGGTACAGGTTAGGGTACGGCAACGGCTTAGGGTTGGCGTACGTTAGAGGGCATGGGTTAGTCTTGATGGACTGGTTAAAATTAGGACACGGGTGAGGGTAAAGTTTCGGGTGAGTGTCATGGTTAGGTTTCAGGTTAGGGTTAGGGTTAGGGAATGGAGAGGGATTAGGGTACAGGTTAGGGTACCGCTGCGGTTTAGTGTTAGCATACGTGTGAGGGCACGAGTTAGTCTTGGTGTCCTGGTTAAGATTAGGGCACGGGTGAGGGTAAGGCTTCGGGTGAGGGTCAGGGTTAGGATTCGGGTTAGGGTTAGGGTTAGGGAATGGAGAGGGATTAGGGTACAGGTTAGGGTACGACAATGCTTAAGGGTTAGCGTTAGTGTGAGGGCAAGAGTTAGTGTTGGTGTACTGGTTAAGGCAATGGCACCGATGAGGGTAAGGCCTCGGAAAAGGGACACGTTCAGGGTTTCGCTTAGGGTTAGGGTTAGGGAATGGGGAGGGATTAGGGTACAGGATAGGGTACGACATTGCTTAAGGGTTAGCATACGTTTGAGGGCATGAGTTAGTGTTTGTGTACTGGTTAAGATTAGGGCATTGGTTAGGGTAGGGCATCGGAAGTGGGTCAGGTTTAGGGATGGGGTTAGGGTTAAGGAATGGGGAGGGATTAGGGTACAATTTAGGGTACGACAACGCTTAAGGTTTAGCGTACGTGTGAGGGCACGAGTTAGTGTTGGTGTCCTGGTTAAGATTAGGGCACGGGTGAGGGTAAGGCTTCGGGTGAGGGTCAGGGTTAGGATTCGGGTTAGGGTTAGGGTTAAGGAATGCAGAGGGATTAGGGTACAGCTTAGGGTACGACAGTGCTTAAGGGTTAGCGTTCGTGTGAGGGCAAGGGTTAGTGTTAGTGTCCTGGTTAAGATTAGGGCACGGGTGAGGGTAAGGCTTCAGGTGAGGGTCAGGGTTAGGATTCGGGTTAGGGTTAGAGTTAGGGAATGGGGAGGGATTAGGGTACAGTTTAGGGTACGACAACGATTAAGGGTTAGCGTACGTGTGAGGGCACAAGTTAGTGTTGGTGTCCTGGTTAAGATTAGGGCACGGGTGAGGGTAAGGTTTCGGGTGAGGGTCAGGGATAGAATTCGTGTTAGGGTTAGGGTTAGGGAATGGGGAAATATTAGGGCACAGTTTAGGGTACCACAACGCTTAAGGTTTAGCGTACGTGTGAGGTCACTAGTTAGTGTTAGTGTACTGCTTACGATTAGGGCACGGGTGAGGGTAAAGCCTCGGAAGAGGGTCACGTTAAGGGTTAGGGAATATGGATTGATTAGGGTACAGGTTAGGGTACGGCAATGGCTTAGGGTTGGCATACGTTAGAGGGCATAGGTTAGTGTTGATGTACTGGTTAAAATTAGGACACGGGTGAGGGTAAAGTTTCGGGTGAGTGTCATGGTTAGGTTTCAGGTTAGGGTTAGGGTTAGGGAATGGAGAGGGATTAGGGTACAGGTTAGGGTACACCAATGCTTAAGGGTTAGCGTAAGTGTGAGGGCACGAGTTAGTGTTGGTGTACTGGTTAAGAGAACGGCACCGATGAGGGTAAGGCCTCGGAAAAGGGTCACGTTCAGGGTTTCGCTTAGGGTTAGGGTTAGGGAATGGGGAGGGATTAGGGTACAGGATAGGGTACGACAATGCTTAAGGGTTAGCGTACGTTTGAGGGCATGAGTTAGTGTTTGTGTACTGGTTAAGATTAGGGCATGGGTTAGTGTAGCGCCTCGGAAGAGGGTCAGGTTTAGGGATCGGGTTAGGGTTAGGGTTAGGGAATGGGGAGGGATTAGGGTACAATTTAGGGTACGACAACGCTTAAGGTTTAGCGTACGTGTGAGGGCACGAGTTAGTGTTGGTGTCCTGGTTAAGATTAGGGCACGGGTGAGGTTAAGGATTCGGGTGAGGGTCAGGGTTAGGATTCGGTTTAGGGTTAGGGTTTAGGAATGCAGAGGGATTAGGGTCCAGCTTAGGGAACGACAGTGCTTAAGGGTTAGCGTTCGTGTGAGGGCAAGGGTTAGTGTTAGTGTCCTGGTTAAGATTAGGGCATGGGTGAGGGTAAGGCTTCAGGTGAGGGTCAGGGTTAGGATTCGGGTTAGCGTTAGGGTTAGGGAATGGGGAGGGATTAGGGTACAGATTAGGGTACGACAACGATTAAGGGTTAGCGTACGTGTGAGGGCACAAGTTAGTGTTGGTGTCCTGGTTAAGATTAGGGCACGGGTGAGGGTAAGGTTTCGGGTGAGGGTCAGGGATAGAATTCGGGTTAGGGTTAGGGTTAGGGAATGGGGAGATATTAGGGCACAGTTTAGGGTACCACAACGCTTAAGGTTTAGCGTACGTGTGAGGTCACTAGTTAGTGTTAGTGTACTGCTTACGATTAGGGCACGGGTGAGGGTAAGGCCTCGGAAGAGGGTCACGTTAAGGTTTAGGGTTAGGGTTAGGGTTAGGGAATGGAGAGGGATTAGGGTACAGGTTAGGGTACCGCTGCGGTTTAGTGTTAGCGTACGTGTAAGGGCACGAGTTAGTCTTGGTGTCCTGGTTAAGATTAGGGCATGGGTGAGGTTAAGGCTTCGGGTGAGGGTCAGGGTTAGGATTCGTGTTAGGGTTAGGGTTACGGAATGGAGAGGGATTAGGGTACAGGTTAGGGTACGACAATGCTTAAGGGTTAGCGTAAGTGTGAGGGCACGAGTTAGTGTTGGTGTACTGGTTAAGACAATGGCACCGATGAGGGTAAGGCCTCGGAAAAGGGACACATTCAGGGTTTCGCTTAGGGTTATGGTTAGGGAATGGGGAGGGATTAGGGTACAGGATAGGGTACGACAATGCTTAAGGGTTAGCATACGTTTGAGGGCATGAGTTAGTGTTTGTGTACTGGTTAAGATTAGGGCATTGGTTAGGGTAGGGCATCGGAAGTGGGTCAGGTTTAGGGATGGGGTTAGGGTTAAGGAATGGGGAGGGATTAGGGTACAATTTAGGGTACGACAACGCTTAAGGTTTAGCGTACGTGTGAGGGCACGAGTTAGTGTTGGTGTCCTGGTTAAGATTAGGGCACGGGTTAGGGTAAGGCTTCGGGTGAGGGTCAGGGTTAGGATTCGGGTTAGGGTTAGGGTTAAGGAATGCAGAGGGATTAGGGTACAGGTTAGGGTACCGCTGCGGTTTAGTGTTAGCGTACGTGTAAGGGCACGAGTTAGTCTTGGTGTCCTGGTTAAGATTAGGGCATGGGTGAGGTTAAGGCTTCGGGTGAGGGTCAGGGTTAGGATTCGTGTTAGGGTTAGGGTTACGGAATGGAGAGGGATTAGGGTACAGGTTAGGGTACGACAATGCTTAAGGGTTAGCGTAAGTGTGAGGGCACGAGTTAGTGTTGGTGTACTGGTTAAGACAATGGCACCGATGAGGGTAAGGCCTCGGAAAAGGGACACATTCAGGGTTTCGCTTAGGGTTATGGTTAGGGAATGGGGAGGGATTAGGGTACAGGATAGGGTACGACAATGCTTAAGGGTTAGCATACGTTTGAGGGCATGAGTTAGTGTTTGTGTACTGGTTAAGATTAGGGCATTGGTTAGGGTAGGGCATCGGAAGTGGGTCAGGTTTAGGGATGGGGTTAGGGTTAAGGAATGGGGAGGGATTAGGGTACAATTTAGGGTACGACAACACTTAAGGTTTAGCGTACGTGTGAGGGCACGAGTTAGTGTTGGTGTCCTGGTTAAGATTAGGGCACGGGTGAGGGTAAGGCTTCAGGTGAGGGTCAGGGTTAGGATTCGGGTTAGGGTTAGAGTTAGGGAATGGGGAGGGATTAGGGTACAGTTTAGGGTACGACAACGATTAAGGGTTAGCGTACGTGTGAGGGCACAAGTTAGTGTTGGTGTCCGGGTTAAGATTAGGGCACGGGTGAGGGTAAGGTTTCGGGTGAGGGTCAGGGATAGAATTCGGGTTAGGGTTAGGGTTAGGGAATGGGGAAATATTAGGGCAGAGTTTAGGGTACCACAACACTTAAGGTTTAGCGTACGTGTGAGGTCACTAGTTAGTGTTAGTGTACTGCTTACGATTAGGGCACGGGTGAGGGTAAGGCCTCGGAAGAGGGTCACGTTAAGGGTTAGGGAATGGGGATTGATTAGGGTACAGGTTAGGGTACGACAATGGCTTAGGGTTGGCGTACGTTAGAGGGCATGGGTTAGTGTTGATGTACTGGTTAAAATTAGGACACGGGTGAGGGTAAAGTTTCGGGTGAGTGTCATGGTTAGGTTTCAGGTTAGGGTTAGGGTTAGGGAATGGAGAGGGATTAGGGTACAGGTTAGGGTACAACAATGCTTAAGGGTTAGCGTAAGTGTGAGGGCACGAGTTAGTGTTGGTGTACTGGTTAAGAGAACGGCACCGATGAGTGTAAGGCCTCGGAAAAGGGTCACGTTCAGGGTTTTTCTTAGGGTTAGGGTTAGGGAATGGGGAGGGATTAGGGTACAGGATAGGGTACGACAATGCTTAAGGGTTAGCGTACGTTTGAGGGCATGAGTTAGTGTTTGTGTACTGGTTAAGATTAGGGCATGGGTTAGTGTAGCGCCTCGGAAGAGGGTCAGGTTTAGGGATCGGGTTAGGGTTAGGGTTAGGGAATGGGGAGGGATTAGGGTACAATTTAGGGTACGACAACGCTTAAGGTTTAGCGTACGTGTGAGGACACGAGTTAGTGTTGGTGTCCTGGTTAAGATTAGGGAACGGGTGAGGGTAAGGCTTCGGGTGAGGGTAAGGGTTAGGATTCGGTTTAGGGTTAGGGTTTAGGAATGCAGAGGGATTAGGGTACAGCTTAGGGAACGACAGTGCTTAAGGGTTAGCGTTCGTGTGAGGGCAAGGGTTAGTGTTAGTGTCCTGGTTAAGATTAGGGCATGGGTGAGGGTAAGGCTTCAGGTGAGGGTCAGGGTTAGGATTCGTGTTAGCGTTAGGGTTAGGGAATGGGGAGGGATTAGGGTACAGTTTAGGGTACGACAATGATTAAGGGTTAGCGTACGTGTGAGGGCACAAGTTAGTGTTGGTGTCCTGGTTAAGATTAGGGCACGGGTGAGGGTAAGGTTTCGGGTGAGGGTCAGGGATAGAATTCGGGTTAGGGTTAGGGTTAGGGAATGGGGAGATATTAGGGCACAGTTTAGGGTACCACAACACTTAAGGTTTAGCGTACGTGTGAGGTCACTAGTTAGTGTTAGTGTACTGCTTACGATTAGGGCACGGGTGAGGGTAAGGCCTCGGAAGAGGGTCACGTTAAGGGTTAGGGAATGGGGATTGATTAGGGTACAGGTTAGGGTACGGCAATGGCTTAGTGTTGGCGTACATTAGAGGGCATGGGTTAGTGTTGATGTACTGGTTAAAATTAGGACACGGGTGAGGGTAAAGTTTCGGGTGAGTGTCATGGTTAGGTTTCAGGTTAGGGTTAGGGTTAGGGAATGGAGAGGGATTAGGGTACAGGTTAGGGTACAACAATGCTTAAGGGTTAGCGTAAGTGTGAGGGCACGAGTTAGTGTTGGTGTACTGGTTAAGAGAACGGCACCGATGAGGGTAAGGCCTCGGAAAAGGGTCACGTTCAGGGTTTCGCTTAGGGTTAGGGTTAGGGAATGGGGAGGGATTAGGGTACAGGATAGGGTACGACAATGCTTAAGGGTTCGCGTACGTTTGAGGGCATGAGTTAGTGTTTGTGTACTGGTTAAGATTAGGGCATGGGTTAGTGTAGCGCCTCGGAAGAGGGTCAGGTTTAGGAATCGGGTTAGGGTTAGGGTTAGGGAATGGGGAGGGATTAGGGTACAATTTAGGGTACGACAACGCTTAAGGTTTAGCGTACGTGTGAGGACACGAGTTAGTGTTGGTGTCCTGGTTAAGATTAGGGAACGGGTGAGGGTAAGGCTTCGGGTGAGGGTAAGGGTTAGGATTCGGTTTAGGGTTAGGGTTTAGGAATGCAGAGGGATTAGGGTACAGCTTAGGGAACGACAGTGCTTAAGGGTTAGCGTTCGTGTGAGGGCAAGGGTTAGTGTTAGTGTCCTGGTTAAGATTAGGGCATGGGTGAGGGTAAGGCTTCAGGTGAGGGTCAGGGTTAGGATTCGGGTTAGCGTTAGGGTTAGGGAATGGGGAGGGATTAGGGTACAGTTTAGGGTACGACAACGATTAAGGGTTAGCGTACGTGTGAGGGCACAAGTTAGTGTTGGTGTCCTGGTTAGGATTAGGGCACGGGTGAGGGTAAGGTTTCGGGTGAGGGTCAGGGATAGAATTCGGGTTAGGGTTAGGGTTAGGGAATGGGGAGATATTAGGGCACAGTTTAGGGTACCACAACGCTTAAGGTTTAGCGTACGTGTGAGGTCACTAGTTAGTGTTAGTGTACTGCTTACGATTAGGGCACGGGTGAGGGTAAGGCCTCGGAAGAGGGTCACGTTAAGGGTTAGGGAATGGGGATTGATTAGGGTACAGGTTAGGGTACGGCAATGGCTTAGGGTTGGCGTACGTTAGAGGGCATGGGTTAGTGTTGATGTACTGTTTAAAATTAGGACACGGGTGAGGGTAAAGTTTCGGGTGAGTGTCATGGTTAGGTTTCAGTTTAGGGTTAGGGTTAGGGTTAGGGAATGGAGAGGGATTAGGGTACAGGTTAGGGTACCGCTGCGGTTTAGTGTTAGCGTACGTGTGAGGGCACGAGTTAGTCTTGGTGTCCTGGTTAAGATTAGGGCACGGGTGAGGGTAAGGCTTCGGGTGAGGGTCAGGGTTAGGATTCGTGTTAGGGTTACGGATAAGGAATGCAGAGGGATTAGGGTACAGGTTAGGGTACCGCTGCGGTTTAGTGTTAGCGTACGTGTGAGGGCACGAGTTAGTCTTGGTGTCCTGGTTAAGATTAGGGCACGGGTGAGGGTAAGGGTTCGGGTGAGGGTCAGGGTTAGGATTCGGGTTACGGTTAGGGTTAGGGAATGGAGAGGGATTAGGGTACAGGTTAGGGTACGACAATGCTTAAGGGTTAGCGTAAGTGTGTGGGCACGAGTTAGTGTTGGTGTACTGGTTAAGACAATGGCACCGATGAGGGTAAGTCCTCGGAAAAGGGTCACGTTCAGGGTTTCTCTTAGGGTTAGTGTTAGGGAATGGGGAGGGATTAGGGTACAGGATAGGGTACGACAATGCTTAAGGGTTAGCGTACGTTTGAGGGCATGAGTTAGTGTTTGTGTACTGGTTAAGATTAGGGCATTGGTTAGGGTAGGGCATCGGAAGTGGGTCGGGTTTAGGGATGGGGTTAGGGTTAAGGAAGGGGGAGGGATTAGGGTACAATTTAGGGTACGACAACGCTTAAGGTTTAGCGTACGTGTGAGGGCACGAGTTAGTGTTGGTGTCCTGGTTAAGATTAGGGCACGGGTGAGGGTAAGGCTTCGGGTCAGGGTCAGGGTTAGGATTCGGGTTAGGGTTAGGGTTAAGGAATGAAGAGGGATTAGGGTACAGCTTAGGGTACGACAGTGCTTAAGGGTTAGCGTTCGTGTGAGGGCAAGGGTTAGTGTTAGTGTCCTGGTTAAGATTAGGGCACGGGTGAGGGTAAGGCTTCAGGTGAGGGTCAGGGTTAGGATTCGGGTTAGGGTTAGGGTTAGGGAATTGGGAGGGATTAGGGTACAGTTTAGGGTACGACAACGATTAAGGGTTAGCGTACGTGTGAGGGCACAAGTTAGTGTTGGTGTCCTGGTTAAGATTAGGGCACGGGTGAGGGTAAGGTTTCGGGTGAGGGTCAGGGATAGAATTCGGGTTAGGGTTAGGGTTAGGGAATGGGGAGATATTAGGGCACAGTTTAGGGTACCACAACGCTTAAGGTTTAGCGTACGTGTGAGGTCACTAGTTAGTGTTAGTGTACTGCTTACGATTAGGGCACGAGTGAGGGTAAGGCCTCGGAAGAGGGTCACGTTAAGGGTTAGGGTTAGGGTTAGGGATAGGGAATGGGGATTGATTAGGGTACAGGTTAGGGTACGGCAACGGCTTAGGGTTGGCGTACGTTAGAGGGCATGGGTTAGTGTTGATGTACTGGTTAAAATTAGGACACGGGTGAGGGTAAAGTTTCGGGTGAGTGTCATGGTTAGGTTTCAGGTTAGGGTTAGGGTTAGGGAATGGAGAGGGATTAGGGTACAGGTTAGGGTACCGCTGCGGTTTAGTGTTAGCGTACGTGTGAGGGCACGAGTTAGTCTTGGTGTCCTGGGTAAGATTAGGGCACAGGTGAGGTTAAGGGTTCGGGTGAGGGTCAGGGTTAGGATTCGGGTTACGGTTAGGGTTAGGGAATGGAGAGGGATTAGGGTACAGGTTAGGGTACGACAATGCTTAAGGGTTAGCGTAAGTGTGTGGGCACGAGTTAGTGTTGGTGTACTGGTTAAGACAATGGCACCGATGAGGGTAAGTCCTCGGAAAAGGGTCACGTTCAGGGTTTCGCTTAGGGTTAGTGTTAGGGAATGGGGAGGGATTAGGGTAAAGTATAGGGTACGACAATGCTTAAGGGTTAGCGTACGTTTGAGGGCATGAGTTAGTGTTTGTGTACTGGTTAAGATTAGGGCATTGGTTAGGGTAGGGCATCGGAAGTGGGTCAGGTTTAGGGATGGGGTTAGGGTTAAGGATGGGGGAGGGATTAGGGTACAATTTAGGGTACGAGAACGCTTAAGGTTTAGCGTACGTGTGAGGGCACGAGTTAGTGTTGGTGTCCTGGTTAAGATGAGGGCACGGGTGAGGGTAAGGCTTCGGGTGAGGGTCACGGTTAGGATTCGGGTTAGGGTTAGGGTTAAGGAATGCAGAGGGATTAGGGTACAGCTTAGGGTACGACAGTGCTTAAGGGTTAGCGTTCATGTGAGGGCAAGGGTTAGTGTTAGTGTCCTGGTTAAGATTAGGGCACGGGTGAGGGTAAGGCTTCAGGTGAGGGTCAGGGTTAGGATTCGGGTTAGGGTTAGGGTTAGGGAATGGGGAGGGATTAGGGTACAGTTTAGGGTACGACAACGATTAAGGGTTAGCGTACGTGTGAGGGCACAAGTTAGTGTTGGTGTCCTGGTTAAGATTAGGGCACGGGTGAGGGTAAGGTTTCGGGTGAGGGTCAGGGATAGAATTCGGGTTAGGGTTAGGGTTAGGGAATGGGGAGATATTAGGGCACAGTTTAGGGTACCACAACGCTTAAGGTTTAGCGTACGTGTGAGGTCACTAGTTAGTGTTAGTGTACTGCTTACGATTAGGGCACGGGTGAGGGTAAGGCCTCGGAAGAGGGTCACGTTAAGGGTTAGGGTTAGGGTTAGGGTTAGGGAATGGGGATTGATTAGGGTACAGGTTAGGGTACGGCAACGGCTTAGGGTTGGCGTACGTTAGAGGGCATGGGTTAGTGTTGATGTACTGGTTAAAATTAGGACACGGGTGAGGGTAAAGTTTCGGGTGAGTGTCATGGTTAGGTTTCAGGTTAGGGTTAGGGTTAGGGAATGGAGAGGGATTAGGGTACAGGTTAGGGTACCGCTGCGGTTTAGTGTTAGCGTACGTGTGAGGGCACGAGTTAGTCTTGGTGTCCTGGTTAAGATTAGGGCACGGCTGAGTGTAAGGCTTCGGGTGAGGGTCAGGGTTAGGATTCGGGTTAGGGTTAGGGTTAGGGAATGGAGAGGGATTAGGGTACAGGTTAGGGTACGACAATGCTTAAGGGTTAGCGTAAGTGTGAGGGCACGAGTTAGTGTTGGTGTACTGGTTAAGGCAATGGAACCGATGAGGGTAAGGCCTCGGAAAAGGGACACGTTCAGGGTTTCGCTTAGGGTTAGGGTTAGGGAATGGGGAGGGATTAGGGTACAGGATAGGGTACGACAATGCTTAAGGGTTAGCGTACTTTTGAGGGCATGAGTTAGTGTTTGTGTACTGGTTAAGATTAGGGCATTGGTTAGGGTAGGGCATCGGAAGTGGGTCGGGTTTAGGGATGGGGTTAGGGTTAAGGAAGGGGGAGGGATTAGGGTACAATTTAGGGTACGACAACGCTTAAGGTTTAGCGTACGTGTGAGGGCACGAGTTAGTGTTGGTGTCCTGGTTAAGATTAGGGCACGGGTGAGGGTAAGGCTTCGGGTGAGGGTCAGGGTTAGGATTCGGTTTAGGGTTAGGGTTTAGGAATGCAGAGGGATTAGGGAACAGCTTAGGGAACGACAGTGCTTAAGGGTTAGCGTTCGTGTGAGGGCAAGGGTTAGTGTTAATGTCCTGGTTAAGATTAGGGCATGGGTGAGGATAAGGCTTCAGGTGAGGGTCAGGGTTAGGATTCGGGTTAGGGTTAGGGTTAGGGAATGGGGAGGGTTTAGGGTACAGTTTAGGGTACGACAACGATTAAGGGTTAGCGTACGTGTGAGGGCACAAGTTAGTGTTGGTGTCCTGGTTAAGATTAGGGCACGGGTGAGGGTAAGGTTTCTGGTGAGGGTCAGGGATAGAATTCGGGTTAGGGTTAGGGTTAGGGAATGGGGAGATATTAGGGCACAGTTTAGGGTACCACAACGCTTAAGGTTTAGCGTACGTGTGAGGTCACTAGTTAGTGTTAGTGTACTGCTTACGATTAGGGCACGGGTGAGGGTAAGGCCTCGGAAGAGGGTCACGTTAAGGGTTAGGGTTAGGGTTAGGGATAGGGAATGGGGATTGATTAGGGTACAGGTTAGGGTACGGCAACGGCTTAGGGTTGGCGTACGTTAGAGGGCATGGGTTAGTGTTGATGTACTGGTTAAAATTAGGACACGGGTGAGGGTAAAGTTTCGGGTGAGTGTCATGGTTAGGTTTCAGGTTAGGGTTAGGGTTAGGGAATGGAGAGGGATTAGGGTACAGGTTAGGGTACCGCTGCGGTTTAGTGTTAGCGTACGTGTGAGGGCACGAGTTAGTCTTGGTGTCCTGGGTAAGATTAGGGCACGGGTGAGGGTAAGGTTTCGGGTGAGGGTCAGGGTTAGGATTCGGGTTACGGTTAGGGTTAGGGAATGGAGAGGGATTAGGGTACAGGTTAGGGTACGACAATGCTTAAGGGTTAGCGTAAGTGTGTGGGCACGAGTTAGTGTTGGTGTACTGGTTAAGACAATGGCACCGATGAGGGTAAGTCCTCGGAAAAGGGTCACGTTCAGGGTTTCGCTTAGGGTTAGTGTTAGGGAATGGGGAGGGATTAGGGTACAGTATAGGGTACGACAATGCTTAAGGGTTAGCGTACGTTTGAGGGCATGAGTTAGTGTTTGTGTACTGGTTAAGATTAGGGCATTGGTTAGGGTAGGGCATCGGAAGTGGGTCAGGTTTAGGGATGGGGTTAGGGTTAAGGAAGGGGGAGGGATTAGGGTACAATTTAGGGTACGACAACGCTTAAGGTTTAGCGTACGTGTGAGGGCACTAGTTAGTGTTGGTGTCCTGGTTAAGATGAGGGCACGGGTGAGGGTAAGGCTTCGGGTGAGGGTCACGGTTAGGATTCGGGTTAGGGTTAGGGTTAAGGAATGCAGAGGGATTAGGGTACAGCTTAGGGTACGACAGTGCTTAAGGGTTAGCGTTCATGTGAGGGCAAGGGTTAGTGTTAGTGTCCTGGTTAAGATTAGGGCACGGGTGAGGGTAAGGCTTCAGGTGAGGGTCAGGGTTAGGATTCGGGTTAGGGTTAGGGTTAGGGAATGGGGAGGGATTAGGGTACAGTTTAGGGTACGACAACGATTAAGGGTTAGCGTACGTGTGAGGGCACAAGTTAGTGTTGGTGTCCTGGTTAAGATTAGGGCACGGGTGAGGGTAAGGTTTCGGGTGAGGGTCAGGGATAGAATTCGGGTTAGGGAATGGGGAGATATTAGGGCACAGTTTAGGGTACCACAACGCTTAAGGTTTAGCGTACGTGTGAGGTCACTAGTTAGTGTTAGTGTACTGCTTACGATTAGGGCACGGGTGAGGGTAAGGCCTCGGAAGAGGGTCACGTTAAGGGTTAGGGTTAGGGTTAGGGTTAGGGAATGGGGATTGATTAGGGTACAGGTTAGGGTACGGCAACGGCTTAGGGTTGGCGTACGTTAGAGGGCATGGGTTAGTGTTGATGTACTGGTTAAAATTAGGACACGGGTGGGGGTAAAGTTTCGGGTGAGTGTCATGGTTAGGTTTCAGGTTAGGGTTAGGGTTAGGGAATGGAGAGGGATTAGGGTACAGGTTAGGGTACCGCTGCGGTTTAGTGTTAGCGTACGTGTGAGGGCACGAGTTAGTCTTGGTGTCCTGGTTAAGATTAGGGCACGGCTGAGTGTAAGGCTTCGGGTGAGGGTCAGGGTTAGGATTCGGGTTAGGGTTAGGGATAGGGAATGGAGAGGGATTAGGGTACAGTTTAGGGTACGACAATGCTTAAGGGTTAGCGTAAGTGTAAGGGCACGAGTTAGTGTTGGTGTACTGGTTAAGGCAATGGAACCGATGAGGGTAAGGCCTCGGAAAAGGGACACGTTCAGGGTTTTGCTTAGGGTTAGGGTTAGGGAATGGGGAGGGATTAGGGTACAGGATAGGGTACGACAATGCTTAAGGGTTAGCGAAAGTTTGAGGGCATGAGTTAGTGTTTGTGTACTGGTTAAGATTAGGGCATTGGTTAGGGTAGGGCATCGGAAGTGGGTCAGGTTTAGGGATGGGGTTAGGGTTAAGGAATGGGGAGGGATTAGGGTACAATTTAGGGTACAACAATGCTTAAGGTTTAGCGTACGTGTGAGGGCACGAGTTAGTGTTGGTGTCCTGGTTAAGATTAGGGCACGGGTGAGGGTAAGGCTTCGGGTGAGGGTCAGGGTTAGGATTCGGGTTAGGGTTAGGGTTAAGGAATGCAGAGGGATTAGGGTACAGCTTAGGGAACGACAGTGCTTAAGGGTTAGCGTTCGTGTGAGGGCAAGGGTTAGTGTTAGTGTCCTGGTTAAGATTAGGGCATGGGTGAGGGTAAGGCTTCAGGTGAGGGTCAGGGTTAGGATTCGGGTTAGGGTTAGGGTTAGGGAATGGGGAGGGATTAGGGTACAGTTTAGGGTACGACAACGATTAAGGGTTAGCGTACGTGTGAGGGCACAAGTTAGTGTTGGTGTCCTGGTTAAGATTAGGGCACGGGTGAGGGTAAGGTTTCGGGTGAGGGTCAGGGATAGAATTCGGGTTAGGGTTAGGGTTAGGGAATGGGGAGATATTAGGGCACAGTTTAGCGTACCACAACGCTTAAGGTTTAGCGTACGTGTGAGGTCACTAGTTAGTGTTAGTGTACTGCTTACGATTAGGGCACGGGTGAGTGTAATGGTTAGGGTTAGGGTTAGGGTTAGGGTTAGGGAATGGAGAGGGATTAGGGTACAGGTTAGGGTACGACAATGCTTAAGGGTTAGCGTAAGTGTGAGGGCACGAGTTAGTGTTGGTGTACTGGTTAAGACAATGGCACCGATGAGGGTAAGGCCTCGGAAAAGGGTCACGTTCAGGGTTTCGCTTAGGGTTAGGGTTAGGGAATGGGGAGGGATTAGGGTACAGGTTTGGGTACGGCAACGGCTTAGGGTTGGCGTACTTTAGAGGGCATGGGTTAGTGTTGATGTATTGGTTAAAATTAGGACACGGGTGAGGGTAAAGTTTCGGGTGAGTGTCATGGTTAGGTTTCAGGTTAGGGTTAGGGTTAGGGAATGGAGAGGGATTAGGGTACAGGTTAGGGTACCGCTGCGGTTTAGTGTTAGTGTACGTGTGAGGGCACGAGTTAGTCTTGGTGTCCTGGTTAAGATTAGGGCAAGGGTGAGGGTAAGGCTTCGGGTGAGGGTCAGGGTTAGGATTCGGGTTAGGGTTAGGGTTAGGGAATGGAGAGGGATTAGGGTACAGGTTAGGGTACGACAATGCTTAAGGGTTAGCGTAAGTGTGAGGGCACGAGTTAGTGTTGGTGTACTGGTTAAGACAATGGCACCGATGAGAGTAAGGCCTTGGAAAAGGGTCACGTTCAGGGTTTCGCTTAGGGTTAGGGTTAGGGAATGGGGAGGGATTAGGTTACAGGATAGGGTACGACAATGCTTAAGGGTTAGCGTACGTTTGAGGGCATGAGTTAGTGTTTGTGTACTGGTTAAGATTAGGGCATGGGTTAGTGTAGCGCCTCGGAAGAGGGTCAGGTTTAGGGATCGGGTTAGGGTTAGGGTTAGGGAATGGGGAGGGATTAGGGTACAATTTAGGGTACGACAACGCTTAAGGTTTAGCGTACGTGTGAGGGCACGAGTTAGTGTTGGTGTCCTGGTTAAGATTAGGGCACGGGTGAGGGTAAGGCTTCGGGTGTGGGTCAGGGTTAGGATTCGGTTTAGGATTAGGGCTTAGGAATGCAGAGGGATTAGGGTACAGCTTAGGGAACGACAGTGCTTAAGGGTTAGCGTTCGTGTGAGGGCAAGGGTTAGTGTTAGTGTCCTGGTTAAGATTAGGGCATGGGTGAGGGTAAGGCTTCAGGTGAGGGTCAGGGTTAGGATTCGGGTTAGGGTTAGGGTTAGGGAATGGGGAGGGATTACGGTACAGTTTAGGGTACGACAACGATTAAGGGTTAGCGTACGTGTGAGGGCACAAGTTAGTGTTGGTGTCCTGGTTAAGATTAGGGCACGGGTGAGGGTAAGGTTTCGGGTGAGGGTCAGGGATAGAATTCGGGTTAGGGTTAGGGTTAGGGAATGGGGAGATATTAGGGCACAGTTTAGGGTACCACAACGCTTAAGGTTTAGCGTACGTCTGAGGTCACTAGTTAGTGTTAGTGTACTGCTTACGATTAGGGCACGGGTGAGGGTAAGGCCTCGGAAGAGGGTCACGTTAAGGGTTAGGGAATGGGGATTGATTAGGGTACAGGTTAGGGTACGGCAATGGCTTAGGGTTGGCGTACGTTAGAGGGCATGGGTTAGTGTTGATGTACTGGTTAAAATTAGGACACGGGTGAGGGTAAAGTTTCGGGTGAGTGTCATGGTTAGGTTTCAGGTTAGGGTTAGGGTTAGGGAATGGAGAGAGATTAGGGTACAGGTTAGGGTACCGATGCGGTTTAGTGTTAGCGTACGTGTGAGGGCACGAGTTAGTCTTGGTGTCCTGGTTAAGATTAGGGCACGGGTGAGAGTAAGGCTTCGGGTGAGGGTCAGGGTTAGGTTTCGGGTTAGGGTTAGGGTTAGGGAATGGAGAGGGATTAGGGTACAGGCTAGGGTACGACAATGCTTAAGGGTTAGCGTAAGTGTGAGGGCACGAGTTAGTGTTGGTGTACTGGTTAAGACAATGGCACCGATGAGGGTAAGTCCTCGGAAAAGGGTAACGTTCAGGGTTTAGCTTAGGGTTAGGGTTAGGGTATGGGGAGGGATTAGGGTACAGGATAGGGTACGACAATGCTTAAGGGTTAGCGTACGTTTGAGGGCATGAGTTAGTGTTTGTGTACTGGTTAAGATTAGGGCATTGGTTAGGGTAGGGCATCGGAAGTGGGTCAGGTTTAGGGATGGGGTTAGGGTTAAGGAATGGGGAGGGATTAGGGTACAGCTTAGGGTACGACAGTGCTTAAGGGTTAGCGTTCGTGTGAGGGCAAGGGTTAGTGTTAGTGTCCTGGTTAAGATTAGGGCATGGGTGAGGGTAAGGCTTCAGGTGAGGGTCAGGGTTAGGAATCGGGTTAGGGTTAGGCTTAGGGAATGGGGAGGGATTAGGGTACAGTTTAGGGTATGACAACGATTGAGTGTTAGCGTACGTGTGAGGGTACAAGTTAGTGTTGGTGTCCTGGTTAAGATTAGGGCACGGGTGAGGGTAAGGTTTCGGGTGAGGGTCAGGGATAGAATTCGGGTTAGGGTTAGGGTTAGGGAATGGGGAGATATTAGGGCACAGTTTAGGGTACCACAACGCTTAAGGTTTAGCGTACGTGTGAGGTCACTAGTTAGTGTTAGTGTACTGCTTACGATTAGGGCACGGTTGAGGGTAAGGCCTCGGAAGAGGGTCACGTTAAGGGGTAGGGTTAGGGTTAGTGTTAGGGAATGGGGATTGATTAGGGTACAGGTTAGGGTACGGCAACGGCTTAGGGTTGGCGTACGTTAGAGGGCATGGGTTAGTGTTGATGGACTGGTTAAAATTAGGACACGGGTGAGGGTAAAGTTTCGGGTGAGTGTCATGGTTAGGTTTCAGGTTAGGGTTAGGGTTCGGGAATGGAGAGGGATTAGGGTACAGGTTAGGGTACCGCTGCAGTTTAGTGTTAGCGTACGTGTGAGGGCACGAGTTAGTCTTGGTGTCCTGGTTAAGATTAGGGCACGGGTGAGGGTAAGGCTTCGGGTGAGGGTCAGCGTTAGGATTCGGGTTAGGGTTAGGGTTAGGGAATGGAGAGGGATTAGGGTACAGGTTAGGGTACGACAATGCTTAAGGGTTAGCGTTAGTGTGAGGGCAAGAGTTAGTGTTGGTGTACTGGTTAAGGCAATGGCACCGATGAGGGTAAGGCCTCGGAAAAGGGACACGTTCAGGGTTTCGCTTAGGGTTAGGGTTAGGGAATGGGGAGGGATTAGGGTACAGGATAGGGTACGACATTGCTTAAGGGTTAGCATACGTTTGAGGGCATGAGTTAGTGTTTGTGTACTGGTTAAGATTAGGGCATTGGTTAGGGTAGGGCATCGGAAGTGGGTCAGGTTTAGGGATGGGGTTAGGGTTAGGGTTAAGGAATGGGGAGGGTTTAGGTTACAATTTAGGGTACGACAACTCTTAAGGTTTAGCGTACGTGTGAGGGCACGAGTTAGTGTTGGTGTACTGTTTAAGACAACGGCACCGATGAGGGTAAGGCCTCGGAAAAGGGTCATGTTCAGGGTTTCGCTTAGGGTTAGGGTTAGGGGATGAGGAGGGATTAGGGTACAGGATAGGGTAAGACAATGCTTAAGGGTTAGCGTACGTTTGAGGGCATGAGTTAGTGCTTGTGTACTGGTTAAGATTAGGGCATTGGTTAGGGTAGGGCATCGGAAGTGGGTCAGGTTTAGGGATGGGGTTAGGGTTAAGGAAGGGGGAGGGATTAGGGTACAATTTAGGGTACGACAACGCTTAAGGTTTAGCGTACGTGTGAGGGCACGAGTTAGTGTTGGTGTCCTGGTTAAGATTAGGGCACGGGTGAGGGTAAGGCTTCGGGTGAGAGTCAGGGTTAGGATTCGGGTTAGGGTTAGGGTTAAGGAATGCAGAGGGATTAGGGTACAGCTTAGGGTACGACAGTGCTTAAGGGTTAGCGTTCGTGTGAGGGCAAGGGTTAGTGTTAGTGTCCTGGTTAAGATTAGGGCACGGGTGAGGGTAAGGCTTCAGGTGAGGGTCAGGGTTAGGATTCGAGTTAGGGTTAGGGTTAGGGAATGGGGAGGGATTAGGGTACAGTTTAGGGTACGACAACGATTAAGGGTTAGCGTACGTGTGAGGGCACGAGTTAATGTTGGTGTCCTGGTTAAGATTAGGGCACGGGTGAGGGTAAGGTTTCGGGTGAGGGTCAGGGATAGAATTCGGTTTAGGTTTAGAGTTAGGGAATGGGGAGATATTAGGGCACAGTTTAGGGTACCACAACGCTTAAGGTTTAGCGTACGTGTGAGGTCACTAGTTAGTGTTAGTGTACTGCTTACGATTAGGGCACGGGTGAGGGTAAGGCCTCGGAAGAGGGTCACGTTAAGGGTTAGGGAATGGGGATTGATTAGGGTACAGGTTAGGGTACGGCAATGGCTTAGGGTTGGCGTACATTAGAGGGCATGGGTTAGTGTTGATGTACTGGTTAAAATTAGGACACGGGTGAGGGTAAAGTTTCGGGTGAGTGTCATGGTTAGGTTTCAGGTTAGGGTTAGGGTTAGGGAATGGAGAGGGATTAGGGTACAGGTTAGGGTACCGCTGCGGTTTAGTGTTACCGTACGTTTGAGGGCACGAGTTAGTCTTGGTGTCCTGGTTAATATTAGGGCACGGGTGAGGGTAAGGCTTCGGGTGAGGGTCAGGGTTAGGATTCGGGTTAGGGTTAGGGTTAGGGAATGGAGAGGGATTAGGGTACAGGTTAGGGTACGACAATGCTTAAGGGTTTGCGTAAGTGTGAGGGCATGAGTTAGTGTTGGTGTACTGGTTAAGACAACGGCACCGATGAGGGTAAGGCCTCGGAAAAGGGTCACGTTCAGGGTTTCGCTTAGGGTTAGGGTTAGGGAATGGGGAGGGATTAGGGTACAGTATAGGGTACGACAATGCTTAAGGGTTAGCGTACGTTTGAGGGCATGAGTTAGTGTTTGTGTACTGGTTAAGATTAGGGCATTGGTTAGGGTAGGGCATCGGAAGTGGGTCAGGTTTAGGGATGGGGTTAGGGTTAGGGTTAATGAATGGGGAGGGATTAGGGTACAATTTAGGGTACGACTACGCTTAAGGTTTAGCGTACGTGTGAGGGCACGAGTTAGTGTTGGTGTCCTGGTTAAGATCAGGGCACGGGTGAGGGTAAGGCTTCGGGTGAGGGTCAGGGTTAGGATTCGGGTTAGGGTTAGGGTTAAGGAATGCAGAGGGATTAGGGTACAGCTTAGGGTACGACAGTGCCTCAGGGTTAGCGTTCGTGTGAGGGCAAGGGTTAGTGTTAGTGTCCTGGTTAAGATTAGGGCACGGGTGAGGGTAAGGCTTCAGGTGAGGGTCAGGGTTAGGATTCGGGTTAGGGTTAGGGTTAGGGAATGGGGAGGGATTAGGGTACAGTTTAGGGTACGACAACGATTAAGGGTTAGCGTACGTGTGAGGGCACAAGTTAGTGTTGGTGTCCTGGTTAAGATTAGGGCACGGGTGAGGGTAAGGTTTCGGGTGAGGGTCAGGGATAGAATTCGGGTTAGGGTTAGGGTTAGGGTTAGGGTTAGGGTTAGGGTTAGGGTTAGGGGTTAGGGTTAGGGTTAGGGTTAGGGTTAGGGTTAGGGTTAGGGTTAGGGTTAGGGGTTAGGGTTAGGGTTAGGGTTAGGGTTAGGGTTAGGGTTAGGGTTAGGGTTAGGGTTAGGGTTAGGGTTAGGGTTAGGGTTAGGGTTAGGGTTAGGGTTAGGGTTAGGGTTAGGGTTAGGGTTAGGGTTAGGGTTAGGGTTAGGGTTAGGGTTAGGGTTAGGGTTAGGGTTAGGGTTAGGGTTAGGGTTAGGGTTAGGGTTAGGGTTAGGGTTAGGGTTAGGGTTAGGGTTAGGGTTAGGGTTAGGGTTAGGGTTAGGGTTAGGGTTAGGGTTAGGGTTAGGGTTAGGGTTAGGGTTAGGGTTAGGGTTAGGGTTAGGGTTAGGGTTAGGGTTAGGGTTAGGGTTAGGGTTAGGGTTAGGGTTAGGGTTAGGGTTAGGGTTAGGGTTAGGGTTAGGGTTAGAGGGTTAGGGTTAGGGTTAGGGTTAGGGTTAGGGTTAGGGTTAGGGTTAGGGTTAGGGTTAGGGTTAGGGTTAGGGTTAGGGTTAGGGTTAGGGTTAGGGTTAGGGTTAGGGTTAGGGTTAGGGTTAGGGTTAGGGTTAGGGTTAGGGTTAGGGTTAGGGTTAGGGTTAGGGTTAGGGTTAGGGTTAGGGTTAGGGTTAGGGTTAGGGTTAGGGTTAGGGTTAGGGTTAGGGTTAGGGTTAGGGTTAGGGTTAGGGTTAGGGTTAGGGTTAGGGTTAGGGTTAGGGTTAGGGTTAGGGTTAGGGTTAGGGTTAGGGTTAGGGTTAGGGTTAGGGTTAGGGTTAGGGTTAGGGTTAGGGTTAGGGTTAGGGTTAGGGTTAGGGTTAGGGTTAGGGTTAGGGTTAGGGTTAGGGTTAGGGTTAGGGTTAGGGTTAGGGTTAGGGTTAGGGTTAGGGTTAGGGTTAGGGTTAGGGTTAGGGTTAGGGTTAGGGTTAGGGTTAGGGTTAGGGTTAGGGTTAGGGTTAGGGTTAGGGTTAGGGTTAGGGTTAGGGTTAGGGTTAGGGTTAGGGTTAGGGTTAGGGTTAGGGTTAGGGTTAGGGTTAGGGTTAGGGTTAGGGTTAGGGTTAGGGTTAGGGTTAGGGTTAGGGTTAGGGTTAGGGTTAGGGTTAGGGTTAGGGTTAGGGTTAGGGTTAGGGTTAGGGTTAGGGTTAGGGTTAGGGTTAGGGTTAGGGTTAGGGTTAGGGTTAGGGTTAGGGTTAGGGTTAGGGTTAGGGTTAGGGTTAGGGTTAGGGTTAGGGTTAGGGTTAGGGTTAGGGTTAGGGTTAGGGTTAGGGTTAGGGTTAGGGTTAGGGTTAGGGTTAGGGTTAGGGTTAGGGTTAGGGTTAGGGTTAGGGTTAGGGTTAGGGTTAGGGTTAGGGTTAGGGTTAGGGTTAGGGTTAGGGTTAGGGTTAGGGTTAGGGTTAGGGTTAGGGTTAGGGTTAGGGTTAGGGTTAGGGTTAGGGTTAGGGTTAGGGTTAGGGTTAGGGTTAGGGTTAGGGTTAGGGTTAGGGTTAGGGTTAGGGTTAGGGTTAGGGTTAGGGTTAGGGTTAGGGTTAGGGTTAGGGTTAGGGTTAGGGTTAGGGTTAGGGTTAGGGTTAGGGTTAGGGTTAGGGTTAGGGTTAGGGTTAGGGTTAGGGTTAGGGTTAGGGTTAGGGTTAGGGTTAGGGTTAGGGTTAGGGTTAGGGTTAGGGTTAGGGTTAGGGTTAGGGTTAGGGTTAGGGTTAGGGTTAGGGTTAGGGTTAGGGTTAGGGTTAGGGTTAGGGTTAGGGTTAGGGTTAGGGTTAGGGTTAGGGTTAGGGTTAGGGTTAGGGTTAGGGTTAGGGTTAGGGTTAGGGTTAGGGTTAGGGTTAGGGTTAGGGTTAGGGTTAGGGTTAGGGTTAGGGTTAGGGTTAGGGTTAGGGTTAGGGTTAGGGTTAGGGTTAGGGTTAGGGTTAGGGTTAGGGTTAGGGTTAGGGTTAGGGTTAGGGTTAGGGTTAGGGTTAGGGTTAGGGTTAGGGTTAGGGTTAGGGTTAGGGTTAGGGTTAGGGTTAGGGTTAGGGTTAGGGTTAGGGTTAGGGTTAGGGTTAGGGTTAGGGTTAGGGTTAGGGTTAGGGTTAGGGTTAGGGTTAGGGTTAGGGTTAGGGTTAGGGTTAGGGTTAGGGTTAGGGTTAGGGTTAGGGTTAGGGTTAGGGTTAGGGTTAGGGTTAGGGTTAGGGTTAGGGTTAGGGTTAGGGTTAGGGTTAGGGTTAGGGTTAGGGTTAGGGTTAGGGTTAGGGTTAGGGTTAGGGTTAGGGTTAGGGTTAGGGTTAGGGTTAGGGTTAGGGTTAGGGTTAGGGTTAGGGTTAGGGTTAGGGTTAGGGTTAGGGTTAGGGTTAGGGTTAGGGTTAGGGTTAGGGTTAGGGTTAGGGTTAGGGTTAGGGTTAGGGTTAGGGTTAGGGTTAGGGTTAGGGTTAGGGTTAGGGTTAGGGTTAGGGTTAGGGTTAGGGTTAGGGTTAGGGTTAGGGTTAGGGTTAGGGTTAGGGTTAGGGTTAGGGTTAGGGTTAGGGTTAGGGTTAGGGTTAGGGTTAGGGTTAGGGTTAGGGTTAGGGTTAGGGTTAGGGTTAGGGTTAGGGTTAGGGTTAGGGTTAGGGTTAGGGTTAGGGTTAGGGTTAGGGTTAGGGTTAGGGTTAGGGTTAGGGTTAGGGTTAGGGTTAGGGTTAGGGTTAGGGTTAGGGTTAGGGTTAGGGTTAGGGTTAGGGTTAGGGTTAGGGTTAGGGTTAGGGTTAGGGTTAGGGTTAGGGTTAGGGTTAGGGTTAGGGTTAGGGTTAGGGTTAGGGTTAGGGTTAGGGTTAGGGTTAGGGTTAGGGTTAGGGTTAGGGTTAGGGTTAGGGTTAGGGTTAGGGTTAGGGTTAGGGTTAGGGTTAGGGTTAGGGTTAGGGTTAGGGTTAGGGTTAGGGTTAGGGTTAGGGTTAGGGTTAGGGTTAGGGTTAGGGTTAGGGTTAGGGTTAGGGTTAGGGTTAGGGTTAGGGTTAGGGTTAGGGTTAGGGTTAGGGTTAGGGTTAGGGTTAGGGTTAGGGTTAGGGTTAGGGTTAGGGTTAGGGTTAGGGTTAGGGTTAGGGTTAGGGTTAGGGTTAGGGTTAGGGTTAGGGTTAGGGTTAGGGTTAGGGTTAGGGTTAGGGTTAGGGTTAGGGTTAGGGTTAGGGTTAGGGTTAGGGTTAGGGTTAGGGTTAGGGTTAGGGTTAGGGTTAGGGTTAGGGTTAGGGTTAGGGTTAGGGTTAGGGTTAGGGTTAGGGTTAGGGTTAGGGTTAGGGTTAGGGTTAGGGTTAGGGTTAGGGTTAGGGTTAGGGTTAGGGTTAGGGTTAGGGTTAGGGTTAGGGTTAGGGTTAGGGTTAGGGTTAGGGTTAGGGTTAGGGTTAGGGTTAGGGTTAGGGTTAGGGTTAGGGTTAGGGTTAGGGTTAGGGTTAGGGTTAGGGTTAGGGTTAGGGTTAGGGTTAGGGTTAGGGTTAGGGTTAGGGTTAGGGTTAGGGTTAGGGTTAGGGTTAGGGTTAGGGTTAGGGTTAGGGTTAGGGTTAGGGTTAGGGTTAGGGTTAGGGTTAGGGTTAGGGTTAGGGTTAGGGTTAGGGTTAGGGTTAGGGTTAGGGTTAGGGTTAGGGTTAGGGTTAGGGTTAGGGTTAGGGTTAGGGTTAGGGTTAGGGTTAGGGTTAGGGTTAGGGTTAGGGTTAGGGTTAGGGTTAGGGTTAGGGTTAGGGTTAGGGTTAGGGTTAGGGTTAGGGTTAGGGTTAGGGTTAGGGTTAGGGTTAGGGTTAGGGTTAGGGTTAGGGTTAGGGTTAGGGTTAGGGTTAGGGTTAGGGTTAGGGTTAGGGTTAGGGTTAGGGTTAGGGTTAGGGTTAGGGTTAGGGTTAGGGTTAGGGTTAGGGTTAGGGTTAGGGTTAGGGTTAGGGTTAGGGTTAGGGTTAGGGTTAGGGTTAGGGTTAGGGTTAGGGTTAGGGTTAGGGTTAGGGTTAGGGTTAGGGTTAGGGTTAGGGTTAGGGTTAGGGTTAGGGTTAGGGTTAGGGTTAGGGTTAGGGTTAGGGTTAGGGTTAGGGTTAGGGTTAGGGTTAGGGTTAGGGTTAGGGTTAGGGTTAGGGTTAGGGTTAGGGTTAGGGTTAGGGTTAGGGTTAGGGTTAGGGTTAGGGTTAGGGTTAGGGTTAGGGTTAGGGTTAGGGTTAGGGTTAGGGTTAGGGTTAGGGTTAGGGTTAGGGTTAGGGTTAGGGTTAGGGTTAGGGTTAGGGTTAGGGTTAGGGTTAGGGTTAGGGTTAGGGTTAGGGTTAGGGTTAGGGTTAGGGTTAGGGTTAGGGTTAGGGTTAGGGTTAGGGTTAGGGTTAGGGTTAGGGTTAGGGTTAGGGTTAGGGTTAGGGTTAGGGTTAGGGTTAGGGTTAGGGTTAGGGTTAGGGTTAGGGTTAGGGTTAGGGTTAGGGTTAGGGTTAGGGTTAGGGTTAGGGTTAGGGTTAGGGTTAGGGTTAGGGTTAGGGTTAGGGTTAGGGTTAGGGTTAGGGTTAGGGTTAGGGTTAGGGTTAGGGTTAGGGTTAGGGTTAGGGTTAGGGTTAGGGTTAGGGTTAGGGTTAGGGTTAGGGTTAGGGTTAGGGTTAGGGTTAGGGTTAGGGTTAGGGTTAGGGTTAGGGTTAGGGTTAGGGTTAGGGTTAGGGTTAGGGTTAGGGTTAGGGTTAGGGTTAGGGTTAGGGTTAGGGTTAGGGTTAGGGTTAGGGTTAGGGTTAGGGTTAGGGTTAGGGTTAGGGTTAGGGTTAGGGTTAGGGTTAGGGTTAGGGTTAGGGTTAGGGTTAGGGTTAGGGTTAGGGTTAGGGTTAGGGTTAGGGTTAGGGTTAGGGTTAGGGTTAGGGTTAGGGTTAGGGTTAGGGTTAGGGTTAGGGTTAGGGTTAGGGTTAGGGTTAGGGTTAGGGTTAGGGTTAGGGTTAGGGTTAGGGTTAGGGTTAGGGTTAGGGTTAGGGTTAGGGTTAGGGTTAGGGTTAGGGTTAGGGTTAGGGTTAGGGTTAGGGTTAGGGTTAGGGTTAGGGTTAGGGTTAGGGTTAGGGTTAGGGTTAGGGTTAGGGTTAGGGTTAGGGTTAGGGTTAGGGTTAGGGTTAGGGTTAGGGTTAGGGTTAGGGTTAGGGTTAGGGTTAGGGTTAGGGTTAGGGTTAGGGTTAGGGTTAGGGTTAGGGTTAGGGTTAGGGTTAGGGTTAGGGTTAGGGTTAGGGTTAGGGTTAGGGTTAGGGTTAGGGTTAGGGTTAGGGTTAGGGTTAGGGTTAGGGTTAGGGTTAGGGTTAGGGTTAGGGTTAGGGTTAGGGTTAGGGTTAGGGTTAGGGTTAGGGTTAGGGTTAGGGTTAGGGTTAGGGTTAGGGTTAGGGTTAGGGTTAGGGTTAGGGTTAGGGTTAGGGTTAGGGTTAGGGTTAGGGTTAGGGTTAGGGTTAGGGTTAGGGTTAGGGTTAGGGTTAGGGTTAGGGTTAGGGTTAGGGTTAGGGTTAGGGTTAGGGTTAGGGTTAGGGTTAGGGTTAGGGTTAGGGTTAGGGTTAGGGTTAGGGTTAGGGTTAGGGTTAGGGTTAGGGTTAGGGTTAGGGTTAGGGTTAGGGTTAGGGTTAGGGTTAGGGTTAGGGTTAGGGTTAGGGTTAGGGTTAGGGTTAGGGTTAGGGTTAGGGTTAGGGTTAGGGTTAGGGTTAGGGTTAGGGTTAGGGTTAGGGTTAGGGTTAGGGTTAGGGTTAGGGTTAGGGTTAGGGTTAGGGTTAGGGTTAGGGTTAGGGTTAGGGTTAGGGTTAGGGTTAGGGTTAGGGTTAGGGTTAGGGTTAGGGTTAGGGTTAGGGTTAGGGTTAGGGTTAGGGTTAGGGTTAGGGTTAGGGTTAGGGTTAGGGTTAGGGTTAGGGTTAGGGTTAGGGTTAGGGTTAGGGTTAGGGTTAGGGTTAGGGTTAGGGTTAGGGTTAGGGTTAGGGTTAGGGTTAGGGTTAGGGTTAGGGTTAGGGTTAGGGTTAGGGTTAGGGTTAGGGTTAGGGTTAGGGTTAGGGTTAGGGTTAGGGTTAGGGTTAGGGTTAGGGTTAGGGTTAGGGTTAGGGTTAGGGTTAGGGTTAGGGTTAGGGTTAGGGTTAGGGTTAGGGTTAGGGTTAGGGTTAGGGTTAGGGTTAGGGTTAGGGTTAGGGTTAGGGTTAGGGTTAGGGTTAGGGTTAGGGTTAGGGTTAGGGTTAGGGTTAGGGTTAGGGTTAGGGTTAGGGTTAGGGTTAGGGTTAGGGTTAGGGTTAGGGTTAGGGTTAGGGTTAGGGTTAGGGTTAGGGTTAGGGTTAGGGTTAGGGTTAGGGTTAGGGTTAGGGTTAGGGTTAGGGTTAGGGTTAGGGTTAGGGTTAGGGTTAGGGTTAGGGTTAGGGTTAGGGTTAGGGTTAGGGTTAGGGTTAGGGTTAGGGTTAGGGTTAGGGTTAGGGTTAGGGTTAGGGTTAGGGTTAGGGTTAGGGTTAGGGTTAGGGTTAGGGTTAGGGTTAGGGTTAGGGTTAGGGTTAGGGTTAGGGTTAGGGTTAGGGTTAGGGTTAGGGTTAGGGTTAGGGTTAGGGTTAGGGTTAGGGTTAGGGTTAGGGTTAGGGTTAGGGTTAGGGTTAGGGTTAGGGTTAGGGTTAGGGTTAGGGTTAGGGTTAGGGTTAGGGTTAGGGTTAGGGTTAGGGTTAGGGTTAGGGTTAGGGTTAGGGTTAGGGTTAGGGTTAGGGTTAGGGTTAGGGTTAGGGTTAGGGTTAGGGTTAGGGTTAGGGTTAGGGTTAGGGTTAGGGTTAGGGTTAGGGTTAGGGTTAGGGTTAGGGTTAGGGTTAGGGTTAGGGTTAGGGTTAGGGTTAGGGTTAGGGTTAGGGTTAGGGTTAGGGTTAGGGTTAGGGTTAGGGTTAGGGTTAGGGTTAGGGTTAGGGTTAGGGTTAGGGTTAGGGTTAGGGTTAGGGTTAGGGTTAGGGTTAGGGTTAGGGTTAGGGTTAGGGTTAGGGTTAGGGTTAGGGTTAGGGTTAGGGTTAGGGTTAGGGTTAGGGTTAGGGTTAGGGTTAGGGTTAGGGTTAGGGTTAGGGTTAGGGTTAGGGTTAGGGTTAGGGTTAGGGTTAGGGTTAGGGTTAGGGTTAGGGTTAGGGTTAGGGTTAGGGTTAGGGTTAGGGTTAGGGTTAGGGTTAGGGTTAGGGTTAGGGTTAGGGTTAGGGTTAGGGTTAGGGTTAGGGTTAGGGTTAGGGTTAGGGTTAGGGTTAGGGTTAGGGTTAGGGTTAGGGTTAGGGTTAGGGTTAGGGTTAGGGTTAGGGTTAGGGTTAGGGTTAGGGTTAGGGTTAGGGTTAGGGTTAGGGTTAGGGTTAGGGTTAGGGTTAGGGTTAGGGTTAGGGTTAGGGTTAGGGTTAGGGTTAGGGTTAGGGTTAGGGTTAGGGTTAGGGTTAGGGTTAGGGTTAGGGTTAGGGTTAGGGTTAGGGTTAGGGTTAGGGTTAGGGTTAGGGTTAGGGTTAGGGTTAGGGTTAGGGTTAGGGTTAGGGTTAGGGTTAGGGTTAGGGTTAGGGTTAGGGTTAGGGTTAGGGTTAGGGTTAGGGTTAGGGTTAGGGTTAGGGTTAGGGTTAGGGTTAGGGTTAGGGTTAGGGTTAGGGTTAGGGTTAGGGTTAGGGTTAGGGTTAGGGTTAGGGTTAGGGTTAGGGTTAGGGTTAGGGTTAGGGTTAGGGTTAGGGTTAGGGTTAGGGTTAGGGTTAGGGTTAGGGTTAGGGTTAGGGTTAGGGTTAGGGTTAGGGTTAGGGTTAGGGTTAGGGTTAGGGTTAGGGTTAGGGTTAGGGTTAGGGTTAGGGTTAGGGTTAGGGTTAGGGTTAGGGTTAGGGTTAGGGTTAGGGTTAGGGTTAGGGTTAGGGTTAGGGTTAGGGTTAGGGTTAGGGTTAGGGTTAGGGTTAGGGTTAGGGTTAGGGTTAGGGTTAGGGTTAGGGTTAGGGTTAGGGTTAGGGTTAGGGTTAGGGTTAGGGTTAGGGTTAGGGTTAGGGTTAGGGTTAGGGTTAGGGTTAGGGTTAGGGTTAGGGTTAGGGTTAGGGTTAGGGTTAGGGTTAGGGTTAGGGTTAGGGTTAGGGTTAGGGTTAGGGTTAGGGTTAGGGTTAGGGTTAGGGTTAGGGTTAGGGTTAGGGTTAGGGTTAGGGTTAGTTAGGGTTAGGGTTAGGGTTAGGGTTAGGGTTAGGGTTAGGGTTAGGGTTAGGGTTAGGGTTAGGGTTAGGGTTAGGGTTAGGGTTAGGGTTAGGGTTAGGGTTAGGGTTAGGGTTAGGGTTAGGGTTAGGGTTAGGGTTAGGGTTAGGGTTAGGGTTAGGGTTAGGGTTAGGGTTAGGGTTAGGGTTAGGGTTAGGGTTAGGGTTAGGGTTAGGGTTAGGGTTAGGGTTAGGGTTAGGGTTAGGGTTAGGGTTAGGGTTAGGGTTAGGGTTAGGGTTAGGGTTAGGGTTAGGGTTAGGGTTAGGGTTAGGGTTAGGGTTAGGGTTAGGGTTAGGGTTAGGGTTAGGGTTAGGGTTAGGGTTAGGGTTAGGGTTAGGGTTAGGGTTAGGGTTAGGGTTAGGGTTAGGGTTAGGGTTAGGGTTAGGGTTAGGGTTAGGGTTAGGGTTAGGGTTAGGGTTAGGGTTAGGGTTAGGGTTAGGGTTAGGGTTAGGGTTAGGGTTAGGGTTAGGGTTAGGGTTAGGGTTAGGGTTAGGGTTAGGGTTAGGGTTAGGGTTAGGGTTAGGGTTAGGGTTAGGGTTAGGGTTAGGGTTAGGGTTAGGGTTAGGGTTAGGGTTAGGGTTAGGGTTAGGGTTAGGGTTAGGGTTAGGGTTAGGGTTAGGGTTAGGGTTAGGGTTAGGGTTAGGGTTAGGGTTAGGGTTAGGGTTAGGGTTAGGGTTAGGGTTAGGGTTAGGGTTAGGGTTAGGGTTAGGGTTAGGGTTAGGGTTAGGGTTAGGGTTAGGGTTAGGGTTAGGGTTAGGGTTAGGGTTAGGGTTAGGGTTAGGGTTAGGGTTAGGGTTAGGGTTAGGGTTAGGGTTAGGGTTAGGGTTAGGGTTAGGGTTAGGGTTAGGGTTAGGGTTAGGGTTAGGGTTAGGGTTAGGGTTAGGGTTAGGGTTAGGGTTAGGGTTAGGGTTAGGGTTAGGGTTAGGGTTAGGGTTAGGGTTAGGGTTAGGGTTAGGGTTAGGGTTAGGGTTAGGGTTAGGGTTAGGGTTAGGGTTAGGGTTAGGGTTAGGGTTAGGGTTAGGGTTAGGGTTAGGGTTAGGGTTAGGGTTAGGGTTAGGGTTAGGGTTAGGGTTAGGGTTAGGGTTAGGGTTAGGGTTAGGGTTAGGGTTAGGGTTAGGGTTAGGGTTAGGGTTAGGGTTAGGGTTAGGGTTAGGGTTAGGGTTAGGGTTAGGGTTAGGGTTAGGGTTAGGGTTAGGGTTAGGGTTAGGGTTAGGGTTAGGGTTAGGGTTAGGGTTAGGGTTAGGGTTAGGGTTAGGGTTAGGGTTAGGGTTAGGGTTAGGGTTAGGGTTAGGGTTAGGGTTAGGGTTAGGGTTAGGGTTAGGGTTAGGGTTAGGGTTAGGGTTAGGGTTAGGGTTAGGGTTAGGGTTAGGGTTAGGGTTAGGGTTAGGGTTAGGGTTAGGGTTAGGGTTAGGGTTAGGGTTAGGGTTAGGGTTAGGGTTAGGGTTAGGGTTAGGGTTAGGGTTAGGGTTAGGGTTAGGGTTAGGGTTAGGGTTAGGGTTAGGGTTAGGGTTAGGGTTAGGGTTAGGGTTAGGGTTAGGGTTAGGGTTAGGGTTAGGGTTAGGGTTAGGGTTAGGGTTAGGGTTAGGGTTAGGGTTAGGGTTAGGGTTAGGGTTAGGGTTAGGGTTAGGGTTAGGGTTAGGGTTAGGGTTAGGGTTAGGGTTAGGGTTAGGGTTAGGGTTAGGGTTAGGGTTAGGGTTAGGGTTAGGGTTAGGGTTAGGGTTAGGGTTAGGGTTAGGGTTAGGGTTAGGGTTAGGGTTAGGGTTAGGGTTAGGGTTAGGGTTAGGGTTAGGGTTAGGGTTAGGGTTAGGGTTAGGGTTAGGGTTAGGGTTAGGGTTAGGGTTAGGGTTAGGGTTAGGGTTAGGGTTAGGGTTAGGGTTAGGGTTAGGGTTAGGGTTAGGGTTAGGGTTAGGGTTAGGGTTAGGGTTAGGGTTAGGGTTAGGGTTAGGGTTAGGGTTAGGGTTAGGGTTAGGGTTAGGGTTAGGGTTAGGGTTAGGGTTAGGGTTAGGGTTAGGGTTAGGGTTAGGGTTAGGGTTAGGGTTAGGGTTAGGGTTAGGGTTAGGGTTAGGGTTAGGGTTAGGGTTAGGGTTAGGGTTAGGGTTAGGGTTAGGGTTAGGGTTAGGGTTAGGGTTAGGGTTAGGGTTAGGGTTAGGGTTAGGGTTAGGGTTAGGGTTAGGGTTAGGGTTAGGGTTAGGGTTAGGGTTAGGGTTAGGGTTAGGGTTAGGGTTAGGGTTAGGGTTAGGGTTAGGGTTAGGGTTAGGGTTAGGGTTAGGGTTAGGGTTAGGGTTAGGGTTAGGGTTAGGGTTAGGGTTAGGGTTAGGGTTAGGGTTAGGGTTAGGGTTAGGGTTAGGGTTAGGGTTAGGGTTAGGGTTAGGGTTAGGGTTAGGGTTAGGGTTAGGGTTAGGGTTAGGGTTAGGGTTAGGGTTAGGGTTAGGGTTAGGGTTAGGGTTAGGGTTAGGGTTAGGGTTAGGGTTAGGGTTAGGGTTAGGGTTAGGGTTAGGGTTAGGGTTAGGGTTAGGGTTAGGGTTAGGGTTAGGGTTAGGGTTAGGGTTAGGGTTAGGGTTAGGGTTAGGGTTAGGGTTAGGGTTAGGGTTAGGGTTAGGGTTAGGGTTAGGGTTAGGGTTAGGGTTAGGGTTAGGGTTAGGGTTAGGGTTAGGGTTAGGGTTAGGGTTAGGGTTAGGGTTAGGGTTAGGGTTAGGGTTAGGGTTAGGGTTAGGGTTAGGGTTAGGGTTAGGGTTAGGGTTAGGGTTAGGGTTAGGGTTAGGGTTAGGGTTAGGGTTAGGGTTAGGGTTAGGGTTAGGGTTAGGGTTAGGGTTAGGGTTAGGGTTAGGGTTAGGGTTAGGGTTAGGGTTCGGGTTAGGGTTAGGGTTAGGGTTAGGGTTAGGGTTAGGGTTAGGGTTAGGGTTAGGGTTAGGGTTAGGGTTAGGGTTAGGGTTAGGGTTAGGGTTAGGGTTAGGGTTAGGGTTAGGGTTAGGGTTAGGGTTAGGGTTAGGGTTAGGGTTAGGGTTAGGGTTAGGGTTAGGGTTAGGGTTAGGGTTAGGGTTAGGGTTAGGGTTAGGGTTAGGGTTAGGGTTAGGGTTAGGGTTAGGGTTAGGGTTAGGGTTAGGGTTAGGGTTAGGGTTAGGGTTAGGGTTAGGGTTAGGGTTAGGGTTAGGGTTAGGGTTAGGGTTAGGGTTAGGGTTAGGGTTAGGGTTAGGGTTAGGGTTAGGGTTAGGGTTAGGGTTAGGGTTAGGGTTAGGGTTAGGGTTAGGGTTAGGGTTAGGGTTAGGGTTAGGGTTAGGGTTAGGGTTAGGGTTAGGGTTAGGGTTAGGGTTAGGGTTAGGGTTAGGGTTAGGGTTAGGGTTAGGGTTAGGGTTAGGGTTAGGGTTAGGGTTAGGGTTAGGGTTAGGGTTAGGGTTAGGGTTAGGGTTAGGGTTAGGGTTAGGGTTAGGGTTAGGGTTAGGGTTAGGGTTAGGGTTAG